>CM034146.1:265795833-266420966 GCA_019776745.2 Taxus chinensis | reverse complement strand
TAAGTTGGAATTTAAAACGATACTTAGGAAAAACCTAACCTAGAAGAAAGAATAAGGAAGTTTGTGCCATGTTATGTTCTGTTGAATCCTTATTATATTAATGTGGAGGCATTAACTATAGTAAAATTATAATTGCCACTAACCTTGGGAAGTTAAAAGTGTAATAATGGGTGTTATTCCAAGGAAAATTGAAACTGATTCTTCCTTGTAGGTGATTATTAATTAAAACCTCTCGCTATGGATATAAAGAACCTATCTCCTATAAAACGTATTGTGTGCGAACTCAATTATAAATTAATGAAAGATATTGACCCTAAATCATGAGAAAAATATGTGAAACCTTCCTCCTTTGGACTAACACTTGTTCTTGCGTCACTGAGGTATGATATAAGATCAAGATGCATACCCTTAGGAGCTATTCCTACGGATAAGACCAACACGACGTGTGATTATCTGTAAATATCCTTATGTGTAAATAATTCTTGATTAACAATGAGTGAATTAAACAAGTAATTGATTATCATTGTGAGAGGATCCCATATAATGAGTTACACCATAAGTTAAATGTTAAACAGTGTATATAGACGTTAATATTATCCAAAAATAAAAGGCCCTGTATGATTCTAACATTAAGTGCCTCATAGAACTAATTTAATATTGAAAACATGATTTTAATTAAATGGTTGCAGTCCTATAAAATATTGTGCTATGGGAAGACCCTATCTATAAGTTTATACCGTGATGAATCGTTATGTTGTGCCTGTTTCATTTACAAAAAAAAGAGTGGGGCCTTATTGTGCATCACATGTTTTCATTCTTGTTCTACATGTGGGTTAATTTTTGGCAAACTAATGGGTTGTGTGGTTTCGAAGTGATCTCCTATAGTGTCGTGAAACTTCAATGTACGTAAAAAAAATTATCCGAATATTTATTGTCATTTTTGTGTGTGTTTGTAAAATGTAGTCATACCCCAAAAAATATTATTTCAGCATTTGATTATTTGAAGATAGTTGATAAAGATTGGATATTAACCTTACAGTAAGAAGTATTAGCCTTGAATGGATTCAACTCTCTTTAAAGAGAAAATAGTATTAAAAAATAATAGTTGAGTTGGAAACATGACCCCGGAGGCATCATCATCATTCTTTTAAATAGTATAATACAACTAATTGTGTATAATGAAACAAAAATTATTTATTTGTTTAACCATGTTGTCACATTCTTCCCACATCTTGATTCAGATAAAAAAAAAATCAAGGCCACAATAACCCTCCCACATTACCATCTAAATAGCGTATGATACTACTTCCTAGATGAAGTTGGAGGTCTTGGAAAGGTCTATATGATGCATATATGTATCCATAAACCTAACCCTAACGGCGAATGATTTCCATTTTTATATAATCCTCTTGATAATCTCCCATTTAGATCCTTCATTATCATCACTCAGTTTCAATTTTTTTCCATTGATGATTTTTCCACGAACCCGTATCGTTCAACAATCGTTAAGAATTAACCTTCTATGTGTGAAAGTATCTTCCTTAAACTTTTCATTTAGACCCCATTTCTCTATTAAAGTCCCCTAAACAATTGACTAACGCGTAACAACTGACAAACTATATAAAGTTTAATTACATATTTTTTTAAAAAATTGACAATTATTTTTAATATGACTCATAACTTTAATATTTGATTATAGAATCCAATCAATATATAAAAAACTTTTTTAAAATAAAAAATTTCATCTATTAAAATGCACATTATGCACAAATAATTTATAAACGTGTTGTATAGATTACTTAAAAAACCAAAGTACATTTGATTTTAAAAAAAATTACAATTCCAAATAATTTTATGTTACTATTAATTATATTAATATAATCACTGTGAATATTGATTTTTTATTATCAAATTTTTAGAAAAAAAACTTCTGAGAGACCAAACAAACAGAGAAAGATATCAAGAAAGGAACTACCAAAATTGAAATATCGAGGAATAGAGGGTCAAACATGCTTGACCCACAAATTATAGAAAAGTATTAACTATTTTGTTTTAAACATGTACACAAGATTACATAGATTTTTACACTAAATGACACAACCACCAAACACAAATCCAAAAGGACCAAAACCAAGCCAAACCCAAAAATACCAACATGTAAGTCCAACACTAGGTCAATAAAAAGTCTTCAAATTAAAACATGCTCTTTTTGCCACGCCTCTCGTATGATTGTTAGGTCTGTCATAATTCTTGTTTTACATATTAGATTTGAAATCCTAATAAAGAGAACTCTAAAATGGTTTTTGACCCTGTAGCAAATATTGTATATTTAAAATATAATCAACATGTCTGAAACATTGACAAGCTTAATTTAATAAAATTCCCATTACAAACAACACTATCTTAATAATATACAAAATTAAACTCAAGTTTGATATCACCTATTTAAGCTCAATGATTTTTCATATGGCAGGCTACTAGATATTGAAAAATCCATGAACAAATATGTGAAGATAGGTATGACAGGAGTATTGTTTTTGTCAGTTTAATTATTATTCTTTTTACAATCAAGTATGATTATCGTTGTAAACTATATTATAATTTTATTAATATTGTACTTTCATACTTCAATAAAAATTTAAATCTATTGAATACTTCAAAATTAATTGTAATTGATCTTTAAAATAGTTATTTGTTAACTCTAATTAATTAATATTTTTTAACAATTTAATACAATTTTTGTTGCATTTAAGTAGAGTGGTATATGTGTCACAAAGAATTGTTGTGATCCCATATTAATATAAGTATAACGAAATATTGTCAGTGAAACTTATACATTATTTTGTTTCTTAGCCATGTTATGTTTTATTCTTTTAACCCTTGGAGGCATGAACAAGTCGCTACACGATTCTTGTTAATATAGATATATATATATATATATATATATATATATCTTATATATATATATATATCTAGATAGATATATATTCTTAAAACAATTTTTAATAACATTTATATATAAATATATTTATATAAAAATCTATATAAAAAATGAAAGTCATATTTTAATATGTAAATTGTGTGTAAGGATAATTTAAAATATTTTGAAGTATTTTACATTTAAAATTTTGAAAAATGGTTTAAATGACTATCAAATTTAACACCTGATAGGTATTACTCAAACCAAATCATATATCCACATTAATTCAAATATATCTGGGTAATCATATTAACCTCACAACCTTTCAAACATCATGCATGAGAGTTATAAGAAGATACAAGATTGTGTAATGACGATTGGACCTCCACATGAGTGTTGTGAGATGTAAGGCAATACAATGAGTATAATTGACACTATAATCAAAATATAAATGTGTATAAATTACATGAAGGAATATAGGTACATAAAAAATTATCGAAGTTTTAGCAAGTGTCTATACAAGATGGTAACAAAATCCCCCTCCCACCTATTGATCAACCTAGATATGCAGGAGCCAACATTTTTTTGCTGGAACTTTTCAAAAAAATTCCAAGATATAAAAATTTATAACACGTATAAACAATACCAAATATAAAATTAAAGTAAATTGCATGAAAAACACACAATAATTTTGCTAGTGACTTATTCAATAGTTTAAGATTAATGCCCCCCTCATTGCCCAAACATGAGTCCACCTTTGTCATGGATTTTTTAGGTTGGACGCATATGGGATGCCTCTCTATCTAGCATGGAGAATGACACATCCTAGACACCTTTTTAAGAACATGTCATTTTACTTAAAAATAAGACAATGCATGGATTTGTCTTCCAGTTGTTAACCAGAGTGAAACCCAATTAGCGTGAGGCGAAATTTAACAGTAATAGGTCGTTGCAACAAGCATAAAATTGTGGCAAGGGGAGATCCACAATTTTTTTTCCTTAAATCAACCCCATGTTTTCCGGGTCCAATCAAACTGCACAGGGTGACAAATCCCAAATCCATGAGGTCCCCTCATGTTACTTTACACCAAATTGACTGATTACATGGTATCTGCATCTGAAGTAGGAGATTGGTATTCAAAAGAGTCCATTCCTTTGCTATGGTTTTTTTGTTCGTTTAGAGAAGAAGGGAAGATTGGGGATCAAGGAGGTGCTTCTTGATAAGTGCAAATTTATAGTTGTGTTGAAATTTCTTCTCTACTTTTCTGCACATGTGTTGGTGCACTGATGACCTGTCCCAACACCATTCTTAGAGTAGATGATTTCTACCACTTTATTTTTCCTATCTTTACCCTTTTTTTCCCGAGCAATTGATGTATTGATTAAAATATGAAAGTTTTCTTTTCCTATTTCCATATTTGCATGTTTTAAGATTTGATATTCTATAGTATCAAATGTTTCCGCATAGACCCATCCCCAACAACTATCCCCTCCCCCACTAAATTGGTTATTGATTCACAACAGGTTGCAGGAAGGGGGGGACCTCTTTACCATGGTCCCCTAGATCCATACATATTCAAAGCCCTAAAATAAGGAGGTTCTTGAAATTTTTCTACCTATCCACCTAGATTAGAATTCGGATCCTAATGAGGGTGATGGATGGAAGGTAGTGAAAAACAAAAATTAAGGAAAAATTGGAAATTTTAAGCTTAATATGAGCCTTAGATCTCAAAGGGGGAAAGACCATGGTAGTTAGGCTGCTCCTTCGGTATACAGTTAAGTGGTTTTGATCAGTCTGCTTTGATGGTACATAGTGTTGAGAATGGAAAAACATACGGTCTCACACAGAGGAAGAGTGAAACTGACAAATCTTGAAGAAACATACATGGGAGTAGGAAAAAGAAAACTTTCAATATTTTAATCAATACATCAATTGCTCGGAAAAAAAGGGTAAGAGATAGGAAAAATAAAAGTGGTAGAAATCATCTACTCTAAGAATGGTGTTGGAAAGGTCACAGTGCACGCAACACATGTGCAGAAAAGTAGAAGAAGAAATTTCAACACAACTAGAATTTGCACTTATCAGAAGCACCTCCTTGATCCCCAATCTTCTCCTTCTTCTCTAAACAACAAAAAAACCATAGCAAAGGAAATGGACTCTTTTGAAATACAAACTATCCTACTTCAGATGCAGATACCAATGTAGATCAGTCAATTTGTGTAAAGTAAAATGAGGGGACCTCATGGATTTGGATTTGTCACCCTGTGCAGTTTGATTTGACCCGGAATGGGGTTGATTTAAGGAAAAAAAATTGTGGATCTCCCTTGCCACATTTATGCTTGTTGCAACTGACCTATTACTGTTAAATTCCCCACGCTAACTTGGGTTTCACTCTGGTTAACAACTGGAGACAAATAACATGCATGTCTTATTTTGTAAGGAAAATGACATGTCTAAAAAGGTGTCTAGGATGTGTCATTCTCCATGCTAGATAGAGAGGCATCCCATATGCTTCCAACCTAAAAAATTCCATGACAAAGGTGACTCAATGTTTGCAATCGAGGGGGGCATTATACTTATACTATTGAATAAGTCACTAGAGAAGATTATTGTGTGTTTTTCATGCAATTTTAATTTAATTTTATATTTGGTATTGTTTATACGTGGTTATAAATTTTTATAGCTTGGAATTGTTTTGAAAAGTTCAAGCAAAAAAATGTTGGCTCCATGCATATCTAGTGATCAATATGAAAGATTTTGTTACCATCTTGTGTATAGACGACTTGCTAAAACTTCGATAATTTTTTATGTACCTATATTCCATTCATGTAATTTATACACATTTATATTTTTGATTATAGTGTCAATTATACTCATTGTATTGCCTTACATCTCACAACACTCATGTGGAGTCCAATCGCATTACACAATCTTGTATCTTCTTATAACTCTCATGCATGATGTTTGAAAGGTTGTGAGGTTAATATGATTACCAGATATATTTGAATTAATGTGGATATATGATTTGGTTTGAGTAATACCTATCAGGTGTTAAATTTGATAGTCATTTAAACATTTTTCAAAATTTTAAATGTAAAATACTTCAAAATATTTTAAATTATCCTTACACACAATTTACATATTTAAAATATGACTTTCATTTTTTATATAGATTTTTATATAAAATATAATATTATATATAAATGTATATTAAAAATTGTTTTAAGAATATATATATATATATATATATATATATATATATATATATATATATATATATATATATATATATATATATTAACAAGAATCGTGTAGCGACTTGTTCATGCCTCCAAGGGTTAAAAGAAATAAAACATAACATGGCTAAGAACAAAATAATGTATAAGTTTCACTGACAATATTTCGTTATACTTATATTAATATGGGATCACAACAATTCTTTGTGACACATATACCACTCTACTTAAATGCAACAAAAATTGTATTAAATTGTTAAAAAATATTAATTAATTAGAGTTAACAAATACTATTTAAAGATCAATTACAATTAATTTTGAAGTATTCAATAGATTTAAATTTTTATTGAAGTATGAAAGTACAATATTAATAAAATTATAATATAGTTTACAACGATAATCATACTTGATTGTAAAAAGAATAATAATTAAACTGACAAAAACAATACTCCTGTCATACCTATCTTCACATATTTGTTCATGGATTTTTCAATATCTAGTAGCCTGCCATATGAAAAATCATTGAGCTTAAATAGGTGATATCAAACTTGAGTTTAATTTTGTATATTATTAAGATAGTGTTGTTTGTAATGGGATTTTATAAATTAAGCTTGTCAATGTTTCAGACATGTTGATTATATTTTAAATATACAATATTTTGCTACAGGGTCAAAAACCATTTTAGAGTTCTCTTTATTAGGATTTCAAAATCTAATATGTAAAACAAGAATTATGACAGACCTAACAATCATACGAGAGGCGTGGCAAAAAGAGCATGTTTTAATTTGAAGACTTTTTATTGACCTAGTGTTGGACTTACATGTTGGTATTTTTGGGTTTGGCTTGGTTTTGGTCCTTTTTGGATTTTGTGTTTGGTGGTTGTGTCATTTAGTGTAAAAATCTATGTAATCTTGTGTACATGTTTAAAACAAAATAGTTAATACTTTTCTATAATTTGTGGGTCAAGCATGTTTGACCCTCTATTCCTCGATATTTCAATTTTGGTAGTTCCTTTCTTGAATATCTTTCTCTGTTTGTTTGGTTCTCAGAGTCTTTTCTAAAATTTGATAATAAAAAATCTAATATATCACAGTTATATATTAATATAATTAATAGTAATCATAAATCTATTTTTAATTTTTAATTTTTTTTAAATCCAATGTATCTTTGTTTTTTAAAGTATCTATAACCACTTTTATAAATTATGTGCATAATGTGCATTTTAATAGATTAAATTTTTTTATTAAATTTATATATTGATTGGATTCTATAATCAAATATTAAAGTTATGAGTCAATCATTAAAATCATTGTCAATTTTTCAAAAAATATTGTAATTAAACGTATTCTCATAGTTTGTAATGTTTGTTACCGAGTTAGTCAATTGTTTAGGGGACTTAATAGAGAAATTGGGTCTAACTGAAAAGTTTTAAGGAAGATACTTTCACACATAGAAGGTTAATTCTTAACTATTGTTGACCGATAAGGGTTAGTGGAAAATCATCAATGGAAAAAAATTGAAACTGAGTGATGATAATGAAGGATCTAAATGGGATATCAAGGATTATATAAAAATAGAAATCATTCGCCTAGGTTTATGTAATACATATATGCATCATATAGACCTTTCCAAGACCTCCAACTTCATCTAGGAAGTATCATACGCTATTTAGATTGTAATTTGGGAGTGTTATTGTGGCCTTGATTTTTTTTTTTATCTGAATCAAGATGGAAGAATGTGACAACATGGTTCAACAAATAAATAATTTTTGTTTTCATTATAAATCAATTAGTTGGTATACTATTTAAAGTAAATGATGATGATGCCTCCGGGGATCATGTTTCCAACTCAACTATTATTTTTTAATACATATTTTCTCTTTAAAGAGAGTTTGAATCCATTCAAGGCCTAATACTTATTACTGTAAGGTTAATATCCAATCATTTATCAACTATTCTTCAAATAATCAAGATGCTGAAATAATATTGTAATGAATACATTTTACACACACAAAAATGACAATAAATATATCGGAATAATTTTTTTTACTTACATTGAAGTTTTCACGACACTATAGGAGATCACTTAGGACAACACACAACCCATGGTATGTTTGCACAAAAATTAACCCACATAGACAAGATGAAAAACATGTGATGCACAATAAGGCCACTCTTTTTTTGTTAAAATGACAAGGCACAACATAACGATTCATCTACGGTATAAACTTATAGATAGGGTCTTCCCATAGCACAATATTTATAGGACTGCACATTTATTAAAATCATGTTTCAATATTTAAATTAAGTTCTAGGAAGGCACTTAATGTGAGAATCATACAGGCCTTTTATTTTTGATAGATTTACTCTATACTGTTTAACATTTAACTTATGGTGTAACTCATTATATGAGGATCATCTACATGATATCAATTACTTGTTTAATTCACTCATTTGTTAATAAAGAAATTAGTTACACATAAGGATATTTACATAATCACACGTCTGTTAGGTCTTATCCGTAGGATTAGCTCCTAAGGGTATGCATCTTGATCTTATATCATACCTCAGTTACGCAAGAAACAAGTGTGAGTCCAAAGGAGGAAAGGTTCACATATTTTTCTCAATGATTTAGGGTCAATATCTTTCATTAATTTATAATTGAGTTAGCACACAATAAGTATTATAGGAGATAGGTTCTTTATCCATAGCGAGAGGGTTTAATCACCTTACAAGGAAGATCATGTTTCAATTTCCTCTGGAATAACATCCCATGATTACACTTCCCAAGGTTAAGTGTCAATTATAATTTTACTATAGTTATGCTCCAACAATTAAATAAGGATTCAAAAGAACATAACATGGCAACAAACTTCCTTATTCTTTCTTCTAGGTTAGGTTTCCTAAGTATCGTTTTATGTCCAACTTAAGAGGGTTTTCCCTAAATAGGTTCATAGGCTTATTGTAATGAATTATGTACCCTATCGGTTAATAGGGACATTTGTATCCTCATGAGACTACTAGTCCCTATCTTAGGGGTTTTGTCTCCAAGAACATGATCACCTACTTTCAAATCAGACATCCATTACCTAATAGGAATAGTGGGAGGGAAATATGAAGTAGTTTATTTTTTTATGGGGTTAAGGTTCATAGTAAATTTTACACAACGTGGGTCTCATTTCTCGCCACAAGATGTTTTAAAAACAATATGAGAATGACCAAAATTTCACCTTTCTCCAAGAACATCATCCTATGGTTACATTTTCACCAATTAATCATAAATTAAAATATGTTAGGCTTCACCATTAACTCTTAGTGTTGCATCATAGAAACCAATTGAAAATTGAGATTGGGTATCGAGTTCATTTACGATCCCAACACTTACAGGTGATTTCCAAGGTTAGTTTGCAATATTCACCACTCAACACATGTGTTGGCCAAAAAGGTTTTACACTATGTTTAAAGTTGGTTCCAGAGGAGGAAAACCCTAAGGAAATCACATTCTTCTTATTATGCACACAACTATAATTCTTAGGAGGGGACCACATACCCAAGACAAGGTTTTACCATGTCGTTCTTAGTTGTTGGCTTCATGAAAATGTCATTAAGCATATAAGCTATGATGACAAGCTCAAACTTGGAATCTTATTTACTTAATCTAAAAGGTGTTTTCAAGTGAAAATAATTTAAGTTTATCCTAATGTTTTAAGAAATATCATGCCATAAGGGTAGACATACACAAGATTTAAACTAAGGTTAAATATTATATTTAGGTTTCCTTTCTATATTTGGTAGTTAAATATCACAACACTATAGAGATTTCATTATAAATTTCACAATGAGAATGCACTAAAAGATGTGAAATTCAATTTCGTTTAACATATTTATCCAAGTTTTACAATACAAAATATGGGATCAAAATAACACCCATGTTTAGATGAACATTTCCCTTAAACCTTAACATCTTAAAAATATTACCAAACTTAAATAATAAAAATCTTAACAATTCATAGAATGTTGAATTGTCCTCTTCAATTTCATTTAACATATATATCCAACCCCCTTTTTACGATATGCAAATTTGAATCAAAATGAAACCTATGGTTAAATGCACATTTCCCAAACTACTCCTAAAACTAGCATCTCATACATATTACAAATTTTCAATAAATAACTTTACTGTAGCATACATACATACATACATACATACATACATACATACATACATACATACATACATACATACATACATACATACATACATACATACATACATATATATATATATATATATATATATTAACATACATGAATTACAATAATACAAAATAGATTACAACCACGTTGGTTTAGCCATCTTACTTAGAGCTTGCAAAACCACATTATATATATATATATATATATATATATATATATATATATATATATATATATATATATATATATTAACATACATGAATTACAATAATACAAAATAAATTACAACCACGCTGGTTTAGCCATCTTACTTAGAGCTTGCAAAACCACATGAGCATGAAATCAACGAAAAATCGATGACATGGAATCCACCTAAATCTAGCATAATCAATGTTTTTTGTTTCCCATTTACACAATAATAATTTGCATTTGAAAGGAGAGGGTTAGAGATACATATTCATTCCCTTTCATTTCACTTCATTTCTTAACCAAGGATAGAGAAAGAGATAAGGAAGAGAGAGAAAAAAAATTTTGCCCAAAGTCTAATTTAACACAAGTCACAAGATAGAGTTCCAAACATTTATTTATAAGTGTTAATTATTTTCCACGATGGTTTGCTAACTTGACTGGGGTCCTACAACTTTATTTTTTTTACATTTTTCCTGCTAGTTGCAAAAACACCTAATTTAGGCTTGGAGGCTAAGAAACCATGTTTAAAATATACCTTATGTTAGGTGATGCACAATGGGTAACTTCTAACATGTCCTCCCTTATACCAGTAATTCACCAGAGTTGACAGAATTCAAAACTAGCGAATGGTTTCCAATTGGAAACTATATTTTTGGGGTCACCGATCGTAATTGGTCAAATTTAACTTAGTTAACAATAACCAGAGGCCTGCAAAACCCCCTTGAAAAACTATTCAGGACTGCATTTTTTCCCAAACAAAAGTTTCTAGGAAGTTTTCTAGTAAAATTAATTGAGGTTTGCGAAGGCGGGTGAGCATATTTTTGTTCAAGTTCCAAATGACGAGATGAAATGAAACCTAACTTTCAAGTTTTAACAACTCCCTAAAATTATAAAACGGAGTAACAGGGATCCAAGAGGAATGGCGAAGAGAGCACAAATGGTCAAACGAAGTCCATCTAATGCTTGAAGTGACTCTCTACATAATAAGGAACACATATGATGCTTGAAGTGACTTTGGAAATTACGTTTTTCTAACTTTGTAAGGTAGATATCAATGGTTGTTTTACTTAACCCATCTAGGTATCGCAAAAACCAATGGACATGATTACCAGTTTTTAACACCTTGGATTTAGCAATACATGAGGTTGTGGTCACAACACAGTTGAGGGTCAAATTGTAAGTCGATAGCCAAATCACGAGGCATTGTTTTATTGATTGCACTAGCCGTCTGGTTAAATATCTGATTGTTTAAGTATCTAATAGTTTAATATTTTTATTTTATTGCATTATAAGAGACAAGGGTAAGGAGACCATTCCAGGAGAATATTGGCATTTGCAGCGCACGAGGTATTCTAAGAGGGTTCTCTTGATTTCCACAAGGCTTCATCGATTTTCTAGGCATTCTATCAAATGATTGACGGTATTTTCCTAAGATTCCATGTTTCGCACTATCTTAAAGTTCCCAAACACCTTTCTGTTAGATCCATTCCAAATAACCACCAGAGGCTTAACAGGCACATTGATGGTAATTAATTTGAGTTTACTTGAGGTGGTTGACACGTCTAAGGCTACCAATCCTTTTCTTAACCTACGCTACTTGCTAAATAAAACAAAATGAAGCTTAACTAGTCATGATGTTGTTCTATGAGAACCTAATACCTTAAGGCATTTTTCCAAAAAATTCTTGAATATTGTCTCAAAATTCTATTTTTGGCGCATATATGAGGGAATGTTGAAATAGGTTGTGGAATTCGGATTTACACCTGCTAATTACATTTGCTTGAAAAATTTTAAGCCTTTTAAAAAAACCCATTTTGTGCATATCTTGCAACCATTGCAGTCCACGAGGCCACCTTTATTTTAGGAATTTAGTCAAACATATACTTCTTAGATTAATCAAATACACTATATGTCATGACATGTGGTTATTATCATGTTATGCTAAAGTATTCCATAATTGGTTTTCCAACATCATTATCACAGTCAACATGCACGAAGATAATTTTCCCATAAAAGATGTTGTATCCCCTTGAAAAATGGGAATAATATTTTCATAATCCATTTCAATTTATAAAGAGCATGATTTATTTCTTTACGAAACTCTTAAATATCAAAGAAGCAGTTTATCTGCTGAAGGTTGTCACAAAAGGGAGATTTTTTACAAATATGAATTCATATATGACACCTTACTAAAAGTATCCATGAAAATGTGAAAGGTTTTCTTATTGCTTCTTTAGGAGTACCAATAAACGGTGCTTATTTTTGAGTCAATGTTGAGAAGCGTAACAACATTTTCATGCGTTGTTTGATAAAAGAGCACATCATCTTCTAGTCTTGCAAGTGCTGCAAAATCTTCATTTGTAGCACATTTTAGTGACTCAAATAAACCAACAACAACTATACTTTCCATCTCAACAAGATTTTATGCATCTTTAGTCGACATGATATTGAACACAACTAGCCCAATTTTTCACTTGATCCAGCTAACAATTCCTACTTTTGTTCTTTCACCGCAATACAACTTATGAAATCCATCAATGAAGAAATAAATTGTCGGAAATGCCCGACACATTATATTTCTCTGCGAGATCATTTGCAACTACAAAATTTGACAAAATTCCTCTATATTTTATGCTTAGATGGACGTCCACACCCTACTCTAGAGTTCATATTTTGGCACAAGCTGGGAGTGCATTGGCAAATGTAAACTTACCACATTGGAGACCTATTTTTTGCATACATGAAATAGTCTGAATATCTCGTGATGGAAACCCATGTCTTCTCCTTTTGCATACAACAATTAAAATGATGAAAATAGTAGTTTCTTTTTCTTCTCAAAGATAAAAAAAACCTTATCCAGACATAGATACTAATCCTGATAAATCAATTTTCATTTTATTAAAATATTATGCCAGAGGCGTATCAAGAACCCCTTCTGGCAAAGGTTTTACCATCACCATCTTACACTTTCCCGCCCACATTTGCATAAATGTATACCAAAGCACCTGCAACTATCCAATTACTTCTAAACTTTCAATGTGAATGGGTTTCATCGTGATCCATGCCTTAAATCCCAAAAAAGTGATTTTATTATTGTCCAAGGAGAATGACAGGTTTGACTAGCCATTAAGGATGAGCATGTGCTATATCATCCCTTCTACCACACACATTTACCCACTCCTGCCATCACCAACTCCATCACATCTCCATCAAATAAATCCACATCTTACCTGATACAACTCAAAAACAATTCGCTCCAACTTTTTATTTTATTATTATTTTAAAAAAATATGGTGGCACTATGTAGTGCCCACATTTTTATAGCCTAGTTATCTGTTGGTTCCTTTATGCAAAGACATGTTTTTACTGACACACTGATATATTTTAGACATTATGCTATGTTATTTATCCTTAAGGACATTATGGTATTTTGGGTGCGTAGCACCAATTGGACTAGATTCGTATATTGATATAGTTCTTGTGATGTTGATGACACTAACAGGGGTACATGATAGTGATATTCATTGGTTAGATGTTAATTCTTATGGTCGATTTAATTAATGATATAGTTTTCTGGATTTAATAATGGTAATCTCATGCTAGCCTAAGTGTATGTCATTGTAATTTTATCTGTGGATGATTCGTGTTAAACTATGTGTATAATTGTATGCATTGCACTATCAATTGTTTAATAATGTTAGGAAATTATAAGTTTGATTGAATTGTGATGTGTAGATGATGTTTATTATATTGGACAAATGATGTTAATGTGTGCAATGAGTGTGTAGGTGACAGGTATAGGAGAGCATGGGTTTCAGGGCAGCTACGCAATTGTGCACGAGCGGCCCACGAGCTGAGTCCTAACCATGCTAAATGTTTCAGGCCTTAGAATAGGTGTATTTATTTGGGCACCATGGGTGAACCCTCAATTGTAATGTATTTATGTCTTGTAAAATTAATTATGTTTAGGGTGTGTTTTATTAAGTAAAGTAGCTTAAGGGTTTAATGATCTCATCTTAATTTAAGTGATGGTTTTGGGTAAGTGTGTGTGTGTTGGTAGAAGGGATTGGGGACAACATGTGAACCTTGGGTGGACCCCAAACCCTCTACCCTTGTGCCCAAGCATGCCAAACACGAAATTGGGTTATTTTGGGCATTTTTTGGGACCCCTTTTGATTTTGGGAGTTCCCTTAGTATGAAAATGGGCCCTTGGACCCTACCTAATAGGAAGGGGGGCTTATTTCCAAGGTTTGGAGAGAGTTTCCCTCACATTTTTCCCTCCTTAGTCACCATCCATGTAAGATGGTTGGTTTGTGTGTAATTGTTAAAAGTTGCTCCACTTTGTTTTATTTTCGTTTTTAGTATTTTGGGTAATAAGGGATAAAAGGTGAGTTTACTTTTACTTATTTGGTTTTTAGAATCTTTGACTCTTGAGAAAAGTGGGGGTGACACTTGTCACCTTCCTATTGGTGAGGAAACTTTTGGGTTCCTCTTCTTATTCTTCCTCATGGGGAAGGAAGGGGACTTCTTTCCTCATTTTTTTTTGGAGAACTTAGAAAATTTTGGGAGCTTGGAAGTTTTCTTGGACAAAGGGGAAACACTTAGAGTTTTGGAAAGCATTGTAGAGGTAGGATTCTTAATCATTTTTCTTTCCTTGTTGTGCTTATCTTGTTAACTATGCAATGGTCCATAAAATAATGTGTGTGAAATGATGTGTTGTAAAGTTGTTTGGAGAATGTAGGTTGTTTTGTTTTGTTGCTTTGTTGTTTTCTTTTGTTTTCTACTATACACCATCATATGGATTGATGGTTTTTGGAGAATCTAAGGGAAGAGAGATGGATTTCCATCTCAAACCTCATTGTTGTTGGTCAAGCCATGAACGTCCCTTCTCATCCCCTCTTATGGTTTGAGGTGGGGAGAAAGGTTCATATGGCTTGAAACCTTTCCCCATTCTTGGAGAGGAAACCCTTTTGGGTTTGAAAATCCTCCCAAGAAGGATTTCTTTGACATAAATGAGGAATAAGGAGGATGAATTATTAGGGAGGAATAAGGAGGTTTGTAAACATGCTTTTGTTGGTGTATCCTATGATTGGACACCTTTGTTTTGGGCATCCTATTTCTTCTCTTCCCCCATTGTGAGGTTGACCTTGTTCACCTCATGTTGTTTTTCTACCATATGTGGTATGGTCTAAGTGTTTAAATGATGCTTATGTAATTCTTGTTGTGTTTTATTCTCCATTTTTCTTATGCATATTGTGGAAGTTAGTTCCTATCTCCCATGGGTTTGGGGGAGGCTAGCATGACTTCCAACCATGGAAAGGCATGTAATGATGCCTATTGGTTGGGTGGTAAACAAGCCTTGTCTCTTGATTTCGGCATTCTTGGAAAAACACTCAAGGTTGGAGATAGTTGGAGCCTCTTTGCCATCTTGGTCCTCTTGGTCATCTTCATCCTTTTGAGGACATTACTTTCATTTTATCTCTTCAAATATGGCTTTGTGAAGCTTTTATCCTTCCTTGTAAATACCTACTATTTGTAATTGATGCTACTTGTAAACTTAAGTCATTTGCTAAAGAAGTTTTCCCTTCACTGAATCTTGTACACAAAAAAAGGGGAAAGATTACCATTTGAAATTATAATGAAACCAGGAGCCTTTTTTAGTTTATAATGTCTTCATATGAGAGGCCTTTTTTGTTTATAAATCTGAAAAAAAAAAAAAAATAGTTATGCATTATACATTCAATCTGAAATATTTAGTTGTGTCTACTTTTCAAGTTGGTTGTTAGAAAAAAAAAATCTATGAAATGGCATATGTATACTGTGTATTTTTTTGAAAAAAGTCTTAAACTTATATGCTAAGCATCCTTCTAGATCTACAAATTTTTATAGTATCACATTTTGGTATCAGAGCCTTGGTTCAAACACGTGGACTCTTCGGGTAATTTCTAGTAAATATTAGTTAGTCTTATTGCATTTAACAAAAAAAAATACATGGATTTTTTCCTTATTGTTGGATCTTCCCTGCATGTAGAAATCTGCATTAATTATTTAGCTATTAGTTGGTCATTAAAGAAAAGTTGGTGAAAATACCATTTAGTTATGATTTATTGAAATGATTCTATTAGCTAGTGTTAGCAATAGAGTTTTATAGATTGGTAGTTGTAAACAAGGAAATGATTACAAATTTTTTATTTAGCCATATTGTTTTTGGGTCTTAAAATTTGACTAGCATATTTCCTATGAACAAAGAAATGAAAACAAATTATATATATATATATATATACTTTTTTGGTTCCTAACTATATGACTATATTTTATATAGAATAAATAAATATATAAATATATACTATGTAGTATATATATATAATATATATATACTAATTTTTTTTCAGCTAATATTAAATAATATATAATATCAATAAAGTGTGTGTATGTGTATAGTGTGTTGTGTATTGTGTATTTTAGATGTTAAAAATAGTAAATGGATAAAATAAATACATTTTTTTGGTTTTTTAGTTTTTTTAAAAACGTAAGTAAATAAAATAAAATAAAATTTTAGTTTTAAAAAAAACGTATAAATTTTATAACAATATATATATATATATATAAACAAACTTTGCTTTTTTGGGGGGGGCCGAACCTCCCCCCCCCCCCCCCACCCCACACCCACTGCGCACCCCTACTCCCCACGGGCCCCTGTCCTCCCACAGGCCCTGCCCACCCTATGCCACCCTCGCACACCCCACGCCCCCTGTCTACTCCCCTCTACCCTGCACCCTATCTCCCTCTACACCCGCACGTTGTCCCCACTACCCTTCCATGTTGTCCCCCCCTACCACCCGCGTCCCCAACCCCACACTGTCTGCGGCTCCCTGCATTTCCCTCCTCTATAAAATGCAAAAAAAAATAATCCACAACCTGGCCAACAAACCCGTACAGTCCGCATGCCCTAACTTTGTACACCACTCTATCATATATATATATATATATACCCCTTCTTCCATTCGGCTGATATATATATATATCCCTTGCATTGCCATATCATGAAAAAAATCCATGGCCATGTGTAAATCCAAAAATCTCGGGCAATTTTTGCTTCTTAAACAACAAAAATCCAAAAAAATAAATATATATATAGTAGTGATACATGTCAACTAGTAGAAGATCTTCAGTTAAAGACATATGCTACACAGATCCTCAAAAAAATCTAACATAGGGAATGGAGACTCCCATTAGTTCTTTGAAACCATGTTTCATCCATTCCTCCACCTGCACAAGACAGAAACAAAATGAAAACGAAAATGAGAACGGGAAAAGAAAGCTAAAAGAAAGATAAATAAAACATAAGGATGATTTAGGTCAAAAATTAGGGTAAAATTTGAAATCAAGGGCTCAAGATTGAGATTTGATCCAAGGGCCCTCCTGAGTCAATCCTACACTTAGTTAAAAACATAGGCATGTTAATGAGTGTGGAAGGGAATAAATTTAGAGGGGTGTGGGGGTAAATTAGATAAAAGGGGGAAATCTAATTAAAATTAAAAAGGGGTGTGTAAGAAAATTTAATAAAAGGGGGGGAAGACTATTTTTTTTTTCTAAGGGGTGTAGATTTGTGACCCTAGGGTAGCTTAATAGGGTAAGAATAATTAAATTATTATTAGGCTAGTGTTGATGGGTTAGTGTTCGGGTTTAATTACATTAGGAAAATAATCATTAATAAATTAATTAACAATGGGAAGGGGCATTACATCACACACATTATAGTAATAATAACAATAATAATAATAATTAAAAAATAAATAAATAACGCTTCCAGCAACGTTTTTAAAAAATTTATAAAACATTTTTTTTATCTCGGGTTCAGGATGGCACCCAAGAGGGGACGATCAGCTCGAGGCTTGGGACGTAGTGCACCTACGTGGGAGCCACCGGCCCCCGATTTTGGGCCTCAGATATTAGAGACCCTGCAGCAGCTGATAGGCATCATGCAGGAGTGCCTTCCACCACCGCAGGAGCTGAGAGAGGAGGACATTCAGTTAGGAGACGAGGAGTTGATTGGTGAGGACGCACATTTAGAGCCACCTGAATCATGATACCCCGAGACGAGAGAGGTCACACAGCCCTTCCATCCTTGGTGAGAGGATGGCCTCGTTTCGTCACAGCTGATCACACAGCTTCGAGGGACCATTTGGAGATAGATGACCCCTTTCACCTGTTAGACCACATTGCTAGGATCAAGACACAAGCAGTGTGATTCGAGACCTTCTTTTGCCTTCAGCCACCTACTTTTACTGGTTTGACAGATGGCTTTAGGGTAGAGTCCTGGCTCCTTAGCCTGGATAGCTACTTTGGCTTGCACTCTCATGAGAGCAATGTCAAAGCCAGGTTCACCATACACCTCCTCTGAGACGTAGCAGGTGTTTGGTGGAGGAATGAGGAGTGGAAGCTCCATTTGACTCGAGATATAGTGACCTGGGAGTTGTTTAAGGAGCGGTTCAGGGCCCGGTATATGTCAGAGCATTTTGTGTAGAAGAGGATCGATGAGTTTCATGACTTACGACAGGGCTCTAGCACAATGGCACAATATGAGAGCAGGTTCTTGGATCTCTTGCAGTATGTAGACTACCTGCAAGATGAGAAATTATAGGTAAACAGGTTCATTCAGGGCCTGAATACAGATATAACAAGAGCTGTTAGGATGTTATCTCCTCCCACACTTGAGAAGGCCATTGAGAAGGCCTACTTGGCTAAGGAGAATAGGACCAAGGAATAGGAGCATCGAGATAGAAACAAGAGCAAGTTCCAGGACAAGATTCAGGAATTTTAGAGTCAGAGGACACGGGGTGCAGTACCACCCCCTAGAGGAGGATTCTGGTCTTCTCCAGCAGCATCGAGAGCTCCACCACACCCACTACAAGAGACACAACATCAGGGACATCAACATCAGAGGGGTAGACAGACTCAAAGTTTTCAGCAAGGTGGATCTAGAGGTGATTTTGGTGGATCTCGAGATAGGAGGCTGGGTACTCATCACTCATAGCCAGCCCGCTCGTAGCAGTCTGCTAGGGTTGGACCGGCAGGTTCAGTTCGCTAGAGTACAGGAGGGACCCCATCTCAGAGGGGTACAAGAGGATGTTTTATTTGTGGGGCTCCAAACCATTATGTGCGTATGTGTCCACACAATCCCACTACTATGGATATGTAGAGAGCTCCTAGATCTGAGCAGATGGTGGGTGACGTGGGACACGCCCATCATGTATATGTAGCGGTTGACAACCACCAGGCTAAGCATCAGGCCACAGTCATTGAGACAACAGGTACTATCAGGGGTATTTCTGTCTCAGTACTTTTTGATTCAGGTGCTTCAGATTCTTTTGTATCTCCTTCTGTAGTAGACTAGTGTGGGCTAGTGGTGGCTAGGCAACCAGATAGTTGGCAGGTTGAGTTGGCCTCTGGGGCTAAACTCGTCGTGGACTCATATGTGGAGAGTTGTGTACTTGATTTGGGAGTCTTCTCCACTACACTTGACCTCTGAGTTATTCCTTTAGGATCCTATCAGGTAGTGTTGGGTATGGATTGGCTCGAGGCTCATCGAGCCAAGGTGGATTACAGAAAGAAGGTCATTAAGTGTCAGGATGATCTTGGTAGTGCAGTTGTGATTTTAAGGATGCAGAGACCTATTTCCTTGCGTATGATCTCGGCTAAGCAACTCAAGCAGAGCATGCGTAAGGGTTGTCATTTATTTGCTATCACTATCAATGATCATTCAGATAGTACTCCATAGCATTCACCCCTTGATGATCATGCATTTTTGAGGGAGTACGTAGATGTGTTCCTAGGAGAGCTTCCAGGTTTACCACCGAGTAGAGAGGTGGATTTCACCATTGACTTAGTGCCTGGCTCCGCACCAATTTCTAGGGAACCCTATTGGATGACGACTTCAGAGCTTCATGAGCTCAAGATTCAGTTAGAGGAGTTGTTAGAGAAGGGTCTCATTCGACCTAGTGTATCTCCTTGGGGAGTGCCAATTATATTTGTGAAGAAGAAGGATGGTTCTCTCAGGCTTTGTGTAGACTTCAGAACAGCTCAACAAAGTCACAATAAAGAACCATTACCCACTCCCTAGGATTGATGACTTGTTTGATCAGATGCGGGGAGCTAGAGTGTTCTCCAAAATTGATCTCAAGTCAGGGTATCATCAGTTGCACATATCAGATGTAGATATTCATAAGACAGCTTTTCACACATGTTATGGGCATTATGAGTTCACTGTTGTCCCCTTTGGTTTGACCAATGCCCCAGCTATCTTCATGAGCCTCATGAATGGAGTGTTCAGGACCTTCCTAGATCACTTTTTCATAGTGTTCCTCAATGATATTTTGATATATTCTCATTCTGAGGAGGAACACAAGGAGCATTTGAGACAGGTGATTCAGATTTTGAGAGAGCAGAAGTTGTTTGGGAACTTGGAAAAATGTAGTTTCTTTTAGACAGAGATTCAGTACTTGGGGCACATTATTTCAGGAAAGGGTATCTCTGTAGATCCCTCTAAGATTCAGGCTATCATGGATTGGCCAGCACCCACATCAGTCACTCAGGTGAGGAGTTCCATGGGTTTAGCAGGGTATTACCACAGGTTTGTGAAGGAATTTTCTAGGATTTCTCACCCTATTACTTCCCTTCAGAGGAAAGGGAAGAAGTTTGATTGGTCAGAAAAGTGTGAGCAGGCCTTCAATTTGCTTAAGGAAAGGTTAACCACGGCACCTATCTTAGTAGTTCTAGACCCGACAGAGGATTTTTTTGTTTGCACTGATGCATCACTAGAGGGTTTGGGAGTAGTTCTTATGTAGGAGCATCAGGTGATTGCCTTTGAGTCACGTAAGCTCAAAGACTACAAGCTTAACTATCCTACTCATGACTTGGAGCTTGCAACAGTTGTTCATGCACTTGTGTGTTGGTGACATTTCTTTTTGGGTAGACCTTTCATCTTGAGGATGGATCATTGTAGCTTACAGCATATCTTCTCTCAACCGAACCTCAACACTCATCAACGGTGTTGGATGGAGTTCCTATGTGAGTATGACATGGAGGTATAGTATATCAAAGGAAAGGAAAATGTTGTTGCAGATGCACTTAGTAGACGATGACATGTGCTTGCTTCATTGACACTACAGTCAGATTTGAGAGGCAGGATACTTGAGCATCTTCTAAAGGACAGGTTTTATGAGGGTGCTAGGAAGATGTTGGATTCTCAGGGTTCTTTTGAGGGTAGATATTTAGGATGCATGTTAGAGTCTGATGGTTTGCTTCAGTTCCATAGGCACATTTATGTGCCTAAGGTAGGTGATCTGCGTAGTTTCATCCTTACTGAGGCTCATCGAGCCCCATATGCAGCACATCTAGGAGTGAAGAAGATGCATGCCAATTTGAGAGAGTTATATTATTGGTTGGGTCTTCATCAGGAAATAGCATATTTTGTAGCACATTGTCTTGAGTGTCTGAGAGTCAAGGTAGAGCATTCTCATCCCACATGACTCTTATACCCTCATGACATTCCCGAGTGGAAATGGGATGTGATCTCTATGGATTTCATAGTAGGACTCCCTATGTCCTCTTATCGTCATGATGCCATTATGGTCACTGTGGATAAGTTGACCAAGGTTGCGCATTTCTCACCAACCAAGGTTACCTATAATGCATAGGCCATCACCAAAGTGTTTATGGAGGACATTGTTAGATTGCATGGGATCCCGAAGATGATCATCAATGACAGAGACACCATCTACACATCAGTTTTCTGGACTTCTTTTCAGGATGCTTTGGGTACACAGATTAATTTCAGTTTGGCATATCATCCAGAGACAGATGGGCAAACAGAGAGAGTTAATCAGGTTCTTGAGGACATGTTGAGGATGTATGTGATGGACCAGCAGAAGAAGTGGGAAGATTATTTACATTTAGTTGAGTTTGCCTACAACAACAGTTATCATAGCTCCATTGGCATGGCTCCCTATCAGGCTTTGTATGGACGACCTTGCAGGACACCTTTGAGCTGGGACAAAATAGATGACATGATTATTTTGGGGCCAGCTTATCTTCAGGATTTAGAGCAGTAGGTTGTTCTGATTAGACAATGTCTTGAGCAGGCTAGAGCATGCCAGAAGGTGTATGCGGACACCAAGAGGATTGACCGTCACTTCTTAGTGGGTGACAAAGTCTTCTTGAGGGTTCATCCTCATAAGAGTCTGATCCATTATGGAAAGGGTTCTAAGCTATCACCTCATTTTGTGGGGCCTTTTGATATTCTTGAGGTCATCAGTCCAATTGCCTATCGTCTAGATTTGCCACCACGCCTTGCACGGGCCCACGATGTTTTTCATGTTTCTATACTTCGTAGATATGTACCAGATGTTTCTCATGTTTTGGATTGGTCAGCATTACAGGTAGAGGATGGAGGGCAGTGGAGACTGGAGCCCATACGCATACTAGAGCACCAGAGGTTGGCCCTTCAGGGTCAAGATTTGGACCAGGTTAGAGTGTAGTGGGACCGATATGATGAGTCATCAGCTACCTGTGGACGATGCTACACCATTAAGGACTAGATACCCCTATATCTTCTAATGACTTCCAGGAGGAAGTCTAATTCTAGGAGAGGGGGATGTAGTGCCCATGTTTTTATAGCTCCAGTTATATGTTGGTTCCTTTATGCATAGACATGTTTTGATTGAGACTCTGATATATTTTGGACATTTTACTATGTTATTTTATCCTCATGGACATTATGGTATTTTGGGCACGTAGCGCCAATTGGAATAGATTCGTATATTGATATATTTCTTATGATGTTGATGACACTAATAAGGTTATATGATAGTGATATTTATTGGTTAGATGTTGATTCTTGGGTTCAATTGGATTAATGATATAGTTTTTCTAGATTTAATAATGGTAATTTCATGCTAGCCTAAGTGTATGTCGTTGTAATTATATCTGTGGATGATTCATGGAAAACTATGTGTATAATTGTATGCATTGCACTATCAATTGTTTAATAATGTTAGGACATTATAAGTTTGATTGAATTTGTGATGTGTAGATGATGTTTATTATATTGGACAGATGTAGTTAATGTGTGCAATGAGTGTGCAGGTGACAGGTATAAGAGAGCATGGGTTTCAGGGCAGCTACGTAATTGTGCATGAGTGGCCCATGGGTTGAGTCCTAACCATGCTAAATTTTTGAGGCCTTAGAATAGGTGTATTTATTTGGGCACCATGGGTGAACCCTCAATTGTAATGTATTTATGTCTTGTAAAATTAATTATGTTTAGGGTGTGTTTTATTAAGTAAACTAGCTTAGGGGTTTAATGATCTCATCTTAATTTAAGTGATGGTTTTGGGTAAGTGTGTGTGTGTTGGTAGAAGGGATTGGGGACCACATGTGAACCTTGGGTGGACCCCACACCCTCTACCCTTGTGCCCAAGTATGCCAAACCCGAAATTGGGTTATTTTGGGCATTTTTAGGGACCCCTTTTGAGTTTGGGAGTTCCCTTAGCATGAAAATGGGCCCTTGGACCCTACCTAATAGGTAGGGGGGATTATTTCTAAGGTTTGGAGGGAGTTTCCCTCCCATTTTTCCCTCCTTAGTCACCATCCATGTAAGATGGTTGGTTTGTGTGTATTTGTTAAAAGTTGCTCCACTTTGTTTTATTTTTCGTTTTTAGTATTTTGGGTGATAAGGGCTAAAAGGTGAGTTTACTTTTACTTATTTGGTTTTTGGAATCTTTGACTCTTGAGAGGAGAGGGGGTGACACTTGTCACCTTCCCATTGGTGAGGAAACTTTTGGGTTCCTCTTCTTATTCTTCCTCATGTGGAAGGAAGGGGTCTTCTTGGCTCATTTTTTTGGGGGGAGAACTTGGAGAATTTTGGGAGCTTGGAGGTTTTCTTGGACAAAGGGAAAAGCTTAGAGTCTTGGAAAGCATTGTAGAGGTAGGATTCTTAACCCTTTTCTTTCTTAGTTGTGTTTATCTTGTTAACTATGCATTGGTCAATAAAATGATGTGTGTGAAATGATGTGTTGTAAAGTTGTATGGTGAATGTAGTTTGTTTTCTTTGTTACCTTGTTGTTTTATTTGTTTTCTCTCCACCATCATTTTGTTTGATGGTTTTTGGAGAATGTAGGGGAAGAGAGAGGGATTTCCCTCTTAAACCTCATGGTTGTTGGTCAAGCCATGAAGGTCCCTTCTCATCCCCTCATATGGTTTGAGGTGGGAAAAAGGTTCATATGGCTTGAACCTTTCCCCATTTTTGGTGAGGAAACCATTTTGGGTTTAAAAATCCTCCCAAGAAGGATTTCTATGACATAAAGGAGGAATAAGGAGGATGAATGATTAGGAGGAATAAGGAGTTTTGTAAACATGTTTTTGTTGATGCTCCTATGGTTGGACACCTTTGATTTGGGCATCCTATTCTTCTCTTTCCCCCCTTTGAGAGGTTGACCTTGTTATTTTCATGTTATTGTTTTACCATGTGTAGTTTGTCTAAGTGTATTAAATGGTCCTATGTATTTCTTGTTGTGTTTCATCCCCATGTATACTTGTGCACATTGTGGAAGTTTGTTCTTCTCTCCCATGGGCTTGGGGGAGGCGATCATGGCTTCCAACCATGGAAAGGAATGTGATGATTCCTATTGGTTGGGTGGTAAACAAGTCTTGTCTCTTATTTCAGCATCCTTGGAAGAACACTCAAATTTGGAGATAGTTGGAGCCTCTTTGCCATCTTGGTCATCTTGGTCATCCTCATCTTTTGAGGGCATTACTTTCATTTCGTAAATAAACGTGGCTTGTAAAGCTTTACCTTCTTGTAAATACCTATTTTTTTGTACTTGTTGCTACTTGAAAACTTAATTCATTACTAAGGAATTTTTTCCTTCATCATTGCAAGAATCTTGTAATATTCTCATTTTGAAATCATAATGAAACCACGTTTTATTTTATTTCAATGTCTTCATTTGGAGGCCTTGTTGTTTATAAATCTTTAAAAAAAATGTAGTTATGCATTGTACATTAAATCTTTAATTTTTAGTTGTGTCTACTTTTCAAGTTTTTTTTAAAAAAAATCTATGAAATGGCATATGAACATGTGTATTCTAAGTATATAGATGTGAAATTCACAAGCTAAACATTCTTTTAAATCTGTAAAATTTTATGGCATAACACATTACAAATATCATTTGTGTTGTAAAACATGCTCAATCCTATTTTTCCATTATTTTATTATTTCTTAGTTAGGAATATCCTAATTTTTATCCCCATATTCGATAAGAAGTTACAATTCAATATTATGACACCACTCCTTTTGCAATTTTAAGGTATTTAGTTTTAAAAACTAGGGTTTAAATGTTTTATTTTTATATTAAAAATAAAAATTCCTTTCCTTTGGCCCACATCTCTAACCTACTTCAAATGTAATTAATTCATAATATTGATAAATTAAACCTTTTCAACCCCTAATGTATACAAGTATATTGAATTTGTTTTTATCAATTTTAATTACCTCAATATGAATGAACTTGCTTGGATATTGCCTAGCTAATGAACCCCTTGTGGATGATTTTAAGGTTTTCTTATTGAATAGTATGCAAAATAACTATTTAAACACAATATTAATTAACTATGAGAAAAATAAATCATATCCTAGAAATATTGATTTCTTCTCTACTTAAAGAATAAAACATAATCAAAAGACTCGTGTGAGAAGAGGAAACTATAATTATTGAGAAAAACTCGAAAGCATATTTGAAGATAGATAAACATAAATAAAGATTCAAATTCTCAATGATTTAAGTTCTCTCTATACTTTTTGTAATAATCAAGGACATATCTTTTTATTTTTGAGAAAAGATCATAAAATCTCTTAGATGGTAAACTAGATCACAAGGTTTGGTTATTGAGGAGAGTGACTAGAAGAATACTCCCCATTTTAGAGATGGATACTCTTCCCATTCTAGTGATGAAAAATATATCTATTAATGTGTGTGTGAAAGAGAGATACACATTTAGAATAATAATATAAGAAAATACCTATCCATGTGTGTAACTTATATAATTTTTTCTTATTGTGATGATAATGCAGAAATCTAGACCATAAGTATTTTAGAAGGAAGTGTTCTTGAAAATTTTGTATAATGGTTATCGCACTACTTTTGACTCGTTCAATTGATATTTACCAGTGTATGGTACATTCACTTACATTAATAGTTTGATGAGGCCCTCTCCCTGATTTATGTGGTTCCCATAGTCAATATGAATATTGAGACCATGTGCAAGTTCCAAAGTGGTATGTTTTTTAGTTACATGGCGTTGTTTTGTTCCCATAATAATACTTTGGTGGGAGTGTGGGGTTGGTGGATGATGGTTGGGGGAGAATGTTGGAAATTATTGCTTATTACTTTTGAGAGTGTATATTTGTAAGGGGTAGTTTAATATATTTGTGAGTTGCATATATTAGTGATAATATGTCTACGAGAAAATAATGTACTTGATTTATGTTAAGAACTTGCATTAAGAATAGTGGCATGTGAGAAATAATAGGTTTTTTGAGTTACTTTAGGTATCTATGATTTTTGAAAGATAAGTCATGATCCCTCATTATAAGAGATCCACATACTTGCATATGAAAGAAATACTATTGATTAAGTTAATAAAATAAACTACTGAGTAATTATATCATGCAATCTCAACCAAATTTTACAAATTGAAGTTTAATTTTAGTGGCCCCTATGGAAAGAATGATATTTATATATTAAATTTGATTTTGTAATTACTTTCAAGGAGGATTTTTATTTAGAAAAATTACTTGTATTGTTAGTTGTAGTTGTAAGTCATATTATAGGAATCACTTTCTTGATTTTATCTTTTTAATCTTAATCAATTATTATTTTCTAAAGTAGTCATGATTATGAATATATATATATATATATATATATATATATATATATATATATATATGATTAGGTACAAAGAGTGGGTTTTTAGGCAACCAAAAACCCGTAGTATACAGTAATGAGAAGTTACAAAAGAAGATAAAGATGTAGCAGTGAAGAATAAGAGAGAGTACCTCTACCAACGACAACATGGAATGAGAAGAAAAATTCCACAAAATCAAATAAAGAGATTAAAAAAGTTAAGCCGTACATCATCCAAAAGTGTGAGATCTAAGAGTCATTTTGGATGGGGGTTTCATGAACTTAGAAGAGTTTTTTTTCTATGGACAACAATTTATTCATCCTTGTTGGAGTCTTCAATAGATTTAGGTCCACATGGTAAGATAACTTCAATGGAATTAATGTGTCAAAATGAAGACAAAGAATGAGATTACCTATCTACATCCAACTCAAGTGGGGCATGATAAGGTGCAAGAGGAGAGGGATCATCAATAAGAGCATGTAGTTTAGGATCAAAATGGATCTCTCCAGGAGTTTCCTCAATAAAAGGGGTAGTAACTACCCCAGACGGACACTTTTCTAAAGTGGAATCATAAACCATCTTAGAAGGGGCATTAAAAGTGAAGCGAGAAGGAAGAGAATCCTTCCACCATATGCTATACACCCCGGTTTTGTGTTTTGAAAGTCCACAATCCTATAATACAATTGATTATGTTAATTATAGTTTTAATATGTTGATTAGAAACAAATATTCAAAAACTATTTTTTTAATCTTAATATTTGTTATATTGTTATTTTAAAAATTATAGAAAATTTTTATGATGTCATATGGACAAGGTTCTTGTATAAGTATATTTTCTTACTAGAATCAACACCTAAAAGTGCTTGAGCACAGAGAATAATTTCCGAGGATAATCAAATCACGGGGGATTCACTTTTTAAAACTATGACCTATCATGTGTATTTGTAGGATACTAAATAATACCCCTATTTCCAAATCTGTATCTCAATCCCCAATTAAAAATACCCCCTCCCAATAGAACTTTTAATTGTAAAATACCCCTTATTTTACCATATATCCAAAATACTCATTTTCCATTTGACATTTACTATGCCCCCTTTATTTCCATCTCTTGGAATTGATACCTTACATTTACACAAAATTTAACTATATCTCCACTAAAACATTTGATGAAAATCACATTATATTATATAAGTAAAAACCCTCAATATTTGTAATTTAATTTTTTTCTTTATTTATTTTATATCTACACTTGTCACACTAATAAAACTTTTTATAATAATGTGAAGGTTCATGTGTGATTGTATTATTGTCAATTAAATCCATTAATCTTAATGAAATCTATTCTCCTAAAAAATATGAATTAAATGAAAACAAATATACATTAGAAATGACACTATGAAGGATTTCCCAATTATTGAGATTTATGTAGATTCATTGCTCTAGAAAAATAAGTCACTTCTCTAAAAAACAAATTGCTCCTTTGAAAAAACACATAATTAAAATGATATGAATTTAAGGATTCATCACTTCTATCACAATTACTCATCCTCTTTCCTCCCTACCACCCACGTACGCTTACCCAATTATATTTATAAAAACCTCTATACTTTAACCCCTTATACCTTGTTATATGAGATAATATATTGGGTCCATTTTTTATGGAGGGACATCCAAAGTCCAAGTAAATCCAAAATAAATTTTGCTAAGTATGGGTACACACGAGGATGGATAACATGTAGAGTCAAGAGAGGAAGAAAAATAGAGTGAAATGGTAATTTTGTGGAAGTGATTAAATAATTTGTGCAATCTATTGTAATGAAGAGTGCAATCCGCAGTAGAAGAGGATGTGACATAATGCATAGGATATTTTCGACAAGCATGAATTAGATTAGAGTTTGTAAGGATTTATGGTAAAGTAAGAGCGTGATGCATGGAAGAATAATGCTTAAGGGTGTGCATAGGAGTCTTGGTGGTGCAATAGGATATTGGCCTAACCTAGTCATTTGAAGGCATGTAGAGATTGTGAAGGAGTTAGGTGCAATAGTAAAGAGTGTGTAGAAGGTGTGAAGGACTAAATGGAGGATTGCATAATACATGGATTAAAAATGAGATGCATGGAAGTTTTCGAGGTGGTCTAAAATCCCATGGATAGTTCACATAAGGATAAGGTGGAATGTACATAAACATAGGAATGTGCAACATCATAAATGATATGTGTGGAAAAATTTACACGATAGAGATAGTGCACATAAGAGTTGATAATTGGAGATCAAGTCACAAAAACCTCATAAGGTGTCTGAAAAGGAGACTAACATGGACTCAAACATTAGTTGAAACTAACAACCATATTGACAAGACATCAACAGGTAATGTCTATATGGAGGTATTCCAAAGAATTAAAGAATATCAATTCAAAGTTGAATCAGAGCATGAATATTTGGAAGCATCTAGAAGGGACCAACCTCCCTAAAAGAGATTTCAAATGAGGAGCGACAAGTGAGAAAAAATGACTATAAAAGGAAGTCTAGGTCGCTATATTTGGGTGAGATGAGTTCCATTTAAAGGTCATGGATGAGTTTACAGATGTCATTGGATGTACAAAAAAAGATGTGGAATATAAATGAGAGCGGTTAAGTCATTGAAAGCCATTAGAGCCAAGTTAATAAAGAAAACTAATATAGTTTTGATCCTAATGAAAGAATGCAAGAATGTGTAAAATATCCAAGAGAGGTTTTGTAACCCCATAGAGAGACAATACATGTAAATTCCTTAAAGGCCATCGAGTGAATAAAAGAAACCATTTAAACAAAGCATATAAGTGTATCCCACTTGGCGGCTGAAAATATTTTAAATTTTGACTAATAAAATAATCTTTAAAAATAATTTAAAAATTTATCTTTTTAAAGTAAATCACGGATGCAATGCGCCTAGGTATATTTAAGCTCTTAAAAACCATGTTTTGTCATTTTATAAGTATTTGGTCATGTTTTTGTTTTGGGCCATATTTTGTTGAAAGTACAAAAAGTGTGCAAACATGCGACACAATTATATGCTTTAACTTGTTACATGATGATGAACTCTATAAACGTACTAAGATCATATTAACGCTTGCATTAGCATCACCAAGTTGTATCATATAAGGTTTTATTTATGCAAGTGAGAGAGAAGAGAGAGCTAACAAGGAAAAAAATGTTAAGTATTTTGGAAAGGCATTATCTTATCCACATAAAAAAGTGTAGGTAAAGAAGGCAAGGAGATCCTAGAGTGTAGTGGTGAGAAGAGATGAATATATTTCCCATGAAAGGAATATGCCACCAATAATAAGGGATGTATTAGATGAATTATTCAATTAAATTCTAGAGAGCTTGATGTATAGAATAAATGGTGTCATGACCAGATTGGAGAGCATGGAGGAATATCACCAAAGAAGAAGGTGTCTTACAGCTTGAGGTTCCTAGAAGGATGTGAAAGACTCAATGATGAGTCAGTATTGAAAATAAGACTATGCGAAGAAAATAACAATAGAGTGCAAGAGAGAAGAAATGATGTGTGTGGGAATACTGTTGAGAGATGCATAAGAAATAAAGCACGGAGAAAGCTCAAAATACAGAAAAGGCCATAGAGATAAACCACCCAAGTTCATGTGGAAATATGTAAGTGTATTTTAAATTTGTAAGCACAACAATAATGATTTTTTTTTAGGACTAACATGGCTCTTTTCTGTAGTAAAAATTTAAAAAAAAATTGAAATATATAAAAACACTACGTAGAATTTAATGGTTAGTGTTGTTTGTAATATAATTTTATAAATTAAGTTTTTCATTGATTCATGCATGTTGATTATATTTTAAATATACTATTATTTTTTATGGATTCAAAAACCATTTTAGAGTTCACTTTATTAGGAAGTCAAAATCTAATATAAGATAATTATATATCAACATAATTTATACTAATCATATATCTTACTTTTTCAAACACTTTTGATAGCGGGAGGATGGAAAACTCTGCCTTCCTTGTTCCACTACACCCTATCTCTGCAGATACATCTATAACCTCTAAATTCACCTATGCTACTAGTCATATTTTGGAATCCTTTGTTCTCCTTCATCCCCTTGCATGAATGATTATGAATTCTACAAATACTAAGGTCGACCATGCTGAATAACCTAAACAGTCCTTCTGGGAGGCACTATAGGGGAGGATTGGTAAAATCACACCCATAATACTTTTTACTGATATTCCCTGTATTTCTTTTGGGAAATAGGTTCTTATAATATAATATTTTTTTATCAATACCATTCCCTGATCTGTAGTTTTTGTGGCTTGTGGCCTAACCTACCTACCCTCCACGAGTGTATTTCAAAGCATTGGCTTCCTCTTTTGGAAGGGAGGTTAGATATCTATACGTTTGCTAAGGGTTTATTTATTCTTGTTTTTAATTCTATAGATGATAAGGACACCATAGTTGAGGATATTTTGGCATGCAAATCCACCTACCTTATCATGAAACTCTGGTTCCCCTTCTTTAACCCAAATACTAAGACCCTTTCTTACAAACCAGTTTGGATTAGATTACCCCACATACCGTTGCAATTTTGGGACCAAGCTTGTCATGTATCCATTAGAAATGAGTTGGGAAATATCTTGTGCATAGATATGCAAACCACATATTTCACTCACACAACCTATGCACGAATCTTGGTTGAGATTGATACCTCTAAAAATCAAAATAGATCCTGGACCAAGCCTCTTCATTATCAAGGATTTCCTTTTAGATGTAGAATTTGTTTTTCTTTAGGGCATATTGTTGTTGATTGCATGTTGGATAAGATTAATAATGAGAAGAAAAGTAAATCTTCGTGGTGGAATAATTTTTATCCTAGTTACCTATTTGTTCAATCAGATAGTGATGCAAAGGAAGTTTATGAGCACGAATCTAAGTCTGCTCCATCATTTTTGGAGCGCTCCCCTTGTAATTATATTGGGAAATTTATTCCCCTTGTTTCCACTTTGGATATTGATTCCTCTCCTCTTGAGGCACAAAATCTTGAGGACAAGGAGAGTTTCAAAATCATCATTCCAGTTCACACTAAGCAAAATGTTACTTCGAACAATGATGAAGGATGGACTTATGTGGGGAAGAAGAAGAGAAGGATAAGTGTAAATGATCCCCTTAAAATGCATTTAATATCACGAGGGAAGAATTCTTAGAGATGAGTTTGTATAGTTGTTCTATTTGTGTCAATGCTTTGGTTGTCTCTTTTGGCTACTAGAAGAATACACTTTCCATTCTAGTGATAAAGACTCTTCCCATTATAATGATGAAAAATAAATCTATTAATGTGTGTGTGTGTGTGTGTGAAAGAGAGAGATATTGAGAAAAAAAATATAAGATCATCCTTATTCATATGTATAACTTGTGTATTTCCCTATTATAATCATAATATAGAAATCTAGATGACATGTACTATAACAAGAATATAAGAACATCCTTATTCCTCCTCTTTCTTCCGTACCAGCCCACATACCCTACACTAATTTTATTTATAAAAACCTATATACTTTAACCCCTACATCAAGAAAAAAAAAATTCGCATAATTAGTTATCTTTTTATTCGATTTCAATGTATACAACCTATCTTATGATGCATAAATTAACATAAATGAGTCATGTTGATTGAGAAATATATATATATATATATATATATATATATATATATATATATATACATATATACATGTTGATTGAAAAAAAAAACACTGGAAGCGTAATTTAATAGTTAGTACTCACATATTTTTGTGACTAAGAGTTTGTAATGAGTACTTTAAAATGTTTTTAATATTTAAGCACTTTTTATCGGATCCATGAACCAGAGGGTTGATGGGGCCCCAACCTTACAATGCCAATATCCGCAGACAAGATATTACAAATTTCAGCCACAAACCAAGCCAGTGAAGACCGAGCCACTATTGATGATGTATATGAGCTGAACTAGATTTGCACAATAAACTTCACAGAACAATATTCTTCACACTGTATATTCAATGTATTTCAGGTCAATTACAAAATATAGAATCACCACATATATAGGCAAAACACATCCTAATTCTAAGGAGTCTTGCCAACTACAAAATCTCAACCAATCCTAATTATGTGGGGTGAGAATAACTCACGTAACCCACACATAACAATAAATATAATAATATATTGTTGAAACAATATATTATAACAAATCTAACAATAATATCTCAACCATAATAATTACACACGTAATTATTATTCACACACATAAATATGAGAAGCACTATAATATTCCTAACATTCCCCCCCTTAGTGCGAACATGGGGAAAACCTGCCTTATACTTGCACCTACTCATGATCTGGTGATTTTCACAGGATTATCACAAACCTCAAGGATGGTTTTGCAAACGGTTGACCCAAAACCGAGAATGGTGGTTTTGCAATTGGTTTACCACAAACCACAAAGTGATGGTTTTACAAATGGATTACCAACAACCAAGAATGGTGGTTTTGCTATTGGTTTACCACAAACCACAAATGAAGGTTTTCAAGTGGTTTACCTACAACCACATCATGATATGCCAAGTACTATTCTCAGCCCTCATCACATCTCACTGCAGGGAATAACATAGGAAATTCTGTTAAAATTTGTTGCTCGTACATACATAGAAAAATCATACTGGAAATGGAACATTTGAATCATGTTCCCCCCCTCAATGTGAAATTTCCACTTCTTGAAAACTGCAAACAGGAACACACAACACCACTCGTAACTGGAAGAACTAAAATCAAACTGCACACACACATGTCACCAAAGTTGATATGCAGCCCCGTCATTGGTGACTGACGAGAGGTCACTGAATGACCTCCAACCTCCGATGCCTCCTGCCTCTGGTTTCATGCTCAGAATAAGAAGTCTTCATAACCATTGTCTTCATTTACTTGTTCTTCCTCATTCTATGATCTTTCTTCAGTAATAAAGTTGGCCTCAATTCCTTTGAGTTTTCCACTAAGTATATCTTGAGCTCGAGCTCTACAAAATGAAGCTGTATGCCCCTTTTTCTTACAGTAGAAACATTCTCTTTCCTCTTTATATTTAGAAAAAAAATTGTACTTCGTTTTTACATACATTGTTGTTTCTTCTTCTACATCTTCTTTGGTCTGTTTTTCCTCAGCTAGGAGAGCTGATATTATATCTTCCAATGAGTTAGAAGGTATCTGACCAAGAGTGAAAACAACATTACTGTATTTGGGTGGTAAACTATTCAACAGAATAGCTTTTGCATCCTCGTCGTCTACTGGAGCTTTTACTTCTGCAAGTTCTCTCAGAAGAGATCGTAAATTGTTGATGTGACTAGACATTGTATCTCCATCACTCATTTTGAGCTTGAACAACTAAAGTTTTAGAGAAAACTTTGCATTGACTGCTTTTGAACCAAATAATTTGCTCAGATTATCCCAGATGTCCTTCGATTTTTTATCTAGATCAACATAATGTAATTCAGAGTCCGAAAGGGCAAGGCCAATAATGGCTTTGGCTTTATCATCCCGTGTTTCCCATTCTGCCAATCTGGTCGGATTTGAAGGTGCTGGTTCTTTTCCATATACTATCCTCCAAAGATTTTTGTTCATCAACTACATATGGATCTTGACTTTCCATTTGTGAAAATTGAGACCATTGAATTTTTCTAGTGGAATGTCCATTATATCTTAGAGCGTCGGTTTCAACCGAAAATGCACTCTTAGGGGAGTCGGCTTCAACCGATATTACTCCCAATTTACACTATATTTAAAAAATAATAAAAACAAATTACTTTTTAAGTTTTACATGGATATTTACTAAAGACTTAAACTCAGAAAGTAATATCTAATTACTTTCTATATTTAAATATTTTGATACACAAATTAAACTAAAAGACACATGATTACAAATTATAGACCACCCACTACTATTGACACACTACGAGATTTAATCCCATGACTAATAAATTACAAATAATCTTATTCTAAGATCCATGGCTTTTGTAATTCAAAAGAAACCGCACCTTTTTATTAGAATCCCATGCATATTTGCAAGCTTGAGCTGGAAGGATAAGCAAGCATTCACGTCCATGATCTAACCATGCTTACAAGTGGGAAACTTGCATGCCAAAAGGATCCACGTGTATAGTGTTTGGAGAGTCCAATAGTTGAGTCTACGGTGCTTGGAATGAATAGTGTAAATCAGATATGTCTAGTTGCATGAATGTTGAGTGGCAAGTCTCTGACAATCGTCCTCCTCAGTTATAAAATAACACAAACAGATTTCTTGTTTTGGACTGAGATGGCTTCATTTGACTGCGAGCTTGGAGGAGACAAGTGGTGAGTTTGGAGGGCACCTGTCATGCAAATATTCCATGCTTCAATCCAATATTTTATCTCCTCTGATTTGCACCTTTGGCAGTGTGGGGCGCAATATCCAATCTGCAAATTGGTCAAACAAAATTTCCTCCACTTGTTTTCCTGTAGATCCTGCGAAAATAGCACCCAACTATTGCGAAAGCCATTGCAATGAATAATACTAAAATCTTCAGATAAGTAATCTTCACATGAGTGTAGATCCAAATTGATAGAGAGGAAATCGATGTAGGAGCTCACATGATCCACGTTGAGTCTGAAAGAATTATCATCCAATGGCATACTATAAACAACTTGTATTCAGATAGGCGATTTATGAGGGATTTCAGGTGAGCTAAATACAAGTAAAGAGTATTCCCAAGAAGTGTAGGTATAAATGGATTTAACATGATCAACTGAGGCAGTCTACCGTCTTAACATTGAACCATAGAATACGTAATTCTAATAGCAATTATATACTTCTAAAAATTCTCAGAATACTCTCATGTGGATTGACTTTTCTCCACGTGGAAGGTGGACTATAGGCTTAACAAAGATGACCTGGGATCCAATTTCAGCCAGGGATGTCAAAAAATTCTTATGAAATATTAAAAATGATGCAGACTAAATGGAACAAGGTGTTTATCTGGTAGTTATCATAACTAGACACATTACACTTCATTATGCATCAGAAATGAACTAATGAGGAATTGATATGCAAGCATGACAGATCTACATATTGATGTCAAGCAGCTGATCAATGATGCACACTATCTTAGATTGGACGTGTAGATGGCAAAGGAGACTCTCATAGTCACTCTGATACCAAATATATGAGCTGAACCAGATTTGCACAATAAACTTCACAGAATAATATTCTTCACACTGTATATTCAATGTATTCCGGGTCAATTACAAAATACAGAATCACCACATATATAGGAAAAATACATCCTAATTCTAAAGAGTCTTGCCAACTACAAAATCTCAACCAAGCCTAATTATGTGGGGTGATAATAACTCACGTAACCCACACATAACAATAAATATAATAATATATTGTTGAAACAATATATTATAACAACTCTAACACTAATCTCTCAACCATAATAATTACACACGTAATTATTATTCACACACATAAATATGAGAAGCACTATAATATTCCTAACATGATGTAATTTCCGCCTCCACCGAAGACGTAATTTTTTTCTGCCACTGTTGATGAAGTTATTTCCTCCACTACCGCAAGAGCCACCAGCCACAACCAATACCACCACCGGTGATACAACAACCACCACTAATGGTAAACCACCCCAAAGGGGATCGTGCCCAATGGCATTTAAACTAGGGTGGAACCAAACATATTCATCCATCTTAACCAATCCACCCTAACCCCATTAGAAAATTTTGGAAGGAAAACATTTTTATTATACCAGAGCTATGAACTGGAGTAGTGAAGGAGCACTTTCCATAAGTCAAACATGAGGGTGGGATTAAATCCTTAATGTCTATCGAGCGATCCACATCCATAGCACCCCACTATGTTCCACTTAGTCCATATGGAGAATTTCAACCCTTACCTCAAGGTGTCCCCATGGCCACTTATTAAAAGTGTCCAATGGACTTAATGGGAATGGAACTTAGTTTAAAATTATGTAGTTGTAAATTTTGATATAGTTTAAGATTGTTTTAAAAAGTTTAAGCAAAACTTTGCTAGCTCCATGTACATTTAATGATCATTGTGAAAGACATTCTTACCAGTTTATGGGTGGATGGTTTGTTATGAATCCAACAATTTTGTGTACTCATATTCCATTCGTGACATTTATATTATTGATTATAGTGTCGATTATATTCAATAAATGACCTTACATCTCATAAAACTCATATAGAGTCCAGTTGCATTACACAAGCTCATATCTTCTCATAACTCTCATGCTAGGTGTTTGAAAGGTTGTCAGGTTATATGGTTACTAGATGCATTTGCATTAGTGTGCAAGGGATAATCTATATATAGATGGGGGGAAGCTCTATATATAAAAATATAAATCATGGTGAGACCCCCCATATATAGATGGGGGATCAGATCTCTAGGTGTTTGTGAACTACTTTGACCATTATGGAACATGATATCTATATCTAGAGAACTCCCTCCACGCACACTCACATCTTTTTGAACGTAAAATACTTCCAAATATTTGAAATAGGTATTACACATGATTTACATATTTAAAATATGACTTTCATTTTTATATATGTTTTTATACAAAATATATTATTATATATAAATATATATTAAGAATAGTCTTTTATATATTTTAACAAGAATCGTGTAGCGACTAGTTCATGCCTCCAAGGGTTAAAAGAAGTAGGACATAACATAGATAAGAATAAAAAATTGGATAAGTTTCACTAACAATATTTTGTTATACTTATATTACTATGGGCTCAAAACAATTCTTTGTCATACATATACCACTCTATGAATGTAAGAAAAAGTTTATTAAATTGTTAAAAAAATATTAATTAAAATTAGAGTTAAAAATATTATTTAAAAATTAATTACAATTAATTTTGAAATTTTGAAGTATTCCATATAGAAATATTTATGGAAGTTTGAAATTACAATATTAATAAAATTCTAATCTAATTTTTTTAATAATTGGTAAATGGAGGGTTTTGGCAGGGTCCCTTCTGTGTTACAACATGGATCTACAATCTAGATAGAAATTTGAGCATTTCAAGAAGCGAGAATAAAAAACAACATGAAAAATCAGTCCAAGAGTGGCTATAATCAATAAAAAAACCAGTAAGAATCCTAGGATAGATTAGAAAGAAACCAAATCCAAAGAACCTAAATGTCTAAAATTTCATACTAGGTCCGCGAATCCTAGTCATGGCTGGGTGAAAAATGGTGTGTGGAATTTTCTTTTTTAGTCTAGTCCATCCATATTCACCCTCTTTTGGATGTTCGGTTCCTTTAATATTACTACCATACCTCTTAGTGAGTTCTACTTCCATCCCCTTTCCACCCGAATGCTTATGGCGATTCACATAGATAAAATTTCTGCGAATCCTTTGTAACACCACCGAAGACTCCATTTAATGTTGTTTGGAGAAGAATTATAAAATAATAATCACTTATTGAACTTGTAAATTGCTTTAAATCCGTATTTATTCAAGAGATGGCTTGTTTGGAGAAGAATTATAAAATAATAATCACTTATTGAACTTGTAAATTGCTTTAAATTTATTTATTCAAGAGATGGCTTGTTTGATTATGGCAGGGAATAGGTATAATGTTTTAATGAATTAAACAATTAAATAAAAATATTAATTTAATATCTATTTAATTTTTACAATGTTTTAATTGTTTAACATTAATTTAAAAAATTATTTAATAAAATATCTATTTAATATTATAATATTGTGATTTTTTAATAATAAGAGAATAAAACAAACAAAATAAATGAATATTTTGATTATTTTTATGAAATTTTTTAAATAAAAAAATATAATAATAATGTTTTCCTAGTTATATTTAAGACATATATTTTTAACAATGTAAAATATAATAATAATTTTTAGATACTTATATTTAAGATATTGCTTCATTCTATGAAAATGATTCAATATTCACTTGGGTAAAATTTTGCCATTTTGTAAAACATAATTTATTATCTACAACTATATATTCATTTTTATAGAATCAAAGTATTTTTTTTAATGTTGTCTCCAATGTTAGGCCGCATTATTATACCATTTCTCATTATTCCTTTCAAGGAGACATACTTATGCAGATATTATTAGACAATTGTATGTGTGAGCCATTAACCAAGCCTCTATAATGTTGATTATGATTGACCAATCCTCTGATTAAATGAGATTATTAGTTTAATGTTTGGTTCGAACATGTAAAATTAGATTATTGGACAATTGTATGTGTAAGCACAAGTTGAACATATTTAAAATCAACTAAGAGTCTTCTCAACAACATATATTGTATGCAAGAATATGTAAGAGTTGTATATTAAGTGTCACTAGAGGATAAAGAAACAAACTCACTTACTAATTCAAAGCAATAACCTAAAGTAAACTTCCTATCATCAAGAAAACATTCAAAATTTAGATTTTTGTATGCAAATTAGACATAATGAAATTACTGGTATGAAAATTAATACCATTATTATAATTATCTTTTCCATATTTGAAAAAAAATCCACTACCTATAAATGCTTCACTAATGGATTGCCCATAAATTTAGAAACTAATTAAACCCAATAACAATTGATCTTGTAGATCAAATTTATAAGTTGGAGGATGAATAAGAGTTTAGGTATCACACTTTTTCAATATAATTCTTCTCAATTTTCATAACATTAACCCATTTTTTTCTTACACTAACTTACACATGATTTCTAGGTTCACTAAGCATACATGACAATGCAAATAAATTATTTTCATCATAAACATTATTACAAAGTTGAATTTTCTGGCTTAAAGCCTTATGATCGTTCTCTCATAGTTTTGATTCAACATTTAATTTACTTTACAATGTTTAACAATCTCTATTTTTTCCATCTAAATCTTGATATATAGTTACAACATTCATATTGGGATTAAACAAATGTTATCACCAATCATGAGCTAGGGGACCACATATCATACTAAATGCATAGTTTCATTTTTAGAGGAAAATGTCTTGCCTCAATTTTAGTGAAAAATAGAGGATGAAATCCACTGTCCACTATTTACTCTTTGTATTTTATGTACATTATAAACTTTGTATATATGTTTAGATTTGTCATGATCAAATGTTTTTTTTGTTTAAATAGTGGCTATCTACCTTACAAAGGCACTAAGAGGTGTTTTGGTATTCAAAATATTAAATAATATAATAAGATAATAATTAATTACATAAGTCAAAAAATGATTAAAAAACACAATGTGATTTTCATCATGTTGAAAAACACAATGTGTTTTTCATCTTGTTGAAATACACAATTTGTTTTTCAGCACATTTAAAAACCTACAGTGTTTTTCTACAAGATGAAAAACACATTGTGTTTTTCAAAATGATGAAAATCACATTGTGTTTCTAATCATGCTTTGACTATTATGATTACTATTTAGTGATTAACATGTGGAAAACAGAGTGTTCTTTTCATCAAGATGGAAAACATGGTGTGTTTTCCATCAATATGGAAAACACAGTGTGTTTTTCATCAAGATGGAAAACACACTGCGTTTTTCAACATGCTGAACAATTCAGTGTGTTTTTCAGCATGTTGAAAAACACGATGTTTTTCCACATTTTCTTATGTATGAAATTAAATTTATTCAAGTCATACTAGTATGACGTTAATAGTTGTACTTATATTGTTACCAAGAACCTTAATATTAGTGTTTAAGGTATCCCAATTATGTTGTGTAAGGTAACCATTTAGTGTTTAAGATGTTTTTTTTAGTGTTTATAGTTTCATATTAGTGTTTAGGGTGTCATATCAGTGTTGAAGGTATCATGTTAGTGTTTAAGGTTTTCTAAATTGGATATTTAGGGTGTCCTATTTGAGTGTCGAGTATTAGTTTTCCCTTGTTTCTACCGATCGAGCCCTAATACACCTAATGTGACAATTGAACATGTGTTAGGGCTAGATTTGGAATCATTTATACCAATCAAACCCTAATACATGTTAAATTAATGTTAGGTGTTGTAATATAGTTTAGGGTGTTGTAATTGTGTTATATAAGATGACAAGTTAGTGTTTAGGGCATAAAATTAGAGTTTGAGTGTTTAGGGTATCATATGATTGTTTACGATGACACATTAATATTTAGGGCATTCCAATTGTGTTTTGTAAAGTAACCCATTAGTTTGTAAGATTTCATTATAGTTTTTAGGGTTTTATATCAAGTTTTTGGTTGTTTTGTTAATGTTTAAAGTATCTCGATTGTCAATTATGTTATTTAGGGTGACCCATTAGTGTTTAGGTTTTTGTATCAATGTTCAAATGCTTAGGGTGGTGTATTAGTGTTTAGGGTGTCATATGAGTGCTTATGATATCAAATTATTATGTAAGGTGTCCTAATTATATTATTTATGGTGATCCCTTAATTTTTATAGTCTTCTTATATTGTATAGGGTGTCATATTAGTGTATATCATGTCTTACAAATTTTTTAGGTTATAACATTAGTGCTTTTTTTGTGTTTAAATTATGTTATTTAGAATAACCCATTAGTGTCCAAGGTTTTGCATCAATTTTTGAGTGTTTAGGATGCCATATTAGTGTTTAGGGTGTCATATTAGTATTTAAGGTGTTGTATGAATTTATAGGGTATTACAATAATGATTATGGTTTTGTATGAGACCTTGTGTTTCATTAGTGTTTAGGCTATAGTAATTATGAAATAGAGGGTGAAGCATTAGTGCATAGAGTATCATGACATTATTTAGGGTATTGTATCAGTGTTTAGGGTGTTAAATTAATGTTTAGTGTATCTCAATTATTTTATGTGGGGTGACTAATTAGTATTCAAGGTGTCGTATAACTGTTTAAAGTGTCCAACATTAATTTAATGTGGGTGACTTATTATTGTTTATGGTGATAGAATTAGAATAATTTTAGCTAATACTATGTTTTCATTCATCATTAGAATTAGAATAATTTTAGCTAATACTTGTAGAGATGTTATGTTAATGTTATAAACAATTTTTAAATTTATTTTTCATTTTATATAAACAATCATGCAAAAAAAAATGTTTTTTTATGTGGAAGGAATGCAAATCAAATATACAATACTATATAAATGAAGCTAGTGATCATCTAATCTTTCCAAGAATAAGTAGGAATTACACTAATATGTTTATAAGTGAGATCGACAAAAATATCTATTACCTAATACTGTGAAAATAGGAACAAATTTATGTTCTTGATATATAAATGGATGGCCTAAGAAAACACTTGCGGCAAGTATTTACATAGTTGTTTGGGCATGCATGGAGGATGGACTAAGATAATGGTCTAGAAATATGGCACAAAATAACCTAATAGACCATGTTCTATAGTTAGTAAATTTAAATAAGTTACATCAGCTCAACATGTGATTTCGATATATTATACTCCACATGTCTTGAACTCTATAGTGTCATGTGACATGCACGATTAAAATCCCTTAAAATTATTGTGTTCTAACTACCTGCAAAACATTAGGATTGACATTGCAAAAAACAACTATTGACAATGGGAATATTGAACCACAAGGACTTTCTTTCTGAGATATCTCGAAAGTACATTACCTCAACAATATGTGTATCATGAGCACACATTTTGAATCATTCAAGACTTCTTTAATGAATTCAAAGAGAAAACTAAGCTACTCGAGTACTTAGGAATACATGGTGTGAGAACGAAGAACGTGTTGGTGAGTACGATCCTTTGTGTGTTTCCTTATTAATTACCATCAATTATAATTATTGGTTTAGAGTGTCATTGATTTTCAATCCGTGTCATTTGATAGCTATGTGGGCAACAAATTTTAGAAACTTCTCCCATGAAAATCAAGAAACAAACACATCCATCGAGTTATACCATTATTTTTTGAAGAGTAGATACTTGTGTGACAGAATAAAAATGTACTCGCCAGATGGATTATTTGTTCTACACACTTGTGTACAAGGTGGAGCCATTTTACAAACACAAGAGGAAGTTACAAAAATATGGCTTATTGACAGTGGTTGAGAGAGCAAAGATTATTCCTAATATAGATTGCCTTACAATTACGCCTGATTGTAATCAATTATGGGTGAGGAGCCAAACAGCTAGAAGAACATGGTATTTGGTAAGGAAATGTGGAGTCTTGGACGTATGTGAATGTGCTTGGGCTATAAGAGGAAACATATGTAAGCACGTGTTGAAGGCGTTGGATTTTCACAAGCAATATGTGTCGATGTCATCATATCAAGCACCAGAAGTGATAGGTATTTCAATGTCATCATATTTACTTAACTCTCTTGAGCACTCCATATTGGAATTTCAAAAGCATGCTCGAGCGGTCCCATTGCATCAAGGGATCATTTTCTTGCTACATAAGTTATGCCTTCTCAAGCTTCCCAGCTTCCCTTTCTCCCCCATCTTTGTTCCTTATTTCCCCACCACCGCCGCGGATACCACTCCCTATATACCCTCCACTACGGTTGCTTCCCCTCTAACTTGCTTCTCGGCTCCCCCTGTCATCCCCCCCACCTCTGCCCCCACCCCTTTCACCTCCACCTCGAACAGGCCTAGAACTAGATCATCTAAAAGGCTGAACTTGGAAACCCCTGTTTCGGGGAATGTGCCTCAGGACTTGGAGGTTGCCCATAATCTCCTACACATTAGCAGTATGGGTTCTCAGGAGACACACGTAGAGAGCTCCATTAAAAGGCTAGAAGCATTAGAAACTAACATGTTGCTGCTGAAAGAGGAAGTAAAATAATTGTCTAAGCAAAAAGGTAAGAGAATGAAGGAGGAGGAGGCTGATATTGACAACAATCAGATGGAAGATATCTACAAAAAATTTTACTCCCTGGACAACAGACTTGGCAAAACCAAGACTCGCCATGATTATAATATGGCTATTTTTAATGCAATTGAGGAGTTTATTGAGCAGCATGTTCACTGTGTTTCTAATCTCAGCGGCATACCAGCGACTCTTTGGGGAACGGAAAAAGAAAGCAAACAAACCATCCAACAACTGGATACTATTGACCCTGCTCATATGATGGCATTGGCTATGTTCACCTCCTGGCAGAATATCAAATCCAAAATTGCCAAAGCCACCAAGAAATAATTGTGGATCTACGATGTTCTTGTTGGCTTCAGTCGTGGTTGTTGTTTTGTTGTTGTTTTTTTGTTGCTCTTTTGCAGTTTTCGAACTGGTTGATTGTTTTGGGATAACTGCTCTTTGGTTACACTGGTTTTTACGTCTTATCTGGATCTTGATCCTTCTTGTTATGTTTTTCACTCCTATTCTGGCTTCTAGGCCCCCCTTTTTTGTATACAAGGGTATAGTCCCTTTCAAAAAACTATTTACCAATAATAATAAAAAATTCAATGCCATCATATATTACCGATGTAGATTGCTAAGTATAAGTCATAACGAAATAAGAATTGTGTTGAAATTCCTTTCATTTCATGTGTAGAAGCCAATAATTATGCAAAGACAAGCAGGGTCAATGAAGACACATTCAATGATGGCCGCTCCTCGTAGTATCCAACAACAGAAGTGCAAGTTAGTTAAATGTCATCATATGTGGCAAGTAGTTGTAACGAAAAAATCATCGTGTTGAAATTATTTTCCTTCCACATGTAAGAGCTATTACTTATGCCAAGACAAGAACGATAAATGAAAACACGTTATGAGATGGCCCCTCCTTATCGTATCTAACAACAGAAGTGGAAGGTAATTCAATGTCATTGTATGTGGAAAGTAGTGACTAAGAGGCCAGTAATTGTAGAAGATTTAAACAATTGTAATGAAGACTACAAATGCTTCAAATTTCCTAACGACAATCATGCAAAGAGGAGAGAAACCAGACAAATAGAACCTATAGGTTAAAACATTGAATTATTGGTGTGATTGTGAACTCGCATAAAATTTTAATTATGGAGGCAAAGACTAACATAGTGATAATTTATTTTGCAATTGCTTCAAATTTAGATGAAACATATTCCTGTTATCGCTTATCTTTCAACAATTTAGCGTCTGTGCAAGGTGTGTATTGAATTTCCTTAATTTCAATACATTCATTTACTGTATGTAAGGTAAAAATCCTTTGATTTCTTGTCTAATATTTAATGCAATGTGTTGCAGATGAAACAGATATGCAGAGAGATGTATCTTACGGAATGAGCAGGTTTAGCTTTGGAAAGTAAATGTATGGCATGTTGAGTGGGCCTATATTAGAATTGTAAACATCTAAAATTCATGTATATGAGACTGTAGTCTACACATATATTTAAAATACTTAAATATGGAACGTGTACAATTGACTTACTTTTTGATTATTTGTAGAGTATATAAAAAATCCCTTGTTGGTGTTAGCAAACGTAGAACCGATCATGTAATATATGGATAGTAGAAAATATTTTGACAAATAGAAAGCTGATGTAATTATGATGAAATGATATAATCAACAATAACAAATGATCATGTTGAATTTTTATTGCTACTGTTAAAGTGATGAAAAAGAAACCTTTTTCAACACTATAAAAAATGGACCATTGTTTTCCACAAGGTACAAACCGCGATGTTGTTCCACCTTTATGTAACAATGTAAAGTAAATCAAGTAATTATCAAGTGGAGAAGGGTTAAAGTTTTTCAAAGTGCTAAAAAACAAAGTGTGTTTTTCGACACGTTGAAAAATGCATGATGTTTTTCAGCACTTTGAAAAATTCAATTTGGTTTATAACAAGGTGTAACCCACGATGCATTTCCTCCTTGTTATAATGATGCAATCCACATAAACTACTTATCAGGTGGACAAGGGTTGAATTTTTTCAAAGTGCCGAAAACAAAGTTTGTTTTTCGACAAGTTGAAAAACACACGGTATTTTTCAACACTTTGAAAAATGCAATTCGGTTTATAACAAGGTGCAACCCATGATGCATTTCCTCGTTTTAACGATGTAATCCACATAAACTACTTATCAGGTGGATAAGGGTTGTAGTTTTTCAAAGTGCTGAAAAACAGAAGTGTGTTTTTCAACACATTGAAAAATGCACGGTGTTTTTCAGCAGTTTGAAAAATGTGATTCGGTTTCTACCAAGGTGCAACCCATGATGATTTTACTCCTTTTTGTAACAATGTAATCCACATATTAGGTGGACAAAGGTTGAATTTTTTAAAAGTGTTGGAAAACAGAATCTGTTTTTTGACACGTTGAAAAACAAACTTTGTTTTTTAGCACTTTGAAAAAATGTAATTCGGTTCTTGAAAAGGTGAAACCCATGGTGATTTTTCTCCTTGTTATAATGATGAAATCCACATCAACTACTTATCAAGTGGATAAGGGTTGAATTTTTTCAAAGTGTTGGAAACCAGAGTGTGTTTTTCGACAAGTTGAAAAATGCATGGTGTTTTTCAGCACTTTGAAAAAACACAATTCGGTTTTTAACAAGGTGGAACCCATGATGCATTTCCTCCTTGTTGTAATGATGCAATCCACATCAAATACTTATCTAGTGGATACGGTTTGAAGTTTTTCAAAGTGCTAAAAAACAGAGTGCGTTTTTCGACACGTTGAAAAATACATGGTGGTTTGCAGCACTTTGAAAAATGTAATTTGGTTTATAATAAGGTGCAACCCACAGTGTTTTTCCTCCTTGTTGTAACGATAATATGCACATAAACTAATTATCAGGTGGATAAGGGTTAAATTATTTCAAAGTGCTAGAAAATAGAGTGTGTTTTTTGACACGTTGAAAAATGCATGGTTTTTTTCAGCACTTTAAAAAACGTAATTCGGTTTACAACAAGTTGCAACCCACGATGATTTTCCTCCTTGTTGTAACGATGCAATCCACATAAAATACTTATCAGATGGAAAAGGGTTGAATTTTTGAAAGTGCTGAAAACAAAGTTTTTTTTTTGACATGTTGAAAAAAACACTTTGTTTTTTAGCACTTTGAAAAACACAATTCGATTCTCAAAAAGGTGGAATTAATGTTATGATTTCCATATTTGATCCCTTTTTTTGATTTTTTCTGATGCTGGTTGTTGGAAATTAGTATGGGACTACCCACCAACACGTTACCCCCAACCAAATCTTCACTAGACAAATTAAAATATTTTTTGGCCATACCCATCGGCATCGACGTAGACTGCAGGAGTTTTGAATTTTTTTTGAGCGGGCTTTCAGTCGCCTCCACAATTGACACCCGCATACAGCTGTCCATAGGGGTACCCACTTACACCAATTTTGAAAATGTTTCCATGTCATCAGTTTTTGAGACCGATGCCAACAAAACCACCACATTTTATTCCAACTTTTTCTCCACATCCGCTAAAGAAGACTTAGATCCAGGCCCCGACCCAACTTCTAACTCCAATATGACAAATAATTTATTTCTAATAGGGACAGGGGAAACCATGAACTGTGATAGATGGTCCACCTCACCTGGCTCATCTACCCTCGGCTTTGGATCATTCTGCCACATTTTTAAATATTGTTTCTCCTTACATCTAAACACCCCATGTCCAATTTTACCACATTTTCCACAAAACACATGTGAATTTTCATAAATAGTTTTTTTCCTCCATACCCCATCTCCAAATTTTAGATTGATAATCTCTGGGGATGATGAGCCAACAATGGCATTTACACACATTCTATCTTTGATGAACCTATACCTTGTTATTGTAGTTAGATCAAGTGTGATCAAGTCTCCTACAGCCTTGGCTATTCCTGTTAACACATTAACTTCCCAGAACTCGGGTGGTATCCCAGGCATCCTCACCCAAACTAGATAAGTAGATGGGATGTGTGTTTTTAACTGTGATAATTGAATAATAATAAAATTGAGTGTGATATACTTGATTGGAAAAAGAATAATAATTAAAATGAAAAAAACAATAATCTTATCATACCTATCTTCACGTATTTGTTCATGGATTTTTCAACATCTAATATCCCACCATATGACAAAGAATAAAAAAATACGTAAAAATTCATATATCATCGAGATTGAATAAGCGATATCAAAAGTTAGTTTAATTTTGGATATTTTAAGTTAGTGTTGTTTATAATGCAATTTTATAAATTAAGTTTTTCAATGTTTCATGTATGTTGATTTTATTTTAAATATTTAATATTTGTTACAGAGTCAAAAACCATTTTAGAGTTTTCTTTATAAGGAATTCAAAGTCTAATATATAAAAAAAGAGGATTTATGATGGACCTAGCACGCAGACTAGAGGCCTGTAAAAAATATCCGGTCTTAATTTGAAGGCTTTTTGCTAACCTAGTGTTGGAAGTCCAAGTTGGTCTTTTAGATTTGGATTTTTGTTCCTTTAATGTTTCTATGTTTAGTTGTTGTGTCATTTAGTGCAAAACTCTATGTAATCTTGTGTATCTTTTATGTTAGAAATAGTCTATAATTTATGGGTCAAGCGTGTTTTACCCTCTCTTCCTTGTTGTTTCAGTTTTGGTAATTCCTTTCTTGAATATATTTCTTTGTTTTTTCAATTCTTGGAGCCTTTTCCAAAATTTATTAATAAAAAAAATCTAATATGTAACAATTATATATCAATATATTTTTATAGCAATCATAAAACTACTTTTAAGTTTCAATTTTTTTAATCGAATGTATTTATGTTTTTCAAAGTGTCTATAATCACTTTTATAAATTAGGTGCATAATGTGCATTTTTATAGATTCGATTTGTTTATTAAATTTATTTATTAATTGGATTTTTAAATTAAATATTAAATTTTTGAGTTAGTCATTAAAATCATTGTCAATTTGTCAAAAAATCTTGTAATTAAACATATTCTCAAATATTATTATGTTTTTTATTGAGTTAGTCAATTTTTTATTGGGGGGGGATAATAGAGAAATTGAATCTAATTGAAAATTTTTAAGGAAGATAATTCTACACATAGAGGGTTAAAACTCAACTATTGTTGATCGATAAGGGTTAATGGGACATCATCAATAACAAAATTGAAACTAGGTGATGATAATGAAGGATCTAAAAGGGATATAAAGGATTATATAACAAGAAAAACCATTGTCCTAGTGTTATCTAATACATATATGCATCATATAAACCTTTTCAAGACCTCCAACTTCATTTAGGAAACATAGAATACATTATTTGGATCGTAATTTGGGAGTTCTATTGTGGCCTTGAAGAATTTTTTTTTTCAAAAATAAAGAGGGAAGAATGAGACAACATGGTTCAACAAATCAATAAGTGTTTTTTCATTATGAATCAAATAGTATACTATTTACAGTAAATGATGATGATTGCTCCACAGGTTCTCTTAGTTAAAGTATGGTAAATTATGTTTGTTCAAAGGGTATTAAAGAATACCCTTCATGTTAGTTTTTACCTATAATTATTCAATTGATAACACCCCATCCCGTTTTATTATTAGAATGAAAATACTCCCTGTTTTTTCCATATAACTTACTTACCCATTTTTTCCATTACAATTTGATTTACCGCTTTTTATATCATGTTTCCCACTAAATTATTATTTTTTTAATACAAATTTTATATTTAAAGAAAGTTTGAAGTCTTTTAATACCTATTATTGATTAGCTTAATGTTAAGATTTAATCATTTATCAATAGTTCTTCAAATAATAAAGATTGTGAAATAATATCACTTGTGTTGTAAATCATACGCAATCCTAGTTTTCTACTATGTTATTTTTTTTTGTTAAGAATATACTAATTGATATTCCCATATTCCATAAAAGATTAAAATTTAATATTAGGAAAACATTCCTTTTACAATTTTAAGGTAGTCAGTTTAAAAAACCAGGGTTTAAATGTTTTATTTTTATATTAAAAATAACAATGCCTTTCCTTTGGCCCACCTATTTAACCTACTCCCAATATACTTAATTAAAAATATTGATAAATTAAACCCTTTCACCCCTAATGTCGGCTGGTATATTGAGTTTGATTTTATCAATTTTAATTACCTCGATATGAATGAACGTGCTAGCATGTTTCCTAGATAATGAAGCCCCGGTGGATGATGCAAATGTTTTCTTATTGAATATTAAGTCAAATAATTATTCAAACACAATATTTTTTTAGATAAAGGTAAAAAAAATTGATTTTGAAGGGATACAAAAACCCTTTAAAATAAGGGAAGCGAAGTCACAAATGAACAAAAGAAGACTCTGGGGATGAAACCCGAAAAGAAACATGGCTAAGATCGGCGAAGCCTACAGCTTAAATAAGAACAAAGAGGCTTGTCCCAATTGAACAGAAAGCGAGACCTCAAGATATGTTGCCGCAAGTTACACAACTACAACTCCTTGTGATACGATTGATCCACAAATTGTTTTTCTTAGGAAGGACCATTTGCCAACCTTCTTAATCAAACATGGGATTCAACGACCCCAACAAGTCAACCTCATGACACTCTCCCTCCTTTTTCCTAAGGACCACTTCCAGCCTACTTTCTATGTCACCCTGTCGTTCCTTCTCCAAGCTACCTCCACCTTTCGTCCTAACTAAGGTCCTATCATAATCATTCAAAAAATATCCTTCTACTACATTAATGATGGCTTTTGAATCCTACCACCCAAACCTCTTGTCCAAACTAGAGCCTTTGGAAGGGTCATCTGTAATGTCCTGCACTGTCACCGCCAACCTAGATCCAACAACTACCAAGTCAACAACATCAGCACCTCCACTATTCTCTGCCTCCTCAGACGCACCCACTGAGAACTCAAATGTCTCCTCAACTCCATATGTGTCATCTTCTGAATCTTAATCCTCTTCCTCAGATTCATCATCAACCTCAAGGACATGAATCCATTGGTCATTTGAATTCTCATTCTCTGTTTGGGTCTGTCGAGCACCATAACAACAATTCTTACTCTCGTACCTTACTTCCTCCACATATAACAGATAATGGAAAGGATTTTAATGTAAATCACTTGCCCCCATTTATCATAAACAAAATCTAATTCTTTTTAGAACTTTGGATCCAAAAGGGACATTAATACAAATCCGAGAAGAGACTAGTCTAGATTGGGCTTTAGTAGGAGGGTCCATAATGAGAAACACTCCCATAGATCGTGCAATCACCAAAAAAACTTGGGATTCTTAAACTCTAAGGGGAGATAAGGGAGGTGAATACATATATGGAGTTGCTGAAATGTGAAATCAGATGCCATCCAAGGTCTCTAACGATAAAGGCTAAGAGTGGCCTTCCCATAAAACAAAGGCGCACCCTCAAACATGTTTTTCAGACCAGATTCATTTTGAAAGTAGAAAAGGAAAACCACCATATAAATATTTATTTATTCTCTACTTGGAGAAGAAAACATAATCAAAAGACTCGTGTCAGAAGAGGAAACTATAATTATTGAGAAAAAACCTGATTTATCTTTTAAGATAGATAAACATAAATCAAGATTCAAATTCTCAAGGATTTATGGTTTCTCTATCATTTTTATAAGAAGAAATGACATATCTTTCTTTTTTTAAGAAAATAGAACAAGATATCTTAGATGGTAAACTAGATCAAAAGGGTTTGGTTGTTGAGGAGAGTGACTGGAAGAATACTTCACATTTTAGAGATGGATACTCATCCGATCCTAGTGATGAAAAATATATCTCTTAATGTGTGTGTCAAATAAAGAGATAAATATTTAGAATAATAATATAAGAGAATCCCTATCCATGTGTGTAACTTATGTATTTTTTCTTATTGTGAGGATAATGCAAAAATATAGGCCACAAGTATTGTAATAGGAAGTGTTCTTGAAAAATGTGGCATGATGGTTATCCCACTAATTTTGACTAAGTTAGTGTAGACAATTTTTACACTCGTGCAAAAATGGGCAACTTGAAACTTTATTACGATGGAAGGCATTGATGAAATGGACCTAACTAGGGGGAAACATTACAGTTCTATTATGTTTTCAATTGCAGCAATTGATTAACTACATGTAGTCTGCAGCTATGTGTGCTGTTACAAAATGTAACACCTCACATAGACTACCATTCCATGTTCGTCTTCAACAAGGAAACAAAAAATCCCCGAAGGACTAATGCATTTCCTTGATGAAGGTGGGAATCACAGTTTAGGTCAAATGTTGAATTCGGGAACAACAAACAACGTTGCAGTTTACAAGAAAGAGAGTTCATTATTAAAGTTACAGGTACTTTAAAACTCATAATTTCTACAAGTTAAATACATTTAATTATGTGATTGATTTGTTTATTTCATTATACACTCAATATCCATCATAAAAGATGAATGAAGAAAGAAGTATACAACTCAGTTACATAAATTAATGTTCTTTATTCATGAAGAAATACAATGTTTCCCACACAAGCCATGGGATGTAACTTATAACTACTGAAAAAATAAGTACATGTGCGTGAAGTTAAAGTAAAAGATTATAGAAGAAACCCATCATTGCCTTGGGTTCTCTTCTAATCCTTTTGTCTTCAGTTCCAACTCCATATTTCATCTATGTATCTAGAAGATACAGTGTACCTAAAAATGAAAAGAAAAGGAATCAATATTGAGCTCAGGGTTTGATCTTTACTCATCTTCTATCTAACTACATACAGGTGGATTTCTAAATATCATAAGTATAAGGTACATCAGAGACATGTATACAGTTGATAAAGTAGTATTCTACAGTAGTAAATATGATTCCTAGAATCATTTCAGAAAAGAAAGAGAAAATAAAAAACTATGGAACATAAGAGAGGCCAAAAAGCATAAATATTTTCTAACTATTTTCTTAAGTGTGCAGGTACAAGTAGCCAATGAAGAAAACAAAAAATCTTTTGGATAGATGATTACTGTACTAAAGAAAATACTTGTTGAAGGAAATTAGATGGTACAAGTTCATGAGTTGTTCCAAGAAAAAGGAAAATGTAAGTAAAGATCAAAGCTTTGATCAAGTACAATCATGAGTACAGTTAAGAATAAATTCCAATGAGTATCAGAATCTATAGAAAATTGCTCAAATAAAGTATCATACAGAAATTAAGTACAGATGCTCAAATTAAGTCTTTAGCATGCTTAACGAGGAAAGAATTCATTCATATATTTCACAAGGGCTCAGCTACAGTAATGTTTAGGAAATAAATAAGTGATGCAAAGGGTCAGTTATATGCTTACTGAAATGGGGCACCTCATCAAGTAACAAATTAGTTTTCATTTCCAAAAGATTACTTCATTTCCAAATATCAAACTACAGAAGAACTTTCCATTTATGATGCAATATAAGGTACATACCCAAGGTACTTATGCATATTTTAAAACATCAAATATTACAGCCACCAGTATGTAAAATTTGAGACAAAAGCACATATTCAAATAAAATATCAGCAGGTATAAATAACAACTTTGTATCTTGGCTCTGTTCAGATTCAAAGTAATCTACAAGTAGTCATCTAAGGTATGGACTGAGAAAAGATTACAGAATAATTGGATAATTTTTCAAGCAACAACAAGTTGAAACAAACATCAAGTACCCAAAAATATTATGCATTCATTGTTTTAAGGGAACTCATCTATAGGATGCAATGTTTCAAAGAACTATGCTATAGAAATAAGAAATATTCAAAGTCACAAGAGCTGCTACCTACATGATGGATCAAGTAATTAATACTATATCATATTGATTAAGATACATAAATGATCCACATGCCAAAGCTCATCAACCATTCAGTGTGCAATAAGAGACTTATTTAAAAGTTTAATATGTATCAAACAACAACATGGAGTGAGTCTTTACATATTGTAAGCTTCAGGAAGCAAAGTTTGTTTCAAAGACTAATTTGAAATCATTTGAATAGATGCAACAAGTAAAAGAATTATATTGATATGGGTCAATGCATGATGTTGTGTCCTACTTATTGTCCCAAAAATGTGAGTGGGGAGTGTGGTGGGGTGTAAAATAGAAGTGGTTCGTGCGAACACCCCCTTCGCATAAACCACGTTCGCGCAAAGTGCCTAGTAGGGTATTATTTTTCCATGTATGGAATTGAATGTGGTTAGCACGGATGGGGGTGTTCGCATGAAAGGTGTTTGCACGAACACCCTTGTTTATATATTGGAGGCGCTGCAGAGGAATTCAATTTTCCTCCACCCACCTCCTTTACATGAAGACTATATAGAGAAGACCGAGCCCACCGAGGCCAACGAGTGTAGATCGAGCCCAATAAGCCCACCAGTGATGCCATTGATAACAAACAAGGCCATTGACAAGCACCAGGTACGGAATAGTTTGTTTTATTGGTGAAAATAGAGGATCCCATGTTGTTGGGCTTAAAATAATTGAAACCCTAGCTTGATTTTTGAAAAACCCCATTTAAAATCTCTTGTATCATGACCAAGCTTCACAAATTCCAGTGTTCAGTGTCCATCACGAGTATGTTGTGGGCATCAGATTGTAATGCACTTATTAATTTGGTAATTACTAGATTTAGTTTCCTATCAAAGTAGTCCTACCTAAACTATCTTAGTGTGCATCTTAATCATTGTGTGCTCCTTGCATTTGTGTCCCTTGTACCAAGTTTCCTTATAGGTGTAACAAAGATCCTTTCAACGTAGGTCAGAAAGGACAACATGGTCCAAAACTCTATCTTTTTATAAACCATCACTAGAGATTACCGAGGATTTAGAGTTTTTAATTTCCTTAGGGTTGAACTTTGTTGTCATGAGAAGTTTGGAAGATGAACTAGTTGCAAATAAGCTCCTACATCTTCTGAATATGCCTCTGTTTGTTGAATGATATCCTCTAATGTGCTAGGATTCAAAGCCTTAACATACCCCATCATGGATTCCTTTGATCTAATAATGCACATAGCGACCAAGAGCTAAGGCGATATTCTTTCAGCCAACTAACTTTCTTGACAGAGTTATTTGGAGAGTATGCCATTGTGCCATGTTTCTTCATAATTTTTAGGGCCAACAAATAATCCTCTTGAATTCATCCCAAGTGGTGATCTCTTGGTGACCACCCTCATAAAAACAAGCTAAATAGCCACAAAAAACTACTCATACATTCATAATTTCAATTGTCCCTACCATATCTAGTCCAGGTGTTTATTACATTTATGATTTATCTCATACATGCTATTTGTATCCATGTTTATGATGGCTTGTAACATATACCTTCTATAGAATAATGGTGTTGTGAAATCTCTAACTTTTGCTATAATGATATATTAAATTTAAAATATACCTTCTGTATAATAATGATGTTGTGAAAACTATAATTTCTACTATAACGATTTATTAAATTTAACATATACCAAGAATGAGCGGGGAAAATAAATAATGGGAGAAATTTCATTTTGAAAAAATAATTTTATAGTTTACACAGATAATATCATTTATGATATTGTCAATTAGATGTTGAATTTTACACCATGAGAAAATAAGCATCAAGAAAACTTATATTATAACATGAGATATATTAACATTGTCAGAGAAGAGTCAACAGAAAGTCTATAAATTTCCTTATATTTCTTGATGTGAGATTTATATAAAGACTGGTATAATATTCTTCATTATGTATAAATAGGAACAACATCTTAAGAGACCTTATTATATTGTAGTTACTCAAATTTATAATAAAATTAACTAAATATCATTTTCTAACCTGTCAACATCCCTTCCTACATGTACAATATAAAATAATAAAAAGTAAAGTTAGCTTTCATTTCCTTTTATCGAAAAGGGGAAGGTTATATAAGTTAGTTACCATCTCTAAAAACTAACTTAAAAATATAAAAATTGTGCATAACATGCCCCACTTTGTTTTCTTTCTTGTAATTTTGAAACAAGCTACAATCATGTAACTTGTGAATGATATGGGTTCACAGATTTACCACATAGCCCAAAAGTAAAATTACAGTTTTTCAGATCTTGGTTGTGAAGCTTCCATTGCATTAGTGGCATTGTCTTCTTGTTTTGTTATATGTGATTTCTCATATTCATCATGTTCACCATTTTTTAGGATATTATAAACTGGTATTGATCACAACAAATGTTGTTAGAAAAGTTCTTGGTGAAATCTAGGAGTGTGTCTACATGGAGAAGGGACGTTATTAGCCAATGAATAGAAGTGAGGGGGAAATTAGGGATAAAGTTACGTGTGGGAGGTTGATGGTGGTGACTGAAATAAAAAATCCCACAAGGGATATTAAGGTGTGCAATATGAAGTAAAAACACACATAAGGGATAGTATAAAGTGAGTGGACATAATGTTGCAAGAAAAGAGAGAGTAGTGGAAGAAACATGGCATACTTTTTGGTGCTTTCCCAGAAGGATGTGCATATTTTCAATACATGTAACAAGAAAAGGTGGAAAATTGATAGAGAGGATCACTAAAAAGGTATCCCATGTAGGAGAGAGGATTATTTTCTACGATGAAAGTTTGTTATATTACTAACCAACCCCTTTAAAGATGTTTTTGAATTTGTTGAGTTGAGCAACAAATCCTACAACTGGAAATGATAACTACTCATATTTCTATAATTGAATTAGAGTGTAAAATACAAGATACCCAACATTAAAGGAAATAAAGAAAAGAACATTTCTACACCAAGCCACCACGTAGAAAACACTTGGAAGGGCATGAAGAATACTTGGGATATTAGAAGATAAGTTAGGAGGAAATGAACCTATAATTATGAGGAGATGTAGAAAAATCCATAAAAATTATTAATCAACAGTTATAATAAATTACTTGGCACAAGAATTATTTTTAAAATGGGGTCTTTATTTTGTTTGTCCATTTGAGTACCCATCAAAGAAAGGCCATGATAGATATTTACTGATTACAATAGGGTATTAAACTGAATGGGTTGAAGCAAAAGTAATACACGATAATTATGTCATAGACATCAAAAAAAAATTAATTTTAATTTTGAATGATAATCCTCTTGCATCTTGAATGATTATCATTTTGAATGATAATCCTCTCTTAGCTTGTATTTGGAGAAAGGTTTGTAAAGAGAAAAGGGAAATATTGTTTTTTCAAAATGAATTAAATTTTTTGGTGTTCAGTGTACATAATGAGTATGTTGTGGGCTTCTTGTAATGCACTTAGTAATTTGGAAATTAATAGTTTTAGGAACCTAGCAGAGAAGTCGTACCTATTATAGTTGAATAAGGTTCATTTTCCATTGAAAGAATTGCAGTGACTTCTATAAAATGTATTTTTTGTGATGGATCTCTTTCATGTCCTTTGTCTTGAACCATGCCATTTGAGGTTGATTTACTATGTGGTCTATTTATAATGGAATAACTTCGATTTTACATTATTCCATTTTTGAATAGTAATTCTATGTTAGTGAGTTTTTATTACAAATGACAATAAGATATATGTAATTTCTTATTTTCTAAAGTATTTGCATTAAAATAGGAGAATATCTTAGGAGAATGTTTTCATTAAAATTATTATTAATTTAATTTTAATTTCATTTTTTTACATTCATGGCTTCTTCTGCTCCTAATTTGTTTGAGAGGACCGATTTACAGATTACAAAATTGTAATTTATTCTCCAAAATCCAACTACTGTTGGGTAGTATAAATCCCATTATGAAAATATACTTGTTGATCTTCGTAGAATAGAGACAAGTTTGAAAACATACAACCCATTTGATTCTAAGTCAATAAAAAATTTATGGACTCATTAAAATCAAGTGTCTCAGGAGATGTAGGATATAATAAGATTACATTACAACTTTCCGATAAGGAAGTTGTTAAGAGTTCATGTTGGAGTTTTTATGCAGACAAATGGAAAGTAAGGGCATATTATGTAAACAAATGTTCATGTCCCCTATGTCCCCCTTTAATTTATCCTAGATTGTGGCCTATCAAGGAAAATTTCCGAATAATGACCAATTACCATTATACTTCAGAATGATGCTACATGTTGAAATTCACCTAAACCTAAAGGTGAACTATTTAGACATTCCTAGTTATTTGGGGTAGGGGTGTGGCCGTATTAGCCACAAGGAGGCATGGGAAAGGAGGAGCTCCTGCAGTTGTTGACGCATGACAACTTGTACCAAGGCCACAACCATTCTTATCAGGATTTGAGGATGTCATAACACCTATCGTTATGACTACACATGAGGTTGCTATAGAGGGTCTTGCTAGCATTGCTCATGAGATCCAATTGATCTCATCTAACCATGTGGGTCAGTACCTTCAGATACACTATTCTAAAAGTGAAGGTGTTAGTAGCAGCAATGATGCACGCAGTGAGGTATACACTTGTGCATCTTTGATTTCCCAAGATGACTTTAAGGTAGTTACAGATCCCGCTCTGACACGTCGGCTAGGACGCATCATGGTTGTTGACTTGTTACGTGCATATGAGGTGATTTCACGGTATTGCAACATTCCACTATTAGGGGTTTTAGATTTTATAGAGCAGAGTGGCAGTGTATCTTCTTGTCAAGGTACTACTGCCGCTACTACAGTTGGACCTCTTGTTGTTGGGATCATCACACCTGATGTTCAGCACATTTTTGTTATGGTGTGTGAAAATTAAGCCTTAATATAATTACAATTTATTAATATTAAAATTAAACATGTACTTGTGTGTTTAGGCTTCTGCTCCAGTGTGTGGTGCTTCACAGCCCACACCATTTACCCACGTGACATACACACAACTCTTGACTCAGCACAACATGCATCTTGATGTTCCAGGCCTGAGTCATCTTGGCTCACTTGGTGACATATTTGCTGATGTTGAGGTCATGGGTTGTAATCCCATAGATTTGGAGACGCGTTCCGCAGAGGTATATATACATGTGTTTTAATAGAATTAATATTTAATCTAAATTGAAATGTTAGAAATTAATGAACTTTATTCAAAAAACTTATTTATCAACTTCTTACATTTTATTTATTTTGTTTCACAGGGATATACAGGATAGAGATCTACACATAGTGTAGATACTCCTAACATCCATTCAGGAATAGATACAAAGGTAATCAATTATACATATATGTTATATTGTACATATTTAATTAATCAAGAAATTGTTGTAGAATTTTTCTTATAAATTTTAATATATAGTACACGCTATATATAGTTTCTGACATGTGTATTCCTTTTTTTAACACATGCAGGGTGCAACATATTCTAGTGAGGGGTCTGGCTGGCACTCGCCCTAGTTCATAGAGGAGACTTTAGTGATATTTTATAGATTTTAGACATTCTAGACATGACTTTAGATATTTTAGACATGTACATACTCATTAGTCATGGTTTTAGATATTTTAGACATGTATATATACTCATACTCATTCTAGACATGATTATTATTTTTGATATATGTCTTAGACGTGTGTGTGTGTGTGTGTATTCATTTGACATGAATTTCATATATCTATATGTAAGACCACATAATTTTATATTTTTATGAGTTGGTGTATATTTACAATTATGGATGTGAATATAAGACACCCCCTTATCTTTTTATATTGAATCATATTGACGATATCATAATAGGTAGATTGATAGTAATACTTTATGTTACATTAATACCCTTCCATGGCTTAGTGATATAACATTCTAAAATTACTTTATGCATTCTATGTCAAATCATTTGCTGGTTATGTACTCGTGAGTACCCATACTTGATATCTTACATGAAACATGTGTGGGTACAGTAAGCCTTCATGATATGCAATACTAGTGGTGGAAGGTGCTAGTAGCAGCAGTGATGCACGCATCGAGGATATTACAAGATAAGTTAGCATGAAATGATTTCCCCATATGACTTATGAGGGGTAGTTACAGATCCCATTAATCAGACACGTCGGCTATGACGCATCACTTGGCACAAGAATTACTTTTTGCATGCATATGAGGTTTTTATTTCATGTTTGTCCATTTCAGTACCCATTCCACTATCGGCCAGTTTTAGATATTTACTAGAGTGCAATAGTGGTAGTGTAAACTTCTAGTCAGGGTTGAAGCTAATGCAATACAAGCTAATTATTTCAGTTAGACTTCCAAATAATTGTTGAATGATCGTCACACTTGCATGTTCAACACTTTTTTGTTTCGTATGTGTGAAAATAAACCTTCAATATAATTAGAAAAGGGAAATTATTTCATCATTACTTTACAATTTATTAATATTAAAATTAAACATGGTACTTTTGTGTTTAGGCTTCATGAGTCCATGTGTGTCGAGCTTTTTGCAACCCACACCATCTACCCGTTGTGACATTACACACGGCTGTTAGGAACCTGAGCACAGAAGTCCTGCCTGGATTACAGTTGAACAATGTTCATTTTCCATTGAAAGAATTGCAGCTTGGCTCACTATGGCGATGTATTTGTTGGGATGTTTCTCTTTCACGGGTGACAATCCCATAGATCTTGGAGACGCAGGCCGCATTTGAGGTATAAATACTGTGTGATCTATTTATAATAGAATAACTTAGATATTTACATCTATTCCATTTTTGAATATGTTAGAAATCAATGTTAGTGACTTTTTATTACAAATGACAACTTAGATATATGTAACTTCTTACATTTCTAAAGTATTTTGCATTCACATAGGAGAATCTATTAGGACAAAGTTATCATTACACAGTAGCTATTAGATTTACTCCCAATTTAATTTTTTACCCAGGGATAGATACTGAGGCTAATCAATTTGTACATATATATTAGGACCGATGTATTGAGATTAATCAATAAATGTTGTAGAATCTATTGGTCCATAAATTTTTAACTATAGTTGGTACATGCTATATATATTTTATGATGTGTATATTCCTTTTTTTAATCATGCAGGGTAGCATCAGAGACGTAGTTTGAAAACATACTAGCCATTCGATTCTAAGTGCACGGAGGAGAATTCAATGATATTTTATAGATTTTAGATCAAGTATTTTAAGAGATTTTAGACATGTAATGATACTACATTAGAACATGATTCCGCTAAGATAGTTGTTAAGAGGTCATGTTGTAGTTACTCATACTCATTCTAAACATGAAATTAAGGGTATATTTTGTATATAAATGTTCATGTAGACTACGTGCCCCTATTGATTTATCCTATATTTTTATGAGCCTCTCAATGCCATATTTACAATTATGGATGTGAATGATAAGACACCCCCCTTATACTTTCATTTTGATGCTACATCTTGATGATATCACTTAATAGGTATAATGATAGATAAGATATTAGACATACCCTTCAGTTATTTGTGGCAGGGGTATAACATCGTATAAGCTTCGTTAGCGATTTCTATATTGAAAGGATTTGAGCGCCTATAGGTAATTGACGTGTGACATACTTTATGTTACCAAGGCCACAACCATTCCTTAGTAGGCTTTGAGGATGTTGCAATGCCTGTCGTTATGACTTAACATGCAGGCTGCTGTCAAGGGTCTTGCTGGCATTACTCACGAGACCCAATTGATATCTTCTGACTGTGTGGGTCAGTACCTTCAGATACGTGCAATACTAGAATGGTGGAGGTGCTAGTAGAAGCAGTGATGCACGCATCGAGGTATATGCACTCGTGCATGTTTGATTTCCCCATATGACTTTGAGGGGGTTACAGATCCCGCATTCAGACACGTTGGCTATGACGCATCATGGCTGCTAACTTTTTGCATGCATATGAGGTGATTTCACGGCATTGTCAACATTGCACTATCGAGGAGTTTTAGATTTTATAGAGTAGAGTGAAAGTTTATCTTCTAGTCAGGGTACTAATGTCGCTGTTACAATTAGACTTCCTATTGCTGGGATCGTCACACTTAATGTTCAACACATTTTTGTTTCGGTGTGTGAAAATTAAACCTTCAATATAATTAAAAAAAATTTTATTTCATCATTACTTTACAATTTATTAATATTAAAATTAAACATGTACTTTTATGTTTAGGCTTTTGCTCCAGTGTGTGGTGCTTCACAACACACAACATTTACCCACGTGACATACTCACAACTCTTGACTGAGCACAACATGGATCTTGATGCTTCGGGCCTGAGTCAGCTTGGCTCACTTGGTGACATATTTGTTGGTGTTGACGTCATGGGTGGCAATCCCATAGATTTGGAGATGCGTTCCACATAGGTATATATACATGTGTTTTAATAGAATTAATATTTAATCTAAATTGAAATGTTATAAATTAATGAACTTTATTCAATAAACTTATTTATCAACTTCTTACATTTTATTTATTTTGTTTCACAGGGATATATGGGACAGAGATCTACACATAGTGTAGATACTCCCAACATCCGTCCAGGGACAGATAATGAGGTAATCAATTGTACATATCTGTTATATGATGTATTTAATTAATCAAGAAATTGATGTAGATTTTTTCTTTTAAATTTTAATATATATTACATGCTATATATAGTTTCTGACATGTGTATTCCTTTTTTTAACACATGCTGGGTGCAACAGATTCTAGTGATGGGTTTGGCACTCGCCCTAGTTCACATAGGAGACTTAAGTGATATTTTATAGATTTTAGACATGTATATACTCATTGGTTATGATTTTAGATATTTTAGAGATGTATATATACTCATACTCATTCTATACATGAGTATTATATTTTTATATATGTCTTAGACATGTGTGTGTATATATATATAATCATTCGACATGAATTTCATATATTTATATGTAAGACTGCATAATTTTATATTTTTATGAGTTCCAGTGTATATTTACAATTATGGATGTGAATATAAGACACACCCTTATATTTCATTTTTTTTCTCTTGATGATATCATAATAGGTATAATGATAAATAAGATATTAAATACCCTTCATTTTTGTGATATAACATTGTAAACTTCTTTATAATTATATATTGAATCATTTGATGCTTAGGTAATTTAGTAATACTTTATGTTACATTAAACATTTCATGGCTTGGTGAATGCTTCTTTACTTATGCACTTGTCAAATATTTTCAAAGGCCATTTCCTATCCACCTTAACTTTGTTTTTATTCATATCACTAAGTCTTATAACTCAAAATTTCACTCTAGGTAAATCTTGCCAAATTCAATATTCATTAGTTTAGGAAAGTGTTGTTAGTATTAAACTATCTCTCTAAAACTCTATAGTAACTTAAAAGCTTGTGAAAATAATAAATTCCCTTTCTTTATCTATCCTCTCTCTAAAACTCGGGAAATATAAACTCATGTTGTTGTAGGTGTGCAAAATGATGGAAAAAGAAATAAATGTAATGCAATCCATTTCCGTGATTTGTACTATTTTAATGTAATTTAAATTTTGACTTTATTTGGTGATGAGAAGAAAGGAAATTATAAAGATTAATTTAAGAATGTATTAAATATACTGGGTAGTGAACATGTTTAAGTGATGGTTGATTGTTAATGCAAGGGATAACATTAGTGGATATCATGAAACTTCATCTTGATCAAAATAAATATGTCATACTTCACATCTAATGTTGAAAATTATGATTTGAATCATATATGATGAAAGCTTGAGTTCATTTTTCTAAGCCTATTAAAACACCTAATGTAAAACGCCTCTATGTAAACCAACGTCTTTGGAGATAAAACTCGTGGCAACCTTCCTCATAAAGAGTAATATGTTACTCAATCTAAGAACTAATGTGTAGATTATACCCCAATTGTGTAAAGTAATGTGTTATCCTCTTCAATTTTAATTTATCTACCAATTCCTAAGAAATAATGTTATATTCACTTCCATGCAATATTATCTTGATCATGAGTGCTTCACTAGTTTTAGGTTCATGGTGTGATGCAATGATGCAAACCTTTCTTCATGTGCATTTGTAATATGTTCACTTGCATTTCTACCAGGTCATTGGTACGTTTTTTAGGACACTCAAATGGTAACCTTGAGTCATAATATCTTTCAATACCTTGAGTCATGTAGTTCTTAATTGTCTATATCAAAATTTAATTGTCTATCATTTTTCTCACATGAAATTTTAAATAATTCAAGTTAGATTTATTGACATTAAGAACTTGTTTCAAATTGTTATAAAAGATGCCGGAAAAGAGAAACTAAAATGAGGAAAAAATAATATATAAATTAATATCCATTTCTTTACATCCATCCACGAGCGAAGAAATCATCAACTCAATTTTTGAAAAATGGCGATTTATATATATATATAGTTTGTGTATCCAAATCCTTCATGATATAAACATTGATATATATGGAAATAATATTTTTGGAGATACTAGGGAGCAAAATTACATCATTAATGAACCCATCCTTAATATCATAACAAGAAAGTTGTCAAATATGTATGCTAAATGAAAAATAAAATAGATAAAATATTTTATTTCTAGAAGACATAAATATATAATATTCTAGGTCCTTCTATATAATACCAAGTGGCTCTACTTGTTGTTCAATGACCTGTAAAAATTTTTCATGGTCTTCTACATCTAGTCTCCATTTTTTGTGTTGACCACTTTTAGTCTTCACCTAATGCAATTGTAACGTTGTAGCAATTATGTGATGGGTGTAATGATACAAATTTTTGTCTAGTTTATAATCAAGAAAGTGAATCCTACTTTAGAGGGATTTCACTTGTTGTAAGTATGTTCCCTGAACTACAACCAAGCCAGTATAAAACGTTGTATCCTCACTTGTTATTTCACATGTTAGCTTTGTTCTCTCTTTTGTGCAACACAACAAGTAGTACTCAACTTTCTCAATATTCTCTTCTTCAACAATGATTGTAAATACATCACCTACAACAAAATAAAAAATATATTCAATGATCCATATACTATAAATTATACATATATATTTAATGATTGAATTATACAATCCTTTTAAATAAACCATACCCCGTTTAACCAGTCCAGATATGTGGTCATAATCAGTTGAAATTAATGGGACATCTTTAAAACTATCATCATGATCTGATCCATATGTGTCATCCACAACTAAAGGAACTTGCTTCCACTCACCTGTATACCCATGTTTTTTACTATTGCACTTTGAATATGATTTGTTCATGCATTCATAACAAAAACAAGAATAATATCTTGTAAAAAATTTCTAGTTATTACTATTTGTATTCATCAAAGAGTGCAAAGACCTAGAATTAAGAATCCTTTGACATCCATACTTTGTCCTTCGATCAATACTCTAAATTAATCATGCTCAAATGATCAATAAAGTTTAAAACAAACATCAAAATTAAGAATTTTTTTTTTAAGTTTGTAACTTAATAAATCACATCAAGATCTACATCTATGTTTTAAATGTGCATGTATCTGTTATCTCCCAAAACACTCTATGTGGGGTTGAAGCCTGTGGGTTTGAAGCGTGTGATGTTGAAACTTGAATTGAAAATGTTTCTTACACCATTCAACAATGGTGTGGGCATCAATCAATTGATCTCCCTCATAATCAAAGCTTTGTTTCTTTAGAGCACATTTGATGCATGCACCCATGACTAATTAAACTTCAAAAACTTTGCATGAATGTAGCAATGGGGGTTTCCTCTTCTACCAAATCCAACTTGGTTACATCTTTTCCAATACATGTTGAATATTTTATGTATTTGAACCTACAAAATCAATCATTTGCAGTAAACATAAAAATCAAAATAAAATATGTACATCGAAATTTAAAAAAAAAAAACACACACACACACACATATATATATTATTCACCTCTTACAAGCCACCATTTGAGCTATGTCCAAATATTCATTTGTTTCTGGCAATAATTTCAAGTCCCCACACTTGTCATATACACCTTTGATGCAAGTCATACGATCGTCGACATGATCATCAGATATTGTGCAAAGTATAGAAGTTATGAATTCACTGACACGTGTAGGTGGGGAATTTTTAGGACCATTTGATGCTTCCCGTAACTTTCTATACACTTGAAAAAACATAGATTTTTAAATACATTAATTTTAAATCACATCTCAAAAAATGAAATTTAATCAAATTTCAAATATATAGACATAAATGAAAGCACACCTCAAAATATATATACATGATACAATTTTTTTTGTACATGATCGTGATAATCAAACTCAACGTGATAGCGGAAACAACATGTGTCAAGGAATTTATCAGCTTGCACATACCAAGGATTCCATTCAAACATTCGTTGTCCAATCTTAACATCTAGATTTTCTTCTGTAAACTTTATGCACATCTCATGTTGAGTTATTTCAAGCCAATGTTTTATATGTTCATCATAGTAATTGCGAGTTATCATGTGTTTTAAAACATTCCTCACATTCGGAGAAGGACGAGTCCTCTTAGCCAAAAAATCACAAACTATCTTCACAATTATTATCATCTATTTTATCAGAACGTGGATTTCTACACATTAGTGCCCAATTTCCTTCCACATTAGCATCATCCAATGTCTTCCTCATATTTGTATACATGCTGAACATCTTTCTAGATAAACCTAATGCATTGGAAATGGCAGTAACATGACGATTCTTTTTCGTATCTTCACTTACAATTGAATTTAATATTACTGTATGAGAAATACTCTTATCAGCAGACCTAGTTTTTGTACCCAAAGAACTTATTCCTTTAAAAACATTCCCAAAATATTCTTCTTCTATACGTTTTGACTTTTCCCATCCAAAATGAACACCCAAAAATTCTAATGTTTCCTTCATATCAACATGATTCAAGAATGTAACCAATAAATGTGCTCTAGCAACTGTAATCAAATTAACAAATTCGCCATATATTATCTCTACATTTTTTTTGTTTTCTTTCATGATAATGGTTCTTGTTGGGAAAATTCTTTTAATTTTTGTAAATCCATCTTCACTAAGTGTTTCACGTTTTTCTTGGGAAGTAATTCTATAAATTTTGTTATCACTTTAGCATAATGTTGCACATCATGATCTGTGTCCATAAACATACACATGTGATTACACCAAAATTTGTAAAAAAATTAACATACACATGTGATTACACCATTCATGACCAAGCTAGTAAATAATAATGTCTAAAAACTTAACTTACTATCTAGTAAACAATAATATTAAGTTGACCAAGATAATTGTATTTAGATACCACTTCATGAGGTCCTTCTTGAAATCTGCTAAACAATAATATACTTTTGCATTTATATTCAGGACCTTTTCAACTAAGCATGTCTGAGTGTGACATAATGATCTATTATTGATTACTTTGGTCTAAAACCTACTTTCCCCTCGTCCCACTTTCCTTTTTATTTGTTTCTTACAAAATACCACATAGTTCACATTTATTATGTGGAGGAAAATTTCACCATGTCATCGAACATATCTAAACTTAGTAATCAAATTAATTTCCTTGTTGGATGACTATTGGAAACCAAATGCATATTTGGATGCCTTAGTGTGAATCGAGCAAAAGGTTTAGGAAATTTCATGCATTGTGACATAAAATAGTATGTATAGGAATAGTCTTACTAACTCAAAATAATTTTACCATGAATTGGTTCAATCAACCTTGCAAGAGGGATTCAAGGAAATAACGGGATGTTTAGAAAAGGGAATCCAGGAAATAATTTTACCATGTATTGTGCTATGCATCATACTTAATCATTCTCACAAAATGATCTATGATATGATGGGATGTTTGGAAGAGAGAATCAAGGAAAAAATTAATGCAGTTCTTTACTGCAAAGTGTTTTGGAAGGTGTTTTATCTCCACATGAAGAGCATGTGGATAAAACAAGAGTGATAAGAAATAAAGGTATGTTGAGAGGATCATGTTTGTATCTAAATGAAGACAACATTTTCGTAGCTGAAAGAGAGAAATGATGAGTGGAAAAAAGTGAGGTTAGAAAGGAGAAGATGATAGAAGCATACCTAAATAATGGAAAAACATAAATTATAGCTAGATAAACAGTAAGTAAATAAGGAATATGACCTGTTTGGGAGCTAATCTTATGATGGTGCGCTAGAATTTAGAGGCTACCCTTGATAACAAGGAATTAGGTTAAGGCCTATATCCAGAGATAAAAATTATTTTGAATGGAACACATAAGCACGATGGGTGAAAAATACCAAATTTTGAAAGATGTACGAGAAGGTAAAATGTAGAATAAAGAAACAAAATGTCAAGGGGTTAACTATAGACATATAGATGGGAGGAATACAAAGGTTCTTGCTTTTTGGGGATGACCAAATTATATGAGGATTAAGTTAGAAAGGTGTTGGTGGGTACTGAAATAGAGCCTCTCTAAGAGGTGAGAGAGGATGTTGAAGAATGGAAGTTGATGTTAAATAGAAACTGTTATCTCTCGAAAGTGCAGCGTGTAGAGAGATAGATGCAGGTGTTCTAAGCTTGCAAAATTGATCTCTCTCTTTCGTAGATACAATGGAAACACCTCAATTCTGTGGGTATACCTATTTTGAGGTGAGTCTATGGTATCAAGGCCTGTTCCTTATTGACGTATCCTAAACTCATTTTATGGGGTTTTAGGGTAAAATAAGACTGTAAAATAATTAAAACTAAGGTGATACACCAAATTTGTATGAGGGATTTGACTATGTATATGCACAATTGATATGTGAAAGGATTCTTGATGCACGAACCAACAATTTTCTGCATAGATGTTAAGGGTAAAACACTTTGAGTTATTGAGGAAAAGTATCACAATACAATACTGCTAAGCTAAACATGCACATTAATATCATGTAGAAATTACTGAATTTGCAACAGGGTAAGATAATTAACCAGGGAATTTGCATTCACAAGATTAATGGAAACATACACAAGACTAAAAATGATTGGAAAGGTAGAAAATACTTCACATTTAGAGGGTAAAACTTTGGACAAAAATTTCTTCTAAACTACTGTATCTAAAAGTCCTCCTCCCTTTGTGCTTTGCCAAGGCACATAATATATAGCAAATTTGATCAACCCACCCTTCCTAAAAATAGACTAATGCTTGTACTTTCCCATGCATCCTATTTTTATCCTTCATCTAATAATAAATAAAGCAATAGAAATAGAAAATTCAATTACAAATAGGAATTAATAACGTTTGATTACATTACAGTCAAACTGCAGTTGACTGTTCTATTTTTAAGAAAATTGGGTGAATAATTTGCTAACAATAAATCTTGCTTGCTGGGCAAGTCTCCTTCTTTCAGCATGCAAATTTGTCTTCTTTTCTATTTTGTCCTCTTGTGAAGGCATGCAAAATAATACTCTATAAAAAATATAAATAATTTTTGATCTCCAATACTTAGCAATTAGCTCCCATGTGGGGACCACCTCTGATTCATACACTTGTCTTCAACTGAGTTTGGCCACTCTTGTGGACTTAGAAAATTATTGGGTCTGCCACCTTTGATTATTATACATGCCTATTATAGTCACTGCCACCTTTGATTAATGTTGCATTGTATATTGGAAAACTTTTGCAAATTTGAATAACACATGATGACTAAGGTTTAAATTTCACCCATTTCGGTGATCATTGTAAACATGATTTGGTCGGTATTTGCATCATTTGATATATGGACTATAGTTTAGAATTATAAAAGTCAATATGCAATGATTTTTTTTTTGGAACATATGGGTAGGCCCCCTCCAACGTTGAATTGACCCTTTGTGGCTTTGTCGGTGGCATCTGCAACTCAGGTTGAATTAGGTCTTTTGATGTGAACCATTGATCTCTATACTGATTTGACCGTTGATCTCGATTCATGACCTGTGGTTAGGGTTTTTAACTCTACAATTAATTCGGTCAGTGACCTCATAACCATGGTGGTTGCATTGATTTTGGAGATCGATCCTCATCCCTCGATCTGTGTACTTGTCGAACGTTGATCGTTGATCACTAACTCCAGATGAGTTAGGTTAAGCTATGGTTAAGGTGGGTGAGTTAAATCAAATTGAACCCTATTCTTTGGCCATTATTTCTTGCTCAAAGAGAGCGGCGAAGCCCTGGAAAAAAAATTTCAGATCACCATTTTTTATGTCTTTGAGCTTGTTTCCTTCTGCATAAATGGTTTCTGATCCTTCATGCATTTATATTTCTCATCTTTCGCTCTGTTAGAGCTTTATGAGTGGGATTTTGTGGATGCTTTTTGCCATTATTGACCTCTGAAACTCGGTTCTATGTTATTCTTGGTCTCTATGAGTTTGAATCTTGGTCACTCTTGCCTGAGAGTTCTAAAAGGTTCGTATATTTGCATGTTCACGACTTCGATTTCTTGTGGAAAAAGAATGGTCGCCATTTCTTGGTTTAGGCCCTTATGAAACTTTGAGGGTTGCCGTGAATGCTGGAAAGGGTGAGCTTCTTTGTGTTTGAACATGAAAATTATCTCATTTTCACTGTTTCTGTGACCATGCATATACTGATACTTCATTCTTTCTTTGCATTCTCTTTGTGATTTCGTGGTTCCCCTTGATTCTTGAGCTGACAACTCATTCTAGGCTTCTATTACTTTCTCTGCAACTTAAGGGTTTGAAGAAAACACTTTGAAATAGTAAGTTCTCGACCATTTTTATGAGTTTTTCATAAAACTTTTGAAAAGGAAGCAATGTCATAGTTTGTAAAGTATTTCTGATATCTATTCTCAAATCTTCAAACCTCTCCTATTGGGTATTGCAAAATTTTGAATGGTTTCCATTCTAAATGATGAATAGGAAGCTTCATTGTTGAAGGGTTTTCTCTGTTCGTGCATCCTTTTCTTTAAATTCCAAATCTGGGATTTTTCTGATTTTGGGTATTCATGTTTGAGCTTGAGACTTCTCCTCTTTTGTTGGTGTCTCTATTATTGACCTCTTCCCGAGCTTTTCTTAGATTTGAATCTTCATCATTTTTTCCATTTGATTTTCGAGACACTGATAATAAGCTCCCTTCTATATCTTCTTTGTGATTTCTTGCTACCCATTAATGGTTCTTCATTCATTGACATGATTTTTTCTTTCCAAGACATGGGTACTTGTAGATTTGTATTTTTATCAATTTCTTCAACTCTGTGTAGAAAACATCTGTAAATGTTGAAGTATTGGTTTCATCATGCACTATAATCACATTTCCTTGTTTTCTTGTATCTTCACGCTTGGCCATTGATAAAATGAGCTTGAAAAAGACTGTGATTATCGTGTTGCTGCTATGAAGCTCTGATTTACTTTTTATGAGCTCATTTTTTATTTATAGATCCATTTCGGTATTAAAATTTTTATGGTTCCGCGGTTTTCTAATCATCTTCAGATCTTTGAGCTATATTCGAGAGCCATTTGTGTACAATATTTACTTTGTATTCTCCTTCATTGAGGACTTGGGTCTGAGGTGTTTGTCACTTTTACTCTTTTAAGTAACTGAGAACCTTGATATTCATAATCCTGGATCTTGTGGGGATAGTAGGTCTGCACTGTTATTTCTTAACTTATGTGATGCCAACATTTCTTAGCTATATTTCTCAAAACTTGACAGTTGAAAATAAATTGTGTGCACATTTCTCCTGTACCTCACTGGTTATATCTTTGCAAGCTGAAACTTTACTTTCCTTCATGACCTACTACAGTAACGAAGCTCATTTGCATTTTAATTTCACTTCCGAGGTTCTAAAGATCATGTACCTTGTATGTGGCTTTCTAGAAATTGGAAGCAGTTCTTCATCCATGTAATACCATTCTCAGGCATAAGCCTTGATTCAGATGGTTTGTTGAAATATTGTAATCTTATTTCTTTTACTTAGATGCTTTATTTATTTGATAGTAGTATTTATGGCATGCTGGAAAAATTTGAAATGTTGATTTTTCATGGTGAAGCCCTGGAATTTTTTTTCCAGAATTCTTTCTTCCTTTCTTTTTCAGTTGTAGTAGTTGTATTTTCTAATTCAGAAAATAGAGCGTAACACCTTTCTGTTGAAGCTGATTTGTTGTTGGAGACTGAAACATAATAACTGTTATATTGATCATGTCATGCTTTTCTTATTTTTTGTATCACTTACTTGATTTACATAAATATTTTAAAGCATGTATTAGTTACAAACAACATGATGGAAATATGTAAATGTCCATTTTACATGGCAAAGTCCTGTCAATATTTTCCCAGAATTCTCTTTCTCATTTTGTTTCAATTGTAATCCTTTCTTTCTGGTTAACTTCATCTTCTTGAAATCTGATTCTTCTTCTTTAGTTGCAATCTGAAACATGTACTTCTATTTGCCAATCTCTCTTCTGCTACTATAACTTCTTCCATTTGTAAGACAATTTCTGAAACTTGAGTTGCATTCTTCCTTCATTCTAGCATGTACTTATGACTTATCTGTTTTACACCATAGGATAGGAGTCATTGAAATTTGTAATCTTTGTCTATAGTGAAAGACTTTGATCTATTTCTTCTTGGCTGCAACCTGTACCTGCACACTTAAGAAAAATGTTAGAAAATATTTAGAATTTTTGGCCTCTCTTATGTCCATTGTTTTCTTTTCTTCTCTCTCCTTCTTCCTAAATGAGTAAAACATATATGCAGTTTGATCTTCAAGTAAACTATATCTCCTGTTGTTAAGAGATTCATATGCATGAATTAGGATAGTATAGGAATATGGATTGATCCCTGAGCTCTTAACTAATAGTTTTCCTCTTTTCTTCTTTTCAGGTACAGTGACTTCTACAACAAAGATGAAGAAGGAACAAAGTTGGAAATGGAGATGTCTCAACCAAAGAAGAAAACCCCAAGGAAATGATGGGTTCACTCATACTCCTTATTTTATTTTTCATGCATGTGTACCTCTTATTTCAGTAGTTGTACTTTACTTTTCAGTTACATCCCACGGCTTGTGTGGGAGAGACTTGAAAATTCCTAATGAATAAAACATTGAATTCTGAAAATGAGTTGTATATTTCTTTCTGCATTTTAGCTTTCTGTATGGATTGTATGATGAACTAAACAACTCAGTAATATAATTGAATGCATAAATCATGAAGGAAAGAACATTAAAGAAAACTTGTAACATCCAGTAATGAACTCTGATTTTTGTAATCTGCACTTATGTTTGTTGTCCCAAAACTTAGCATTTCATCTATTCTATAATTGGATGTCTTCATCAAGACAACATAGCTGTCCTTTGGGGCCTTGTGTTCTTTTGCTGAAGATAATCATGAAATTGTAGACTATGTGATCTATTACATTTTGTAACAGCACACATAGCTGTAGATTTCATGTAATCATTAACTAATGCAACAGTAACAATATTATCTAAAAAAATCTCCCCTAGCTTAGGTATAATTCACCAATGTTATCCATCGTAACGAAGTTTCGAGTTGCCCATTTTTGTACAAGTGCAAAAATTGTCAACATTTCTAGTTATCCTGCGGGGAAAGTTGACTGCTAGCTTGTATACCATTTTGTTGCTCTTGTCCATTGGGCATGGAGTCTAAACATGAAACCAAAATCAGCCTTTCCTTAAGGTCCAACCCTTCCAAAATGAAACTAAAACTGGGAAAGTATCTGGTAAACCAGACATTGTGCACAAATGTACTTATTGAATTGAAAAACAATGCAATGTACATAAATTACAATTATTGAAGGGAAATCCTACTCTAAACAGTCACTTTAACATAATCTTTGTGGCTCAAAAAAGTGTGTAAGGAAAATGACGAATGAAAGAAGTTAAAATTCTTCAAAGGAATTTTGAAGAGCTCGAAATAATGTTCAGTGAAGTCAGAGACACCTGACACTAAACATAGCACTCTAAAAGAAAAAGGTTTCACGTTGTAGAAAATGCCAATAACATACTAAACTGTTACAAATATTGTTAGTTCATGTTTGAATCTAGAATATGGACAATATGATAGAGGGTAAGGAATCTTACAAGACCTCATCAACAATGAATATGCCCTTAGGGAATCTAGAACAAGTGTGCAGAGAAAGAAGATATAACTTAAATATGAAAGATGTTACTTTATGTGAGTTACACTTGAATCTTATTTATCTTCCTTGTGGGAGTTATCAAGTTGAAAAAAAGTGTGTGAATTTTTTTTTAAGAAAGGTGAAAGGTCATGAAAAATGGATATAGATTTTTCTTTGAAGGAAGTGTAAATTAATGGACATGAAAGGAACATGAGTATGTGACAGAAATAAGGGTTCTGTGTGGATGCATGAGAGGTCAAATTTTCTAGGAGAGCATTGAGAGTTTGTGAAGACCATTTTCTTGAGGAGAAAGTGGGTTTTGGAATGAAATATCAAATGTGTAAATCAAATATCATATAAGGATTTGAATTGGTGAAGAAAAATCATGGGTTCATGAGTAAGGTTTATTATGTTTAAAGAAGAGAAAAACATGAGAATGAAGCCTGACCTTCATGAGTATGAAAGAATCTTGAGGACATGAAAAATCAGATGTTACATTTTCCTGATTGAATCAGGTGTTGTAGATTGTACATATGAAAGGGTAATTTTTTGAAAGGGTATCTTAAGATGGTGTCAAGATAAATTGAGAGTGTGAAGATTTCCTTGTATGAAAATATGTTTGTGTTGATTACGAGATTAGTAGAGAAGCAAATAGGGAGCATACTAGAGAAGATAAGTGAGCTGATTTAGTGGTCCCTATTTATTTTAGAAGACAACAAAATAAGTGTGATCAAAATATTGAAAAAGTCTAAGTTGTAGCTTAACATGAGGGAATAATTGTTTCCTTGTGAGTTGAGGCTTGCAAAACAAACAGGTAGAAGCATGGTTGATTTTGGGAGTCGAATCTTCCAAGCAATTTGAATCTTTTCAAAGACTGGGTAGCAAATTATTTGAATTTTGGAGTTACAACTTCATGTTGAGTTGAATCTCAACTTGAAATCAATGTAACATTAACAGGACATTCTTGTCCTAAGCTAGTTCTTTATTTCAGTGGGTTTTTTCCCAGTTTGTGTTTTCCACAATAAATATTATCTGTTTGTGCTCACTCTCATTACATTGTGTGTGATTTTTTTTGGATTCATCATCAATAATTAGGAAAATTGAATAGTCTGTCAAAGTTTGAATAGACATTGATTCACCCCCCTCTCATTGTCTTAGTTTCCAACAATGCACATGTACATTTATTTTTCTTAATTTTGATGTTTGTTAAACTTTTTTTATTTTCCATGATTAATCAAGTATTGATCAAAGGACTAAACATGGATGCGAAAGGATTCACAATTCATGTCTTTGTACTTTGTGATGACTGTGGATAGTAATAACTAGACAATTTATATGAGATATTATTCTTGTTATTTGTTATGAATGCATGAAAAAATCATATACAAAGTGTAATAGTCAAAAATGTGGTTATGTAGGTGTGTGGAAACAAGTTCCTTTTGCTATAGATGATTCATGTGGATTAGATGAGGATGATAGTTTCAAATATGTGCCCTTTATTTCACTTGATTATGACCACATATTGGGACTTGTTAAAGAAGGTATTTTTGTTTCTAAAAATGATTTTCTTTAATCATTGAATTAATACATTTTTACAGTATATAGATCATTGAATATTTTTTCATTTGATTATAACAAAAAAAATTGTTTGTACAATGATTTTTTTGTAGGTGATGTATTTTCAATCATTGTAGAATAAAGACATCTTGAGAAAGTGGAGTACTACTTATTGCATTACATAGAAGAGAGAACAAAGCTAACAAGTTAAATAATAAGTGAGGAGACAACATTTTATACTTGCTCAATTGTAGTGCAGGGAACATATTTACAGAAAGTGAAAGTCCTCCAAAGTGGGATTCACTTTGTTGACTACGAATCGGTAAAGAAGGCATATCATTACACCCATCACATAGCTTATACCAGGTTACAATTACATTAGGTGAAGAATTCACGTGGATGCAAAAAATGGATAGTAGATATGGAAGATCATGAAAATAATTACAGGTCATTGAACAACAAGTTAAACCACTTGGTAATATATATAAGGACCTATAATATTATATTGATGTCTTTTGATTGTAATATTTTCTCTATTTTAACTCTCACTTTGGCATAAATATTTGACAAAGTTCTTGGTATGAATTAAAATGATTATTTTTAGGGGTGATTATAATATGGCATAACTGGCATCACATGAGAAATGTTTTTAAAGTATACATTTTAGTGTTAAGATAAGGAAATAGAGCATGATAAATAGTCAATAGGATCATCCCATTCAAATTCATGAGTCTATGAGATATTAGATGATGTGGCCAAACCATTTACTCTTACCATTTTGATCTTAGGGTTTCATCCAAACCATTTACTATCATTTCCATTAGTATCTTATTCGTAGAACCTATTACAAGTCTATTTCTCCCTCATTCCTTTTCTACATTGAAGGATAAGATATGAAGTAATCTTTGTGCCAAGATATATCTCTTGCTAATAATAGGTATTGCAAATCACTAATTACACTAGCACAATATGTATTAGATATATCATTCTAAGTGCATTCGAGAAATCGATGAGATATCATAATGAGAATGTGATACAAAAAATATATAGCATATTATGTTTTGAATGATCAAACCCTAACATAAAGTAAGTTTACCATGGGGAGTCACTTGATAAAAAAAAGTTATAAACATTTGTAATAGTGATATTCTAAATATCACCCCATTGTATTATTTATTTACCACTATACAAATTCTAATCATTGGGGTTAGTGGGGTTATTTTATAGTAACACCCCTACTTCTATCGGTATGCTAGTGCAAAAATGTAAATAAAATTTACCCTAAAATGGTATTAAACCTAAAAAACCATCATCTGATAACTATCATAACATCATTAAATTAACAAGATATAAAACATCCATTAACACATAAATATCATCCAACCTTATCTAAATATATAATTTGTATAAATATAAAAAATTCACAAAAAAATTCATGGCTGACAAATGTTGAATCAGACATAAACAAAACATGCCAAAATTTACAAATCATGATATCTTAAATAGATTTTTTATAGGAGTCCTAAAATCCCCTTGCCTTTATACTTGAAAAAATATATACTTTAATTCCTTCTAGATACCCTAGACGATGTATAGTTTGCTTTAATCATTCATGAATTATAGGTATCTGAAATCGTGGATCTCATTACTTACTTTCTCTTCCTGCTACTTCCTTGACCCCATATCATATAAATCCATTTAATATTTACATACATGTCTTCTTATGTTTATTTAATTCACATATATCAAACATTTTTCATTCACGTGTCTTCTATGTTTATTTAATACCTTCCCCCCCCTTTCTTTGCATATTTCCAAGTCTTAAGTAACTTGTGAGTATCATCTTAGAGCTCTATGTGAGATTAATTTTTGACCTCTTATGATAGTGTAGATATTCTTATTATTGATTTTTCGAATGAGGAAGTAATGTTTTTCTTAGATGACCTTTGATTATTTATGGTTTCACATTAGATTTTTCTTGTACTACTAATGCACATGTAAGTTGTTTATTACTTTTTATCTTGTGGAATAAACTTATTAGATTTAGAAACCCATTTAAACTTAGCATGTTAGGATGACTAATATATGAAAGCATTAAATCTGTAAGATGTGTTTTTTAAGGGTTTATCATTTCATTTTCTTGGTTTTATAATCAAATACACGTGAATCATTTCCTTACCTTGTATATAGTATTATGGATCATGAGGAAGGTACATTATATGACCATTGAAAGTGAAATGAGACCTGAGCATCTAATTCCACTCCAAAAAAATTGTATGTACATTCCCATGTGCATGTGACCCGTACTTCAAATACATTTTCTAATCTTTAAACTATGTTAAGGGTAAGCAATGTTACTTCGAATAAAGAGTGAAACTTTTCCAAATCATGTAGACACATACTTTCAAGGGTTTCTTGAGACAATAGTGAATATATTAAATTCATGTGTAATAAGAATAAGCTTGACACAATATTATGCAAGTTTAAAAAATAGTTAGTCACTTAACTTACTACCTAGTATCGACCATGGTGTTTCTTGGGGACACATTCCTCTATTGGTTACATTAGGACCTAAATTCACTAACATGACATTCGTAAATCACACCTACTATGAAATATTTCAATGCCATTATTGGAAAATAATGGATAACCCAAATGGAAATAACCATCGATAGTAACAATGAGTGGATTAGTTTTCATTATGATGGAAACATAATAACAATATCCTGACATAAATCATATAATGAGAGAAACCATTAAGTAAATAAATTAAGTCATATAGTTTTTCCCATATCAGAGAAAGCAAGAGAATTCACATACATAGGAGAAAGTAGTACCTACTTTTCAAGTGTCTCAATACTCAATAGTGTAATGGGGTCAATTGCATAGTGACATACCTTTACATCAAAGTGTTTCATATATAGGATCAACATATGCTAAACATACACCTACATCTTCTAATTTATGCATATTTCAAGGATATCAAGATTATGTAGATACATACAGTGAACTTAAGTGCACTAAAAATATTAAATGATTATTTTCTCTAAAGTAACATAATTCAGTTTTTCATCTTACAAAGTTAATAACATGTTCTTAAATTCATTCTTGTCATCACATTGCATGTTCTTACCACAACTGATAAATCAATTAATCAAACACATTTAGTCAAGCAATAAAATACATGTATAGATAAAAAACAATACATGTGAAATTAATAATGTTTGGACACCCAATATCAATAAATCATATATTCAAAATCAATATCTATATAGAAATAATGTCCCACAAATAAATATACATGTCCAAGTCATATAAAAATATCATGTAAACACTATATACATGTACATGAAAATGAATGTATGTATCATCTATAGTCTTTGTCATCTACTAGGGCGAGTATCAAATCCCTCACTAGGCTATGCTACACCTTGCATTTATAAAAAGAAATATACACATCAGAAACTATATAGAACATACCATATTAAAATATAAGCAAAATTCAACAACAATTTCTTGAATAATTGAATATATCATATTACTAATTAATTGATTACCTATGTATCTATCTGTGGGTGAATGTTGGGATTATCTACACTATGTGTAGATCTCTAGCCTGTAGATCCTTATGAAATAAATTAAATTAAATGCAAGAAGTTGATAAACAAGTTTTTGGAATAAAACATTAATTTCACAAATTTCAATTTAGATTAAATATTAAATCTAAAACACAATATAATATACACCTCTATGGAATGTGTCTTGAGATCTATGGGGCCGCTACCAACAACTGTCTTTGCATGACCCATGACCTCAACACTAGAAAATAAAGATGATCCTGATGAACAAAGACCTTCAAAATCAAGCAATAAATCATGGCTTAGTTCATTCAATAGTTGTGAAAATGTCAAGTACAAATATGTTGTGAGTTGGGAAGCACCACAATGCTCAGTAGCATGCCTTGGAGAAGAAGCCTAAACACACAAGTACACGTTCAATATTTCATGCCAACACTAGATTTTATATATCTGTTTAAAAATTAATATTGTAAAGTAATAATGTAACAAAATTTTAATTTTAATTAAGGTTTAATTTTCACACACCAACACATAATAGTGTTACACATCTAGTGTCACAATCCCAACAACAGGAGGTCTAACTGTAGCAGTTGTAGTAGTATGATTTATACTATGAATAGAAGATACACTACCATGAATAGTACTTTGCTCCAAATAATCTAATACCCTCGATAGTGGAATGTCATGGTCCCATGTAATCACCTCATATGCCTGCAACATGTCGGAAACCATGATGCATGCTAGCCGACATAACTACGTAACATCTGCAATTACCTCGACCTCAACAGGTGATATCAAATGTGCACAAGTGTATAACTCATTACGTGCCTCACCATTGCTACTATCATGTCCCTGTTGTACCATAATCGTCGTTAGACCAAAACCCATAGGTGTTAGTCTCTACTACAATCATCTGAGTTAGGATCTACAAGAGGTGGTTAGTCCATGTCACGAAAGTCACGGGGAGTGCTAGAAACACATGCCAACAATCTCCCCCTCAGCATTACCCGAGTGAGTTTTGAACTCGAGACCTGTCGCTTTGATACAATGTGTTAGACCACTATTTTCGTTAGACCAAAACCCATAGGTGTTAGTCTCCTCTATAATCACTAGAGTTAGGATCTACGAGTGACAGTTAGTCCATGTTACAAAACTCATGGGGAGCACTGGCCGACACGCATATGTCAACAATCCATTCATACCATGTCTCTTAAGGAAATGACCTACATAGTCATAAGAGATAAATTGGGTCACTCGAGCAATGCTCCCAAGACCCTCTAGAACACCCTCATAAGCACTTAGAATAATAGGTGCAACGACATCATGAAAGATAGGTAAGAAATGTCGTGGCCTATCTACAAGTTATCTCACGTCAACGACATGAGAAGCTCCTTCCTATCAATATATAGGCCTGTCACTAATGCGGCCACGCCCCTTTCTGAAATACGTAGGGATTCTTAAATAGTTCACCTTTAGGTTTAGGTGAACCTCAACATGGAGCATCATAATGAAGTATAATAGTAATTGATCATTGTTAGGAAATTGTCCTTGAGAGGCCACAAATATAGCATAAATCAGAGGTGCACAAAGGCGACATGTACATTTGTTTACATAATATCACATGATTTTCCTTTTTTCTGCATAACTCACCCAATACGAGCTCTTAATGACTTCCTTATTCGGAATTCTACCTACTATTTCACTATACCCCACATCACCTCTCACATTAGATTTTAGTTCATCCATAAATTTATTTAATGACTTGTGCTCGAAGGTGTTGTATGTTTTCAAGTTTAATTGTATTTTTTGAAGGTCTTTTAATATATTTTCACAATGCATTTTGTAATGACCAATTGTAGTTATTTGTTGAAGAATAGAAGAGAGTTTAGCTATGTTTATTTTTGTTCTCTAATGCAAATTAACAAAAGAAGACACCATAATTGTAACAAATTAAAATAAAATTCATTTTAGAATATATTTTTAGGTAACATGTACCCATAAATATTGTAATTTCATGTTTTTCACTTTAGTTTCAAAACAATTTTAAAACCTCCCCCTTATTTTTTAATTTTTGAAAAAACAAAACCAAAAAAAACTCAAGAAAATTTGAAAATAAAAGAGGAATACCTTCTGTGAAGCGTAGCTAGCGGGTTCAGATGAGGGTTTCTTCGGGTGAAGCTCTATGCAACATTGATGGAGGGAATAAGTGGCGGGATGGTGCCGTCAGAAGGGGGGTTCGTGAAAATCACCTTGGGAGGATTACGTGGTAGTTCATGCGAAGGTGGTTTGCATGAGTGGGTGTTCGCCTAAACCCCCTTAAAATGTGATCTGACCCAACCTCTCACTCACATTTTTGGAACAAGAAATGGGACACACTATTATGATTACACCTTAATTCTGCTTGCACCATGTCCAAGTTCACAAAAAAATGGCATTTTTTGCATCTCCTTAGTTTGTCCCCTTCTAAACAAAAAATGATTCCATTGTGTACCATGATTAGCCTTTGCATGGTACTACATACGTGTGCACTAATTTTGGAATTTGGAGGTTGACACTTAGCTTTTCCTAGACTTGCAGTAGCCATGCACTTATATGTTTCTTCTCGTTGAAGGTGGAGTAGGATTTTTTAGGGAAAAAATATGCAAAGAGCTCTTAGAGATTGTATTCATCCTCCACCTCAATTAATCCCTTAGGTTGCCACAAGTGGGTGAAGCACAGTAGAAGCAATAATAGCCACTGCTAAATAAATGTTTATCCTGCATAAATGACAACCTTCTACACATTTTTAGTTAAATCATTTGCAAGGATCTTTGGCCAATTTAATTTTTATACGCGGGACCACATGTGCACTACAATATCAATGATTCCCATTGATTTTTTTTACTGCCCCTTGATTCTTTCCAAAATCTCTTTGAGATCATTTCTGCTAGAACTTGGACTAATTCATCGACAATCGAGGTGATATGGATCCCACTTGCTTTGTGCAAATACCCACATTTTTTTTTATTTATTGTAATGTCGATGGACTAAATTGACTATATTGTGCACAAAGTGTATCATATATTGTGCTTGTAATTTTTCCTATATTCTAATAACACTACTGGTATTTTATCTTCCCAATCAACCTGAGTTGAACATTACATATTTTTGTCAGCATCCATTGTAACACCCATATTATACTTCAACAAACTAAGGGAATTTTTTTGTGAACCATTAAACTACCTTTTATGTCGTCAGTGATTTTCAGCATGCAACAGATAAATCCAACATACTAATTAAGGTTGCAAAATCCCTTAATTTTATTTATGCTACAATGATTTAACATTATTACTTAGATCAACACTAAGTAATCCAACATTAATTAATATTTCAGATTCCATCTTGACAACCTATAATAACCATGTGCAACTACAAGGGTCATTTAGATCTACCCGATCCCCCTCAAACACTCTTTACGAGCCAATATACTTTGTATACCATTTGGTTAAGCCTTGTTATATGCTAAGAGAACTTGCATATCTTCTTAATGTCAACTGGAAAGTCATTGATGTAACATCCATTTGAATCCAAACACTACTAGCAAGAAGACTTGGTGAAAAAATGATGCAATCAATCATTTACACTACTATGCGCATAGTTATTTGGCTTTGCCTTAGTAAGTCAGTTTCGAGATTACACACAAGCTTGTGAGACTTGTCTTCCCTTCACCACACAACCATCTCAACATACTTATCTAGATTCTTTTCTGTTGTTTAAGCATCATATTACAGTTAATCATTTTAGTCATTTCTTTACAATAAGTAATTGGATTAAGTTCTGAAGCTACAGATATCATAACTCGATATTTAGGCCATATGGTTCATTTCAGCACCACCTTGGGATACCTATAGGAAAAGATACATTCACGTAATGACATAAGTCATCGCACGTTCGTTCCTCTCCATGTAGCCATCCTAAGCTGGTAATGGAATGACTCATATGACACAAAGGTCATTTCATGATGTCTGCCTTCATTTACTATTCACTATGCTTTCATTCTCTTATTAGGTTAACAGAGATTCATTAAGTTATCTAATTCATGACAGAGATGTATAATGACTTCATTGAGTCATTGAGTAATGTATTTACCTCTTACCGCATGCAAGTCAAACTGTGTCGTTCTACAACTATTGGTTAGGTTTTGTCAAGTATAGATTTAACCAATTCATAACACTAATTAGTTATCATTTGTGATCCTTATTAGACACTTATACATTTCATTTTTTTGAGTTAATCCAGTACATACATACATTAAATCATGATCACATTATACCTTCGTACACCTTGTTCCATATCCTTGTAACTACTTTCGCATTGAAGTACAATGGAATCAAGTATGATCTTACAATGATAATTCTTTAACTCAAACATGTATATTGTTGTTGTTAAAAGTCAATATTAGGTTTCTCATTGCTTCATAAATATAACTAACATTTATCATCATGTTTATCTATGTTTAACGAATATACTTATATACTTATCTCATTTCAGTATCATGTCAATTTCATTGCTTAGCTTATTGTTTTTGTTATACATTCATTAGATAATAATGACATCTTACAACAATTATTTTATCACCATAAGTATTAATTCACAATGAATATTTTTCCGTTAAACATCGATAAAACAATGCCTTAAAACAAAATCATAATGAATTGTACCATAATCACTAAATCATAATTAATAACAGTAATACATTTTCATAAAGTGATTATCAAAGATAATCTTTTATTACATCTGACACATTTGCATTATACAATTACAATTAATATTTTCGCATTAAATTCAAGTACGAGTACATTTATTATATCCATATCGATCAATATAATAACAATCAATGCATGGTGCGTTATCACTCTGTAACCAATTCATAATAATTTTCAAACCTGCAAGTTGAAGAATAATAACATATAGGCATGATCAATTCAATAGAACTGGCATGGATCATCCCCTCACTTTCATGTTATTATATTACGAACTAAGAGAGTATAGATAGGTTATCAATTAATCATTTCTTAATTTTCTAATACATTAGATAAGTTTTCATATCCATAATTCAATGAAGTGATCCTAATGACATGATCTAAGTTTCCATCAATCTAGAAATCCCACATTAGACATCCATCATTATGAGGTATTATCATCAAATTGAAGTAAGTTTATAATCATAATAACCACACACATAATTTCTTCTAGTTACCATTCCTGAAATAAATCTTGGTGATCATTTACATTCCTTTCCTTTCATGGTCATATAATAACTTGCCTTTTATTTCATAACTGATTAATTCACTTTCAGAATACAACCAACACTCATCTTTTCAATGCCAAACATCATTAAATTAGCAACATTAATAATATCATAACTATTTGCTCAATCAAAAACATAACAAAAAACATATAAACTAAAGATCCATCTAAGATCACGAAACTTTTTGATTTTACAAACTTGAAAATTTTTACCAAAATCCAAGCAATCACTATCAACTTACAACTCAATCCATTTACCAACTAGCTTCAGCCATTTAATAGGACAAAATCTCTAAAGAGTATTCCATGACCCAAAACAATAACACAAGGAGGTCTTAAATTTATAACAATTGATGGAAGTGGATACTCAACATATTTTACTTAAAATAAGAACCCGAAGTGTGTAGAAAAATCCATCCATTACTAAGATTGAATATGAATAAGAAAACTGGGGTTCTTTATACAATCACAAATAGAAATAAAAATCCATATCCTTCTTCTATTTCTTAATTGTTCTAAGTAATTCCTACATAAAATTTTGAAGGAGACATCTTTAATATATAAGTGAATACCCATATAAAGACTCAAATACTTATAATCGACCCCTTGATTATTCTTATTAGATCTCGAAAACCTAGGGTAAACATTCAATACCACGTAATTTAGTAACCCGAGAGCTTTCAGACATACATCGAATGCAAATAAGAACAATTGGACAAGAAAATCCCATAAATTCTAAAAAGATTATCAAACAAAATGTTATGTAACAACTAGGACTATTTCCACAAAACAAACAACCCAGAACGTCTTTTTCTAACAGTTGTCCTCATCTTCCATATTTACCCAAATCTTGTTAACTCATCATCATTTTCTTTCAATGAACATCGAATAAATATTCAGTTCATATCGACTAAATAACCCATCAATATTCATTCAATTCGCAAAGTAAAAATAGAAAGGAGAGAGATTAATTCATACATGTAGATGAGAAGGTCTTTGCTAATTTTCTCGCTAATTCCTCCACAAACTCCAAACAAGTCGATTTAGTAACAGAAACCTAGAATACATCTACAACCTTATACAATAAAAATTCCCTTGCTCCCATAAATATCACCCTTTATTTTCAGGATAAATGTATACGATAATATCTTGATCCGACGGTCTCACCCTCTCATACACAGACCAAATTTCCCTTTTGGATGTAGGGTAGCTTCTTGAGGAAGCTTCATGACTTCCAAGTAAATTTAATTCCATTTACTAATGCACAGGTGTCGTGTAGTCGTTAAATTTACTACCACCATTGTCATCTCCAGTTTTCTCTCCTAAAAATAGTTGCAGGTGTTTATATGAGTGGTCAAAGATTATCCCAAAAATAATTTAAACCTTAATTCTTTGCATGGGTCATGTAACGACCAACCAAAAATCATTGCCAATCAAATGTTAAATAGAGCATGCTAAAAAACTATGAAATCAACCAATTAAAATGCCATTAACTTTAGACTATTCTAACACCAATGAAGTATGGGCAAAGACCATTTATATCACAAGCAATATAATGCCCCTCATTGTGGTCTTAGACCACTTGATTATTAATCATAAACCAAATTTCCATTTGTCATGTCAATGGCCCCTATAAAAAAACAATTAAACAATATTTCGATTTGCTTTGAGGTCGTAGACCGACACAAGTACTATCCAATGCCAATGGAGTATCGATCGGTCGAAGACAATAATCAACCCAAACATGTTTAATCATAATGCATGGTGATGAATCCAATCATCTATTATACATTATATTCATTTGGGTCAGGCTATTAAAACAATTAAGTATATTATCAAATATCATATAGACCGAATTATTATTTTATTGGAATACTAATGATTGCATATGCCTTGTAGATATAAATATCGTAAATCCAACTTAAATTTTTGCCTTGACGATCCCGAAATTTACTTATCCTTGTTGTAAGCCATCATATTGCTTTATGATCAATGACTGTTACAATGTCAAAAGAAAGTTAGTATCTTTTAAACAATCATCATTATTTCCAATCATTGAAATAATACATTACAACTATGTATAATTTCAACATGTTTTGCAAATCATTATTTCCAGCAAGAAAGATGAACCAGAATAACAATAATATGTACAACAACCAAATCGTACACTAATGAATCCAAATCATCACACCCAACAAGGAAAAGTAACTCATACAACATAACATAACAAGAATAAGTTATAAATGTCAAGTACTCCATGAATAATTGGTGACAAATGATATTGCACAGTTGGGCATGCAACTATGCGTAAGTGTGTATATCATTTTCAAGATATACATATGCACGTATAGATGCATAATCCGCTATGCAACAATGTATATCCCCGACATTCGTAAACCACTCCTTATTTTACAATTTATCCTTTCGACGAAATAGAATGAAAAAGTGGGATGTGACATCCATTCCAACACCTTATCGATTTCCTTAGCTTGCTTGCTCACCTAAGGGTGATGTGTCTTGCTTTGGCGGTATGTAACCATAAATTCTTCCATAAGGGTTTAAAATGTCTTATTGATGAAATGTTTACCTCTTTCACTCATTAAGCATTGTAGAGATCTAACCTTATAATGGTATTTTCAAAGAGGAACTTCATAGTATACCGAGTTGCTCGGTTAGGTGTCATTACAACCTCTTCCCATTTTGTTAAGTAATTTTTCGCAGTGATTATGTATTGATCTTTGGATCTTGTGGATAGAAAATTGAAAGGACCTACAAAGTTAACTCCCCATTTATCAAATGGTTGCGCAACTAAAAGTATATTTAATGGAATTTCATCTCTTTGGTTGGGCTTCCTCATTCTTTAGAAAATATCACAATGCGGTGCACGTTCTAAAAGAGTGTTGTTCACCATATACCACTCTACAATATCTTTTAGGAAATGAGTTTTCTTGTGAAGTGTCCTCTTGCTACCTTATGAGCCTAAAAAATGGAACATTTTATACAATATTTAACATTCTTTTTCCTTGCATTTATTACATAAAGTGGATCTAAGTGTAATTTCTAAACTTATGTTTAATTTAGGATAAAATAGAGAGTATATATCATGGTTATTTCTTTGGAATTCATTGTTATCTTTTTGTTAGCTATTTCTAATCATTATTGGGAAAAAGATGTCAATTTGTGCATATACAGTCCATACTTTACTATAATTGTTGAATAAATGATTTTGGGAACTAAGCATCAGCTACAACTAGCCTTAGAGGATCTTTAACATCTCTCGTATCAGCTCCAGATATGTTTATTTTAGCAATGTGCTAGCTCTAAAGGTTTCTTCACTGGCTCTGGAGGTTCCCTCTCTAGTTCTAGAGGTTCCCTCACTAGCTCTCGAGGTTCCTTTAGTAAGTTTGGAGTTAAACATTAGATCTCTGGAGATGGATATTAAGGATATGGAGATGAATACTAAAGCTACATAGATGAGCATAACTCCAAGGGTGGTTTGAGAAGCATTGTTATATACTTTTGGAAATCATTCTAGAAATATATATTTTCATAAGTGTTTTATTATTTGCAAAATAAGGAAGAATCAATATTTATTTTGATTCTCACCAATAAAATAAGAGACTCAGATTATTAGTTAGAGTTAGATAACCTCTCTCCATATTATGTGGAGATTGATGCTTTATGGATAGATTGAAATCTTAGTTGATAAAATTTGATTGAGATGTATGCCTTCAAATAAAGAGTGGGTTGGAAGAAAGAAATTATAAATGCAACCTCCCACACCAAGGAAGGTAACCTCCATTACTCTGATTAAATCATTTTGTGTTTTTGTTGCATCCAATTTGTAAATAAGTGTAGATTAAAATTTTCTTATGAGGAATGAGCTAACCAATCATTCTAAGGAGGATGGATCTATGTGTTTATGTTTGTTTCTTAGTTATGTCATTATATGTTTATTGTATTTTTCTTTGTACCATGTAATTATTCCTTTAGTTTACAATTTGTTGTTGTAGGTATTTTATGTGTTTATTATTTCTTTTCAATCCTAAAATTTCCTTTTCTACAAGTGTGACATTTAGTTTCATGTAAGCGTTCCTTTCAATTCTTGCAAGTGTGTTTCAATTTCTGTAAGTGTGTTTCAATTCCTACAAGTATGTTCCTACTTCCTACAAGTGTGTTTCTAATTCCTGCAAGTGTCTTTCCAATTCTTGCAATTGTGCCTTTCAATTCCCATAAGTGTCCCACGGATTTGGTAGAAGGGACCATTTGCCAGAGATTTCTCTCTTTTATTACAGACATCCATGGACACCATCCCTGGATTGACATTATTTAATGACACAAATTGATGAAACCCTATCACTACCCCTTTATGTGCTTCCCACAAAATATCTATATGCTCATGTTCTAATGATACCCTACATAATACCTCATCTTTACTCAATTCATACAACAATCCATTAATGATTTTGAATGTGAATGCTATGGTAACCAACTATTTTTTCTCCTTTTTCAGTGTCGTGATCTGGTAAAACCCCATCTTGTAAGAATAATGTAATCTATTCTAATTGTTTTAAGACTGCTATAACCATAAACAAGTGTGTGTTTGGGGAATCTTCATTTAATTTTTCCCATATGTCGATTCTGATCAAGTGGTCTGGCCCAACATGTTCTCTCCTTGGTTTGAAATCGAATTTGAACTTGTATTTTGGGAATAACATAACCCATATAGAAATTTGACCTCCCAATAATGTTTTTTTAAACAAGATACCATAGTGCTTGGCGATTAGTGAGAAATTGAAATGGTTTCACCTGTAGATATTTATTGAATTTTTGTAATGCAAAGATGATAGCCAAAGCCTCCCTTTTCATGGTGGTATAATTTTTCTTTGTGTGTAATTATTTTTGTCTCACAAAATGTATAGGGTGATCAAGGCCTCCATCTATTGGTTACAAAAGTATTGCATCCATTGCGTTTCCTAATGCATATACATAAACATGAATCAATTTCCTCCAATCTTGAAATATGATGATAGGTTTAATGACTAACTTATGCTTCAATTATATGAATGTATTATGACATTTCACTGTCAATTCAAACTTAACGCCTTTCAATAGAAGTTACTCTACATGTTATGCAATGCTAGCATATTCTCTAATAAACTTCATGTAGTACCGTATATGTCCGAGAAATATGTACACTTCTACAAAAAATGTGGGTGGTTTAAGGCCAATGATGACTGCAATTTTTGCTTTATCTACCCAAATATCATATTTGCAAACCACATGTCATATCAATGCTCCAAAAGGGGCAAATAAGAAACATTTATTTAAATCCAAACGCTTATTTCAGTAAATATGAACATATTCCAGTCCAAACAACTAAAAAATATAGCTCTCATTGTAATTCAATATTACTGATGTTGCAGTCCAAAATGTAAAATATTGGTATTTGCTATACTCCAAAATTACAGATATTGGAATAAAAAAATTGAAATATTGGAATCCAATAATATCCTTATGTAACTTAGCAGTCACTATCCTTATGTAATTTAGTGGCCACTCGCCTTATGTAACTTAGCGACCACTAGCATTATGTAACTTAGTGAAATTGGAATCCAAAAATAGTGAAATTAAAATCCAATAATAACAAAATTGGAATATTGGAATCCAAAAATTAAAATATTGGAACCCATTATACATAATTCTGGGTGAAATCATTTAAAATGCCCACCTTTTCAGTAATAAAATGCCCTAGCAGCCATGAGCCTTATACAACTTAGTGACCACTAGCCTTATGTAGCTTAGTGGCCGCTAGCCTTATGTAGCTTATCGACCACTAGCCTAGAGCCTAGCGGCCACTAGCCTTACGTAACTTAACAAAATTGGAATCCAAAAATAACAAAATTAGAATCTAATAATTTAGCGAAATTGGAATCCAAAAATAGCGAAATTGGAATCCAAAAATAGCGAAATTGGAACTCCATTGCGTCTAATAACAACAATATTTGAATCCAAAAATAACGATATTAGAACTCCATTCTGTCCAGTAACAACAATATTGGAATCCGACAGTACTACTACTGGAATCCAGTAATAATAATAATAGAATCCAATAGTAACAAAAACGTAATCCATTATACACAAAAAGTGATAAATTTCTACCAAATTTTGTAATAGTGGACTCTAGATTCAATAGAATATGTCAAGATTTACTGAAATAATCGTTTCGACTACAATGCACAAATCTCTACAACATTCTAGCATGAGGTGCACCTTTGAAAGGTGTTCCTTGAAAAGCAAAAAAATAAGGAAAATGCTTAAAGGTTATTAAAAAGGCTTTATTATATTGTTTAGTCCTATATGGAAAAATAAATGAACTTATAGTGTAATTATCAAGTAATTATAATAAGCATATAAAAAATTCTTAATATCGGAATAGGCCTTAAAGGATGAATTGGGAATGATTATCGAACATTTTTTTGGTTGTTGTACTTGTAAAGTAATAAAACACCGAGTTATTGTAATAATAAGTAAAATTGAAAAAGCAAAAATTGATGGGTTTTTGTATAGTAACTTATTTCATTTGGGTGCATTAAAGTTCAAAAATCTAATACTGATTTTTCCCAATTTATACTTAGGTCCATATTTTGTAGTATAATGGACACTATCATAAATAAGACCACAACCTCTAAATAAAGGGCCGACATTGTGAAATTTCAACAAATAAACAACACATGAATATTAAAACATCAACCACTGATCGACACCACTCTTTCCTTTCACAATATAGGTATTGGTAGCCTATAATTGAAAATGTTTATGACAAATTGTGATCTATTTTAAAAAAAAATCTCTCATTAAATATAGGCACTACTATAAGGATATGTGTTTTGAGACAATATTAAAGACGATACTTGGCCAAATTGATTCAAGTTGAGAAATGTTTTTTTGTGTATTGTCTCAAAGAAATTGTCTCTAATTATTGTCTAAAACAAAATTCATGGACATACCTATAAATTTGATAAATCTATGTAAAAAATACGTACATATCCATGGGCATACCTATCTCTTATGCCCATCTCATTACTTTCTTGACTTTACTCATCTCTCTGCCTTATTGCTCATTATGCGTTGAAAATTCCATGTTCTAATCCCCTCTCAACTTCAAACCATTTCTAGCCAATTTGGGTTCAATTCTAGAATGTCCTTAATTTCCTCCTTCATTGGTATTCAAGTTATGAGATTTTGATTTTGTCACCTTCAATCATTGGGTTTTGCAGAGCTTGAATTTCCTCCACGAGATCATGTCGATTTAGAACTCAGAATTGCTACCCAACTTCTGGTTTAAGGTCTTTGTTCCACATTCAACTTGGGTCTTCTGTTCTACTTATCATCACTCTTTCAGTGTTAATATCCTTTTTAAATTTATTTATCGGCCTCTTAGGGATCAATTTCGAGTTCATTTGATTTGCATAGTTTACAAGCTCATGTTCAACGTGAGGCTCCTATATTTTTTAATATCATAGTTCTGTCACCTATTTATAGTTGCATATTGTCTACAGTTCCTATCATCTCCACTTGTTCACTAATATCTCCATCTTTATAGGTCCACACAAGGCATGATGAAATCCACTCTACATTATAACATAGGTATGGGCACCTGAAGTTTTTAACATTGTCTCCTTCTTGATTGAATTCCCACACTCTAGCTTGAGTTATACAACCTTCTCAACTAAGGACTCCATCTTCCATGACTTGGATCAACCTCTTGAATCATATTTAACCACCTTCTCAACATGTTTGGACATGTTATCTCTAGATGTGATTTCACAAACCAAGTTTCTTATTTTCTTTCAAAAGTATGTTAACTGCTTTCCATAAACAATGCTTATTATGTGAAAATCATGCACATTTTGCATGCGGTGGAGAAGAGAATAAGCATATCACATGTTGAAGGTGAGAAGTGTCATTTATTGGTAATATGGGTTTTAGGAAGTTTTGGTTACTTCTACACTTTAAACTTATCCACCAAAAAGTTTGGCATTTGCGTGCCAGTTGTAAAAAAGGAATTTAATATATTGATTTTTTTTGAAGTATACATACACCTCTAAAAACATTAATAATATCATGATTTATTTGGAGATGGTTTACTTTTTTAAATGCTCCATTCAAGAATTTCGCCTCCTACAACTTTTACTTTTATATTTTAAAGAAATTGAAAATATTTATCTTATTCATTTTTTCATTATATATGCTCTTGAGCAATAGATTATAACATGATAAGTGAGCATCCACATCCACACACACACACACACACACACACACACACACACACACACACACACACACACACACACACAAAACATACAAATTCAAGTCACACATCTATGCCTTTGTAGCAAAATACATGTTGAGTATACATACACTTAAATTAAAGTCTTCTTTGACTACACAATCATAATTACTAAGGTAAGGGCAATTAACTTGTTAATGTTAGTCCATACCACTGATGTACTTGATAAGACACACACAATTAAATAATCTATCTAGTCAAAATCACTTCACGATCAAACCTAGCCTTCAGTATATGTAGTATCTCTATGACATACCATCATCATCACCAATTAAACTAAATCCTTTTTGTAATACAAATATAATTATGAACAATTAAAATTAATATAAATAAATAGATATCTTGTAACACGTAGGAGGCCCAAATTTTTGTTTTTTTGACTTTTTGATCCAGTATAAATGATAGATTTTTTATGGAAATAATCTGTGGCATTGTTTCTTGGTCCCATTATTTATTTTTTGAGGGGCCACATTGGACTTGAAGTGCAACAAATCACTTTGATTTCAAGAATGGAACAGCGTGCCACGTGTCCACATCAAACCCAAACTAAGAGCATGGTCCTATGTAAGGGGAAAGCTAAAATTTTTGAGCAGATGTCGAAGAGAAAAAATAGTATATTTTAGCATTAATAGGGTCCCATGATTTTTTATTTTTCTGTGCTAGATAAAATAAGAAGCTTTAGCACTAGCAAAAGTAGGGTCCCATGAATCCTAAATAAACTTTTGGATGAAAAATTGAGAGGGAAACTTAAACATAAATGTAAGTGTCAAAAAAACTTTCTAAAATTTTTAAGCAACTGACTTATTTTTTTTTGCCCGTAGCTGCTTTATGACACTAAAATCCTCTTAGCTAGTCAAAATTTTTACAAACTTTGTTGAGTTTTAGCAACAAAAATAATAATTTATTTTTACATGAAACCATATTTCCCAAATAAATAGGAGCAATAGCCCCGCCCATGACACCACGCTCTAAGGGTCAAATATTTTGGAAAGGCACCCTTAAGAAAAAGTATATAGCCCTTCCCGCCGCTTTCTCCTACTCAAAAATATATTACAAGATTGGCAAACGCGGTATAGACTGCCCTGCACATATTATCATCTGTAACTGCACATATTATTATTTCTTTAAATCCCAACCAAAACTGTTATACCTCGTTTTCGCAACAATGCAGGTTCTCTTGTTTAATGGCACGCCGGGTTCGATTCTTCGCCCCGTCTCTGCAACCAATTTAAAGCTCTCACCGATAGGAAGAAGCAGCAGCAAAATAACGTGCTCCTTCAAAAATTTCAACCCTAACACACTCGAAAAAATCAGTAAGGGTTTGCTGGGCGAACTTCCAAAGGAAGACCTTTTGTGGGAAATAGGCAATGCTCCTCTTAATTTACTTACGGCTGCTGCTGCCACAGTCAGAGAACAAAGGGCGGATTCCAATGTCATTACCTTTTCGCCTAAAGTCTTCATACCGTTAACCAGAGCATGCCGGGATTTTTGTGGTTATTGTACGTTCGCCCTTCCGCCAAAATCAGGGCAAAAGATATATATGACGGCCGAGGAAGTAGTGGGCATTGCAAGTAAAGGAGCGGAAATGGGGTGCAGTGAGGCACTGTTTACGCTGGGAGATAAGCCCGAGCTTCTTTACCCGACCGCCATGAAGGAGGTAACATTTGCCAATTATTTTCCGGAATTTTTGTTATTTTCTATTTTTATTCATGTTTTGGCCTTGCCTACTATCCGAACGGATTTTTTTTAATTAGAATTATTTATATCAGATAAGCGTACAATGCAAATGAAACGGTTAGGAATCATATACACCTTAAGGTAAAATTGTTTCATATGATAAATTATGGCCATTTTGCATGGGCCAGCTAATACTGGAACCCAAAACTTTGTATGCGCATGCTGGGGTACTTTACTAACGAGCTACTGGCCCTTTTACTCCGGCTTGCTTGATCTAGGAGGATTCTTCAAAAATGGTTGTGGTGATACAAACAAGCCAATTCTCATATCTCGCAGTGATTGGGGATACTGTTCAACGGTCTGCAGTACTTTAAAATCATATTCAGAAGTTTGAGGTACCTCGAAGATCATCAATCCATCGCCAGTATATGCCACACACACTTCTACAAAAGCACAATGCAGTCTGGACAAATTGGACATGTGGCCATCCATGCACATACCAAACCTCATGCAAACTTCATCAGTAGGTTTTACAGGGCCCCAGGCACCTATAGGCCACACGGCTAAGGTCAAGTTACACTGCATGGTACTGCTAGCATAGTATTGCCAAGTGCCGACGTTCTTGTTGCTGTAGACACCCCAAATCTGCCATGCTAAAATCACTCCTAAATCCAACAAAGCTCCCTTCATTTGTTAATTAATGATTTTTCATTAAATAATTAACCCCCGTTATCCATATCAAATTCCCAACACATCCAATGGACAATTAATTCTACTTAATTGCTCCTAATCCTAATCAACAAAGCTATTAATTCTACATCTCCATTATACCATATTCATTAAGATCAACCAACATCCTCTAATGCCCCTTTCCAGGCTAGGCAGAAAGAAAAAGAGAAATAACACTAACGCAAATTACAATAAACTGAAATTTATAACAGCAAGCTACAACAGTCAAAAATCTTATGACAACAAGTAAGAAATTGCAATTATTCACTTCCAACACCACTTCTACACCATCCAAAGCAAGTAGGGCACAATAGTAACTATTTAGAGCAAGCACAAACCAAGAAATAAATTTTTAGAGCCCGGGCTGAAGTATAATAATTATTTTTTTGACAATAGTGAACCTACTTACAAAAATGGCCGGAAATAATGATTTCAAGGCCCAAAGTTCAATCCGGTAAATGAAATAAACGTTCTAAATTAGGAACAATTTAGTTATCAGCATAAAAAGGAGTGTTGTGCCCTAGATGACACCAAAACCCTCCACCATGCAAGTCGCCACTCTAGTAGAATGTAATGTTATTATTTTTTGTAGGCTAACGGGAAATTAAAAGAGGAAAATAAATTAATTTAAGTGGTCTAAGGATATTGTTATATTTCAATTGTAAAAGGACACTTAAATTCTATTTCAATCCGAAAAGCATTATTAGAATAAAATAATAGTAGAAGGTTGACTTCTATTATTAGACACTTAGAATTTGTAAATAAATAAAGGGGGCACCAAAGTTGAAGAGAGCTACATGCATTTGTAAATCCAAATTTTAGGTTAAGGGTTGGAAAAAGTATTATTTAATATGTTTGATTCTATTCTTAGGATGGGACACCAACATAGAGGTGGATAAAGGATTATTTAAAGTATGTGATCCTTCTTTAGGATGGGGCACCCACTTTGGAGTGTGTGAGAGTTATAAAGGCAGACTTGGGGGCTCATTGTAACACATCATCTTGGAAATTGATGAATTATTTTCTTTGTCTGCAAGTAGCTTCTACTTCTGCAACAACAATAGAGGATGAAATCCCTCACTTGCATACAGATTTGAAGATGAAATCCCTCACTTCTCAGTTTGGCAATTCCATTCAAGGGTTGCAGTGGTCATTAAGGGTGCAAGTGTTCTGCCAGTTCAGCTCCAGACAATTGTATTCAGACACTGGTATTTTTTATTGTAGTTGGTTAGAAATAATTAAATAAAAGATTGATTTTTATGCATTATGGTTTGCTGTTTCTATTTATAAAAATCAGATTATCGTTATTGTTATAAAAGTTAATTTTATCAATATTGTTGCCCTAGGATTTAACATAAATGTCCAGATTTGCTAGGAGTATTTTTTTTAGGGACATTACAGTGGTATTAGGGCAAATTTCCTTCTAGCTTGTGGAAGGGAATTAAAAAAAATAGAGGAAGAATTATTTTTTTCGGCTTTGAACGTCATGCAGGTTAGTGGTAGAGAAATCAAATACCGACAAAGGGAAAAGAAGAAAGATTCATAACTGCCAGAAGTCATGGAAAACCACGACCCAGAAGAGGCGCGTTTTGACAAGCTTGTTCAGGGACATGACATGTTAGCCGATATGATGGATCAGTTGATCCAAGTTATGCAGGGCACAGATGTGCAAAGGACTTCCAACGGTGAGGGAAGTTCTTCACGGGGAACAATAACCAACACACTTGGAAGACGAGCACTAGTTCTATTGCTAGGCCCTTCCAGCCTGAATTCCTTCGTAATGAGGAAACAATTCTAGAGGTGGAAACTCAACGATCTATATCAGATGATATTGCTACTAGCTATGTGGAATACATGGTACTTCCAGGCAGTGTTTTAAAAACCGGCTGAACTGGAACTGGAACCGGCCTGTTCGACCGGTTCAACATATTTAGACATGAACCGGTTAAAAAACCGGACCGTTTGACTGGTTTGGTACTGAATCGGTCGGTTTAGTACCAAACCGGTCGAACCGGTCCTGTTTCATCCTGAACCGGCTGAGTTAGGATTTTTCCTGTTTTGGCATTTCTTTCCTTTTTTGGATTTTTGGTGAAAAAAACACAAGCACAAAATAAAATTTGCCATTTTTGGAAAGGGTCCAGGAAGATGTAGCATCAAAAATTTGCATGTGTCATAACTTTCATTTTGTGGCTCCGTTTGAGGTGTTGTTTTTTCTAAAAGTGTATATTTTCTCAAGCTCTACGCATTGATGGCAATATTTTTCTTATTTTCATAAAATCCATTTTTGCACCTTTTTGGACCAAGCAACTTCTTGCAATCTTCTGAAAGAATCATGAGCTTTGATCGCCTGTAGACAAATTAGTAATTAAAAATACTGGATAGCTTTCCAAAACTCGACGAGTATTCTCCTGTGCTCGGACTAATCGTCCCACCTGCCAGCTTGGTCGCAACTTGTTTATTCAAATGTTGACTTCACATATCATCAGATGCGTAGGTTTTTTTTGCTATTTTAAGAGTTTTTTTTGTGTTTACACTCCAATTTGCGCATCCTCAGACACAAGACTGAATGCTATTGTAAAGGTCCCAACAAAAAGAAAGCATTAATAGCAATGAAAGAAAACGCTGCAAATACACGGTTTTGGTTGCAAATTTATAGTTTATTAAAGAAATTTGAGTATTTTTTAAGTTGCCGAGTATTGGCCGAATATTGTCGATTTTTTTTTTGGGGTCTGTCGAGTATTTACCGAATGCGAGTATTCGAACTATGGTACTATATACATGAGCAAACTATGCATATTTTGTGTGTAATTGTTGGAATCATGGTTTCTAATCTTTCAAATATATAGTTTTCTTTAAAAAGGTTTTTTTAATGTGTTTTTTAGTAAACCGGTTCACAGAGTTTGAACCGGTCCGGTTCCGGTTCCGGACCGGTCCAACCCTTGACCGGTTCCAAGTCCGGTTCCGATTTTTAAAACATTGCTTCACAGTGAGATGAGAGAGGCTATATCGCTCAATAATTTCATCAATCTAAATAATAACACGAGTGGACCAAGAGCTGACCCAAGACCACAAGCTACTCAGAAACTTGCAACAGGCACTAGGGAAGTTGTCGCTCCCTACTTTTGATGGCCCTGACAAGAGTACCACTCGTGCATGGATACAAAAGTTGGATACCTTCATATCACTCAGGCCAGTGATGGAAGAGGAAGCCATCAAATTTGCAACACTTAATCTAGAAGGTATAGCACATGAATGGTGGTACCATGGGCAAATCATACAAGGACACAATCTCATTCGCTCATATGCAGATTTTAGTGACATGTTGATAGAGAGATTTGATAGAGTGGATCCAGAAATTTATTTTCGGGAATTAGCTTAACTCAAACAACTACATTCGGTAAGTGACTATGTAGTTGAATTTCATAAACTTTATGTGATGGTACCTGTTGATGACAAAATCAGGAGCACCCCCTGGATTTTTTTCTTATTGATCAGGCTTCTAGGTTGAATCACTCAGGCATCCAGTGAAAGATTTTGGCACAACATCTCTAGAAGGACCTCATCGAATAAGCGTGGGACTTGTGAAACCGTAGTCCTCATAGGAATTCTTTTGCCTATAGGAGAACAAAGAACTACATTCCTTGAGTAGCTAAAAACTACACCTTTGGGGCAGCTAAGGACTATTCCAGTTGCAGGCAAGCTAAAACTAATCCTAATCTGGGGCATGCCAGGGGTAGCACTTGTTGAGTAGAGAGAGAGAAAGGAAAATGAGACTCGAAATGAACTTAGGCGGACTAAAACGGTGATACACCAGTAGGGATTCATGGAGAATGGGTTATAGGACGTCTATCAAAACTGCCAAGTGCAATACAGAGAAGAGATGAGCAAATGGGAAGGATGGACAGATGCAGAACCACAGGCCCAAGGAAGCACTCTTGCCACACTTACATGTATACTACAATATTAACCCTTTAGGGTTAGTAGAGTCATTCTTGGGAAAAACATTATTGTATTGATTGATGGTGGGGCAACCCTCAATGTTATAGGAGAGATTTGGAGACAAATGATGTAACAGGTTTCAACGTCATTGTAGTCGATGGTTTTACCATAACTTGCTGGAAAAAGGTTAGACAACTTAGCTTCACATTGGATGACCATTAGATGAGTGATGATTTTTATCTTGTTGGTTTGAAAGAGATTGACTTAGTGCTAGGAGTGCAATGGCTGCATTCATTGGGGGAATTCATCCAAAACTTTCATTATATGGAGCTGAAGTTTAAGTTAAATGGGAAAAAGTTGGTAATCCACGAGATCACTGACAGAGTTACAACAGTTTCAGCTAGCAGAATGGAGGGTATTATTGTTGTTAGTACACTTTCCAGATCCCAGTTGATGCATGATTCCACTACTCTAGACTCCTTTATCGAGGTTATTGAAAGAGCTTCACCTAATCCATGGTTTTCTAATAATATGAGAGAGGTGCAACATAAGCCAACAACTTCAAGGTTTGGGAATTGCAAATTCCCAAGGTGGATTTGGGATCCTAGTATTTGTAGGGCAGTTTTGAATAAGAGAATTAGAATGACATTGCTTGAGGCAAGCAATTATGGGAAGGGTGGACTGTAATGTTCCCTTTTCAGAATTAATTAATTCCGAATACCTAAATCCTATTGTTATTATTTTTCGTAGGCTAAGGGGAAATTAAAAGTGGAAAATAAATTAATTTAAGTGGTATAAGGATATTTTTATATTTTAATTGGAAAAGGACACTTAAATTCTATTTCAATCCAAAAAACATTATTAGAATAAAAGAATAGTAGAAGGTTGACTTCTATTATTAGACACTTAGAATTTATAAATAAATAAAGGAGGGGGCGCCAAAGTTGAAGAGAGCTGCATGCTTTTGTAAATCATAATTTTAGGATAAAGGGTAGAAAAGGTATTATTTAATATGTTTGATCCTATTCTTAGGATGGGGCGCCAACATAGAGGTGGATAAAGGATTATTTAAAGTGTTTAATTCTATTTTTAGGATGGGGTGCCCACTTTGGAGTGTCTGAGAGTTATAAAGGCAAACTTGGGGGTTCATTGTAACACATCATCTTGGGAATTGATGAATTATTTTCTTTGTCTACAAGTAGCTTCTACTTCTGCAACAACAATAGGGAACGAAATCCCTCACTTGCATACAGATTTGAGGACGAAATCCCTCACTTCTCAGTTTGGCAATTCCATTTAGGGGTTCCAGTGGTCATTAATGGTGCAAGTGTTCCGCCAGTTCAACTCTAGACAATTGTATTTAGACACTGATATTTTTACTGTAGCTGGTTGGAAATAATTAAATAAAAAATTGATTCTTATGCATTATGGTTTGCTATTTTTATTTATAAAAATCAGATTATCGCTATTGTTATAAACGTTAATTTTATCAATACTGCTGCCCTAAGATTTAATAGAAATATCCAGATTTGCTAGGAGTAATTTTTTCAGGGATATTACAGTGAGGGTTTACTATGGGTTGGAACAGCGTGTTCCAAGGAAAATCTTAATGTAATCACCAAGTGTGACCTCCGTATGAGACCATCAATGCAGTAATGAGGCGTTTCATCCTCAAACCAAGTGCAAAGAGGGTTTCTGTTCTCAATTGTAAGAGAGAGAAAACAGTTTCGTGCTCCAACTCCAAGAGAATAATTCCAAAGCAAGCATATGCATCTTCCAAGCCAAGTGACCCCTTTAAATAGCTAGAGGTGGTGCCAAAAACCAAATAGAATCCTCCTAAAGATGACCGACCTCCTTGAAGACACGATAGTTCCTTTTTCTTTTATTTTTCCATTGGCTTTTTACCCTTTTCCCAGCCGACCTGACTATACTTAGAAAATTATTTGAAATAATGCAAAGCTCACAAAAACAACTAAAAATCATGACATTAACTTCCCTAGTTCATTCCCTTTTAGCCCATGGGAAGTGGAATGGGATCAAGGTCTTCAAAGAGAACTAACATTGAGAAGGGGACATTACACATCCCCAATCCAAAATCTATATACACAAGAAGAATTGCGGGAAGTTGTGGCTCTGCATATGTGGATCTGCTTCAAGCACAAGCACTCGCTCAAAGACCATAGCTACTCTTTTGCAAGCGCTCATGCCACTCACGATGTTGAGTACTACAACAATGATAATCCTCCTTCGCCTTCGGATGATGATTCCTCCAGCACTTCTCCATTGCGGCAATTATTCTTCTGCTACTATTAATAATTGTGTATTCCAATCTCTCTGTGAATGTAACTTTCGTTGCAAGGCTTCAAGGCAGCAACTAACAGTAGATTAACAATAAAGTGCAAACTACAAAGCCTTGAATTTAAAAAAAAGTTAACATGAATTTCTGGCAGATTTCAATGATTTGCAAGGCAGAAAAACCGAAGCAAAAAATAAGGGAATAATTCCAAATACATTCTCAAATTTCAACAAATTTGTTAAGGTTTATTTGATATTCTTGATTTTCATTTTTTTTCCATTAAATTTGCCAAATGGGGTGACTAAGACAAAAAATATACAAAATAAGTAAAATTAACCACATAATATGTAAATATATCCTTTCTTCCTCTAGCATTAACATAACGGTGCAATATTGAAACTAAGGTTTGAGTTTGGGATTGGTACTAGTACAGGGATTGGGTATCCGTATGATTGTATGAAAATTATATTTTGCCTCTGGTTTGGTATGGATGGGTATGATGGTACAAAAAGTATATAGAATATAATTTATAAACAAAAGAAGTAAAATTAGCCACATAATATGCAAATCTATAAACATAAATTAAAATTGATTCTCTAGTCGAGCCTATGAGAATCATTAAGAAGCCTGAAGTATCTTTTAAGTATAGTGAACCTACGCAAATCTATAAGAAACTTGAAGCTACGAGCATATCACAACATGCCAAAATATGTTTTTTTAATCTGCAATTTTAACAAAGCAACAAATGAAGAAATATTTGCTATAATAACGAATATATAATGAGCATATTACAACACACCAAAATATGTTTTTCTAATCCGCAATTATAACAAAGAAGCAAAAAGTGAAACTATCTTCAACTATGGCTGTATAATCTATTTACATGGTTTATCTTCTGAAAAGTTGAGTAATTGTTTGCATGATAGTTTGTTTTGACCATCTGTTATATGTACAATTTGATTGCAGATGTTTCTGAAGCATTTAAACTTGAAACATTGAAGCTTATTTTTGTTTTTGTCTTGTGGGTACACCTGGGTTCATATTTCCGTACTAGGACCGATCTCCTACAAGTACAAACCCTGGCTGTTCAGGTTTGAAATATAGTTACCAAGAGGCGGGGACGGGTACTGGTACATCATTTTTTCAGAAAAATAGAAAATGGTCTCAGAGATGGAAAATAATATATATTAAAAAAACTATAATTAAAGATTATTATTTTTGTAATTCAATAGTGGTTTGAAATTAAAAATCAAATGGAATATGACATATCCAAAATATACAAGTAAACATTTAATTCTACAAGACTACATGAAAGATCCCCTTTAATGGGAGATAATTTTCTGATATTTTCCAATAAAATACCCTAACAATGCATAACTAGAAAACACTTAAAAACTGAATTTGAATGCAGATCTGTATTTTATTCCAGAAAATGCGACTAGGGTAGGAATAGAAAATTGGTATTTTTAATCACACAAAATCACCTTAACCCTTTCTGATGCTTCTTTTGTAATTGACTGAAATTTAGCAAACAAAATGATAGTTTTCAGGCCACAAAATATTGAATCTTTATAAGATAAATTTCAGATCTGACCTGTTTATTACAGCAGCTAGGAAACAGTCTGAAACCTTCCACAAAGTGCTGAAAATTATGTAGAAAAATATGTCTAATAATTTCTACAGACAACAGCTCCAAAACAACACTTTTAATCTCGCTAAAACTTGCAAATAAACCCCAAAAGAGGTCGCTCCAGCCAGAATAGATCAAGCAAAAAGATGGTTCAACAACCTGATTCGTCCTTGAAATTCCAATACAAAATATGGGTGTAATAGAGAGTTTTCGTTCCCTTTACACTAGTCTCCTTGAGGGATTTCGTCCTCAGAAGTTGTAGCAACAAGTACTTCAGCTTACAAGCCAATATCAAAAATATGGAGTGAAAATCGAATGCCATGCCCAAGCCGCCCCTCTCCTTTTTATAGAAAAAATATTATAAAATCACCTTTCCATCTTCCAATGAGAAGAGAGTGCCAAAATGCCCTAAAAGCATGCCCATACCAAGTTGCACTTTTCCCTTGGGCCAATAAACATTACCTAATATTTTATTATTTTCCTAATGTCTATTTTGGCCCACCATGTCAAGTCGCACTTTTAGCCTAGAGTGAAATAAAATCACTTTGGCCATTTAATCATAATAATATCATTGTAAGTGCTTTATAATAATTATTTTTAAATTGACACTTCATAATAATTTTATGACTTAAGTCACCCTTAATCTCCTCCTTTGGCTGTCGGGTAGACTAAATGGGCCAAAGGTCTTTGACCAACAACTATCCAAGAAAAAGAGGGACATTACAGTCCTCCCTTCCCGGGATTGCTTGCCCCCAAGCAATCATAAACTGCAATTCTGCATTCTTATCAGTTCCTAGATCCCAGATCAGCCGAAGCTTTTTTAATAGCTTCATATGCACTATACAAAGCTGCTCAAACACTGCAAAAAAAAATCTTATGCAACTTACTTGTTACTAGTGAAACCAGCATCCTCTTATATGCTTCAAATTTACTGCACTCTTCATCACATACTTGCTGTTCCGTGCTGATATGCAGTGAAAAATCTTCGTAGATGTCCTCACGAGATGTTTCCTTATCCCAAACTATCATAGACTTAGCTGCCATTTGATGGGGCAGCGTGTACTTGAGTGCTCTCAACGTGACTTGTTTCCCTTTGTGTTGGAAACTCAGTTCCATAGCTTCCACATCCTGGGTGACTCTTTCCAATGAATGAAGCCATTGCATGCCAAGCACAACATTGTTATCTTTCAAATCCATGACATAGAAGTCATCACAAAGTGTATACTCACCAAATAAAATGCTAACTTGATTGACCTTTTTCTTGCACGGGAGAGTGAGACCTCCTGCTATAGTCACATCAAAAGCCTTCAAAGTTATCACATTGCAAACCTTTTTGGTCTACCAAACCTGCATCTAGGAAGTTATGTGTAGATCCACTATCCAGAAGTGCCATGATCCTACACCCGAACATTGTGCCTTCAAACATGAATGGATCATACTTGGGTGCTCCTGAAAGATAGGTGAGTCTACTCTCATCTGCAATGCCCGGTGTTGGCTGCTCCCGTTCATCCTCGGACTCTTCATCCTCAACCTTTATGAGATGTATTTTGCCTTTTCCAAGACACCTATGCCCTAGCTCCCACAGATCATTGTAATGAAAGCATAAATTTTTCCGGCGAAGCTCATTCTTTGAAACAGTCTCCATCTTGGGTGTAAACTCAACCTTCGAAGAAGTGGGCTGCTCTTGTTGTTCTGATTTTTCCTCCTTGACGTTCTTACCTTTGGGGCTGCATTGGAGTAGTGTCTAAGTCCAAGGCTGTCCGAATAGCCTCATGCAAAGTCGTAGGCTTAAGAGCCTTGACCAATCCCCTGAGCCTGTCATGAAGTCCTTCAATGAACAACATCACCACTCGCCTCTCGGGCATCTCTGGCACCATCACTGCTATAACGCTGAAATTCGTTGATGTATGCATCAACGTGTCCACTCTGTCGAAGTTGTGCCAAGTCTCTATAGTAAAGCTCTACATCCTTGCGATCAAATCTTGCAATCAACTTCTCACTAAACTCCCTGTATGATTGCAGAAGATCATGATTCTGTGTGACTAGCCCATGGTGCCACCAATCATACGCTACTCCCTCAAGGTGCAACGTGGCAAATTGGATAGCCTCCTGCTCCTATATAGGTTTGAGAGTGAGATATGTGTCGAGCTTGTGAATCCATGCTCTGACACTAATCTTTCCACTTCCATCAAATGTGGAAAGGGTCACTTTGTTGGTGGCCTGCTTCAACTCCTTGTTCTGCTGTTCTCTAGGCCTCTGTACCTGTCTAGCTCTCAAGCTTTCCCTCCTTTGAACACAATACTGGTGGAAGGGGAAAGGCATTCCGTACCTCTTGTGGTAGAGCTCTCCACTCATCATGTGCTGCCATCACAATATCCTGAAAGACTGTGCCCTCAAATGGGTCCTCAACTAATGGTGGCTCCTCCCTTTGTAGGAATCTAGGCTGCAGAGGTCTATCCGCTATCTTCATGGGTCTCCTCTCCTCTGTATGTCTCCTATCACGTGGAGGGGAACCTCTCACGCTACCCACCTCTATAGGTGCCCTGCTGTGCCTTCTGTGGCTGCTGGCTATGGATGCAAAATCTTTTCCTTATATCATGCTGATTTCTTGTCCTATCCATAGTCAGATTCTCCATCAACTGTCTCATAGTCTGAATCATTTCTCTGATGGGATTCAATCATAACGTTGAAAAGAACATCTGGGTCAACTCGCTCACATCGTGGAGGAGTTTGTGATCCCTCTCTCCTGCTGTATCCAAATCGACTAGAATGCGAGCCTGCCTCCTTGTGTGATAGCTGTGTGGCCCAACTTCTCTAGGCTGCATCAAATAACCCTCTAGGTAGGAGAGTTGTTGCTCTGATACCACTGAAAGATCCCCTTTAATGGGAGATAATTTTATGATATTTTCCAATAAAATTACCCATAATGTAATGCATAACTAGAAAACACTTAAATTAACTGAATTTGAATGCAGATCTAGTCATTTTACTCCAGAAAATGTGACTAGAGTAAGGAATAGAAAATTGGTATTTTTAATCACACAAAATCACCTTAACCCTTTCTGATGCTTCTTTTGTAAACTGACTGAAATTACGAGCAAATGCAAAATGATAGTTTTCAGGCCACAAAATACTGAATCTTTATAAGATAAATTTCAAATCTGACACTGTTTATTACAGCAGCTAGAAAACAGTCTGAAACCTTCTGCAAAGTTCTGGAAATTATGTAGAAAAATATGCCTAATAGTTTCTACATACAGCAGCTCCAAAACAACACTTTTAATCTCGCTAAAATCTTGCAAATAAACCCGAAGAAGAGGTCGCTCCAGCCAAAATAGATCAAGCAAAAAGATGGTTCAACGACCTGATTCGTCGTTGAAATTCCAATACAAAATATGGGTGTAATAGAGAGTTTTCGTTCCCCTTACACTAGTCTCCTTGAGGGATTTCGTCCTCAGAAGTTGCAACAAGTACTTCAGCTTATAAGTACAATATCAAAAATATGGAGCATGAAAATCGAATGCCATGCCCAAGCCGCCCCTCTCCTTTTTATAGAAAAAATATTATAAAATCACCTTTCATATCTTCCAATGAGAAGAGAGTGCCAAAATCTCCTACAATCCCTTCCCACGAAGACCTTTGGCCTATTGTTCAGGGTTGACGGCCAAATGAAAGTGATCAACCAAGGGGTGGCTCTAAGGGTACTAGGTACATCATTGGAAGGACCAACGTCAAATGGTGATTAAGCTCTAAAAGAAAAAAGGCGAGGCATCGTTGATCCAGGTAACAGAGAGAGTGGAATAATAATATATGACTTAATTGTTTGTAAAAGGATAATAAAGGCCCAAATGTTATAATAAATAGGGCATCTAAAAATGAAGGGCTAGTGCGACTTGCCTTAAGAAGGGGAATTAAAACATCAAAAGGATATATGACCCCATGTGGAATATGATGATCAATCATTACCCGCTAGTAAACATTTGAGCATTCCCTACAAGACTACCAAGAGGAAAAAGTTGGGGATCAATGGTGAATTGGAAACATTTAATGAAAACTGGGAATGGTTAATTCTCTTAGTTTTAACAATAGATTGCATAGGAAAGTTAAAATCTAATTCGGAACTAATTAAGAAATCTGTTACTAAGAGACAAAGTTTTGGAGTAGACTTCATTCTTTTAGAAAATTATATGAAGGTCAGACTTTCAATTGGCAAAGATATTCTATACCATAAGATATGTTTAAAATTTAAAAAATTTAATTGTAGATTATGCATATTCTTGTAATTCAACTGTGGTTTGCAAATATAGAATCTATGTGGCTACTAAATCCCATCATGGAACCCTAGTCTTGGAGGATATCCATAATGCTTAGCTCAGTTTGCAACATTTTCGGTAGTCACCAAGATCTACACAATAGCTTTTTAAGTTTCCAGCTGAATTGATTGCCCTAAAATGTATTGGAAGCAAGATGTATTAACTTTATATAAAATTCCTAAAGTTAAAATCGTAATTGAAATCACAAAAAGCACTATCAAATACAGGATTCTTCAGATTTTTGTGGCCCATCGCACCAATCCTAAAACAACTGTGCATGATCATTTGTTAATGGATCCGCTTAGCAAAAGATCCATCTAATTATCGATAGTCATGTAAACGTTTATGACACTAAAACCTAGTGAAATGGTTAGGATCATAGTTATAAGTTAATTTTGCTCATTTCTGATTATAGAAAAATTCCATAAACAATTCTATGCATATGTTTTTGCATTAGCAAGCTCTATGTTAAAATTTCAAGTGTAGTTGAGCAATGATATTCTGGAGCTTGGATCCAAATTTTCTTTCGCTGCCCCTAGGTAAATTTGGACAGCACATAACAAATGGTGTCCAATTTGTACAAGGCTTGTCTGTCATGCTTCAGCATAAGCATATCTTTGGTCAATTGTCAGATGGGATTGCCACGATGAGTAAATCCAGTTTATCGAGTAACCCATAATTCCATGTATGTCGTGGACATTACAAATGGTAAATGTAATATCCCCTTCCCAATCGAAGACCCTTAGCCTATTTTGTCTACCCGACGGCTAAGGGGTGAACACAAGGGTGACTTAAGTTCTAATATTTTATTATAAAGTGCAAAAATAAATAAAATATTACAAAAACACTTATAATAAATTGTTATGGACTTAATTATAAAATAAAAATAGAAAAAGAAAACAAAAGGGAAAAAAACATTTGGTAAAAATGTATTATTTATGGAAAAGTGAGACTTGCACTAGGAGGGAGAAGTAAGCCAAAATAAGGGAAACAAAAATAAGAGCATATGGGCCAAATGATTATTTGTAGGAGAAAATGCGTCTTGCATGAGGAAGAAAAGTTGGTGGTAAACATATTAAATGAAGAGGACAAATGTGATTGGTTGTTGGAGGTGGCCATTAGGGCCAATTCTTCTATTTAAGTAATGAGAATTGATTGGAGAGACACACTTGAATACTTCTTCATTTATGATTTTGTATGAAGTTTTCAGATTTATCTATTTTATTTCTAAAGACGAAACCTTTTAGAAATACCTTCTTGAGAACAAAAACCCTCCACGAGTTTGTGAGGATTCTCTACACAAGGGTATCCATTGCGCTTCAACAGAGTTATAGTAATTTTCTGAGTATTCCTAGCAGTTGAATAAATAAGAATTGTAAATTTTGGTCTAAGAGTTAGAAGGGAAGATTGTAGCTGTGTTCATTTTATTTATTTCATATGGAGTGACCCAATTTTTGGGCATATCTAATATATTCCAAGGTACTTCTAATCTGATTTGAAGTATAGATCATATATATGATTTTTATACATAAAATCAGCGGGTTTTCTAAATTTTGAGTGTGCAGAAAGGTACCATTTTATTTATTTTCAGGGGCAGTTTGTCTGCAGATTTATAAAATTAACTTCAGCCTTGTTGTGCATCAAAATATGAATGTTCTTCCATATTTTGGCTTTATAAAATCAATATATCAGACTTGAGTGGGAAACTCTTAATATCATGGTTGTTTGGTATGAGTTGTTCACTTTACCCTAGTCACAAATTTTAAGTATAATTCAGATCTGAGTTAATAATATTTGCTATATCTTTTATAAACTTGTTTTAGTGGGTTGGATTTTCCTAAAATACATTTGGGGTCGAAATATGTCAATTTGGGGACATTATAGTGGTATTAGAGCTTGAAATCCTCCCAGCCTATGAGGAAAAGAAAAGAAAAATAATATCTGATGCAATGCAACCCAAAGAAAAGATGAAGTGGATCTAAGTCCTTTTCTTTGATGGAATTGAGGAAATCTATGCGAGATCTTGGTTGAAAGAATTGAAGACATTCTTGTGTTATAATCCCATGTGTTAGGATGATGTCCTCATGCTCATCTCTAGATACATGGATGGAGTAACACATAAATGGTGGTGTCATTTGTTGAAGACCCAAGGGGTTGAATATGTTGCTTCACTTATTGATTTCTCACAAAGATTTATAGAACAATTTGATGTGTAGGATGGTAAGGATGAGCAAAGAAGTGAAACCATGGAGTCTACACCTACGAAGGAGGAAAAATCAGATCTACAACCAAGGGAAGAAAAAGAAGCTTCTAGAGAGAAAGATATGATTTCCATTGAGCAAAATAATTGCATTAGTAAGGAATAAACATTGCTTGTTAGATGCCAAGATAGACAAATTATTTTAGCTCCAAAGGAACCAAATATTGATATTAGACATGAGAGGAAATTCATATATGCAAGTAGGGAGGATGTAATGTAAACTCAAAGGAAGTGTGAGGAATGTCAAATAAGAGCTAAGCCTGTTAGATTGATAGCCGCTCAAGCAAAAAAACACTTACAAGAGTATAAGGCAAAAATATCTTCATTATTGACAAGAAAAAGGGAGCAATCATAGAGCATGAGTCCCAAGGTAAAGGTTCATCGGTGTTTAATAATATTCCTTTGGCTTCTAATGATCGTATGTGGCAAAGTGTTGAAGGAAACTCAAATTTAAATAAGGATGAGGTTGGTAACTCAAGCTCAAGCCATGAGGATGATACATACATGTGTGCACAAAGTGTGGATGATTGCATGACAACCAAGAGTGGGATTGGATTTTTCCAAGAAGGGCAAATTTCACAAGAGGTGTTTGATGAAGGAAGGAACACAACATTGCGACAACTAATTTATGAAGAAGTTCAACCTTTTATGGACCATGGTGACTTCATGAGGTATGATACAAACAAGATAATTTCATATATGCTGCATATTCAGATTTTTGTTGAAAAAAGTGATGATCTAGATGATGAAATAAAAAATTTACATGTAATGCCTTGGGTACAACCATGTGTATATGAGCAACTTGTTAATGAAATATGGTGGCAAGTTTTAGCTCATCTAACATGCACAAGTGCAAAGATTTTGGACCACTTCAACATGTTTTGTCTCTTATGCATTTCACTTGGACAAAACAAAATTATAATTTCTTGAGGGCAAGCAATTTTGGTAAGGGAGGACTGTAATATCCCCTTTCCAGTCGAAGACCCTTGGCCTATTTTGTCCACCCAACGACTGAGGGGTGAACACAAGGTAACTTAAGTTCTAATATTTTATTATAAAGTGTAAAAATAAATAAAATATTTTAAAAACACTTATAATAAATTATTATGGACTTAATCATAAAATAAAAATAGAAAAAACAAAGGATAAAAGCACTTGGTGAAAATGTATTATTTATGGAAAAGTGTGGCTTCTACTAGGAGGCAAAAGTAAGTTATAAAGAAGGGCAACATAAAGCAGAGCATATGGGCCAAATGATTATTTCTAGGAGAAAATGCGACTTGCATGAGGAAGAAAAAGTTGGTGGTAAAAATATTTAATGAAGGGACATATGTGATTGGTGGTTGGAGGTGGCCATTAGGCCCAATTCTTCTATTTAAGCAATGCAAATTGCTTGGAGAGGCACACTTGAATATATCTCCATTTTTGATTTTTAATGAAGCTTTCAGCTTTGTCTATATTATTTCTAAGGACGAAACGATTTATAACTACCTCTTGAGGACAAAAACCCTCCAAGAGTTGAGAGGATTCTCCATACAGGGGTTTCCATTGGGCATCAAGGAGTTAGATGTGTTTTCTATCATTTTCCAACAATGTGAAGGCTATAATTTTGTAGATTTTTACAAGGGTTTGCAGAAGGGATTTGCTATTGTCTCTTCTTCATTTCCAACAGTATTATGGGTGGAGCGACCTATCTAGGAAGTTGGTTTGTGAGATTTTGGAGATGTCTAAAAGTTGATTTCTATTGTTGTTTACAAGTTTGATTTTTAGTGATTAAATAAGCCAACTTTCAGAATTTTCCAGCCCAAAACCCTAAGGGCGAATTGGTGTTTTGGCTATTTAGGGCACTTGTCGCGGTCATTTGCATGAATGGGTACCACCATTGCATTCTTCCTATTCTTATGAATTAGCGCATAGTTTATTTATGTGGATAGAAGTATTTTTTAGCGAGTTATAAATTTTTGAAGTTGGCATAATTTTGTGCAGACCGGGGTTTCAAAATCAATTCATTTTAGCTGTATAGGGGCTCTAAAAATTCAGATCTTTGCACGAATATATTGAGGGTGAAATATTATAAGTTTTAACTCTGTTTATGGTGGAAAATATCATGATTTATTTTTGATTTTTATAAGTTTCCAAATCTTCCCTAGTCGCCATTTTTGGATTTAATTCAGAGCTGTATTAGATATTTTGAGATAATTTCTATAAATTGCATTTGGGTATTTGGATTTGCCTAAAATCCAAGTGGGGGTCAAATATGTCAATTTTGGGGACATTACAATAAGAGTTGTTGGCACCAAAGAGCACCATCTGGATACCAATTATTTGAGCCACCTTCAGAGCATCAAGTTTTGGCAGTGGACTGACTAGGATCATTCATTACTTTAACCACCTCTTCCACTGTGGCAGTATCCCCGAGCCTAGGTGACAACTGTGCCCTAAGAAGATTTGTGGCCATCCACCGAAGCAGCTTCGGGTCTTTGACGCCGTCAATCAGAGCTTGTTGCCAAAATTCCATGGCCTCCTTAGTGGTGACTTTGGTGCCTTTGTCCAGGAGGCATCCTGCATTAAGCAGTTGTCGAAGCTTAAGGTCGTTCACTAGCCCAAGAAAGGAGTAGTGGACATTGTCAATGGAGTATTTGTGCAGCAAATAATCCTTCATTTCGTTCATTGTGTTTCTCGCTGTGGCTTTGCCTTTTCCAGCCTTGGCACACATGGCCTTAACAGCTCTGGTTTTGCCTTTGTCCATAATCCTGTCGAAGAAGTGCAACTTTTGATCAAAAGACTTGCGAGAGAGGGGGTTAAAATACCAATTCACATACATAATAGATCTTCCCACCCGCAATAGAAAGATATGGCATTGATTTCACTGCATGTGAGAAAAAATGAGGGGGTCCAGATCATAATGATTGGGAGATCTGAGCATGAACCACCCGCCACATGTGTAGATGTGATAGGCCCATCTAGTCGCAATAGATCACCCATTTCTTTGATTAATTTATCAGGGAGTATGATAATTTTTTCATTATTGTCAATAGCTTAAGTCCCCAAATTGGCTAGTTTATCTGCAACTTCGTTTGCGCTTCTTGGAATGTGGATGATGCATCTGTGATTGAGCATAGAAATACAGTCGACCACTATGCGATATAGATTCCAGTGCTCCATTTTTCCTTTATTTATCGCATTAATGATAATTTGAGAATCACCGTCAACGATGAGATTGTTCCAGCCCTTTCCCGTAGCAATTTTGAGACCACGCTAGAGAGCTTTGTCTTCCGCATAATTGTTGGAGCATAAACCAATTGTTTTAGTAAAGCCCTGGAGGGGTTGACCCACAGAATTTCGAAAAGTGCCACCAGTTCCAACTCTTCCAAGATTTCGTTTAACAACACCATCAAAGTTGAATTTGATGAAGTTGTGTGGTTGTGTGATCCAGTTAGCCTATTTATAGATTTAGTTTTCTTTCCAACCCCTTTATCAGGGAATCAAATAAAATCTACTTTTTTTTTGCTCGAGTTACCTAGGGAGAGGGCCCTAGCCCTTGTGGCATCACCAGCCCACACCAGCCGTGGAACCATCGAAGGATGATAGTTTAAGCTCTTGGCGAGCCCACAGATTAAACTACATTATCGTGGCGCACTATCACCAGGGTATCCAAACCGTTGGTAGTAGGCCGCCTTAACACAAAGCCGAGATTTGAACCTTGGACCTCCCAATTACAAGGAGACCCAAGAACTGTTACACCACGACCCGTTGGATATCAAATAAAATCTAATTAAAATACGATTTAAAATCTAATTAAAATGTCAAGAAAAGATTAATAAAAATAAATGTATGTTTAATACTTATACTGACTTGCTCTAACATTTGAACAACATGGTTGAATAGACATTCATTAGAAAACCATATTGTAGACACAAAATCATGCACTTGGGTACATTTCAAGGTCCTAAATACATACTAGCATTCATATGATTCGTAAACAAGAAAAATAGTAATTGACGACTGTCTTTGGCCTCTTGTCTTTGTTTCTTGGCTTCTATTTGGTCTTTCATACCCAACAGCCCAATCGGTATTTTACTTATTTAGCTTTTATGGCTCCAGACACCAACACCCAGCTAGGATAGGAGCGCCTAGACGCCCCTATCCCCTCTGGGCGCCCCTGATCTCTTTCTAGCTTAGTCGCTCTTTTTGGGATTCTTTTATCGTTTAGGCCTCTTTTATCTTTTGGGCATCTTATTTTCTTATGGATCGGCCTTCCAGTTGTCAATTACAAAATTCAAACAAGGGAATCATATAAATACATATTTATGTGTTGAAAAAAAGGACCAAGCTCTAAGCATTATTATTATCACCTAAGCTTGCACTCGAAAGGCACCTCAAGCACTTCAAAGCATCCATTTGGCATTCAATCAAGGGACAAGGGACTGCATTTTCTGCATACACGACATAGGAAGGGAAAGTTCTTTATTCCATCCACACATCTATCTACATTGCTACATCCCCCTGTCAAGTGTACTTGCACAAGGGCATCCTAGGGCATGATTCTTACACTCACCATAACTACATGGAGTCTGAGATGTAGTGCAACGCTTGGTTGTAAGCTCACTCAGTCGGGTGACTACTGAGGTCAGTTCGACTCCCCATATTGCATCTTTCTTTTTTAGATTTGATGTGGTATTGTGGGTTTTGCATTTGAATCTTTGTCTTGCAGGTTACAGATACCTCAACGATCATATTGCGACACACAGGTGATCAACACAGAATATTTGCGACACTTGTATGACACAGTGAAGATCAAGTTTTGACCGTTTTCGCAGTCACAGGCCCCAGGAGAGGTCGTTAGCGCTTAGGTGCCCCTGTCTTGCCGTGGGCGCTCGTGTCTGGCCATATTCTTGCAATTCGTAATTTGTCCTGAGCATTTGTGACACTCTTCACTTCTTGTTCAATAGTTTTCCCAGCTCAAACCAATTCTAGACAATGTGTAAATTAGCCAAGTCCATTCTTCTCTCTCTTATACTTAGGTTTTCATGTTTTATTAGCTTATTGCTTGTGTCAAATTTGTATTTTAGTATTTATCATATGTGACTCTGCAATTAGGGTTTAATAAATTCTATTTTTGTTAAATCATATAACAAATAGCTCGATTCATGACTAAAATGAATGAGAAATAACTTGATTTATCATTACAAAAACAAATCCAAATTTTAGCGGCTATGTTGCCAGGAAACAAAAATGAGTACAGGGCCGAAATACGAAAGATCCTTGGTATGTCCATACAATATATTATAAAAAATATAAATATATATATATATATATAAATATAAATATATATATATATGCACATACTAATTTTTAGTTCATAAAAGATAAAAATATAGTATTCATGAAAGTTTAAAACATTCATCATACTTAAAATTTCACATGTTCATGAATCATGTGACATAAATGAGAGTGTATATTTTGCCATTGCATGTGTGTTTATATAAGTTTACATCAATGTTTTTCAGTTACAAATGGCCTCTCTTGTTGGACTCATTGGCACATCAATCTCCCTGCGTGCACATCCTAAGGAGTGTAATAGGAAAGGAGTGGAGTCAGCTCATGGTATTTTGGGAGAGATGTCCATATGATATTTTGGTATACCTATCTATTCCTTCATGTTACCTTTATACGTCCTATGATGTTTTCCTAAATCCTGAAACCCTGAAATATGGCTAAGTTTGAAACCTTAAAATTTGGCTAAGTCTGAAATGTGATAGGGCCCTCTAAAACCTAGAATCTACATTATATCTCCTAGATGTCTAAAACTGCTCTCAAACATCCTAGAAATATATGTACACAAAATATAACTTATAATATAAATGTACATTTAGATATGGATATTTACTTTCTTATACTTAAAAGCTTGTTTTACGTCTATATTGATTAAGGATTAATGTTTAAGCTATTTTTTATTTTTTGGGTTTTGGGGTTGTTTCCCTGGCTTTTTGTTTTTGAAACGTACGTATGTGGAAACACCAGGGCCAAAGGTGTTTCTTTGTAACATAGTTGAGTAGATAAAAAGGTGAATACATTTTATCCTTTCAAAGCACTAGTTGAAGCTCTTTGCTTATAGATTCAACTCTTCCCATACCAGAGATGCTTTTGCGTCTTTGAGACGCAACTTTTTGCAACTATGGTTTTAAATGATGGTTATTTGCAACTTGACATTTTAGTTGTCACGTGATGTGGATTTATTTTTGAAATTATCTAATAGTAGTTAATATTTAAAATTAAATAAAAAATATTCTATATTAATGTTGGGTTCTATTTGGTCTTTTGTATAAAAAATAAGTACCCAGGCATATTTATGTTTTAGAATGTGCAACCAAATATCCTATTCGGTCAGTACCAGTCTACTTATTACAAATTTGAAAGCTTACAAGCTATACAATCTATAACCTAAGTCACAAAATTCATCGAATTTGAACATAAAAATTCAAAATTCGGTGAATTCTAATAAAATAGTAAAAAAAAGTTTAAATTCGACAGGAAATTCGAATATTCAAATAAATTATGTGATTTTATTGAAAGCTCCAAAAAATTGCAAATACGGCGCAAAAGATCCGCAAAAAATTGTTGAAAAGTCATGTAAAGTCGTTTATTATTATTATTATTATATCATTTTGCGTTTGGTAGGGTTAGGGTTTCAGAGCGGCGACGAAGTCTAGTCTATATTGCTTTGCTTTAAGCCTTCAATGTCCAATCCTCTACCCGCCAGTGAATCCTCTCTCCAACCCTCGACTATGTTGTCCTTTTAGCGTTTCAACCCCTCGACATCCATCTGAATTTACATGCTGAATAAAATACATTTGTAATGTTGCGATTACCAAATATGACTTTTTGTAGCGGATTGCAATATTATGCTTAGATTTATTAAGTTTAGGTTTCATTGTATACCTTTTTAGTTTTTTAAATTGTATCTATTTATTAATAAAAACTTGAACTCACAAGTTACGGGTTTAGGTTTCATTTTTATTTTTTAATAAAAACTTGAAATTACAAGTTACAGGTTTAGGTTATATTTTATTATTTTTTAATTAAATAAAACTTAAACCTACATGCTACATTTTAATTTATTAAGTTTAATGTTTATTGTTTAGTAGTTAAAATTTAATTTAATTTTTTACAATTTTAAGTTTTTAAGTCTTTTCTAAGTCGTAAATGTATATTATACTTTATAAATAATAGCTATTTATAAATTATGAATATGTTTTGCCATCATTTCACAATGTTTTAAAGGTATTTAATAATATTTATATATTTCGACCATTCTTGTATATTTATTATTTTTTAAAAATAAAATAATAAAAAATATAGATTTATATAATTCAAATTTATTAATGATTTTTTTTCCCTAATTTTATCAATTGATGAATTTTTGTCTTATTTTATCCTCGCTGAACGCGAACGCGAACGCGAACACGAACACGAACACGAACACGAACCTGGTGACTTAATCTATAACTATACAATTACATTTATATAACAAGCATTAACATTAAAGGTCAACATGAAGGGCAATGTAAACATGAGAGTGTTACAAAAAATTAGGATTACCACTAAAGTTGAGAAGCAAATCCTAAATCTATTTTCTAGTCGAGCTTTGCTAGCCCATTCTAAATTTTAATTTTTATGTATTAGATTTTCTTAATTTATAAGAAACTATTTACTGACTTAATTTACAAGCTATCTACTCCTGTAGCATATTATTCCGATGAGGATTCGTTTCACATTAATACTTTCCCATATAGGGTATATTATTTCCTAATTACTTTGTTTCGAAAATCTCATTTAAATCAAAACAACACTAATATTTACATTCATGATAGAAAATGTCATTTTACTATTTTGTAAGGAATGGGCTGCCCTCAAAATGTTTGTATTGAATAATTGGACTATTAAATATATGCATAACCTTAATTGTATTGCTATTTTGGAATTGATTGGCTTTGAAGATGCTTGCATTTAAATTGATTTGATATTTAGACAATATAATTGTGTGTGTGTGTGTGTGTGTATGTGTGTGTGTATATATATATATATATATATATATATATATATATATATGCATAGTTACCAGGTTCGGAAATCCGATTAAATTCGAAAGGGCAAAAAAATCCGAAAATTCGGAGTTCTCGAAAAAATCCGAAAAAATACGGAAAAATCCGGTTCGGAATATATATACTTGTATTATTATAAATTTATATTATTATATACTTATATCATTATATATAGACAAATCATACAAAAAAGCATCCATCTACCATAATCATCATCATCATAATGATTCTTTCAAAAGATTGCAAGAAGTTGCTTGGTCCAAAAAGGTACAAAAATGGATTTTATGAAAATAAGAAAAATATTGCCATCAATGCGTAGAGCTCGAGAAAATATATACTTTTAGAGAAGACGACACCTAAAACGGAGCCACAAAATGAAAGTTATGGCACATGCAAGTTTTTGTTGCTACATCTTCCCGGACCCTTTCCAAAACTGGCAAATTTTTTTTCATACTTGCGAATTTTTCGCCAAAAAAAGGAATTTTTTTTTTTTCCTGCAAAAACAAGGCCGAACCGAACCGGATTTATTCGGTTGCTTCAAAAAATACGGTTCGAACCGGATTTCATACAGATCCGGCCGAACTTGGTAAATGTATATATGTATTATTATTCTAGCTAAATCAATAGTGTTGCCTTTGACTAATGGCAGCTAGGGTTAAGGGATGTTAAACAGGGAAAAATTGTTGGCAAGATGCCAACTCCCAATTGGTGTTAACTAACTAAATTTGGAAAATAAAAAACATGATATGAATTTCAAATATTATGAATTTCAAAAATCAAATTAAGCATCTTCTTTTCCACCAATAGAGCTGTGAAAAATGAACACCGGGCGGAGCCCTTTATCGGGCTTGAACCGATGACTTACGCCTTACCATGGCGTTACTCTACCACTGAGTTAAAAGTGCTTTTTGATCATGAAATGATCAATGGCTAAGTCAATAGCTTGTCCCGCAGCAGTGCCTTGACCAAAATCTCCCATCTTCAGCTCCAAGCTGATTCCAACTGCTAGAAGTTGAACAAAAATAAAAGCTTCAGCTACTTGATTTAATCATGCAAAGGTACTATTCAATGCAGTTAAGGATAATTTTTTATCCAGAAAAGTCTTCCCTCTTTTTGATTTAAAGCTTTACAAATTTTAATGAAGAGCAAGCTTTTATGCTTTGGTTTAGTTTTATGAGATTAGCCTTATCGTCATGGAGGGAAAATGATGAATATAAAGCTTCTTTCCCAATTTTTCCATCCCCCGCCTAGCCACCAAATCCGCACAAGTTTCAAGGGGAGTTAGAACAACATGAGTTTCTGGTTAGGGATAAGAAAATAGGGGTGTGCAATTATTACATGTGTCTTGGGATTGAAATTGACCTAGTTGTCTATCAAAAGAGTCATCAAAGAGAGAGTGATAATAGGCAACAAGACCCTTCATGGGATTTGACACTTTTTGGCTTCTCAAAGAATTCCCATCTGGTAAAAAATATTGGCCTCTAAAGCATTAGTCTTCCCGTGCTCACTTTTGGTGCAAAGGTGATAGGAATGTTTGATGTGGCCAAGCAAAATACCCTCCAAAGAGTGGTAGTGGAGGGCATGAAATGGATCTTTGGGAAGTCTTCAACTTCCAACATGATAGGGGCGACGGTTATGCCCCAAGAGCTTAACATTTACCCTATCAGTCTTCAACGCTAGCCAGAGGGCCTGAGCCATGGAGAAATATGGATAACTCAAAATGTTCATTGCTAATCTAGTCAACAACCCACCTTGCAGAGCGGGTGAAATCTGGACTTGGATACATAGAACAACTAAGTGGTTAAAGAATCTCTCTTGTGCGTGTAGATAAGATAAGATAAGATAAAGACATTAATGTCCAACAAATGACTACAAAAGTAGGACAAAGGGGTTGCAAAAAAAAACCGCGAGGAAATACAAAGCGAGAGAACCAAAAGGTCCTCGAGAAAAAAAAGTACAAAGCCAGAGACTCTGGCAGAACTGGAACGAGCAAAACCCTTGAACCCATAACTGGGAGTGGAAATGCAAACGAGAAGAAGGAAGGGGAGACAACCAAGGAGAAGCAATGAGGAAAGTCTATCAAGGAATGGTAGATCCAACTCTCCTAACATTCGAGGCCGACTGGAAGAAACTCTGGATGGAATGACGACCAGACGAAGATGCGGTAGAGTGTCGAGGCTACCTACTATGTTGCTGTCTGGACACTGTACTATATCTCAAAGACTTGGTGGATCGAGTTTGTCTCCTAGTGTAGGATGTGGTATGGATCTGTCTAAGATGGCTTGAGGAACTGTGGATGGTTTCCCTGGGTCGAACAAGTCTGGAGTAGGAAGCGGAGCAGGCCTACCTTGGTGCTTAGTGCCTCTCCTTGAAGGTAGCACTGTGAAGAAGGAAGTGATCTGGTCTGGAATGAGGCTGAAGAGTGTGCTCATGAAGCCTCAGAGCCTCCTGTAAGTATAATGCCAAGCACTTCTGATCCTCATACTTGAAGAAGTCAGAAAGAGCATGTGCCCTCCTAGGCGGTAGAACTTCCCTCTAATCTCATAGTAAATGGGGCAGTGGAAGATGAAATGTGTCTCTGTCTTTGCTTCTTGGAGAATACACAACTGGCAAATCCTATCTGAACGATCAAGGTGGTGATCTATCTCACACGGAATTTTGTGAGAACCTACTCTGAGCTGACCAAGGGGGATGCGAAGGGCATGCATTCAATGACACAAGGTATATTGAGGGCGGATAATAAAGCCGTCACTTAACTCCAAAAAGTGCTCAACATAAAAGGCCATTTTAGGGCATAACCCCCCATGAGGGTTCACCCAAGTAGTGTAGATGAACAACCTGTAGATATCCTCTCTGATGATTCTGTTCATCACTTGGTTGGTAGGAGGAAGGTGACCTGGTACGTCCAAGGAATACTGAAAAGGAGGAAGATTATCTATCTGAATGCCTACTGTGTCTAAGAGGTCGGAAACCTCAGCCTACCAACTGCGACCACGACAAGGGGAATTCAAATGAGCAATAGTCTCTGATGAGTGATACGCCAAGTACGGGTACCGGTTGCGCCCTTCATCGAAGTTATTGAAGCCCCGGATGTGGTATAGGAAAGAGATTAGGTCAAACATGGTCTCTAATTTGAAAGGATGGGCTCCAAACTTAGCTAAAAAATGTGTTGGGGATAGTTTGCTTTCACCTGATAAATCGGCAAAGGAGAAGTGTTTGGACTCTCTTGACAGAAGCTTAGTTAGTCTCCAGTAAGGAGGGCCCTCAAACAACAGAGTTGTAAAGGATAGTGAGTTTGATGAGAAAATCCGTGAGGAATATTTTGGAGATGTCCTGAAAGTGGTGGCGAAAGCACAATCTCTCGAGGAGGGCTAAGGATCCATAACTCTTATTGACTCGAGGTTGGAGGGCATGTCTCAAACTGAAACACGGACCAAAGAACTGAACTCCCAAGTATGTATATGTGTTGGTGATCTCAATCTCTTCACCCTTGAAGTAGATACCCAAGTATGTATATGTGCTGGCGATCTCAATCTCCTCACCCTTGAAGTAGAAGTGGAGGTGTGAAATCTTCAGACCATTGAAGACCATAACCTTGGTTTTACCTAGGTTACCCGTCAACTGCCGAAGATCACAGAACAAGGCAAAGGTATCCAACTGTGTTTGCAAACACTTTGAAGAGTAGACCAAGAGGAACATATATCAACAAATAAAAGGATGGATATTAGAACTTGGTGAAGTAGGCACCCAACACTGTCTTGAATATGCTCATGGAGAAAGACTTAAGCTCATCTATGTATATCCCAAAAAGAGTTGGGATCAGGGGACACCCTTGTTTGACTCCAATGGTACTCTTGATGAAATTTGACTCCCAATGAGTTATGTTGAGGTGACCCTAAACAGTCTCGTACCAATGCATGATGGTAGTGAGAAGGGTCTCTGAAATGCCAATATTTCTGAGTCTTTGAAAATGTACCACGCGTAGAACTGAGTCAAAAGCTTTTCGAAAGTCTACAAAGCATTAATAGACTTTCGACGAGCGATGGCGTGCCTCCTCAATGATAGCCCAAAGAGTAAAGATATGGTCAATAGTTTGGTGGGCAAGACGAAAACCTGCTTGCCCCTTGGCTTTGAGGTGCCCACCACACTCCAGCTCCTCGGAAAGCTGCCTTTGGAGGACTATAGCGTAAAGTTTGGAGAATGTATGACCTGCCATAAGCAGAGATTGCAAGGTTCAGATTGGGATATTAACTAGAGCCTGTGATGTTTGGGATAATAAGTTCAGATTGCCAGGTTCTTTTGAAGTTCTTCAAGTAGTTCAAGTTGGAAGAAACTCAAAGCTGTATCAAGCAGGCTCAGCGGTACGAGAATGTTTTTGTGGGCCTGTATGTTGGCTTCTCAATGCCTAGGTAGGCGGGTTTGTCCTTAGTAGTCATGTGGGTAGGATTTGGTCGGTTGATCCCTCTCTTGTTAGTTAGTGCTTGTTGTGTGGGAATGTTGGAGGGGACTCTCTCTTTCACCTCATCCTTCAGTGCCAACAGATCGGGTTGTGTGAAGTAAGAACACAAGCTAGTTTTCAAAACTAATGCAAGAGTTTTGGTGTGTTACCCCTGCGGATGTCGGTGAGAAAGGTTTGCTTGTGCTATTCCTCAGTGGGGAGTGTAGCGAACAACATCTATCGTATTGGGTAGGCGATTGTTTGCATCGGAAGGGAATTGCAAGCTTAGTGCATGTGGCGAACTTCTTGGTTGTGGCACTCCCTCTATATCAAAAAGCCCTCATGGGGTGGCAGATGGGGGGCATTGTTGCAGCCAGCCTAGAACGGACAAGGGGCTCGAGGTTACCTAACCACCAATGAGCCGATGCCCAGTCGGGTAACGAAAACCCTCTTGTTGAGTACATAGAGATGATAGTAATTGGGTGTTACCGGGCATATGTGTCAGCTGTAAGGATGTCACCCATTTGACCTTCCATGTGTTAGAACATTCCCCGAACAACGGGATTGCAAGTAGCTGAAATGCAATCGCAGCGGTAGTGAATGTTTGGGGAAACCCCCAAATCGTCGAGGATTGAACTTGGAGGATGAATAAGCCGACGTATGTGTTGTCCAAGCATCACCTCTCAAAATAAAAAATCAATCTGCCATTGTATATCTTAAACCCGTGATAGATATGTTGGTATGAAATCTCAAATTTTTCTTATTCCATCTTAATGGTCCGAATGATATTGTTTATTTTCCAGTCATTGTGCTTCTCTTTTTTGACAATTTGAATAATTAGCATTTTAGTTCAAAAACTCGTTATCGACGATTACTTGGCAGCCCAACATTTTGACTTGTATTCGGGACTTGGCAATTTCTCAACAACTTTATCACTACTTAAAAATATATAAATTCATTAAATAAACATAAATAACATGTAAAAGACAATAATTGCATATGATAGAGTTGCACCATGGGCCCTTTTTGCCATGCTTCCAAGTAGGGTAATCATACTTCCTACTCCTTTGGCTACCTGAAACAAATATCTTTTTTGTGTTACCACTGCAAATTAAAAGCAAACTGCAACTAGAAACCCTATAAAACAAAGAAAAAATGTTTTAGACTAAAACCCTAGCTGCTAGTGCCTATCAAAGAAAACACTAGAAGAAAATGGGAATACAAACAACCTTTTTCCAAATCCTAGGTCCTGTAGATCTAAAATTAAATTAAAAAATGCGAAACAAAAATGTAAAATGAACTCTTATATCTCAAATCCCCGTATATACTGACAAGCACGTTGCAGCAACTGGTAAAGGATAAAAATCGTCTTAGAAGAGCAAACACAGCAGAAAATTGTGACCAAATGTTAAAGTGGCGTTTTTATTGCACTGTAGGTTATTAGCACCCATTAGTTGAGTATAAAGCTTGGACTTGTGAGCAATGGCAAGTCCGATCTTAATACTTGGCTGGCGATAAGTGAGGCAATTACTTAGGAGGCCAAAAAATGCCGGTTTCTTGGCAATTACTAGCGAGTTTTAGAACAGAGATTAGCATTGAGTCCTCTTCCTGATTTATTTGCCATCCCTTTTCATTAGCCATCCTTTATTCCTTTAAAGAGAACCATTGCTTCTGCCTTATTATTTTATACATTCTTAAGTTGACCGAATATGCTAACGATGCTTTTTTATCATCATTTCTAAATATCCCTCTTCTTGCTAATCCTGGATTCCCCTTAACAACACCTTCAAAATTGAGCTTAACTCAATTTCTAGGAGGTTTTTTTCCATACAAATTTACTCTTTTTCAGCCCATTTCCACCAAACCTGTTATCGGGTAAAAATCGATAGTGTTTAATCTGATTAAATCTTTACATTTATTGTTGATGACTTCTGCACAGACTTTTCAAATATCTCTTAAGAAAAATTTTAGGCAAGAGGAGGGGAAGCAACATATCCATTTGGAAGTAAGAAGTAAATATATTTGTTATAATGATCATTTATATACATTTGAAAACAAAATTGTTTTTTTTGGTAAGAAAGAGTGATGTATTACTGCAAAATGAAAACTGCTACAATATCCTTACTGCCTTAGAAGGACTTGGATTTCCCCTGGCACGGCTAACAAAGTTGATCTCCCCTTTCCCACAGTCAAGTGAGATTTTGAGTTATGACTCTCCCTCTCTTTCTTGGTTCTTCTCAAACTCATCCTTTGAGTGTCAGGCAGCATTTTGATAATTCCTTCAATGGCTGTCATGAACAATGTCTGTAGCTTCCTAGCGGATCTCACTTTTCCTTTGAAAATGCTATTATTTTTCTCTAATCAAACATCCAAGGAAGCATAGATTTCTCTGCTTCCTGCAGTTGGATTAAGTTTTGTTCCTCACTTTACCGTCATCCATCTGAATCTGTGTCCCAAGGGAACTGACTAAAGGTCCTTAAATGTGTTACACTCCATTCAAACAACACCAAATATCACCAGAGAAATCCAATTTAACAATAGTTGGTATACAGTTTCACTTTTATTTTCACATAAAATGCATCGAGAGGGCCATTGGAAGCCTCTTTTTACCAAGAAGTCCTGTATTAGTATTTTTTACATATTTTGAGCCACAAGAAGAGAATGAATTTTGGCTGACCTTTCCCTTTCCTAATAATTAACCTGTCAAACCGCTCATTTTGGTCATTCATAGTGAGAAGAATAGATCCTTTCTGTACAGTATCTTTTCCATTTTTTGAGCCATTCCATTTTACTTCATCATCACCAACTCTATAGAGTGCCTCTACACTGGTCCAATCTGGTTTTTATTTGATGCCACAGCTGTTGCATTTCCTCTTCTTCAAGTCTATGCTGTTCTTGTCTGGCTTTTAGACACTCCATGTTGGATGGAGATACAAAGGGAGAATGAAGGAGGCAAGCATCCTCCAAAAAGTTTGCTTCCTGGCCACTTAACATTACATTGGAGTTTTTCTTTTGGCTAGTTGAAAATAATATTAACAAAAGAAAGAGAGAACAAATCCCACACATTCAACCAAAAAACATTCCACAATATCTTTTCCCCTAAAAGCAAGGCCTTCGAGATCAGGCATGATTTTTAATGCTTTTTCTAAAAATCTAGCTTTTTAAAATCTAGTTTATCTTGTCCAAGATTCACATGTTAACTTAAAGGAACATGCAAGTTTTTTGCATGCACCCAAATGTACGGAATTTTAAACTCCATGCAAGCATCACAAATTTCAAATGTGCGTGCATTCTTTTGAACATATGATTGCTCTTTTACAGAACATGCATGTTTTTTTTTTTTTAATAAAAACACACATGCATGTTTTCTAACAAATTATGCATGCATGTTTTCTAACAAATTATGCATGCATGCTTTGTATAATAAACTCCAATAGTCTTCCAATGGTAAAATGAAACCTTTAATTTCAAGATTTATTTTTTGCCCCTGAAATTATTGGAACAAATTAAAGCTGCCGATTTTTCCCTTCTCTAAATTCAAGGTCCGATGAACTTCATTAGGAGGTGGTCTTCTGTGTTCCTATTTTCTCTTCATTGATAAGTCACGGCTCTCTTCAATAGGGGATTCTGTATTTTCAGTATGTTGTTCTTAGTGCTTTCAGATTTATGCATGCCCAGATATTATTCTGCTTCTTCCGGAGGAAGATCTATTTGCTCTCAATCTGTAGTATTCTTCTTTTGACCACTGTGATGTACCGAAGTATGATACAATGATGCTCTCTTCCACTAAATAAAATAGCCTTTTGTTTTCGCTTCCATTGAACCACTTGGAAACTGTTATCAGAAGGGATTGTATTACCTTCTGATTTTTCAGAACAGAAACTTGTAGGCATGGACATGAAGCAGCCAAGTGATCATATTCAAAACCATAGTTACCAGGTCCAGAAATCCGGATCCATTCATGAGGGAAAAAAATCCGAAATCCGGAACTCTTGAAAAAGTTCGAAAAAATTCAATGCAGAGTATATACATACTATACATGAGCATAATTTATAAATATTCAAAAATTGACAAATACAGAAAAAAGTATTAATAATGAAATATAAAATGTTAATATATTTAATATTAAAAAATATTAAAGTGGGTGTCTTTTTATTGCAAAAAAAGAAAAATAAAGTAAATTTTTTTTTTTTTTGGGGAAAAAACAGGGCTGACTCGGACCTAATTTATCCTGGTTGCCTGAAAAATCCGGATCCGACGGGATTTTGTGCAGATTCGGTCGGATTTGGTAACTATTGTCAAAACACTGCCTGCATCTAAAAGCGATATTCTCACAACTTTTTTTGTTTTGGTTGAGTGCATTGGAGAAATTGTGATACCAAATCTCTGTTTCCACATAACTGATCCTTCAGTTCTATTGGTCTCAATGAAGATTGTAGTTGGCTCCATGTTATGAAGATATTTCTGCCCAAATACCTTACTCCATAGCTTATCCCGGTCTTTATATATCCTTAAAACTATAGTATCAATCAGCCATACAAAAGGATTTAAACAATCAACAATAAGGAATATAAAATAAATTTGCAATGGCCCAAAAAATGTCAATATATCATTAATGGCTTCAAAGGAACCATAGAGCGCCCATAAGGTGGAATGTAGATCATCACCATGCATGCAAAAACATTGGAAGTAGTGCCTTTCAAGTTTCAACATATCAGTGTATATTGGATGGTGCCAGTCTTACAATTTTTTTTACTGGATTGTGTGAAATTTGAATAGATAAATAATGTCACCATGTAAAGGTCACTTATATATGTGTTGAGGATAAATGACCCATGTTATTGTTGTTGAAAATATCTGGTTATGCATTAAAAAGGGGTAATAATATTTTCACATGGAAAAGTGATCGTATGTTCGATGTTTGTATATGTTTCATGTTTAGCTGCAAATGCTTGGACATGCCACAACCATTTCATATGTGGCTGAAATGGCAAAGTTAGTGCTTGAAGAGACTGGACTTCTTCCCCATATCAATGCAGGAGTTATTTCCCAGGTTGAGATAGAAAATTTGAGGCTGTACTCTGTTAGCCAAGGGTTGATGTTGGAGTCTGTTTCAGAGAGGCTGCTAGAGTCTGGAGGACCCCATTATAATTGTATTGATAAGGTACCAAAGAATCGGATTCAGATGATAGCATCAGCAGGTAATCTTTTATACCTCTGCTGGTGGACTTGTTTTATTAATATTCACTTATTCTTCCAGTAACTGATTTGTACTTGTAGAGGTAAACTGTTGCTCAAAATTTTTATTAATTCACTTGCTTGGAATTTGGATTTTATTGCCTGAAAGAATTGAAATAAGAGACGTAGTGAGGATTCTACTAGCCTTGCTACGAAAGTAAGTAAAAGTTAAAACTATATATACAAAATATAGACAATCATTACTGCCTCCACAACTAGCAGGAATCGGTACAAAATCCTTAAAGAAGATCCAATCTGGAAACTATATAGTTTCTATAAGGGAAAACACATATCTAATAAGGTGTGGGTGAATTGTGGACATGCAATTGCGGGGCCTGCTAGAATTTCGCCATCCATTCAATGTTAAGTGCTTGTGCAGTCAGGAGGCAGATGTTCCAGATGGTCTGGCCACATTGTTTTCTATCACTTATTTTAAGTTTTTTTTGTGGAATACTCTGGAAAAGACATGTTTTCAAACCTGTGGAATTTATAAGAAACATCAGGGAGAAATTTGAATAGCTTATGATCCTTATTTAATTTGACAGAGTGGATTGTTGTCGTATATTGAAAAGGCCCAGGTTTTACTTCTTTTCTTATTAGTTACAATGCTCCATCCTTCTTTAATTTGACAGAGTGCATTGCTGTCGTATATTGAAAAGGCCTAGGTTTTACTTCTTTCCTTATCAGCTACAATGCTCCATCCTTCCATGCAGAGAAAAGGCAAATGCAAGGCAAACTTAATGTTCATTTCAAGGAATTGATGGATGACTACCTACAGCTTCTAGCAAAACATCAATCCAGTAGCTTTATGTAAGAGAATTTTGAGGTAAGGTTTGGAAAAGTTGATTACATCCATCTGGTAAAGTGTAAATGAGATGAATGCTGGATTTGGTTTATTTTCTTAGAACTAGAGATTAATGAAGGTAGCTCTTACATATTTAGAATGAATAGAAATGAAATTACATTGATGTTCTCAAGCAACTGAGAACAATCAATGAGACTGAAAAGTACACCACATGTGATGTACAGCCAGCGAGGGAGTACCTCAAGCATTTGATTGAGTTAAAATATCTAATACTAAATTAACACATTAAGGTCATAATAATCAGGGGACCTGGAAATATATCCTTACTTACAAAGACATGAACTGCAATTTAGATCCAAGCCTTAGTTATGGATCACAATGGGTTGCCCTAAGCCTACAAGCTCCTTTTGAGATAAGGTCTTTAATAGTGGACCTTGAAGCCTGCAGGTCTTGAAAGGATTGGCTGGATTAGATAAGGTCGATGAAGGAATCAGTTATTATCCATTCAATCAACATTATAATAACATTAATCCTCCTTATAACTCCCTCAATTATATTTAAATATAACTCGAAAAAACAGCAACATGATAACATGAAGGGAATTATGAACACGGTGTTTAACCACCTATGTAAGACAATGTTTTAGGGCTTAATGATGATCATTTATAACAAACATTTTTGATGCACATTAAGATATGGGAGAAATTAAATAGAAGAGACTCCTATAACACAAACTATATGATATTAAGAACTGATAATCATAACAGAATACCTCAAGTAAGACATATGACACCAGAGGATGTCTTGATCCTTTACAACAATATGATGCCCCTCTCCCAAAAGCAAATTGATGTTAAACTTAAAATAATGTAATTTGTCCATGCCTAAGCCATTGATCTTGTTTTTAAAATAAATAAAAAACTCCCATTAATGAAAAGAGGAAGTTACGGAATCAGTAGGACATGCTGAAGGATACAATTACAAACAGATATCCCAGAATGAGAAGCTAATGTAAACTGACAATACCCATGAGACATGTGAGGACCAAAAGGATCAAGACAGATCTCCAAGAGTAACTCTACAATTGCCAAAAAGTTGTGCTGAGTTCATTCCTGATGATAGATCATAGATAGTGAAATACAGACATGGATGCTGTTATCATCTACTTCTGTTTCTTTGTTCAGGTTCTGTTATCCAAAATTCACCCCCCAGGGTAATTTTGGATAACTTGCACAAATTCCTTTAGGTTGGAGCAAGTAGAAATGGTGAAGGGCCAAATTTATGGTTTTTTGGGTACCTTTTTGCTTTCCTCTAACTTTCCATCACAAAATTAAATTTGTCCCTGTCCAAGAAAAATCCAAGGAGTTAGTAAAAATTTGCAAAAATCTGAAAAAATGAAGTCAAGGGCTTGTTTTAATGCATTACGGGTCTGGAGGCTGCGGATTCCTGGTAGTGGGCTGCGCAGGGATTCATACAACAGCGTAGGGACCTATAAAGAGGTACCCATCGGCGGCTTGAGTGCGGACAATCGTAGTACAAGGGGTGCCACGGGAGTCGGTTCGTCGTATTGAGTTTGGGTCCGATTTGCAAAGGAAACAGTGTATTGCAGAAAATGCGGAAAAATTTGTCCAAGCCGCACAAGTTCAATAGGGAAAGTCGGGCTCCGAAAAGGCGACTTTGCTGATTTGTTAGGCGGATCGAGTGTGGTGCGGAAAAAGCTATCAACTCCTTTCCAAGGAGAAATTGGTCCGGGACAGTTGGGACATTGGGGACTCGCAAAGCCGAAATCGCTGCACAAAGAGCCAAACAAAGTGGGATGCGGGTGGAGCGGAGGTCAACAGCCCCAACGACCCAGTCAACGGCCAAGTAATTGTAAACATTAATACCAAGACAGTTTCATTTAAAAACCCTCCTTATTTCTCCTCCCTTTCACCACAGGAAAGCCCGAATCGGGCGATGCAGAGACAGGAGGCACGGACCGTCCGAGTACGCGTGGGCACAAACGAGTTCCCCAAAAACCAAAAATCCTCACAATAGTCGCAATACAAAGGAAAAGTAAACGCTTTACCCCCAAACTTCAAACAGTCATAACTTTTGACCTAAAGCTTTGTTTTTCACAAAATTGGACTTTTCAGAACAGGCACGACGTCCTCTACACCACAAAAAACTGGATTTTTTATTTTTAATGAGGGTAGGTATGTGAAAATAAAGGAAACATCTCCAGCTCTAATAAATTAAATGCCCAGTCCTGTTAAATGACAGAAATTCCTGGTAGACCCAAAACAACTGCCTACACTCAGAATGCCATACCTTTTGCAATTCTCAACGAAAACGCACAAAATTGGTACCATTGGAATCGTGGTTCAAGAAAAATCCAAGGAGTTAGTAAAAATTTGCAAAAATCCGAAGTCAAGGGCTTGTTTTAATGCAAAAATCTGGAGGCTGCGGATGGTACCAGTGCGGATCGTACCAAGGTTCGTCATACCGAGTTTGGGTCCGATTTGCAAAGGAAACAGTGATTGCAGGAAAAAAAATTTCGATTGGGCTCATGAAAAGGTGAAATTTGCCGATTTGCAAAAACGTGGTCTAGGAAGGAATCGGTGCCAATGTGGAATCAAAAATGTCCCAATACCAAATTGGTCCATTGGGACAGTTGGGATGTTGGGATGTGTGGGACCCAAAAACATGAAATCGCCACAGAACAAATGCGGAGGTCAACAACCCTGACGATGGCCCAGTCAACAGCGGGAGAGTTGGGACAGGAAAGCCCAATCAATAGGTGATGCGGAGAAAGGAGGCCCGGACCGTCCGAGTACGCGTGGGACATGAGTTCCCCGAAAACCTGCAATAGCCGCAATACAAAGGAAAAGTCAACGCTTGACCCCCAAACTTCAAATGGTCATAACTTTTGACCTAAAGCTCTGATTTTCACAAAATTTGACTTTTCAGAATGGGCACGACGTCCTCTACGCCACAAAAACTGGATTTCTTATTTTTAATGAGGGTAGGTATATGAAAATAAAGGAAACATCTTCATCTCCATATTAAATGCTCATTCCCGTTAAATGACAGAAATGCCTGGCAGACCCAAAACAACTACCTACACTCATAATTCCATATCTTTTGCATTTCTCAACAAAAACGCAAAAAATTGGTACCGTTGGAATCGTCGTTATGAGCCCAATGCACAAAAATCAAGAAATTCAGAATTTCATGAGGAATCATGGTGATTTTGCAGAAAACGTGCCAAGTTTAGAACAATGATTTTAGTGGTGGTTGGGATGCATTCAATGAAGCATGGGCAGACATTTCTCACTGCTGCAAGTTATGGGACAGTATGGGGGGCCTTTTGCAAGCAACATAACATCATTTCATTCCTTTTATGACATATTGCAAGTGGTGGGAGACATATTTTAGGATTTTCATTCTCTCTCTCTCTCTCTCTCTCTCTCAGAATTCTATAAATTGGAGTGTTGGGCTCATTGTAAAGGGAGATAGTTTTTGTGTAGCAAAACTCTGTCAAAATTGTTTTGTGAAGCCAATGTGCTGCAGGCCCTTGTAGTGGACTCCTTGCATGGTGATCCAGGCCCTTATTCTGTAATAGATTGAACTGTGCATATCAATGAAAGCAATAGATACAAGTTTGTGGATATCTCTTCCCCTGCTGTGTTTGTTTGCATTCTTCTTTCCCTTTCAATCTCATTGCCTATATATTGTGTCTATTCATGCTCTTGCAGGGATTCATTATCATTGTGTATGTATGAAATGTTGTTGTGAATGCATTTGCTAAACTGTGGAGAACTGTTATCACCCCTTCTAGTATGCACTTTGCTTGTACTTTTCACACATTGGAAGACTATTCTCACACTCTCCTTTTCTGGTGTATCACCGCTTTAGTGTAGGCTTTGTTTTCATGCACTCTCTCTCCTTGGTCCCTTGGAAAGTTAGATTAGGACAAGATATTTTTGCCTGCATTAGAATAGATTGTGGCAGGTAGTTTAGGAGCAAGAACCAACTTTCTCTGGAGGTCTATCTCAAGTAGCAAGTCCCACAACTTGGAGATAGTACCCATGTTATCCAGTCACACCATGAGCTCAAGCACACACACTTGTGCAAACTTAAGGGTGCTGTGATTAGGAGATAAGAGTTCTGGCACGCCCGGTGGGACGAAAGAAGTCTTCATTTTATTGCAGCAAGATTGATGTGCACTTGTTGTAAGTTTTCAGCTTGTAAGAAGCTTTGAAATTGCACATCTGGCGACTCCTAAGAGGCAGAATCCACTTGTTTCAGCAGTCCAAGCTTGACAGATTCATGAGAAGAATCCAAACAAGGTCAAGAACTAGAGAAGAGGGACTCTTCGTCTATCTACACTTATCCCCAGATAGAGCAAGAAGGGGAAGAAGAGCTCAAAGGTCTCCATCTCCACCAAATAGAACCTTATCGACACCTCCACCTGGAAGGCCTTTCGTTCAATCAACTAGAGTTCTCCGACCAATCAAGATGACACAACCCAATCCCTATGTCAACTTCACTGGCAGCAGCCCGCTTGCTCTCAATGCACAAAATCCAGTTCCAGTTGCAGCATTGAAGAACATTCCATATTTCACTGGAGAGAACCAGACAACTCCGATTGACCACATCCAAGACATTGCAAATGTCTGTGCAATCCATGAAATTACTGAAATGGACATTGCTGTCAAGTTGTTGGCATCCTCCTTTAAAGGTAAAGCTTTGCAATGGTTCCGGAGTTTAACGACAGGATCTATTCAAAATTGAGATAATTTATGCACAGCTCTTCACAATCAATTTGGAGAAAAGGGAGATAATTTGTCTTTATTGGAACAACTGACAACAATTAAGAGGGCTCCTAATGAACAGTTGACCAATTTCAACTTCAGATTTCAGAGGACATGGGATAGGATTCCATTGCCCGTGAGACCAACAACTGAAAGTGCTTTCCTATGCTTCCTTAAAGCTTTAAATTATGATATTGCCATGATGATTCAGTCCATGGGTGGTATAACTGTACCCGCAGCCTATAACATTGCTATTAGAATTGAAAATTGCTTAATTCAAGCTGGGAAACTTGCATCTAGGCCACCTATGTCTCTATATCCAGAACTAGGATCTCCAAGCACTAGTCAAGCACCTACATTAGCTCCCATTCCTGCTCCAAGAAATCAAAGCTCGACTGAAGCTTCTACCTCATCTTCTAGTACCTCAAGTGAGCTCCAAGAAGTCATGAAGCAATTGCAAAACTTGGGTAATGAGTTGGTGACACTTAAGAGGCAAAAAACTCAAAATTTCAGATCATATCAGCCTCAAACTCAACCCAATAGACCTCCATATCAGCCTAATAGGCCACCCATTCAAACTGCAAATCAGAATCAAGTCAAACCTCCTGCTAATAGGCCATTTCAGCCTTACAATCCTAATGTTGCATCCACATCTAGAGCCTTGGTACCAGTGCAAAATAACATGGCTCAGGAATATGACTGGTGCTTCCCATGCAATCAACCTCATAACCAGTCAATGTGTTTCAATGGTGCTTTGAATCAAGCTCTTATGGTGACAACAACGGGTGTAGAACAAGAGACGGGCCAAGAAGGAAATCAACAACATGAATCAGCAAGAGGCACCTCTAAATGAGACCACACTTGTCAATTTGCATGTTGAAGATTTCTGTGGTATAAATTGAGTCCCTTCTCAAAGTGTAGCTGCCAATACACGGTCCAAGAAGAGAAATATCAGAGGACAATCATCCAATTCAAATGATCCACCACCCTCTATTACTCCACAAGGTGGTAGCAATCAAAGTGCAGCTCCCAATGTACAAGGTCAACCCAAGCCACCTTCTAGACTAGCCCAAGTGCTGGTTGTAACAACCCATGTGCAATAAAAGAATGTGCAAGGCAAATGGCAGCAAAGAGATATCTCATTTCCATTCAACATCATTGAGTAGATGAAGAAAACGAATGTAAACATCTCAATGTGGGAGTCATTGGCTATCCTCGGACAAAGAGACCTATTGCAAGCTGCTATGGTAGAATTGGTCAGTATCAAATCAGCCACCCAATCATCAAGAAAAGGTGCTTACCAATGCAACTCAGCAAGAAGGAAATCATGGAGGCCACCAAGGTAAAAATTTGAAGCCCCCACCATTCTATTTCTCATTGATCATTGGAGATAAGTTAGTGCATAATTGCATGATTGATTCGGGAGCAAGTAGCTCAGTCATGCCAAAATAGATAGTTGATCAATTGAGCCTTCAATATGAAGTCATCTCTAAGGGTCTGGTGCAACTGGACGGAACAACAGTAACAACGGTGGGAGTAATCAAAGATTTGAGCCTCACATTGCATGCATGTCCCAATGTGACCGTCTTTGCATTGTGTTTGTCAAGAGACTTCACTGCTAAAATTGGAGGCTATTTGTCTATTGATTGGTCACACATGCTATTCAGAACAAGGTATGGAGCTAAGACTACGATCAGATCTGAGCCAAGTGCAAATTTTCATATTGAGCCTCATACCCCAAATCCAATCAATTCAAATTATTCAGCTTTTGATCTAGAGGATTACCCAAGCACTCATGAAGAAGATACTAAGGTCGGATGCATTCCAGACTTGACTCTTGATGAGTGGGCAAACAAGAGACATGCTTTTGACCCTTACAAGGAAATGGAAGAAGTTGAATTAGGAGTCTATTGTTTGCATGAAGAGAATCCACCTCTTCCTAGCATCACCAAGCCAGACCACAAAAATGATAATGAGGTATGGCAGTTATTCTTTGATGGCTCAAGGAGTAGACAAGGTGCAAGAGGAGGAGCTATGCTCATTTCACCACAAGGTACAAAATATTACTCAACTTTCCATTTCCAGTTTGCTTGCTCAAACAACACATTTGAGTATGAAGCCTTAATTCACGGATTGCATTGGGCAAGAAAGAGAGGTATTAAAAACTTGCAAGTGTTTGGAGATAGCGAGCTAGAGCTAATTGTGAACCAAGTCAGAGGACAAAATGCTGCCAAGAATGATTTGTTGAAGAACTACAAAAATTGGGTATGGGATCTCATTGAAGATTTTGAAGCTTTTAGCATCAATTCCATCCCAAGAAAGAAGAATGAAGCAGCAGACAGACTGGCAGCGATTGGGGCAGCATTTGATGTTGTAGAAAGTCTCAAAAGTGAGAAATCTCAGCCTCATATCAAAGTGGTTGTCAGGCCAACTGTTCCAGATAACAACACAAGTTGGCAAGTCTTCGAGAATGATCAACAAATTGTAAACTTTTTACAAGAAGAAGCTGAGTTCTCCGCCAGAAACCAAGACAAGTTGGAACAACAGTATGGTGACCAAGTGGTGCAGCTGAGAACTAACAAACTACCAAAAGGTCTTGTAACTTTGGAATAGATCTTTAATGCAAATGATCATTTCCGGAAGGAGAAGGCAAACATTCAGGTAAAGGGTGAAGATTCAGAGCCCATTTCAGTAGATGAAGGCAAGACATTGCAAATTGGCAATGTAAGTACCTAGCAAGAGAAATCTGAATTTGTTCAACTTTGTCAAGAATTCCTATATATCTTTGCTTGGACTTATAAGGATTTAAGAGGTTTCAACCCAAAGTTGGCACAACATACTATTGAGCTAGATCCGGAATCCAAGCCTATCAGACAGAAGCGAAGGCCGGTGAATCCTCACATTGAACCTCTCATGAGGAAAGAGTTGAACAAGTTAATTGAAGCTAGCATCATCTTCCCCATCAAACATTCAAGTTGGGTTGCAAACTTGGTGCCGGTGAGAAAAAGAAACAGAGAAATCAGATTGTGTGTAGACTTCCGTGATCTGAATAGAGCATCACTCAAAGATCATTATCCACTTCCTTCAATGGAGCAAATCTTGCAAGTTGTAGCTGGTTTTGAAAGGTTCTCACTGTTAGACGACTACTCCGACTATAACCAAATAATGGTGAAAGAAGAAGATCAGTTCAAGACAACCTTCACTATGAAATGGGGCACATATGCTTATAAGAAGATGCCATTTGGACTGTCAAATGTTGGAGCAACATTTCAGCGAGCTATGGATATGGCGTTCAAAGGACTAATCAACAAGATAGTACTGGTATATCTAGATGATATCACCATCTTCTTGACGAATGCAACAGACCACCTCTTTTACCTCAGGCAAGTATTTCAAAGGTGTAGAAGGTTCAGAGTGTCATTGAATCCAAAAAAGTGTGTATTCTTGGCACACAAAGGCAAATTGTTGGGCCACATTGAGGCCATCTGAACACTTCCATTGCCACACCACAAGAAATCTCTCCAAAGCTTCTTGGGAAGGATAAACTTTGTCCGCAGATTTTTGCCTGATTTTGCCACTCTTGTGAAACCTTTAACGATGATGTTGAAGAAGAGTATTGCATTCAAATGGACAGCAGAAGGAAAAGAGAGTTTTGGGGCCATCAAACATGCAATATCACAAGCCCCAACTCTTATTAACCCAGACTTTTCAAAGGACTTCATCCTGTATGCTTTTGGAGGATCAGACACAATCTCAGCTATCTGGGTACAATTGAATAGAGAAGGTTCAAAACAACCCATAGCATTCTTCAGTCAAATTCTGGAAGATTATGAAGTAAAGTATTCTTTCATTGAAAAAGCATGTCCTTGCTGTCATTAGGAGCTTAAAGAAGTTCAGACACTTGGTCTCGAACAATAAGATTCAACTGCTAGTGTCTCATGCTGGTGTCAAGGATTTTCTCCTAAACAAGGATTTGAACAAGAAGAGAGCAGGTTGGATCACTCGTGTAATGGAGTATGATATTGAAATCAAAGTGACCAAGCTGGTTCGTGGCAAAGGTTTATGTGAGCAGCTCACTTCCAAACAACAAGCTGAGTCCATAGATGAAGAAGAGGTTGTCCTACTACTGCAGAATGAGCAAGAGCAGCCAACTGGCGATGCTCTCATTCCATGTTGGACTCAAGACTTGATGCACTATCTCCAAATAGGTTTGTGCCCTCCAGAATGGAACAAAGCTAAGAGAAGGTATTTTAGATTACAAGCCATTCCATATGTGCTTATTGATGGTGTTTTGTTCAAAAAGGACGTCAATGGTGTTCTTTTGAGGTGCATTGGAACATGTCAAGTTGACAAGATATTACAAGAATTCCATGACGGGGAAGTACGAGGCCACTTTGCTCCACGAGTAACAACTCTCAAAATCATGAAGGCTGGTTATTATTGGCCTATGGTGTTTAATGATTGTTACTCATGGATAAAAAAATGCAAAAAATGTGCATTCTTCACAGGGAAGGAAAGGTTAGCAACCCTGCCTCTTCGTCCAATTTCAGTAGATCAACCATTCATTCAATGGGGATTGGACTTCATTGGAGTAATTAATCCAAATTCAAGTCAAGGCCACAAGTGGATACTTACAGCAACGGACTATTTCACCAAGTGGACTGAAGTAGTGGCACTGATTTCTATGAAGGGATAGTCACAAGGTTTGGTGTCCCTGCCACTATCATATCAGACAATGCATTGGCGTTCCTCAATACTAAAATCACTGAATGGGCTGTTAGGAATGGTATATAGTATATATCTCAGCCAATGTTTTAAAAATCAAAACCGGACTCGGAACTGGCCGAGGTCTGGACCGGAACCGAACCGGAACCGGACCGGTTCAAACTTAATGAACCGGTTTACTAAAAAATACATAAAATTTTATATTTTTAATGAAAATAATATATTTGAAAGGTTAAAAACCATAATTCCAACAATTACACACAAAATATGCAAAGTTTTCTCTTATATATATGCAAGAAAGGTGTTTATAGCAAAATGGCATGAACTCCAAGTCCAATACACAATACATATCATAGATGAGATTTCAAAACAAAATACATAAACAATGAGGCTCTAAATGGCCTCCATAGTTCAAGACTCCAAAAAAGCAACATGATATGATCATTGATACATTACAAATACTACAAGTTACAAAACTCTAGAATAAACTAGATGACATCAATGAGCAATCATCAAACTCTTGACCGCTGCTGGAAATGGGATCCTCAAGGTCATCCTCATCAATATCATCACCGACCTCTAGCTTTGGCTCGGACTCATCCAAATCCTCAGGTACATCTGCAACAATTGGAGCCGCACGAGGTCGGGGAGTAGCATGAGTGTGACTAGTGCCTGCTGTGTCTCGTGACAATGGCGGCGGTGCTGCTAATGGCTCATCAAATTCTTGATCCAAACCCACCACCTCAAGTCATCGGGATCAAACTTTGCTGACTCACTCTCCTCTACCCATTCTGAGGTTGGATCTATATCATCCAAGACAATGGGATCAGTATCAAGTCTTCGGTTCAACAACTGGTTGCGCCTTAACCAAAGGTTGTACTGCACAAAGACAACATCATTCAACCGTTATTCCAAATGGTTTCTCTTCTTCGTGTGAATCCGCTCAAAGACGAACTAGTTGCGCTTGCACCCAGAAGCACTGCAAGTTTGGCTTAGGATCTTAATTGCAAACTTTTGCAATTGAGGACACTGACTACCAAACGAATCCCACCAATGTGCTGCGATAAAAAGTGTAAATGTTTAATTAGTAAACAATGACGATAAAAAGTTAAAAACATAGTTAAAAATTAAAAGTAAAACATAAACTTATAACTTAAAGGTTAAAGCGTAATTCAACAAATTAGATAAAGATTGTCTTATGCTAAAAATTCATGATTATTCATTAAAAAATTTAATCAAATGAACTTAAAAAACTTAGAATTTCTTACCTGGTTGGTCCACATGCGCTCTAGGCACTCATCAGGGACCATGCGCTCTAGAATCTAGGCGTTCGTACAAACCATCTTTTACTTCTCCTGTTTGATCTTCTCCAAGTTGAGCTCTGTAATAATATTTCGGGTTCAAGAAATATCTTGCTGCATGTATAGGCCGATGGAGTTGATTGTTCCATTTATTATCTATGATCTCCCATATAGGCCCATACTTAGTTACCCTGTCTTTGTATGTTGCCCTTATCTGCTCCTTTGCCTGATCCATAGCCTCATAAATATAGCCCATGGCTAATTTTTCCCCATCCACCAACCGCAACACCTTAACAAGAGGCTTAACAACTTTCACTATCTTTGTTTTTTTTTCCAAAATAAATTATCAAAAAGTTTTTTCTTTGTGTCTTTCCCATCCTGTTTCCGGCTCCACTTTGATGCATTCCATTCATCACTTAAAAACATCTTTTTCAAGTTTTGTTGTTGGGAAATAAGAGATTGCAACGTGAGGAAGTTTGTTGCAAATCTCATGATGGCTGGCCTAACAAGTTTTCTGCCCTCAGTGTTCTTCCTCATTAGGTTCAATACCCATGAGTGATTATAGATGTATTTGGTGATGCTCTTGCCATGCTCTATAGTGTTTTTGATCTAATTTTTTTTTCCCTATATCCTCAAGCATGAGGTCTATGCAATGTGCAGCACATGGAGTCCAAAATATTGTTTTGTGTTTAGCCTCTAACATCTTACCAACAAGAACATAGATGCATTATCTGTTATGATTTGTACAACATTTTCCACCCCCACCTCTAAAACAATCTCATCCAAAAGCTCAAACAATAAATTTGCATCTTTCACCCTATCGGATGCATTTACTGATTTCAAAAACATTGTACCTTGTGGATAAGAGGCAAGAAAATTTATTATTGTGCGGTTCTTGCCATCACTCCACCCATCTGACATGATAGTGCATCCTGTTTTGGCCCATGAAGCTTTGCAACCTTTCAAATATTCATCTATGGATGCAACTTCTTTCTTCAAAAGTGATCTTCTCAAGTCATGCATACTAGGGCCTTTGAAGCCCTTACCAGCAACAACAATGGAATCAAACATCCGCTGGTAATAAGGTGAGCGGGCAACATTGAAAGGGATATCTGCATCATACCACCATCTAGCAATGTACTCAAAAGCTGCTTATTTGTATTGCTTCTTCCAGTGGTTATCCAAGGTAGGCTGATTTTGTGTTGGCATGGAGGCACTAGCAATGGCAGGTGTGGAAGATGGAAAAAAAGCTTTGAATGGTCTTTCTTTTTTGAGGCCGGTTTTTCTTGACTATGAGTGGATGGGGGAGGCATATACCGAAAGGGGTCTCTACCAATCACAGAAGGGTCAGAGCAAGATCCTTCAACACTCGAGGCATGTTTCCTCTTTCTCCTTATATCAACTTCCATCTCTTTTTGCCTAGCCTTCTCTTCTCTATGTTTTTCAAGCATGGTTTTCATTTCCAACCTAATGTCATCAATATCAGGTGCCTCACATGGGGGTAACTTGGACTCTTTGACCAGCCAAGTGTTGTTTCAACTTATGAATCCCCTCCACCCCTCCCTTGATGCGTTTCTTACAATATTTACAAAAAACTTGATCATCAATTGTGTCTGCATGGGCCCATGTAGGGTCTTTTGATTTGGGGGCCATTGCAAATGCAAACAAATCTGAAAATGCAAATAAAAACAAAATAAATTTCCTATTTCTTTTTTAATAAAATTTACAAATAAGGGGCAAGTTTAAAATGTAACATACCTTTCAATGTGCACACAAATGAGGTGAATAAATGCTCCAAGCTTGTATATGGCACCACAAAGAGCCCACACTCCAAATGTAGATGTAAATGCCACCACAAAGAGCCCACACTTGATGCCAACAACTCCAAATGAACACTATTCAGGGCTGCCCCAATCCTCCAAATCCTTGCAAATAAGAGAGGTTCTTAGAAATAGAGGTGAGGTGCTCACAAATGGATGCCAATATCACTGCAAAGAGCCCACAAGCAATGCGAAACAAACTCCAAGCCTCCAACTTCAAAGCTCACTACAAAAAATAAACTCTTCAATCTTATGCTCACAAATGCTCAATGAGAGAGGTGTGAAGTGAATAGAGGGGGGGTGTATTTATAACACCAAATTAGGGTTTAGAGACAAAAAAAAGAAAAAAAAGTTTTTTTAAGCTGGCCGCCGTATAAGGCAAAACAGGCCCAAACCAGCCGGTTTAGGACGAAACCGGACCGGTTTGACTGGTTTTAGCCCAAACCGGCCGGTTCCGTACAGGACCAGCTGGTTTGGGCTAAACCGGTCAACCGATCCGGTTTACAAAACGGTTCATGCTTTTAATTGTTAAACCGGTCAAACCAGCCGGTTTCGGTTCCGGTTTGACCGGTTTTTAAAACACTGACCTCAACACCTCTTCAAACTATTACCCCCAGGGTAATTGCTAAGTAGAGTTTACAAACAAGAACCTACTAAGAATCATCAGAAGAACTCTTGATGAGAATCAGAGAACTTGGCACACGAAGCTCAAATCAACTCTATGGGCTAATAGGATAACACTCCAAGAGGTCTACAGGGAACTCTCCATTCAAGCTTGTATACGGAAAACAAGCGGTTTCTACCTATATCACTTGAGTTGCCAACATTTGAGCTCATAAAATAGTTGGAATTCGCTGAATTGGAACCCATGGAGATTAGATATGTAGTGCTAATGGAATTAGAAGAAGCAAGGGAGCATGCAGCGCAGAGCATGGAGAAGGATCAAGCGTTGATCAAAAGGAGATTTGACAAGAAAGCTAAGAGCTAGGACATTCCAAGTGGGAGACTTGGTACAAAAGTGGGATGCAAATCGTGAAAAGCCAGGCAAGCATTCCAAGTTCGATGCCATATGGAGTGGTCCATACATGATAACTGAATGCAAAGGTTAGCAATGCCTTTTGGCTAGCTAAGATGGACGATGAAGAATTGCAGATTCCAGTCAATGGAATCTATCTCAAACATTGCTACTTAGAAGGAAAATGTTCTCACCTTTGTACATATTAGTCGAGAATTTCCAATTCTTGCAAGTGCTTATGCACATTGTTGCTGTTGTTAAAATAGGTTTCATTTCCCTAAGTGCTGGCATGCACATGCTCCTATTGCTTCTAGTGTATGCTTCTATACAGTTCATTGCACTCCTCAGGAAAAAGAGAGTGCTGCAGTGGACAGCTCATGAGTTGCTTACAAGTAGCTGCAGAACAGTTCCTGGATCCAAACAAATGCAAAGTTTCTAATCACTCAGATGCTGATGCAATGCTCATTTAGGTACTCGTCAGGTCAGATCCATGGATTACCAGATGCAGACTCCATGCCCAATGAACTCCTAAGGCTACTGATCAATCTTCTACTCTCAGCAGGTAGATCTTACCCCCCGAAGAGTCGCCTTATCAACTATTGAGAGTCCAAATAACTGGAGAGCTAGTTCGAGGTTCAGGATAACTTGTATCTTCATTTTGACTCAAGGATGCTTTACATTTTCAGGTTGCGCGCTTGCAGATCTTAGCTCATTTTGTACACTCCATGCCCATATGCTGTGTTCCTTTCGGCACGCTCCCCGTGCCTTGCAATTCTGGTCCGCAGCCACCCCCGCTGCAGATGCGGTTCCAAATTGGCTATCCAAAATTCTCCCCAGGGTAATTCCTGGATAACGTGCGCGCTCTTCCTTCAGGTTGGAGCAAGCAGAAATGCCGCACGCCCAAATTCCTTAGCTAGATGCCTGCGTACCTCTTTGCTTTCCTCTAACTTGTCTGTCCAAGAAGTATGCAAGTTCTTAGTAAAAATGTTGTAAATACACCCGAAAAAATGCATTCAAGGGCTCTGCTTTCCTGAATTCGCGCGCTCTGCAGTCTGTGGATGGTACCAAAGTTCGTTGTACCGAGTTCGCTTCCGATTTGCTAAGGAAATAATGTCCATTGCAGCCCATCGTGCGAAAAATCTTGCTCTCCAGGCCTTCGCAAGTTCAATCAGGAAAGTTGAGCTTCGATTTTTCCCCTTTGCTGTCTTCCTCTTAGCGCACACCGCATTCTTCCCTTCTTCCCAAAGTGTGCGCCTTCTTTTCCGGGATCCCCTCGGACGCCCAAAGCTCGCAATCGCCCCTTCTGCAAGGACGCCAAGCAAATTGGGATGCCGGGTGGAGCTGCTCTTCCTCTTGCGCCCCCGATGGCCTAGTCAATGGCAGGATAGTTGTGACATGAAAGCCCTCCTTAAGCGATGTGAACGCCCAGGAGCGCCTTGTTTCCATGCCTTCTATAGGGTATCGCCTTGCCCCTGTGCACGCACCTACGCGAAAACTCCTTCCCTCTGTTTCCGCAATACTGTGCCTTGTCAACGCCAGACCCCCCGAACTTCAAACAGGCCATAACTTTTGATCCAGAGCTCCGATTTTCACAAAATTGGATTTTTTAGAACTAACATGCACGATCTTCTCTATGCCACAAAAAACTGGATTTATTAATTTTGATGAGGATAGGTATTTATGAAAATAAAAAGAAACATATTCGGCTCTGAGTCAATTAAATATCCAGCCCCATTAAATGACGACAAATGCTTAGCAGACCCAAAACAACTATCTTACACTCAGAATGCCATATCGTTTGCATTTCTCAACGAAATCGCAGAAAATTGATACCGTTGGAATCATGGCTCTGAGACTGACGTAGAAAAATCAAGAAATTCATGGAATTTGACAAAGAATTGATGGCGATTTCGTAGAAAACGCGCCCAGTTCAGAACAATGATTTTATTTGGTAGTTGGGGCGCATTTGATGAAGCATGAGCAGACATTTCTCACTGTTGTAACGTTATGGGACAACATGGTGAGCCTTCTGCTAGCAACAGAACATCATTTTCACTTCATTTACTGACCTCTTGCAAGTGGTTGAGAAGACAAATTTTGGGGATTTTCATTTCTCCCCCCCTCTCTCTCTCCCCTCAGAATTCTATAAATTAGAGTGTTAGGCTCATAGTAAAGGGAGATAGTTTTTGATGTAGCAAAACTCTGTTAAAATTGTTTTGTGAAGCCAATGTGCTGCAGGCCCCTTGTAGTGGACTCCTTGTATGGTGATCCAAGCCCTTATTATGTAATAGATTGGATTGTGCATATCAATGAAAGCAACAGATACGAGTTTGTGGATAACTCCTTCCCCTACTGTGTTTGTTTGCATCCCTCTTTCCCCTTCAATCCCTTTACAAATATATTGTGTCTATCTTACATGCTCTTGCAGGTATTTTATTATCATTGTGTGTGCATGAAATAATGCTGTGAATGCAGTTGCTAGAGTTGTGGAGAATTGTTATCACCCTTTCTAGTATGCACTTTGCTTCTGTACTTTTCACACATCGGACGACTATTCTCACACTCTCCTTTTCTGGTGTATCACCGCTTTAGTGTAGGCTGTGGCTTTCATGCTCTCTCTCTCCTAGGTTCCTTGGAAAGTTAGATTATGATTAGATAGTTTTGCCTGTATTAGAGTAGATTGTGGCAAGTAGTTTTGGAACAAGAACTAACTTTCTTTGTGAGGTCTATCTCATGGTAACAAGTCCCCACAACTTGGAGATAGTACCCCATGTTATCTAGTCACACTGTGAGCTCAAGCACACACACTTGTGCAAACCATAGGGTGCTGTGATTCGGCGATAACAGGTTCTTCACAGGAAGAACAACAAAATGTTTAAATTTATAGAGAGGAAAAACATCCAATGAATGCGTAAAAAATGGTGCCGAATTGAAAATTCATGTATGCCAATTCATCATTTGAACCCCTCGTGTTTAGGTTTGTTTCCTTGTTTTACGTAGTTGGGACTCTATGCTCAAATCGGCTTATAGGCACAGATCTGCTACGAGGCCACATGACAACTTAATGTTCTTATGGACCTTCTTTATTTGGTTTGATATGGGCTTATTATATATCCATGGACAATGTTGAGGAAACAAAGACATAAGGACCGCTTGATGTTGAGATGTCTAGAGTATCATGATGTTGGAGGGTTCTAGCAGCGCCTCCTCTAAGATACATGAGGCTTATGATTTGCTTGATTTAATTTGATGTTCATAAGATGTATGACATTATTTGCTTGTGAGTTGACTCATCATTAGAAACTAAGTCATCGAATTTGTCGAATTTCAAACAAAAAATTCAAGATTCGGGAAATTAAGAGGAAAAAATGAAAAATCGTTTAATTTTAACAGAAAATTTGCATATTTAAACTTTTATACCATTTTAATGAAAGCATTACAAAAATGTTGATTTCAATGATTAAAATGGCCAAAAAAATCATTTTTATTATTATTTCTTTTCACATTAGCTAGGGTTAGGGTTTTATTTGCTATGTAATGTGAAAATAGTGTATGCTATTATCCTTCTAATTTCTAAAGTGCATATGAAATACTATATAATTGCTAAATTTAGAAGCTTGCAATTTTTAATTATTAATAAATAGATTGATAATATAGTATTAAAGTGTGGCGGAGGTATTATAATAATCAATATCATTAATAACTAAATGTATAATACCCTGCCTTATCACGTAAACTCTAAAACAAATATATTAAAAAACTAGCACCACATAATAGCCAAACATATTTGTTTTGTCAATTGCGTGCATTCCAACTTTTGTCAAATGTGCATTCTAGTGTTTGCATTCCACCTTTGTGGAGTCGTGGACTATTGTTAAGTGTCACAGGTAGGTTACATTTACCTTAACATTTTAAAGTAATTTTAATAAATGTTAAACTCTAAATTTATTTATAAATTCGGTTTACGTGTTTATTTTAATTTATTAAGTTTAGGGTTTAGTAGTTTACTATTTAGGATTTTTAAATTTTTAGGTTATATTCATTTTTAACTATTATTTAAGTTATAAACTCACATTATAATTTATTATTAATGTTTTGGCTATCAATACCCAATCCTGAAACCCCTGAATGGCCCAATCCCGAAGACCAATCCAAATACCCAAGACTAACTCCCATTTCCCATATAGTTAGATAAAGCCCAATCCTAATTCTGATTGGGCACTCCCGAAACCCCTCTTAAACTCACACTATAATTTATTATTAATGGTTTGGCTGTTATCGAGTTTTAGTTTTTAAATATATTTGTTTTAGCATTATAAACTCATTATAATTTATTATCAATAATTTTTTGTAAGTCACATGACACTGGGACATGAGACACACAATACATGCAATATGAGTATTTGACACGGGATACATCAGCCCCTGAAATAGGATACAAGGGAAACACACAGACACAGACACAGACACAGACATAAGGATTCAATTTATATAGAAATTAGAACATTTGTAAAATATTGATACAACTAGTTATTACATCAATGATCATTGATGAATGATGATCAAACACACAAGAAATCAGAATATTCTATACACATAAAATAGAAGTTAGAACCGTAAACTACAGTTTTCTCATTAAGTCATTTGATATCATCACAATCAAAATGTATTAAATAGATACTGAATTACTAATACTTTGGGTGCCAGGTGGGAATGCCAATGGCAAATACAAAATAGGGTAGATATTAGATACTGGAACCGTAGACGGGAGAATCTGATAGCTCGTAGTCGTCAATCATCTTCCTCCAGGCCAGAATCATCAAAATTAACACCAGTGCCACTGCTCTCTCCTCCATCCTCCTCTATACCCAATCCAAGCTTTGCATCTTTTGGTGTGGAGGATGACTCCTCGAGAGGATCACCATCATCTAAAGTGACTGGCTCTAGCATTTGTTCATTAAGATCCATGTGGGTAATACCAACTCAACGGTGCCCTCCAAATGCATGTCATCAGGAAATACATCCCACATCTTTGTCCTTCCATTCAGCCACTCATCCCTCATCCTGTAAATAAGACGAAGGTTGGAGTGCACCTACACCATTGTCTCTGCTCTAGACTGCTCAAGCTACACTTTTTTACACTATGCAACAAATTCTTATATGTGCTCCAATTCGTCTATGTAATTTTCTTTTTTCCAAGCTAGTTCATTTTGGAGACTTCGAGCCCATTCCACTTTCCGTGGGCAAGTAAGTGAACACGGGAAGTGTTTGTCATATTTTTCAGTCATTTTCGTGAGCATTTGCATTCTTCTTTCATAGTTTTATTCATAAGTCACGTCGGTTCGGTTAGGAAGGTGAAATTAGGTGAAGGGTGGAAGTTGATATTTTTAGCATTCACTAAAAGGCTAGTCGATTGTTTCCAAAATCCCTAGAGTGCAAGTTTGGCATGCACAAAAGCTAAGAAGACAAATAGGGAAAAGAGCTTGGCTAATTTGTAGCGATCAGGCATCTTGTCAAAATTATACTTGCACGGTTTTAGGGATGATTTCTCAACTCTAAGGGGCAAAAATCCTTTTTTGTGGCATACAAGGAGTACGAAACCCTTCCTTGTTCAATTGAAGAACGAAAACTCTACAATTGGTGGTTTCTAAGTGCTAAAAATAAGACTAAAGTGGCTGCTTAAAAACTAGGGTTAAATCTGGAGAAGAGCTGCGAAGGTGGGAGCATCAAAAATTTACCCTCTGCTAGGGTAGTGACTTGCAGAGGAGGACGCTAAAACAGTGCCATCTAGTGGCACATTTATTCATTTGGAGCATGTTACCCATCTTCACACATAAGATTAGAGGCTGATTTCAAAGTTGAAGGATATTTAAAGGGGCAGTAGTTAACCTGTATTTCAACACCATTATTGCATGCCTGTGTTTCAATGCAGCCTTAGCCAAAAAGAATTACAGCTGTATATATCTTCATAATTTGCACAAATTTTGACGAGAACTTTGAAAAGGTATCTGTTCAATTTATTGAATATAGAATTTTGGAGAATTTGTACAGACCACTTTTAATTTGTTTGGATGCTGTTTGAGACTCTAACACAGTGCAAATCAAAGTTTGCTGCTAGTGTTTCTAATTACTTTCAAACACTTATTGGCATGTCATAAAAACCAGATTACGCTCAATTAGCATTGGTGCTATTTCTTCCACTTTCAGTTTCAGCCTTGGAGAGTTACTTTTACATTATCATATGACACTTGCATGAAGTCACTTGAGCAAGGACCCTCATGGCTAGATGGGGTAGAATAAGGCACATAATGCCCCATTGTTCTCCTTGCATGCACAGGGCTTCTTGGCACCTAGATCTCTGATGGCAGCATAGTCTTCCAAAGGCTGTTTTTGCCAGTGGGAAACAATATAAAACATACCCCACCTCATCAAGAATTGCTTTGTCCTGATATATCCTTCTAAATGCTACCTTGCTTCCCTGTGAAATCTCTCTGTCTATGTGAGGAGGGAATCTACGTGAAGGCCCACCATTGAGCCAATCATCACTGTAGTACTAGGGATTCAAGAAATGAGCCAATCAATGGAAAGGTGTGCAATTCTTCTCCCACTTGGTGATAAGAATATCCCATATGGTGGTGGATCTCTGTTGATTTCCCATACTCAGGGCACTCATTCTCTACGAAAATGGTCTTCACTCCCTCAATCACAGAGTCCCACCCCGCATAGAGTTGTTGCAAGGTGTGCTGGATCTCTATATTTTTTGCCAACCGCAGCAAAGTACATGATAGGGTCCATGATCATAATGGTAAGTATCTACCCTCTCCCACCAATTTATCATTTAACACCGCATTCCTTCTCCCTTTCCCTTGAAGCAATTTTATTAGTTTTAGGTGATTCACAAGAGATACCAGCCCACTCTAGAGGTAACTATGGCCCCTAGAGTGGTCATGAAGTTACCCACAACCTCCTGAGGTGTTCCAATTTTGTCAACAAAAGAGAGAGTACACTGAGCATCTGCATTCTCTATCAATGATTGTGCACTGTCTATAGATTGTGACAACATTGATATCCTCATGTACTAACTATTGTAGAATAGGGCATGCATCATTAATGAGTGTTCCCATCCATGTCACATATGAAGCAATAAATTTAAGTGCTAAATTTAAAGAATGAACAATGCAAGGTGTCTGAAATATCTGTGGATATTTGATTTCCACAATCATGTCCTCAACCTTGCAAACAAGTGTGTTATCTATGATAATTTGCTCACAAGAATCAACACCTACATCTTCAATGACTTTAATGAATAGTTCACCCATATATTCCGCATCCTTGTATTTTCCAAGAGTATCCACCACTTTCAAGAAGACTGGTCCATTCTGGGATGACCCCATGAAATTGATAAGTGGATGGTGTGTTGCATCCGTCCATCCATCAAATACAATACTAACACTGGATGAGGGCCATGATGATTTAATAGGTGCTAGAATTTTATCCCTTCCTTTGCCTTAACTGACAATGTGGTTATAAGCTTCTCTGAACTGGGAGGCACATCTCTGAACTGGGAGGGACATACCTAGTTGGAGCTTTACACATCTCAAAAAAGAAAGGAGACTATGCAAAATTAAATGAAATGAAGTTGAGATAGAAGTAGAACCTAATGGTAAGATCAACCTCCTCTCGTTGCTTTTGTTGGATGGCTTCCTCAAGAATGGAAGAGGATCATCATCTTTGTGTGTCTTACATTGCTACTGCCAATGTCCCCAAGCCAATAGCATCCTGTCTTGACATTTTTTTGGGTAGCATTCACTGATTTACATGCTCCAAGTCCATACCTAAGGCCCAACAAATGACCCTTATCTTGGTAGTAGGTGCTCTTGAATTTGAGATGGCAATAGTTACATGTCTAAACAATATTTCCTCCCCCAACAAACTTTGCCCCATGCCCTTGTTTTCTTGTTACATACTTCCAGAACGTTTTTTTCTTGAGCTTGCTTTCTTGTTACAACAGGGTTATATGCATCACTGGCAGCTCCACTTCCAACTCAAGGAGCACTAACAGAGATAAGATGAACTTAGAGGACGGGGGCAGCACCAAATCTCAAATTCTTCCCTATTCCTTTGACCTTTACAAGCTGCTCTTGATGGTTGAGCCATGATTTATGTGGTATGAATGACGAAAACCACTTCTATTGGAGAAATGCCAAATGTGATTGCTAAAATACCTTCAAATCCCGTGGAAGCCCTTCAAATTTGAAAAATATCCTTTGCACTTGCACAGTGAAATAAAAGTTCAGCCTTCTCCCTATCTGATATTGTACAAATGCAAAAAGACTTTAACCGCTTTTTATGAAACACGGTACGCTGTTTTTCGTTGGAGAAGAGTCAGATACGCGGGACACTGCTAAGACATGTGGGACACTGCTAGGACACATGTTTGACATGTGTCAAACATGTGTTGGACACGTGACCTAGCATGTCACGTGTCCAATACGTTGGATATGGACATGGGGGCCTTGGGGGACATGTCCCATTCAATAGATAATTTGGCTATTATTTTGTTTAGTTTTTGATATTTTTTAATTGTTTATTAATAGCAAAAAGTTAATTTGTAAATTTATAATTAGATTGATCTAGACTTTAGAAAATTAGAAGTATAATTTAATATTTATTATTTAATTTAATTTTTAAAATATAAATTATAGGAACGTTTTACTTTTATGATATGATATATAGTTTGTTCTTATGATTTTTTTTAAAAAATTAAGCTAAAAATTTAAATGTTGAGTTGGAGTTTTTCATTACCGATTAATTTATTATTTATTTTTATTTTTTAAAAGGGTTTTAACAATTTAGATATTTATTTTTATCTTTTAGAAGGTTTTTAACAATTTAGATAGATTATAAATTTTTTGGGGATATTTACTTGGTATTAAAGTTATATAGGCTTAAAATCTTTATTTAAATTTACTAGTAACATTTAATTTTAAATCTTTATTTTATTAAGTTTTTTGTTTTTATATAATTTTAATTAGTGTTAATAAGTTTTAGTGTTTTTTCTTTTATATATTTTTTGTCATTATTATTTTTCTTATCATCTCATCTTTTTCTAAAACATATAGGGTCATAACATAATTCAATGACACCGCCAAAATTGAAAGTTGAGGGATCGAAACACATAACATGAGACGACAATAATATCTAACGTGACTTGTGTGGTCATTCCTTTGTCGGGAGTATCAAAAGGGTAATGGACCACTTACTTGGCATCTTTGTTGTTGCACGAGGGGGTGTTAGTGCATGCCCAAATGCAACTCCAAAGATCAAAGCTATGTTAGAGAAAGAACAAGCCTTTTCATCCACAAAAAATATGAAATCAACACAACAAAGTAGAGAACTCAAGTACAAATATCTATGTTTACAACAAATTTAATGTCTTTTGCTTGAAACATGCCCACATCAAAGGATGCAACAGGGGTATCAAAGAGTGGAACTTTGAACAACCTGTAGAAACTAGTGGAGAAACAATGTGGATGATGCATTACTGATTTGTTTTATTCAAGTGCAATTCCATTCAATGTTGCCAAGAATCCGCATTTTGAGAATGCAATTCAGAAAGTTGTAGAGATCGGCAAAGGTACATGCCTCCTAATGCAGAGGCTCTGAGGACAATGCTTTTGAAGCAATCAAAACATAGGGTGATCGAAAAACTGCAGTGGTCTAAGATACTTACACCATATTGAGTGATGGATGGTCAAACATGTATTATAGGCCATTGATTAATGTTTTGGAGGCTTGCCCTCTAGGCGTAGTGTTCTTGAAGGTAGTTGATGTCATGAACCACAATAAAATTTATTAGTATATTTTCAAAATCTTAGAGGAAGCCATTCTTGAAGTGGGTATAGAGAAGGTGGTTCAAGTTGTAACTGATAATGCTGCAAATTTTGTGGGTGCTAGGAAGTTGATTATAGAAGTATCCACATATATTTTGGAGACCATGTGCAACGCATTGCCTTGATTTATTGCTTCATGATTTGGTTAAATTTCCGTGGGTGCTTGAAGCAATTCACAATTCACAAAGGAAGAGCAATTGTGAATTTCATTAGACACCACTGCCTCACATTGAATATTTATGGGCAACATGCATTCAGAGAATTATCGAGGCCTTGTGAAACAAGATTTACTTCATTTTATATCACTTTGAAAAGAGTGGTTGAAGAGAAAGCAATGCTAAGGTTAGTTATTTGTTCAATTGAGTGGGAAAATTCAATTCTTTCTAAAGGTGCAAAAGGAAAGAACATAGAATAAAAAAAACTAAAAACATTTTTTTGGTAAGTGCGACAAAGATTTTAAAAGTGTGTTAACCGATCGTTGAAGTGCTTCATATGGTTGATGGCGGTAAACTTTGTATTGGTATGCTTTATGAAAGTATGGACCGTTGCATGGAAAACATTCAATTATATGGAAACATACTATGTTGAGATATGAGAAACAATTGATTTTAGGTGGAAAATGATGCATTTCCCTTTGCATCGAGCAGCTTGCTATTTGGAGCCTATACTCTTCCACTAAGTCACAAGGTTCGAGTTCGAGTTTAAGTTCGACGAGGATAAAATTCGGTTCAAGTTCGCCCGATGGATAAAGTTCGTAAAAAAATTCGCCAATAAGTTCAATGAATAGAAAAAAAGAAAAACATTAAAATTAAATAAAAAATAAAAATGAAAATAGAAAAACATTATAAAATCATTTAAAACATCATTAAATATATATATAAAATTAAATAAAAGCTATTTCATATTATATTTAAAAAATAAATATAATAAACAAATTAAATTAATATAAATTTAAATAAAATTTTTAAACCAATTTAAAAAATATGTATAATTTTTAAAAAAAAGATTAAAACGTTTGAAAGAAAATAAGAAAAAATAATTAAAAGTTTAGAAATAATAATGAAGATTATAAACTAAAAATAAAAGAAAACCTAAAAAGTGGTTGAAACCAAAAAGGTAACATAATAAAAAGTAAACTAAACCGAAACCTAATATGCATCGTGAATGTTAAAAGGCAAGAATAATATTAAAAGGCAAGAATAATATGCATCATGAAGAACAATGGAAGATTGATATGCATTGTGAGGAAGGTGGACGAAGACTTGACTGACGGTAATGGCTGAGGCTGCCACGCGCTGCTATTTCAATGTGAAGAATAATAATGGAATACTGCCGACTGTCCACTATTTTTTCTTGTGCCTCTCATAGTAGCGCTTCTATTCCTGTGATTCTGCCCACGTAGCTACAACAGGTACAACCTAAATCAATGCCCATAGTGTTGGCGCCAATATCACAGTGTATTTTTTGCTGCTCGACCAAAAAAATATTTAATGTGTTTAGCAGAGTGTGAACTGCACGAATTTAAACGACTTTTTAGGGCACCATAAAAGTTCGACGAATTTTGAATTTTTGGCCAAAAATTCGGCGAACCTTGTGACTTAGCTCTTCCATATAGATAGACAAAGTGACAATGAAATCATGAGTGGTCTTCATAAAGCCATAGGGAGGTTTAAACAAGATCCACAAGTTGCAAGCAAAATCAAGGATCAATGTTGGACATATAGGTTAGAAGAAAAGATGCTTGGAATATCAACAACCAAGTATGACATGTCATGCCCATATGTTGAAGGATATAGGTGGTGGAATAACTTTGGTGCAGATAATTGTGAGCTACAATGCTTTGCTGTTAGAGTATTGAGTTAGGGAGCAAGTTCATCATCTTGCGAAAGGAATTGGAGTTGCTTTGACCACTTTTGAGCAAAGAAGTAGAGCAAGTTGTGGTTTGGGAGGTTGAGAGATCTTGTTTATATTTGCAACAATTTGTAGTTATGTATGAAAAAAGCAACAAAAGATTCATCTACCTTGTCTTAATAAGTCCAACCTATTTCAGAAGGCATAACATATGTAGATGATCTTGACTTACTTTCATAAGATGAATTTAGTGGTCAATCCGATGATGATGATGATATTGAGCCATCTCAGCCAAGTGCTCTTGATGATTTTGAACTTTTTTGATGTAAAAAGAAAGGCGAAAGTGAGAAGTTTGAGATCAGTCTTAGAACTTAGATGCTTTAGAAACTAGATCGTCTTTTTGAAAATAGAAACCTTCTTTGAAGTTGTGATTTCACACGTGTAATGTTCTATTCTGATCTACTTATCGTGATGCATATGTTTGGACATCTTTTTTCAAAGTTTTTGAGGCTATATAATAATAATTATATATTTTGACATTATTGTACATTTATTATTTTTATTGAAATAAAATAATAAAAATGCAGATTCATATAATTTGAACTTATTGATGATTTTTTAACCCAAATTTTATTGGCTGATGAACTTGTTTCAAATTTTATTCTTCCCGAACACAAACACAAACACGCATTGACTTAGACTAGAAATATAGTTGTGGTAATATTCACATTTGGATAATTGGTTGTAGATTTCAAAGCATAGTTTGCATACTTGTATTCGGTAGACCCCAAACAAATTGATTCGGCAAAAACTTGGCAAGACTTGGCGAATATTCGAGAATATTTGGCAACTTAAAAAATATGCAAATTTCCTTAAAAACATAAATAGTTTTGCAAAATATAGCTACAAAACGTATCTAATGAGTCTATAAAATGTTGGGGAAGTGTTTCTATTAGATTTGAATACAAATACAATACATAATTGCATCATCATGCGAATACAACAACCAACTAATAAGTGTTATGAATTTATGATGATTGTCATTGAAAATTATCATCATAAATTGCATATCTATGCAAGTTACAATTTACAATATTTACATTTTCCTCTTTCTTGTTTTAGGATGCTCAATTGCTGTGTGATTACAAGTGACGGAGTGTGATGCCTTTATAAGACAAAATCGAACATTTTTTTCAGCGTGAAACCTGCATTTTTCCCATTTTCCGCATTAAACCAGTGCAATGGCGAGTTTTAGGGTCAAACTCACCGAATATTGGCGAATATTCTCTGTGAGTATTCGCTAATATTCGGCATAGGGGAATGGTGAGTTTTACAGGCGAATATTCGTTTGAGCAAATTTCTGCCGAGTACTTGCCAACTCGGCGTTTTGAAAATTAGTACTTGTCAAATAGGCAAACTACCTATTACAAAGCCACTGTTTCAAGAACAAGTATGCGTTCTCATGATTTTCAAATGCTAACACTCGAGTAAGCTAGCTATATCTAGTTAGTGTCTGCAAAATTTAGAGGGTTTTTCGTGTGAAGATTCTTTATCAAATATGAGGTGAAAATTGAAAGATTAGAACTCAAAGGCTGCTTATGCAGTTTATGTCAAATGAGAAAACTGCATGTGTTTTTTACTTGTAAAGAAGTTTAAAAAAATATAAAAAAAAGTATTATAAAACTGAAATTCACATGTTTTAATGTTGGAAAAGTGCAGATATTCGTTGGGGACGTCGTGAAGTCCCTGGGATGTCTCGGGGATGTCACTCAAAATCTGCATTTCTACCACTTTCTCGTCTTCAACATGAAAATCTTCTTTCACTTGTCTCCACGTGCACAAAACCAATATCAATGTTTTGATATATGTTGGCAAATTATAATATCCAACTGTATAAACAAAAATATATGCCTAACAAGCGTAATAGAAATGCAACATGAATTGATGCTGTTAAGGAAGTTAAACAACCATGAATGTGAATCCAAATTGAGTAAAACATTTAAAAAATGGCAGAGTAATGTATTTTAGAGAATCAAAGGAAATTCGATATGCAACTTATGCAGATTGCATTGAGCATGGTATAGAGATAGTCCCACACTTAGACAAGCAACACAGCAATATGGGGAACAAGAAAATTGCATTCGGAGTTGATTCTAAGGTACTGAACTGTGATAGAACAGAGTATTTATATCAAATGATGTAGTGAGAAGTGATACTGCATGGATGCGGAGTTTATTCTGTGCAGTAGAAGAAATAAGGTGTATAATTGTAGAGAAGGCGTAGAGCAGTAATGGCCCTTTGGAGAATGACTGCAGTGGTGTTAGGGTGTATTATTGGTAGGCAATTGAGACATGAACTGTGAACAAGATGGCCGAATCAAGTTATTGGATTATATAAAGCATAATGCTCCTTTACTCAGCACACGTCGATATATTTTTAATTTTCCATAAGAATTTTTATATGACTTTAAATGCATTTGAAGATCGCTCTCATATCTTGATTCTTTCATATGTTATATGATGCATATGAGAATAGGGTGCGTGCCTTTTTCTTGGCACTTGGTGAAATATTGCAGTTATAAGGGACCTTTTTGTTCTTATATGCTTTTATAGGGCGGTTTATGGTGCATAATGAAAGGTGTGTGCTTGCTTTTGTGTTTTAACAACTCATGAAGTTTTTTCCCTTAGTCACAAGTTAAGCGAGGAGAAAATTTTCTTGGAAATTTCAGAAGTTACTTATTACTAATAATTTTGTGGAGGTTCCAACGAGATGAGTGATGAGGATGTTGCATATTAGCGTGTGGAACATTGTGGGTTTATGGAAAGAAAACATAGGCCATTGGCCAATGAACATTGTGTATACATAAAAATGGACACTAATGCTTTTCGTTGCCAAGGACACATTGACCTCCCAAACTCAATATCACGGGATTTGGGTGGGTGGTGATTGAGCTCACGTTTATGTCTTGATGGACCCAAAGTTGTTGAGGCCCCTAAGGACCTTAACATTCCTTCTAGGACTTGCCTTCCACGTCTTCTACCCATCATTTCACATTATTGATTAGTCATTTGTCCACTAGATGTGTTGCACTGGCCATTTTGAATAATAGGACATATGGGATGACTTTGGGACATCAAAATTGCTGTCAGATTTTAATGATAACCGACACATACAAGACATCCTTTATGCATTGCCCATACCCAAATTCTTAGGGAATTGAGTAGGGTAGATAAAGGCGTTGGTATAACTTAATCTAGGAATAATGCGATCATTATTATCACTCACACTTGCCCAAATTTTTCTGTAGGTTTTTAACATTTTTACAATCAAGATTTCAAGTACTCATTGTCTAGACAGCATTCTAACCATTGGTGCAAATATTCTAGATTAGGTCTAACTGTAGTGACGCAACAAGGAGCAGGCTGTCAACCTCACTTGTCATTAGGAAGATCCCTACCATTTGAGAGCTTCCTTTAGCCACTTCCCCCATGACGTAGCCTCACTTGACCACGAAAGAGCTCAACGCATCAAACTTAGTAAAGAGATAGTACTTATTTTTTGACACTTTACATTGAATATGCAAATTTTAAAACCTGTTTGCAGGTCTCTCAAGCACCTTTCAAGTTGTCAAGTTGTTCATCAATACAAGTGTATACATTGTTTGCATACCCTAACCTTGTTCATTTTGTTCTGTTGATTGTATTATTGTATGGTTAGAGTATTGAATGTATTGCTAGATTGTCCCCCCTCGTAAGTTTAGAGTGTGTGTTTGGTTTAGCTCAATACACATCGAAGATGAGGGAACCATTGTTTGGTTGTAGATAGGTAAAAACTGATTGAAATCCAATAACCGGTAATTATGATGGATGCAAAAGTACATGGCTAAAAAGAAGGGAGTATATATAGCACATGAGACAAATGAAAAAAATAAAAAAGGAACTAAGCAAGATATCACTGGTAATTATGATGGATGCGAAAGTACAATGCTAACATCAATAGTTGGATGGTTGAAAAAAATGCCACTATGGTAAGCATATATGATTGGAGAAGGGAAAATATTGAATGGATGTTTCCTTATGTGCATAACACAATGGTAGACTTAGGGAGACAGATGCATGAATTGTGTGACTTTTGTCAAAGAAGTCAAGAGTTCATATGAAGGGAGACTGCATCTTGATTGTGTGGGGGGATGCCACAACTAAAGATCATGATTTGGGGACTGCAGGGTATTTAACATGGTTTTTTTTTTGGTTCATTAGGTAAAGGTATTAAAATGTGGTTCAGTGGTGGTGGAAACATTTAAGTGACCAATAGTTTCTTAGAGGACTATTAGGAGAACACTAGGTTAATAACCATCCTTGGATGGTGTGTTGTATCATTATAAATTACAAAATATACATAGTTGTATTGTGAAGAGTCATGAGTTACATAAGACTTGATATGAAAGATCAAAAGCTATTTCCTCCTAGGGACCACTTGCTTCAATGGTGGGAGATATATGCTTATAGAGTCAACCATTTAATCATTGGAATTATGGTTTTGAACATCTTCTAAAGAGTCTTTTATGGGTGTATCAAATAAGTTTGATTCTATCTAGACATTTGTTTATTATTATTCTTGATTTTAAGTCAAAGCTTATTTTCTGAGGAAACTCACGTCTTGGGCAACTTGCTCTGGTCAGTCTAACAACTAAAATTTTACATATGTTTATGATAAATCATTATTGTACCTATATATATGTATATGTATATATTCTTTGATTTTTGAGGTTAGTTTTACAGATGTTTCATTTTCAATTCTTATATATCTGGAACCAAATGTGTTCTAGATGCTTTTCTTTACCAATTTTTTAGATTTGTTATCTCTTGTATGAATTGAGATTTCTGAAATTGGTAACTATGTATTTTTGTGAACTTTTCACACTTTTCGCTTGTGTAATTCAAATTGTTTCTGCTTCCTAGCCTTAATTCATTCTAAATTTTATGTTCTTATATGCTTTGTCAATATCAGAAAATAACTCTATGTAACTCCGAAAATTTTCATTTTTGTATGTCTTTTTAAAAGCTGATAATGGTTCAATTTCATTTCTTGTTACTTCAACAATTAATGCTATTATTTTCGTTCCGTAGATTTTTTATATATGTAATTAAGTGCCATTACTATTAGTTATCGAGGGTCGCTATGAAGAAATGGAACCTACTGTACATGATCTTGGCTCGTATCTCCCATCACCCTTATAATTCTTTTGCAGCCTTCTGTTTCTTTTTTCTATTATATCTTAATTTTTGAATATGTAATTTTTACATATTTCTTTGTATAGTTGCTCGGTTTTTTACAGCATTGCAGTATTATTCTATAGTTTATCAGACAGAAAAATTAATTTCCAAGTATGATTGAATTTTGATTTGTTTCCATGATAGGTCAGCAAAAAATTCCCTTCACAACGGGGTTATTGATTGGCATTGGAGAAACAAGAGAAGAAAGACTGCAAAGCTTGCTTGTGCTTCGCTCGCTTCATCAAAAATATGGTCACATACAAGAACTCATAGTCCAAAATTTTCGTGCAAAGGCAGGTACACGGATGGAAAATGCAACAGAACCTTTACTAGAAGACCTTGAATGGACTATTGCAATGGCTCGGTTGGCTTTTGGTCCGTTGATGAGCATACAAGCACCTCCAAATCTAACTCCGATGATGTACGTAAATTCTATTTGACTTAGGTGCTGCCAAAAGAGTTTTTGGTGAAACCATTACTGTAAACTTTCATAATTCCCTTTCAAGAATAGTTCATGTGATGATTTATAGAGCCAGTTGTGGGGAATCATATCATGACAATGGCATTATTGTAGAAGTATGCATTTGAAACCATTATAGCTGGTGGCATTAGTGAAATCTATTTTAGAAATACCTGGAACATGAACAAATTCACATGAAATGCATTTTTTTCTGATATACATAACATGATAGCACACATTGCTAATTTACAAGAAGGAACATTGCACACAGATATAGAAAATAGGAGTGCTTTTGTTCTTCTTGTACACCATGTACTTCTTCTCACACCCTTTGTATGGATAGAGAAACCCCTTAATGCCAACCCCATGAAGTACATACAGGACGAGTCAGGATTGGTGCATTAGTTAGACACGACCACCTGCATGTAGCCATATTATGATTGAGACATAATAAAAATCAAATGACCCTAAGAAAATTACTTCTTATTTAATCATTTCTTTTATTGAACTGCGTGCTTTTATCTTTAAACACTACGTGCTTTTATCTTTAAACACTACGTGCAGGTAAGTATGATAAGATGTAATGTCAAGATTCCTATCTATATATTTCTCCCCCTTCGCACCTTCACCCCCTGGCCCTCCACAAATTATTTGGCATCCCTATTGGTACTAATCAAGCATTGGTGTACAATGTGGATGTAGAGGTACGTTTAGTGGGAATCTATTGACAAATGCCTAAGTTTGGATTGATGATGTAGTATAAGTCATAAGTATGTGGCACAGTTTGTAGCGATTTTGCAGACCACATTAGTAAGTGGCACAGGTTGTAACGATGACACAGACCACATTAGTACATTAGTAAGTGAGGTGCAAACTTCTTAAGTGCCAATGTAATTGAAGTAGAGAGTGTTGCAAGCCCTTGTGTGGTAACTTTTCTCTTGAATTTTGTAGCTGTTTCGGCTCCCAATCAAGTTTCCTATAGGCTCTTCTAACCCATTCATTAGCTTCTAGCATCATCATGGTGATCTCTTTCTCAGATGCCAGCTTCATATTCGGCCTGAATTTATTAAACTTGGCCCTTGGGCTGTCAGAACAGATTTTGTTGTCCATTTATTTACAAATTTTCTACTTCAGATATCATGATTCTGAATTGCTGGTTTGGTTTGCCAAATTTATTCTATCTGCATAACATTTTGCTTCCATTCACAATCTTTGCTTCATATCCTTACAGCTGCTTCTTGCTGTTTCAGCAGTCATCTGTTGCATTTTTAATTACTTACTGCAATTACTTGTCTACAGCTTGCACCTTTGATAAGAACTGGAGACCTTCAAAATGGGATATCTTCTGAACATCAAAAAAGTTCCTTGAAATTGTCTGCTTCAAGTAAAATTTCAAGGATTTTAAGTGGCCTTCGTCACTACCCAAAATCTGCCCTCCCTTGGCTAATTGTGCATGGCTATAACTTATAACAGTTATAGCTTTGACTTTTATGGTGGTTCTAAACAAGGTCTAAATAGGGTTTTTGAAAAGTTCTTCAAGGTTTGACTAGATATCTAAGATTGACAACTTTTGTCGAACTCTGAGTATAGATTTTTGATTGATAACCTTTGTGATTAGATTATTAATTTTGGTGGGATTATACCCATGTATGTTCAAGTCATCTCAAGACGACCTCCATGAGTAGTTATTGCCTGAATGCTATTTTCCTCATATTTTTTGGTAATAACCATGATGCTCGCACTGCTAACAAATGCTTGAAGTTAAAGGTGGTTGTGTGCTAAGTGGGTCTCTTTTCATCATGATTATTACTAAAATTACAAGAGGAAATATGTCCTTAGGTAATAACTACTTGTGGAAGTCATCTTGAGATGACTAAAACCTACACGAGCATAATCTCACAAAAATTAAAATTCTTATCAAATTACCTTTGGAAGCCTTCAATTATTTAACATCTGGGTTATTTCTCCTTGACTACAACATGCTCAACGGAGACAAGTAGAAATTTGATATTTGGTATTTTATAATATATTTATAATAATTGCTTTGCAATATGGTCAGATATGGAAAATGAAGGAATTCCTTCAACGTCCTGCAACATCAATTTATAATAGGTCATGGAAAGCAGTTAAACAAGGGTACTGCTTGGCTATGATTCCTTAATCTGCAACAAACTTGAAGCGAACTCTGTCATTGCGTTCACTGAACTGCATCGTATTATTATTTTCTCTTTTACGATCAAAATTCACTTTTTGGTTAGCATTTCATATGCGTCTCACGCATTTCGGCTGCCATCTTTGATTTCCTTCATCTCGAGCTCAATACATCGTGAAACATCTTTGCGTTATAGTTCACATACATTTATTCCCATTCATCAAATTTACTTGCATCTGTTGCGAGTCACCGAGGCTTTGAACATCAACCAAAAATATAGGCAAAAAGATTAGAACAATGGCTGAACATAAAGTGACAAGTACAGAGGAGATAATGGTCCATGATTTGTAGCTCTGATATCACTTATTTGGGCTCCATAGAAAATGAAGGAAATCTTTACACAATAAACATTGCTGCAACCTTCAATATTATACACATGAATTTACAAAATATTCACAGTATAGTGTAACCGGCAAGAAAATTCTTCTGAACAACTTGGATTTCTATTCGTGTTATTCGCATCCATATTACAATATAAATGATAAGCAACATAATACCTAGGTAATAATATAGAAGTGCTATATGAATCTTAAGGCATAAATGCTACGAGGTTTTGACCAATTTGTAATAGACTGGAAAAAACTTATGTTTTACTGGAATTTGCTATTTCCTGTGATTTTTTTATTATTTTCGTGTTTTTGCTGAGTTTATTATCGAGTTCAAGTCGACCAAATAATCATTCTTGTTAGCCGAGTCTGAATCTTGTTAGTACGCAGGAGACTCTTGGAGGTGAACAAATGGAAGAATTGTTCAAAGCAAGTTATCTAGACTCATTAACAAGGGCTCCAAAGGAGATTGCTGGGGGATAATGATCTGTTATGCTCCTTGGTGTTTTTTACAAAATAAAAGCAAAAACCCTTGCCTAGAGGTTTGAAAACATTGTTTCAAAGAAACGAGAGAGCAGTTATCATGGTCTAAGAGGACATTGTATTGGCACTTGTGTCTGGTCAAAAAACTCTCTTCTGCAAATAAAATTCATTAAGGCCTACAATGCAATTGAAGGACTTCGTCTTGAAAATGTTGGATTTTCTTGGCTCTGGTCCATGTTTAATAGAGTTGTGGGTTCTCTCTTCACACATGCTTGTGCAAGGGTTTGTGGAAGTAGAATCTTGTTTGATCCACTTCATCCATAGAGATACATTACATGTTTTCTTCGTCGTCAGCTCCATGCTTCATTGGTGTGACCCTTCCCTCACTCTCACTTGGTTATGTTTACTTACAAGTTACATGTTGTGGTTTGTGGTTCCTTCTTCAAATTTCCCTTATTTGCTTTGTTTCTTTGCTTTTAGTTTTTTGTTCTTTTGATTCATTGTTTTCTCTTGTGATTCCAACTTGGCCTTTTACCTTGCTATGCTAGAAAATTATTGGCAAAGAAAGTATATTTCCCTGTTATCTTTGGAATGAAGAGCAATAAAAATGGCACACACAGAGAGAATTAGACCCTGCTAAACATTTGATTGGTACTAAAAAATTAGTCTTTTAGGGGATTTGTAATATGATTCCTAAAGCTACCTTTAAAACTTCAAGTGCAAGCTTTAGGACCTTACCAGAGAGATTGGAAGTGGAGTAAAGTAAAATAATTGTAATCCTATGAAACAAAGAATTTGTTCATCAGAGTGAGACACAAACTCTCTATTATGTTGCGTTTGAACAAATGATGAGGAAATTGTGACCCTAAATAAAGATGGTAAAAGAGAGGTCAAATTCATCTAATATCAACAAGCTCTTTTAAAGACTTTAAAACTATTGCTAATGAAAGTTGGCATGTCTGAAAACTCAGGTGTTCCATGTGTGTAAGAAAACTCCTTACGGCAGGCCCTTTTGAAATGTATAGATACTAAGACTGCGAGATGTGGGGAAAGGATTTCTGGGGCGGAATTTTTTTCTATATTTCTGGGATAGCAGGGAGACAGCTAGGGGTTGGCTATTAAAATAATATATAAAACTATTAATATTAAAAATATAAAAATAAAAAATTATTAACAACCAATTTTCTTTTTTAGGCTTCAAAAAAGGTGTCTTGACAGTTTTTCCTGCACTACTGCCCATTCTAGATTTTTTTGGAAATTTCAAAAAAATGGGAGTAACACAATTTTTTTTCTCAATGCCAGTTTGCAACAGAAAATTCATTGGATAAGGGCAGACTGGAGCAAGCAGGTCTAATTAGAGATTCAACATTTGTATCTTCAAAATGAGGAAAAACATGTTGAAGATTTTTGAAATGTGGAAGACATAGCAGTCTGTGACAGTCCACTGTCCACATTTGTGCTGGAAAATTTCTGCATTCATATATCACTCCCAATTCTTATTATGTCTCTTTAATAAAACACTATGTTGCCAGGAAACGGAAACAGAAACGAATACGAAATGCGGAAACAGCAATTTTCAAAAAACCTTGGATACGAAACGTTACCGGAAATGTACGTACAATATATATATATATATATATATATATATATATATATATATATATATATATATATATATATATATATATATATGCCTGATACTCATTTTATAACTGTAGACCATAAGAGATAATTGATAAAGCACTCAAAATATTTTGTATTCATTGAAATTTGAACTTCTAAAGAGTCATCATTCAACATGGTTACAATTTCAATGATTCACATATACATGATAATAATCTAAATTCTAGAATATATCATCCATATTTTCCTCATAATAATCTCCATGAACACCACTGGAAGCTCCACTCCCAATAGCTCCACTCTGCAGCCCTTGTGCAAAAGATCCCGATTCTTCTTCATCAATACCAAGCAGTGAAAGTTGGCCAAGAATAGCAGCAGAAGCATCAAAGTCACTACTCTTAGGATGCTAGTTTAATGAAAACTGAATTTAGCAAGAGAAAAATGAGAGTGTGATTTAGAATGGACCCAAGATGTCATTATATAGCTTTTAGGAAGTGTTTTTAGCAAGTTTAGATAGGTAGATTAGGTTTAGGTGCAATAAATGAAGGTATTTTTAACTTATGATGCTTTAAAAATTAAGAAACTGTTGGAAACGCCTTGAAAACGTTTGGGACTTTTCCGGAAACGCCACAGACATTTCCAAGGCGTTTCGTGTTTCTGAAACGTTTTTAGGCAGAAACTTGAGCCCCTTAGACATTTCCTGGTAACAGAGATAAAACATGGTTTATGGGTAAACATTTTGGTCTATGCCTGACTGCTTTTCTGATCTAGACAACCTTTTTTTTCATATAAAATTATAAAAACAAGCTTTATTAAATGACTGGAGCTTCCACAACAAATTTTAATCAAGTTTAAACATATACATTTTATTTTTCAAATAGAAATGAATGGCTTTTAAAAACAATCTTAAAATACAAGCGGACATTATGACCTTCCCAAATTTATTTCATTTTCATGTGTTTTTGAGCCCAATGCAATGATGTAGCTAGATTGAGGACATCCATTACCGAACATTGGAAAATTTGCGGGGAAGTTGATCGAGTCGTTAATCAATGTGGAAACCTTGAATGGGGAAAACTATGTGACAAATTCAAGATAAGCACCATGTGATTGATACATATTGTTGTTTTTCAAAAATATATAATTGAGATACATGAACTAGTATTTAAATCCCTAAAATAAAAAAATTGAAAAAAATATTAAAAAAATGTTTGATTTTTATTTCAAGGCGACGTCAAGACGTTCCTTAAAACAGGGGACATTTTTTGGTTGGTGTTTTTGAAATATATATATTTAAGATATCTGAATTAGTATTTTAATCTGTAAATTAAAAAAAAAATGAATATTTTTTAAGGGCGATGTCAGGACATCCGCTAAAAAAGGGGATGTTTTGGGGACGTCTCAGAAACATTCCCTATTTTAGGTGATGCCACGTCCCCATCCCCAAAACATCCTGGATGTCTGAGATTGCTGGGAGATGGGGTGGACAAATGTCCGCATAACACTATTTAAATGCGCAAGCAATAGAATCTTTTGGGCACTTCTGCAAAGTGCAAACACATTTTCGTTATTTATCATAATTCTCTCTTGGCAAGGTCCAATTTTAGGGAACACTTGGATGATCAGAGATAGCTGCAGAGATTTATGGCATGTGAGGAGTCTTTCTGCTATAGATTTCGTTTGGAAGACGATATGCAAGGTGATTTTCATGGAAATGATTCCCTACACTGTCAAGGAGGCTTTTCATGTTTTTCCAATGCTTAATTGATATAAGCACATCTTTTGAAAGATTCATTTTGTTTAAACTGTTTATCCAATGTAATGTTTAGAGAGAGGGCGGGGTGAGGGAGGGAGGGAGAGTACACATCATGCATTGGGCCATCTCCATAACAATTTTTTTGCTCCTTTGAACAACCCATTTTGACGAGAGGCATAGAGAGCTAACAATCGACTTTGAATCCTTGCTTTCTCGAAGTAATCCTTGAATTGTTTGGAAGTAAACTCTTCTCCATTATCTGACTTGAGAGTTTTACTATATTTATTAGGTTGTTTTCTACCGATGTTTTGAACTTGACAAAGCCTAAAGGCATTAAAACATTTTGATTTCTTATTTAGAAAGAAGACCCACATTTTGAGTAGCAAATCATCAACTAAACAAAGAAACTACCTTGCTTCTAGAACAATTGGTGATTTCCAGGATGCTTCGCACAGATCTTCCTGAACGAGATCAAGAATCTTTTTGGAATTCCATGCACCTTCATGCATCTTCAGTAAGAAATGGTTTTCTTTTTTGACTTCCAATCAAGCATCCTGCATGTATGTCCTGCTTCTCATTTATATAAGGAAACCCTATAAACATATTATCTCGGTTAAGTGTGGCTAAATACTGAAAATTTAGATGGCCATACTCATTGTAGCAAAGAATGCTACGGTTGTCATCCACAACCAATGCATGGAAATTAATTGTGGCATGATCAGCTAGCCTGTACAATCCTCCTTGTCCAATTCAAAGGGTGATTGTTATGCCTTACTTGCCATCCAAGACGATACATTTCTTACTGCGGAAGTTCACATTAATGGTAGGATTATCTGTAAGCTGGGTAATTGATAACAAATTCTTCTTCATTTTTGAGAACAATTTGTACATTACCCATGCTTTTCATTGCATGCGACGTACCATCTTGTAGTGAAACAAAATCTATGTAATTGGAATCAATAGTAAAAATTACATGCTCGTCCTCATGGCAAGTGAAATGGCAGGAGCAATAGAATCAAAGAACCATCAATTGATAGCATCACAATTGTTGCCTTGGGAAGCCATGAAGGCATATTCCTCCCCAAAATCATGCCGTGCACCAACTTCTGACAGATTTGCCTGACTCTGGCTTTTTAGAACGAGAGAGATCATACTGTCTTTTGCAGCAATCCTTCTTAATGTGCTTGACCTTATGACAATAGTAGCATCATAACTCGTGTTTTGACGAGGATTTAAAGTTTCACTTTTATTCACCTTTCTATTGAACAACAAATGCGTTTTCAAAGTGTCCAAAACTCGAGTCACTCAATTGTGCCTGTCTCCATTCCTTTTGAAGGAGATATGAAATGACATTGTCAAATGTTAGTGTTTGAGTTTGCCAGTAGAAATTTAAAGAAACCACAAGGGACTCAATAGGTGATAGACTGCTAATCACTAGGACGACCACATCATCCTCATCCAACTTCTTATTGAAAGCTGCCACTTGGTCTCTTAGGCATTTCAACCCAAGCAAGTGCTATGCCAGTGACTCATCCTTTGGTATTTTTGTGGAGAACAACTTTTTAGATACAACACAAGACCTTCTTCAAATGTTTGATATTTATTTTTCATGCTTTCCCAAAGATGTCCTGCATAGGTTGCGTTTTTGACCTCTAGGATCTAATCATCAAACACATACAATTTTAAAAGCAAAAGTGCTTCCTTATGATGTTTATCATAATCTTCAAAATTGGCGGTGGGTATTTTCTCAGCTTGTAAGATGGTTTTTCCACATATGAAATCATGAGTATCTTGGGACTCCAAAAATTATAGTTTTGACTTGTCAATTTTTGCTACACCAAAACACAGTTTGTCTGGACTTACAACTTTAGACAGTTTTTGGGAGAACGAAAATTTTAGAATGCAGAATTTCTAGAACAGCATTGAATTTTTCAATAATTTTTTGGATTTAAAATAGGATCTACAGACTGCTTGCAGAATGAAATTTATATTTTATATTTACAGGCTGGTTATCAGATCAATAGATATATTTCAAACTATAAAACCTTTTCAGAAGGAAGAAATAAATACCAGATTTATCTTCCAGAATTTATTGTGCAGGAGATAAAATACCATTGACTTGGAATTACAAATGACTTATGTTCTTGTTAGCCTCTGCAAACTCCATCTTGCTTTGAATGACTCTGCAAAATTTCAGATGCTTTGTAAAATCTTCAACCTTTAACTCCCTCTGCTCTGCTCTTGAAATGCAGTGGCTCTAATACCAATATTATAAAACGAGGAAAAGAGAATGTATGGAGGGAAAAATAAAGTGCACATTGATTCACTCGTGCCTTTTATTTTATTAATGTCCAAGTAGTTAGGAAAGTCACAAATGATTTCAACAAATTAGATGGTTACAACTATAGTTTACATACTCAGCGAGTTCTTGTGCAAATAATCCCACGGCGAGTTTTCGCCATTAACACTCACGAGTATGGTATTTTTGAATTGGGGAGAGTTTTTCGAAAGTACTCACTAATACTCACCAATATTCACGGTGAGTACTTGTCAGTACTCATTTGATACCGTGTTTTGTATAAAATTTATGTTTTCTTAAGAAATTTAAGTACTTATTAAGTTGCCGAGTATTGCTGAGTCATTTTTTTGGTTCTCCGAGTATTTGCTAAGTACGTGTATGCGAACTATGGTTACAATGATATTAACATATTATGTATTCAACATGTTTTAAGTGATATGAAGGGCTTATGGTCTTTTGTCACTGAGATTGAGTTCTTGGTTAAATGGTGCAATACTGTACTTATACCTATCCTTTATTACTGCCAAAACTTTTGAGGTGTTTTGGGGTTGGGAGCATAGTAGCATTACTTGACAAAAGATCTTGAATAATTGTGCATCAGTGAAATGAAAAATTCCTTGTGTTGTATTGACATGTTGTACAATACAATTGTAAACTTGGGATTTAGCTTTTGAAATCTAATTTTTTTCACAAGGTTGTAGGATATGCCACCCTAGAGTGTGGGCACACGTATGCACTTGCTAGATATGAATATGGGTATGACGCGGCTCAGATACTATACTCGATCTTATTCACATATAGGTTTGTATCTGGGCTATATTGGATATGGTTGGATGCAGTATGTGGGCTGTTTGTAGTTGTATTTGATTTACTAGTAAAAATAAATAAATTGAAAAAAAACTGGAAACGATCTCCTCAAATGCATTTTAGCGGCAACAACTAAGGATGCGGAAGTGAATATGTGTGCGTGTGCATGCGTGCGTGCTCACACCATGTGTATATCAGAGGGTCTTAAAAATTAGCCTAATTTGTATCCATGCAACTCTTTCATTTCAAAACAATGAGGTGGAAATCATAAACCACAATTTAAATCTGTGCAAATAAAAAAAATTAATTTATTTAAAAAACAGTGCGGTGGCTTTTTCAATCCTAAAAGACTGCCCAAAAGCATTTTGGGATTGGTGGTTGAAACTTTGATGGTATTGAAAAATTGAAATGTTGTCTTTTGACTTATTTTACTTAGAGTTATGAAGGGACACATCCCCTAGATTTTGGTAATGTATTAAATGTTTTGGAGACGGGGGACTTGGAGGGGATGCCTCCAATTTTTGGAATTATTTTTTATAATTTATAATTTTTATTTGATGATTTTAATTTAAAACAAAACTCCTCTCAAAAATTAAATCATTACAAAAACATTGAATCCTAATCCCAAAAGTACCTTGAATAACATTAAATAGAGTTTAAACCCCTGAATTTCATTGAATGAATTTAAAATATTTAAATATTAATTTTTATATATGATTATAATAGTTGACCCCCTCTCCCTCGGCCTGTCTCCCCGTCTTCCCCAAAATATGGGGAATTTTTTGGCCATCTTGAAAACCCAAGACTTAGGTAACCACGGAACTTCAACTTTTATTTTGTATATTCAGTCAAGGTTTCTCAGAGTTTATAGGAGGGGAGACTTGTTTCCTAGAAAAACAAAACATTTTTTGGATCTTGTGGATGGCAAGGGATGGTAACTATCTATATATAAATAATATTTGAATTTAAATTACAAAACATTAAAAAAATACATATTGTAAACTACGTAGTCGGTACGTTCCCTAGGGACAACAGGTACCAGTTCGGTACGTCCCCGGTACGGGGTTCAGGTGCAGTTCACAGGGGATACGAGCAGGGTTCTTCTTGCAGTGCTTGTGTACGTCTGTGGATGTACCCGGGCATACCCAGGCCCTGCAGGAAGAACCCTACCCGTACCCGGATGTACCCGCCATGTATTCACGTTTTCTTTAATTTTTTTGTTTTTTGGTTTTAAAAAAAGTCAAACTGACTTTTTAAACAATAAATTATTCTTTTAAACCCTAATTTGTGCCCCCAAACTCTATAACAAGTCATTTACCTCACATTTGCATTCTTGCCTCTTATTTGCATACTTGACTCTCACCTTCAATTTTTCTACTATTTTCAATTGCTTAGGGTTGATTTCAAGTGCCATATAGTCGAAAGAGCTTGCAATAAATGCCAAGGAGTTCAAAGAGCTTGCATTATTGGTGTTGGGTGTATTGAGGTAAGTATTTTGTGATTTTTTAAAAGTATTTTAGTTTGTATTTAATATTTTATTATTTTGTAGTTTTTTTTTGTTTGTTTATTGATATTGTTTTAAGCTTCATTTTTCTACATTTGATTTGATTTTAATTTTAATTTTAAAGTTTCAATATTTTCTCAAGACTAAATTTGTTTTTATTTTTTTAAAAATGCATTGTGCAGTTAAAATGGTTGCGAGTTCTAGTTCTGTGGGTCAAGGTAGTAAAGGTCTCCCTAACAAAAGTGATCCATCCTCCCCCCTTTGGAGACATGTCAAACAACTAGAACAATTACCAGGTGGAGGGGGCTTTATTTGGGTTTGCTCACAATGTAATATGCAATTTAAGAGCTCCTACAGTTGGGTGAAAGCCCATTTGTGTGGGGCTATTGGCCACGGAATTAGAACATGTGGAGGGTTGGACGGAAAGGGGTTGACACGTGTAAAGACCCTTTTATACATCAAAGAGCAGGAGGAAGTAGATGCATTAATTGCATTAAAATCCTAACATCCTATGGCAAGAAAAGGAAGATTACATCGCATTAGCAAGCCACCTGTTTCTCCATTTGTTGATGTTGTGGCCCCAAATCATCCATTTTTGTCTACACCTATTGCAACTGGAGGGGAAGAGGATTCACCTCTTTCTCACAAAAGAACAAAAGATGTAGGCCCATTGGAAAGGGCACTCCAGAATGAAAGCAGGGACATAGCTGACCAAAGTGTTGGACGCTTTATTTATGCATGTGGTGTTCCATTTAATGTTGTTAGATCACCATACTGGCAAGATATGGTGAGATGTATTAATGAAGTCCCTAAAGGGTACATTAGCCCAGGGTATGAAAAGGTGCGCACCACCTTATTGTCAAAAGAAAGAAAAAAAGTTGAAGACTCATTGTTGCCCATCAAGAATCAATGGCTCGAAACAAGAGTGTCCATCGTTTGTGACAGATGGAAAGATACAACAAATGGGCCATTGATCAATGTGGTTGTAGTGTGTCCTCAAGGGGCAATGTTTCTCAGGGCTATTGATTGTGAGGGGCAAGTGAAGGATGCCCAATTCATTGCCAACATCCTCATAGAATCTATTGAGGCGGTGGGTCCTCAAAATGTTGTCCAAGTTGTAATGGACAATGCAAAAAATTGTAGAGCTGCAGGATTGTTGGTTAAGGCACGGTATGAACACATATTTTGGACACCTTGTGCGGTTCATTCCCTTAACTTAATCTTACAAAAATTGGGCACAAAATTGCTTAAATCAAACAAGTATATGAGGAGGCAAGTGAGATTCAAATGTTCGTCAGCAACCACCACATGTCCTAAGCCATCTGTTGGCTAGATTTTCTGCATAGCACAAAACATAGGCAGTCATGAGATAAATCTTCCTCATTTACCGGTGAGGCTCCCGTGTCAGATTTGTCAATTAAAGTATGTTAATATCTAAATGGGGTTTTACTTTAACTACTCAGTTCATGAGCCATAATTGAACAGTTTTGCAGCAAGTAAGCAACTGTTTAAGAAAGGAAATACTTATAAAAGAAAGGAAATTATAAACACAGAGAAGAAATGGGGAAGATGTGCATCCCAATCAATAGATAGCAAAGTTGATTGCATGCACATAGAAGAAACCAATAGATATAAACACATAATTCTAAGAGAAGGTAGCTCTAGATCTAGATCTGAAATAACACAAAGTCTATTAAAAGATCTAAGATAAAAAGCAAGAAACACAATACACCGTGAAACAAAGTTCTCCGGAAATCTGCTCCTGTATATCCTTTGCTTCAAGTGGCTCTCAAGAGTTTCAGCACAAAGTCTGGAACACAAGGTTGCTGCTTACAAATTCCCCTCATTAACCCGGAGGTTCTTCTCCTACTTATAGAATATAGAAAGGAAAGTACAAGTCGGAAGCTTTTAGTTGAACTGGCACATGTGGAAGTGGGAAAGGAAACAACTGGTAATCTCCCTCCTGGAATTCCTCTTTGCATGACATGTATGATTTGCAACTGAAAATAGAACCTTCTATTTTGCATGTCTGCCACCTATTTCCAAGTAGTTGACTTCTTCAAGTAATGGCTTTTAAACCAATCACTTAAGTTGTATAATTTAATTGATCACTCAATTACTTTGTCAGAGGAAAGAAGAAGGAAGAGGAAAGTTGAAGTCTTGTCCTTTTCCATGTCCGCATGCAGCTGATTCTTTTGCCTTTGATTCTCACCAAACTGGATCTGGGAGTAGCTAGATCTGGAAACAAGCTGGAATTGGAAACGACTGGATCTGGAAACAACAAGCTGGATCTGGAAGCAAGCTAGATCTAGAAGCGAGCTGGATCTGGAAACAACAAGCTGGAATTGGAAACAGCTAGATTTTGCCTTCGCCTTGTCTTCTCTTTTATCCTTGAAGCTTTTGCAGTTCTTCTCCAGTACATGCATCAATGCAATGTTTGCCGTAGATAACTCAATCATCCTTAATTTTAATTGCATATGAGCAATTAAAAATTCTGGAAAGCCACTCCGGATGAATGAAAATTCAATGAAGGCTTCAACTAGAAGATGGGAACATTTGCACAAGATCTTGGAAGGAATTTTCCACGCACTAACTTCTTCACGGGCTACATTCGAAACAAGAGGATAAAACCTTTGTGCAGGAAGTTTTTGCAAATATGAGATCTGGATCTGGATTTGCATATGGATTTGCATCTGCATCTACATATGGATATGGATTTGCACCTGCATAACAAATTCTGGCAACTGGGTTGTGGATGGAAAAGCTGCAGCTCGAATAATTCCACTGCTTTTAATCTGCACGCATGAGTGAAGTTTTTTCCTGCATGCATGAGTGAAGTCTTTCCCTGCTCTAGATCTATCTATCAATTTAGCAAGAGGGTTCCGAGCCTAGATCCGTGTCTCCAATATTTGCAAATTTAAAAGTGATGCATGACTTCGTTGTGCTTTCTTTTTCATCTTTCTTCGCCATAGCTTTGTTTATCTTTGTCTGAACAATTTTTTTCCTTCTTATTTGACTGGAAGTCTTCAAAACTGGTGCAGATCTGGATAATTCTTCAGATTCAGAGGATATATTCAATGTATTGAACATTGATTAGAGCTCCTTTTCTTTTTGTAAAGCACCTGTAATGAATTTCTGCAATTAATTTAGACAAAGATGGCCACTGGAAACATGAACAATGAATTTTAATAATAAAAATCTGCACTATTCAAGCCTGCTGCCCCAAAAATTGATGTTTTATTTGCCTGCAAAGTGAGCATGAATTTTTCCAATTTCACTTGAGCACCTGTATCACTTCTACAAACAATTATGCAGACACAAATCAGCCTTCTTCAAAGCATGCACCAAAACTAGAAGCTTTTAGCATCAAATCCACTTTCCTTTGAGCAAAATCCTTCTCCAAATGGGGCACACTTTTCCTCTGGGCTGTACTTCTTCACCTGTGAATCAATTAATTCATCCTTATAGCAGCCCATGCTTATATAGCCCTCATAATTATTTAATTAATAATTGCCCCTTCTATTCCTGACAATTAATTAATTAAAAATCATGCTTCTCTCTTTAACTGATGTGTTAAAATAACATGTTTAAGGATGGCCATCCAATTAATTAAATTAATCCAATTTAAACATCCACTCTTCATTCAACTGAAGCTTCACAGTGTGCCTTAACCTTAGCCACTGAAAATAGGAATTTATTTAATCATTTAATACATCAAAAAGCATTAAATCCTCTTAAAATGGGTGCACTTTTAGCATAATAGAATTCTATTTTTAAAAACACATGGCAATGGGAATTTTTACCCTGCAAGGCAGCTCTGGAAATCCCATGATCCACTTAAATGATTTGACTTTGACAATGGGATTATTTACCCTGCATGGCAGGCAATAAAATCCCATGATTTCACTTAAGTCACTTTTCTTTTATTTCACCATGGAAATTTTTACCCCTGCAAGGCAAGCAATAAATTCCCACCTGCCTGCTGCCTCTAATTTTCCCACTGCAACTTAAGTGACTTTTCCATCATGGAAAAAAGTACTCTGCAAGGCAGGCAATAAAATTCCACTCGCTAGCTGCTTCTATTTTTCCCATGATCCACTTAAATCCTTTGTTTTCGAAAAATGCGCCCAACCCCGCAGGGGCTTTTTAGTGCACGACTTCGCCTTTTTCTAGTGAACTAGAACTCCGATGGCGAATTCCTTCTGGCATAATGTGTGTATGTGATCTCCGAATACTCCAGGCCAAGAATCGGGCTAACCCGGCAAAGGAATTGATCTAGATAAATTTCACAGAAAACGATACGGGGAAAACACAAAAACACGAAAAATTGTCAAAAGTGCACAAATAAAGCCCAAAACTTATTCCTAGTTAAAACCCTTATGGTATATAGGAATAATGATATGTTCGATCACAACAGGGTTAAACCGGAGCACAAATTGCCTCAAACGGGGCTTAAAATAATTAAATACAAATTTCCCGCAGGCAAATCACTACGACAAAATATAACAATTTTGGGCATCTAGGTATTTGGCGAAAATGGCTAATATGACTATTTGCGAATATCTTGACACAATACAGGAACTTTCAGGCAATAAAAACACAAAACGACCCATTATTTTAAAAGTGCGAAATTTTTTCGGATAGGGTAGTCATAGATTTCAGGATGAAATCTGGGGACACCACCATCTTTCGTAAATTCTCGACATTGCAACTATTGAAGGTAACCCGTAACATTCTTTTTAATTTTTAAAAATAATTATTAGTTTTTAAAATTCATTGTTATAAATTCATTAAATTAATTTTATAAGTTCGTAATTTTAAGAATTTTGAATGTTTTAAATTTACTTGTCTTAATTTTATTTGTTTTGATTTCTTATTAGGTTGCTAAGACTCGATTTGTCTCACACACGCTCGTCTTGAGACGACTTGTGAAGGTGCGAGAGGCATTGAGTGGCATGGTTATCAGTGACCTTTGGAGTGTATGGAGGCAAGCAAACAATGAGAGGGCTAGAAATGTGAAATTGTTGATCCTGGATGAAGCATGGTGGGATCGTGTGGATTACTTGCTTAGTTTTACTGAGCCCATCATGAGTATGTTGAGATTTGTTGATATGGATCATCCATTCATGGGTGAGATATATGATGGATTTGACTCAATGATTGAGTCAATTAAGGCCATCATAAATGCCAAAGAGCAAGATCATACAGAGACCTTCTTCAAGGAAGTGTAGTCACATCTCAATGAAGGGTGGAACAAAATGACTACTCCATTGCATCTTCTTGCTTTTGCCTTGACTCCAAAATACTATAACGCAGAGATCCTTTCTTTGCCTAGGAGGGTCCCACGATATAGGGATGTTGAAGTTAGTGAGGGGTATAAGGCGGCATTTGTTAGAATCTTCCCAGATCTAGAAGTAGAAGACATGGTTAGAGGTGAGTTTGTGAATTTCATATCCTCTTGGGATCACTCCATTAGCGCTCTTCGTGACAAATGCAAGATGGATGCTTATTCGTGGTGGTACCTCCATGGACAAGCATACACCTACCTCATGCCACTTGCAATAAAATTTTTATCACAAGTAAGATTTTAATTTTCTTAATTTCTTAACTCTTTCTTTTTTACTTTTATAAATTTAAAATTTTAATTTTGCATTGACTTTGCTGCTTGCCTCAATAGGTTGCGAGTTCTTCTTCAGCTGAGAGGAATTTGGGTACATACTCATTTATGCACTCGGTTAACTGCAACAAGTTGGGAGTAAAAAAGGCGGATGATCTGGTCTTTGTGCATTCTAACCTACGCCTTCTATCACATAAGAAGGATGAGTACAGGAAAGGGCCAACAAAGTGTTGGGATATAGACCCAAAGACTCCAAACTTGGATGTTCCCATTGCCCAACTTTCATTGCTAGACCCGGACCTAGATAGTACTTTGCGTGAGCTGCAAAGTGGGGCTAGCGGGAACGGCATTGCTGATGGTTCTGGTTGTACTCTTGATGCTTGTGGTTCTAATGAACCATGTGATGGTAGTGATGCTCTCATTGAAGACATTGGAGAAGATGCAGAGCCATTAGACTATTACTAATTAGAATGTTGATGTATCTTCATTTTTGTGTTTACAATGTTAGATAATACATTGTAATTTGTAACATTTTGATTTGAACAATGTACTGCTTATAAGTTCGAACAATGAATTATCAATATGTTTTAACTTTTGTATCTATTTCACTTATGTATATTTCAATTTGTTTAATCTATGCATGTGTAAGGTTGGAATTTTGCTTATCTTGTTACTTTTCAAAATATTTTAACTATTTTATATGTATATTGTATTGCCGTACCCAAGTGCCATACCCGGGCCCCCAAAACATTGCCGTATCAGCGTACTGGATCCCCATACCCGTACCTGCACCGTACCCACGTACTGGCTACCTAGATTGTAAATGAAATGAATGAAGCTGAAATTAATTAACATTTGTGATCCAACATTGAATGATATTGTCACATTACTCAAGGCGGAATATTCAAAATTGAAATTCAAGTATTAATAGTATAATTACAAACTATACCAATGGCCATCCATACATTGAAAATGAATTCTAATACGATCATGATTCGTTAATAATTATCAACTACAAGGCGGACATTAAAAATTGAACATTGAAAATCAATTTTCCATAATGAAAATGTTTGGCAACATTGAACAACAAGCTCAATAAGCAAAGTTTTCATCAAATGGGAATCCCATGAATTGCTCCTTGTCACTTGGAACTATTGGCCTCATCTAGTTCCTGCAATGATACCCCAACCTATCTTGGTTGCACATCGTGGTTCTCATCACCCTGCCTTGGTACCTCAAGCTTTACATCTCACCGTGCTGCTAGATTCTCCTTGTACTCATTTGTGTTCGTGATCAATGTGATGCAAGGCACCATCTACATCGACAAGTTTCCTTTCTCTCCTAGAGGTAAATATTGTAACTGTTAACAAAGTGGATAAATTTATATGTTGACCGACTCCTCTCAGAAGCAAGGAACTAGAAACTTATGAAAGGAGGTGAATGATGTTTGTAGGAATGATGGAATCCCATATAGCCACCGCCATTTTATTGGCTTTTCTTGCATCATAGTGAGTCAATTTATCTTAGTCAAAGTCTTATAGACTTGGAGTTCAACAAATTTGATCTTTAATCATTGCAACATACTCCACACTTTGTATTTTCTCTAGGGCCTTATTTCAGCCCTTCTTCACCTCCTTGCCACCAATATGAACAGATCTTCCATGCCTCTCCACAAACCATTTGGGATTTACTGCACGTGTGACCATGTGTAAAGGCGTGTTCAACATCTCCCACCTTCTTCGCCGAATGATGGGTTGAATATCTCAAAAGGTTGAGCCAAACATGCTGTTAGAGCTCTTACAGTCCCCATATTTGATGATTGTAAAAACAGGGTATACAATAGATATAATGTATCTCAAATATGATAAAAAAGATTCTTTAACAACCACATTGTTCCCCTTCTTCCATTGTTTTGTCTTGGATTCTGCTTACCTAGTCTGCACATGTATCATAATCATTAGTTGCAAGGGTTCCTACAACCCCAACCTCCTCTCCGATAAAATGACATACAATGCAAATCAGGTCTCAATTGGTTTGACGAATGCCTTCCCAAAAAAGGAAGGGAAGAATGCCACTGAGTGTTGTAGTTCCATATAAACATCTACATCTCCTTGGCACTTGCCATAACCTCTTCGACTCACTCAAATTTTCTAGTGTCAAATGCATTGCTCATCGCATGCACACAACACGGGGACCTTTAGATGTGCTTATTAGTAGCCTCAACAACTTCCCTATTGGCCAACAAACCACTGTAACCAAATATTTGTGACCACCTGCACTACACTGGAAGGGCCAATCTCCTCAATAACACCCCTTAAAACCCGCAATTGAAATTTTGCATCCTCGCACTTTCTAGAGGAACTAACAATACTAAGGAAATAAGGGTCTTATTTCGATTAATATGAAGGAGTGGACAGTATCTTGTCCATCCTCTCATCCGTGATGAAAGAACACTCATGTGTCACCCATATAACCTTCATGTCCTCCATAAACCAAGTAATTGTTGATTTTTTTCTTTCTAGGATGGTATTTCTCAAATTGCTTTCTCTTGGAGGTGCATAAGATTAACTTTCTTTGCATGCATTGGAGAATACATCCTTGTAATAAGGAGATTAAGCAACATGAATCGAAATACGGTTGGAATTTTTTTCCCCCAATGACATCACCCGCATTCTCTTGAGCTTGCACATTATACATAGCTGTAACTGGGTTTGAAGTTAGACTTGTGGCTTTTATTTTTCCCTTGTGTTCCCTTGCACTCACTCCAAAAATTGAAAATGGAGTTGTGGTAGAAACATGCTTGAACGTATTAGACATTGGTGCACTAATAAGTGTAGGAATATCCCCATTAAATGGCCTAATAATTTCAGCACTCTCCTCAAGTGTAAGTTTGGTACAAAGACCACCCCCTTTTCTAGGGATGTGCTGAATGTGTGCATTAACTGCAGTAAAGCTAACCTTCCAATTAATCCTTGAAATATTACATTAGCAATGTTTACCCTCCCATGAATTACTTGTCTTGTTTGTGTCAAGAGTTGTAGGCTGTGACAAAGGTGCACTAATGAGTGTAGGAATCTCCCTATTAAACAACCCAATCATTTGAGCACTCTCCTCAAGTGTAAGTTGGTACAAAGATCAACCCCTTTTCTAGGGATTTTGCTAAAGTGTGCATTAACGCCAATAATGCTAACCTTCTGATCAAGCTTGCATATATTGCATTATCAATGCCTATTCCCCCCGGATTATTTCTCTTGTTTGTGTCAAGAGTTGTTGCGGACTGCAACAATGTCTTCCTTTTGTTGAAAGCCCCTCTTTTCTTTTTTGGCCAATATCTTGATGGCCAACCAAACACTGAAGCACTCCCAAATGAACTTCTAGCCCAAGCGACCTTAACTCTTTCCCCTCTCCCACTTCCATTGTCTAATTCTTCCATTCCATCATCCTCATCATTCACGAAATTCATTTTGCGTGGGTATCAAAACAAATTGAAAAATCCTAAAACAATTTACAAAAGCTATTGTCGACTATTGGTTTATTAGAAACCAAGAAAAGAGTGATTTGCAACACATTTCAAGTGCAAAAAATCCAAAAACAAAACAAAAATGATATGGTAAATCTTATTTTTTATCATATAGAATTAATAAACAATGGCAATTTTATTGTTCATTGATTCAATGTGTTTTAAGAATCAAACTCATTTTAATTGAAAAATTTGTATGTAAAAACATGCATTTGCCATGGCATTAACTAATAACAAAAATAAAAGAAAGAGTGAAAAACATGCCTAAAAAATGTTGTGACTTTCCTTCGGTTGCAAACCCTCTCTTCCTCTCTTTTCCTCTTATTTTGTCTTCCGCTCTTTTATCTTTTTTGCTTTTGCATTAGTATGTAAGTTTAGGGTTTGGGCGGGTTGGATAAAGGTTTAGCGAGTGTTTGTGATTTCTTTCGATCTACAACAAACAATAATTGATTGTTGGGGATGTTCAGATGTCCTTTAGATGTTTTGATGTCCTGGACATATGAATAAAAGGGGGACGCCCCAAAGATTTAGAGGATGGATGGATGGCTAGGGTGCTTTTCATCCCCATTCCCTTGCCCCTAGGGCGTTTCAGATGTCTAGAATGACACTTTAGGCCCAAGGACATTTCCTCGTGGCACATTGTATTTACATTTCACATGCTTATAGTGATGTTTATGCTCTATACTCAGCACAAAATAAAAAAATAATTTTCTTTGCTATTTTTATTAATATTATATAAATATGTTTTATTTGTCATGTTTTTTCTGTTTTAAACCCATTTAGTTGAAATCACTTCTAATATATTTTTTAGCTAACATGGCTGGTTGGAAGGGAGTCTCTTTAATGATTGCGTAATATTGCGGAACCAAAAGTGTACACATATGACAATATAATAGGTCCTCAACTCCTTAGATGTTCCTTTCGTTGATTTATATGTTTGGGAACCCTTACTATTTGCAAAACTTTACTTCTTTAAAAGATTTGCTTATTATCATCCATTATTAGTGCTTTAACTCTTGAGGTGTGTGGGATTGGGAGGAAAGGGATTTTATCTAGTGATTACTCAATATTGCAGGACCAAAAGTGTACATAAATATGACAGTATAATTAGGTCCTTAGATGCTTGTTTTGTTGATTTCTATGTCTTGGATCCCTAAGTATTTGCAAAAATTGCTTCTTTTAAAGGTTGACATCTAATGTTCATCTTTCCTATCATTTTCAATAGTTTTTCCATAATATATAGTATTTCACAAGCATTTATTCTTGTGTTCACATCAAATAACTGAACACTGTATACAAATAGGGTACATAATACCCTAATATTTCATTTTATAATAAGTTAGTATTTTGTGATGATATTTTGGTATATCGACTTATTCCTTCAAATATATTAGTAATATGCATCCTAGCAGCATCTAATACATATGACATAGGAGAATAAATCCTTGAATAGTTCCATCTATATTATCTTTAACTTACACAATCGACATAAAGAACACTTGTCAATGTTTACTCAGACTACCACATTATTCATGTCATTCGTTAACCTAGAATACTAGCAATCGCACACAAAATGTGCGATCGAAATGTTAAAGGGAGGAGGGGTGATGAAGAAGGGGTTTGAGGGAGGAGAAGTCAAGGGGTGGGGAAATTATTGGAGGGAAAAAATGAAAACTCTTATTTCTTATGACCATGCACATATGGTCCATGAGTTATTTTTTCTCAATCGTCTGAAAGAGAAAGGGGATGCAATGTGCAAGTTGTTGAGGCAAGGGTTCCTTGTGTCGCCAATTTCATGCACATTTGCGATTAGGGTCTCTTTAGTAATTAAGGTAGTGATTTGGGTTCCCCCTCGTCAATAGTCCCAATGTCATCGTCTGTCAATGATCATTGGCACGAAACCTTGACCTTCCATTTCCTCGATGTGTGTTAGGCACAACCACTGAGACTCCCATTTGGAAGCGCCTATCGGCATAGCTAATGTAGAGGCATTGGTAAAAGAGAAAAATTATTATTTTTTGTGCGCGCTTGGGTCCTCCTTCAATCCTCTAGCTCATCTAAGGCTATAAATAGGGAACAATCTAGTTTGAAGTTTATAATTTTGTTGATTGGTTGCCAAAATTTGCTTGTATCAGTCGAGTTTGGAAAAATGAATATCAACGTAATTACTTGTTAACATTACAAATTCAACAACCGGTAACATGCAATATTTTTTGTGGATCATTTGTTGTTGGCCTATCCTTTTTGTGTATATATAAGTGATGGTGTTTGCTTTTACAATCTACGGTTTGTCGGTGTAATGGAGGATTTGTGAATTGTTTGTTTGTTTCTATTATTTTGCGGTGAGCAACAGGTTGCAGAACAAAATATTGGCACTTGGGGTCTTTCTAGCCCCAACACTGACAACATCTACAAAATCCACCTTCCATTAACCTTTGATGTTTGCTTATGTCTTGCTCTAAACTCCCATTTTGGTCCAGCGAAGAGGATGGTGGCAAAGGTCTGAAAAGGATCGGATGGAATCACGTAACAAAACAACATGAAACAGAGATACTATCTCACAAGACAGCTGAAGGACCTTAAATAAATCCATGGGATCTTGTGAAGGATCTCGTCAACATTTTGACTAGAAAGCACAATTGTTCACACAATGCAAGGCCTAGTAGAGGTGCAACACAGTCTAATGTCTAACCCAGATTCCAAATCTGAGCTATTCTCAAGATACCGAGGGATTGCAATGACACATACAGGAATTGTGGTAATCCCTAAAAGTTGCAAATCCAATAAAAAGTAGGGTTTTTCAAGTTGGCAGCTGTGAAGACAAATTTAATTTTTCAACAAACATTGCATTAAACAAACAATATGGCGATGGTAAGAAAAAGTGACATGCAATCCATTCAATGTGACCTCTAGCTCATCTAAGGCTATAAATAGAGGAACAATCCCTATGTTCCCTCCAAGTTTATAATTCCCCAACCCAAAAATGTTGATTGGTTGCCAAAATCCTGCTTCGTATCAGTCGATGACACTTCTCTTGTTGGAAAAATGAATATCAACGTTCAATCCTTCAACTTGTTAACATTACAAATTCAACGCAACCGGTAACATGGCAATATTTTTTGTGGATCCGCCCGGGTACGATTCGTTAGTTGGCAATGAATAATTAAACGCCTTACCTTTGTGTATATATAAGTACATGGGAGCGGAAAATGTTTGCTTGGCATGACAATTTGCGGTTTGTTGGTGTAAGCTTAGGAGGATCATTGTGAATTGTTTGTTTGTTTCTATTATTCTGTGGTGAGCATACAGGTTGCAGAACCAAAGCAAGTAATTTTTTTTTTCTTGGCACTTGGGGTCTTTGGATGTGGAGGTCCCCAACACTGACAACATCTACAAACACTATAGTGGATCCACCTTCCATTAAGCAATCGATGTTTGCCCATGTCCTGCTCTAGATCTCCAATGTTTGACCCAGCTAGGAGTATGGTGGTGAAGTGTTTTCGAAAAGGAGATGAGGATGGAATCACGTAACAAAACAACATATGAACCGGAGATACTATCCCGTAAGACAGCTGAATGGACCTTAAATAAATCCATTGGGATCTCATGCATGATGCAGGATCTCGTCAACATTTCCGACTATCCAAAGCATAATTGTTCACACAATGCAATGGTCTGCTAGTGAGATGGCTGTGTAACACAATCTCGAAATGTCTAACCCGGTTTCCAAATCCGAGCTATTCTCAAGATCACCAGAGGGACTTGCAGATGATCTACATACAGGAATCAGTGGTAATCCAGAGGTAAAAGTTGCAAATCCAATAAAAAGTAGGGTTTTTCAAGGTCATGTGGTATAGGGGCAGCCACTGTGAAGATGCAAATGGTTAATTAGACTGTCAACAAACATTGCATTAAACGAAGGGGGGACGGCGTGCACAATATGGCGATGGTAAGAAACCAAGTGACATGCAATCCATATGTTCCATGACTTGTTTGAATAAAAAAGAGGATCCCCTAAGTTCCCTCCAATTTAGATTCCCCAACCCAATAGAATTTTCCTCCCCCAATCCTCTTCGTTCATCATGACACTTCTCTTGTCCAATGCTTTAGCACCTTCCAATCCTTCAACTTTAACTTCTTCAACGCTACCCCTATTGGCGTACTCTTGTGCACTGCCTGGGTATGATTGTTAGTTACAATGAATAATCAAACTTGGAAGAAGAGCTTTTCCAGGGTCTATCAGATATCATTGGAGCAAAAAGCCATATTTGCTGTAGCATGAAATTGCGCCTTATGTTGAGTAAGCTTAGGACATCATAATCATCATTTTCTTTATTGAATAATATACCCAAAGCAAGTAATTTTTTTTTTCTTGAAAGGCTTTTGGATGTGGAGGTCAACATCAACATTAATACACTATAGTGGATCCATTCTTAGCAATATTTTGGGGATGAGAGATGATGTTTGAACTTGCAAATTGGAGAAGTGTTTCCGGAGGAGATGAGGATAGAAATAAGAATAGACTATGAGGCTTCATCAAGCGGGTAATGGTATGACTCATGGACTCATGCATGATGCATGTCTTTCCATTTCCGCATCCAAATATTTATTAAAATGCAATGGTCTGCTGTGAATGGCTGTGTATCCTCTTGACCCGGTTTCAATCAGTAAAATCAGCGGAGACTTACAGAGATCTATTTACATGTCAGTGGTCCACAGGTAAAAGACGAATGCATTAAATTGATTATTAGGTCATGTGGTATAGGGGCCCACTCGAAATGCCGTGGTATTAGACTGTGGAAGGATGCCGAAGGGGGACGACGTGCACATTTGGTGAAACACGAATACCATCAATGTTCCATGAGGTTACCACGTGACCACATTTCACGAAATTTAATAAACAAGGCAATAGAATATTAATATTTCGTTGACACACAGAGTTTGCCAGCTTTAGCACCCTCCAATCCAGTTAGGAATGCCTTCGGCGTAATTAGGCCTCCTGTTGAATACAATCAAATCAAAATTGGAAGAAGAGCTTTAAGGGTCTTCAGATATCAGACAAAAAGCCATTTCTGTCTCAAATTGGCCTTATTTATCTTGGTTACGATCACATGGTATTCTAATTAATATTTGCAGTGTGTTAAAAAGTCTGTGCTCATGGTGTACTAATACCGGCCAAAATTTCTAACATATGGTGCATACATACATACTACATAGTATGAATTTCTGGTTGTTTTTTCTTAGCTACTGCAATAATCCCTAGAAGATAGTCCTTTGAAATAGTGCTGCTTTTCAAAATCTGTGTTTTTATGTGGCTGCATTGAATTCTTATTCAAATATGTTCATTTAGCGACCCCTTTCTCTTGAAGCTACCCGTGCTCCCATTTTCAAAATTTGAGTCCTGTTTTATAAATAAAATTATTAATCAAGAATCTTTTCTCTTCATGGCATGTCATTTATGCAGTGATGCTGCCGTCAATGGATCTCAATGGAAGCAATTGATTAAAGCTGGAATGAATGACTGGGGTGGTATCTCACCTATTACCAAAGATTGGGTAAATCCAGAGGTGAGACTTAGGATTAGTTTCATCTTCATGTAAAGGCGGATAACATATTTTTATTTCTGGATAAATATAGAACATCCACCCAGGCTGAAAACTGGCAACTTGTTTGAAATGATATGGACTGTTCAAACTTGGGAATGTTTGTCTTTTATTTACTAGGAAGCTGGTTCTTCCCCTCCAGCCTCGTACCCAGCCTGGGTACACACCTGGGACGTGGTACGGGTTCGGTACCCCTTGGTTACCTCCCTGATACCTCCTGGGCATACAGTATGCCCGGGTATGTCTATGTCTGCAGACATAACCAAGCGTACCCGTACACCTAAGAGGTACCCAAGGGGTTACCCACAGCAAAAAATGAGTTTTTAATTTTTAATTTTTAATTTTTATTTTCAATTAAAAACCAACATATAAACACAAAAAAATACCATAAATCTATGTTTTGCATACTATGATCAACACATGACATTTGAGATATTTGAGTATTATGACATTTGGCATTCAGATAATATTTTGATTTTTGTGGTTATTTTGTTTTTTATATGCATACTATATGGTTAATGAAAAATGTCTCTAATCGCTGATTTATTAGGCTATAATTTCCATAATTTTAATTTTTTTATATATTTTATGTGCAGACGTACCCAACACATACCCAAGGCAAAAAAAAAAAATTGCCATACCCATGAACTGGGTAGTTCGTACCTGTACCTGTACTGCACTTGAACCGGCTACTTAGTTTATTTATTATGTTTCACGTTGGAAATTCACCCATTCAGTACAGAACTATAAATAATCCTGAACAAGTCCAGTTTTATCCATTTTCAAGTCTAAACAGACTTTCAATTAAAAAACATAAAATCTGTTCAAATTTGAGTGACTAAATCTCCTTCGAAACTCTTTGACTTCTAGATCGAAGCTGTCTTGTCTTCAATATTCCATATAGATGTCTGTTGTACTTGAAATTCGTTCCTTAAGGTTTCAGGTATCTTTTATATGCATTCACGAGGTTGTTTGATAAAAGGGAGAGCCCCATAGAAGTTGCTCTGTTAATTACTTCCATTTGATGAGGTGTGAGCATTAGCACATCGATGGGGTCTATTCGCATACTACTTCTAGTAGGCTGAGTTTTCCCATGGATTTACATAGTTGGATGATGTCCAGCCCATAGTATGCATACTCGGCAAGTACTCGCTATTTTTTCCCCTGGACGAATATTCGCAAGAAAAATTCGCCAAAACCTGCACAGCTGATTCTTTGGCGAATATTCGTTAGTTTTTGGAGAGTTTTTTTTTTTCTAAAATATTTTGCTTAAAATTTATGTTTTTTAAAGAAATTTGCATATTTAAGTTACTGAGTATTGCCGAATATTCGCCGAGGCTTGCCGAGTTTTTGGGGAGTCAATTTTTTTGGGTCTGCCGAGTATTTGCCAAATACGAGTATGCAAACTATGTTCCAGCCTTTTGATGTATTTACTATTTTTTGCCTTGCTTTTAGGACCAAACCTTGCCTGTAAGTGCAACCATGACAGCAAATATATTCATTTTTAAAAAATTATATCAACAAACCATCATTGAAGAAACCTTTTACAACTTACAAGTAGAGCATTTACTGTTATGTTATTGTGATATAAAGAAAATTTTTACTACTAAAATGATCCCATTTCCCATAATATTTAAGGGCAGAAGATGTATAGATAGTTGGGACGTTATAGGAAATGCAAAGATTTGCTTTCTGACGTTTCAAATCTTTATTTTGTTGTCTTCTGGAAACTTTGCAAAACAGTTGCACAGAGTAAGGCTGACACTGTTGGAACTGTGCTGTATAGAATAAGGAGTTAGGACTTCGCTTGACTACCTTTTCTTGGGAAGTTCCCGTAGCTTGTGGTGAAGATAACCTATGGCGTGAAGCACCGCCAGTGTATGCCAGATTCTTTTGGATCTGCCACCACTGCTTGGGAAGCAATAGTCCCCATCGTGACAATTTGTGGAAGATGTGGAAAGTTGTTGGCAATATGAATTTTTGTGAACTATTCTCCTGGGGATAGAATTTGACCACCTTTGAACGCATGGTAAAGAGAAGTCTCATGGTTCCTAGTGCATTTGACCCTGTTGTCAATGACTTGATCCACTTTAGCTGGAATAATGCAATTAGGATTGACCTCTATTGTCTGAAGTTATTTTGCAACATTTGATACATCCAACAAAGGTGGGAAGCAGTGGCACAAGAGTTTTGCATTTAAGACTGGATGTAGACCATGATAAGCTGGAAGATTGAGCTGAAAGGTGTTATCTCCAACCTTAGTAATTGTATAGGGCCCATACAAAAGAGAATGGATTTTGCAGCAAAGTCTCGTGAGCTTTTCTTCTTGTGTATGAAGCCATACTCTATCACTAACACTGAAGGTGTGTGTCACTCGATGTTGATCATGGCACTGCTTGTATTTAGTCTTAGACTTCTACAAAATGATTTACACTTGTTGTTGGGTGTGCTCAATGAATTTAGAAGCTGTCTATTCCCTTTTGAGCTGAATGAGTTGTTGCAAATGATGGCGTCATAGCATAAGCTACATCAATGGGTGCCAATGGTTGGAAATCCATGAAAACATGAAAAAGGTTGTGTATTGTAGAGTTTTGTTGGAAGTATGCTAATTCAAAGGTAGGACTTCATCCCAACTCCGATGCTTCTTGGAATTATACATTCTGAGAAGATGCACGATCATCGTGTTCACCACTTTAGTTTGCCAATCTGTCTAAGAAGGGAATGTGGTGGACTTGGTCAGCTTTGTGTCAATCATTGACTAGAACGTTTTCCAGAAATGGCTGAAAATCCTTGTGTCTCTATTAGAGATGAAGGTGGATAGTCATCCAAAGTGAATTCATTTATTCTGAAAGTACAATTGATCTGTTTGTAGAGCTGAGGTAGTCTTCTTACAAGGCACAATAATTGCCATCTTTGAGAACCTATTAATTACTACATACATGCAATCATTGCCATGTTTGTTAGTAGGTAAACCTGAAAGGAAATCTATGAAAACTGATTCCCAAGGCTTGTTTGGTACCAGCCAAGGAGTATACATTCCTTGCTTCTTGTTATCCGGCTTGGCTATAATATAGGTGGTACAAAATTTGATGTATTTTGTAACATCTGCTTTGAGATATGGCCAAAAGAAATATTATTTCACCACTCCCAAGTGAATTTTCGACTCCAAAATGAATTGTGATATTTTCGAAACGAGCCTTCCATATTAGCTTTTGGCGTTTTGCCTCTTGCGGTACACACATGGTATAGATGATACAAGCGTCCATCGTACAAGTAGTAATTTGGAATCGACTCACCATTATGCAATGCCTGATAGATTTCTGCAAAGTCAGAGTGCTTTTCTGGCCAATCTTTTGTCTCATGTCCATGTGCGTTGAGCACAAAGAGAAGACCTTGAACCGGAGACTGACAAATAATTTGCTACTGGATTGCAACTTCCCTTCTTATGCTTGCTGTTCAAAGTGGTACTGCAAAAGATATGAAGATTGTTTTTTGATGCCGCTCTTGTTGTAATTTGCTCTGCATTTGCAAGAACTACAACTATTTGTGATTTGTGTGGATAATGGTTTCCTTTCCCCAATATAAAGTGTTTTCAATGCTTACATGCCTGGACAATAGTGTAAACATTTCAACCATATGTGGGATATTTCCTTATGATGGCAATGAATGTCTCACTATGGGATATTTTAGGCATTACCTTTGTCTTGATCTGGATTCGATGTTCTATTGCTTTGGCTCAAATTTCCACCTCTAGTGGGGCATTCCATCTTGCAGGTTAAGCATCCATCAAAACATGATTTGGGACATATGGTTTCGCTAGAACATGATCAAAGCTAGGTAGCCGGTATGCGGTACGGTACGGGTACGAAGATCTGGTATGTCGATACGACAATTTTTTGGGGGGGATCAACATCAACTGGTTACATCATCACTAGGTGGTATCATTAGTACCACATATACTCGAATATTATAAATATTACTAGGGAATAACCAAATAAGCAAAATTCGAGCCTTGTGCATGCATAGCGGTAAGCAAATTATTAAATAAGTGAAATATACATAAGTGAAATAGCCACAAAAGTTAAAACGTATTGATAATTCAATGCATTTTGTCATGATATTCATTGTTTGAACTTATAAGCAATTCATTGTTCAATTGTTACAATGTAACATTGTAAACACAAAAATGAAGATACATCAACATTCTAATAGTCAAATGGCTCTGCCTCTTCTCTAATGTCTTCAATGAGGGCATTACCACCATCATGTGGTTCATTAGAACCGTAAGCATCGGGAGTACAACCAGAACCATTATTAATGCCGCTCCTGCTAGCCCCACTTTGTAGGTCTTGTAGGTCATGTAAAGCACTCTCTAGATCTGGGTCTAGCAATGAAAGTTGGGCAATGAAAGCATCCAAGTTTGGAGTCTCTGGGTCTATATCCCAACACTTAGTTGGCCCTTGCTTGTACTCAGGCTTCTTATGTGATATAAGGTGCAAGTTAGAATGCACGAAGACCAAATCCTCCACCTTTTTTGCTCCCAAATTGTGGTTAACTAAGTGGATAAATGGGTATGTACCTCAATTCCTCTCAGCTGAAGAAGAACTCGCAAACTATTGAGGCCGCAAAGTCAATGCAAAATTAAAATTTTATATTTATAAAAGTAAAAAAGAAAGAGTTAAGAAATTAAAAAAATTAAAATCTTGTGATAAAACTTTTATTGCAAGTGGCATGAGGTAGGTGTATCTTGTCCATGGAGGTACCACCACGAATAAGCATCCATCTTGTATTTGTCATGAAGAGCGCTAATGGAGTGATCCGAGGATATGAAATTCACAAACTCACCTCTAACCATGTCTTCTACTTCTGGATCTGAGAAGATTCTAGCAAATGCCGCCTTATACCCCTCACTAACTTCAACATTACTATATCGTGGGACCCTCCTAGGCAAAGAAAGGATCTCTACGTTATAGTATTTTGGAGTCAAGGCAAAAGCAAAAAGATGCAATGGAGTAGTCATTTTGTTCCACCTTTCATTGAGATGTGACTACACTTCCTTGAAGGTCTTTGTATGATCTTGCTCTTTGGCATTTATGATGGCCTTAATTGACTCAATCATTGAGTCAAATCCATCATATATCTCACCCATGAATGGATGATCCATATCAACAAATCTCAACATACTCACGATGGGCTTAGTAAAACTCAGCAAGTAATCCACACGATCCCACCATGCTTCATCCAGGATCAACAATTTCACATTTCTAGCCCTCTCATTGTTTGCTTGCCTCCATACACTCCAAAGGTCACTGATAACCATGCCACTCAATGCCTCTCGCACCTTCACAAGCCGTCTCAAGACGAGCGTGTGTGAGGCAAATCGAGTCTTAGCAACCTAATAAGAAATCAAAACAAATAAAATTAAGACAAGTAAATTTAAAACATTCAAAATTCTACAAATTACAAACTTATAAAATTAATTTAATGAATTTATAAAAATAAAATTTAAAAACTATTAATTATTTAAAAAAAAGAATGTTACGGGTTACCTTCAATAGCTGCAATGTCGAGAATCTACGAAATTTGGCTTGGGACATGTGGTGGTTGCTGACGAACATTTGGATCTCACTTGCCTCCTCATAGACTTGTTTGATCCAAGCAATTTTTGTGCTCAATTTTTGTAACATTAAGTTGAAGGAATGAACTGGACAAGGTGTCCACAATGTGTCCATACTGTGTCTCAATCAACAACCCTACAACTCTACAACTTTTTGCATTGTCCGTTACAACTTGGACAACATTTTGAGGCCCCACCGCCTTAATAGATTCTATGAGGATGTCGGCAATGAATTGGGCATCCTTCACTTGCCCCTCACAATCAATAGCCCTGAGAAACATTGCCCCTTTAGGACACACTGCAACCACATTGATCAATGGCCTATTTGTTGTATATTTCCATCCATCAGAAACGACGGACACCCCTTTTTCGAGCCATGGATTCTTGATGGGAAACAATGCCTCTTCAACTTTCTTTCTTTCTTTTGACAATAAGGTGGTGCACACCTTTTCATAAGCTGGTCTAATGTACCCTCTAGGGGCTTCATTAATACATCTCACCATATCTTGCCAGTATGGTGATCTAATAACATTAAATGGGACACCACATGCATAAATAAAAGACCCAATACCTTGGTCAGCTATGTCCCCGCTTTCATTCTGGAATGCCCTTTCCAATGGGCCTGTATCTTTTGTTATTTTGTGAGAAAGAGGTGAATCCTTTTCCCTTCTAGTTGCAATTCGTGTAGACAAAAACAGGTGATCTTGGGCCACAACCTCAGCAGAAGGAGAAACAGGTGGCTTGCTATTTGATCTTTTTTTTTTGCCATAGGATGCTTGGATTTAAAGGCAGATGCTGCATCTGCTTCCACTTGCTCTTTGATATATGCAAGGGTCTTTGCATGCAACGCCCACAAAATTCTACTCTCAAATCAAAATAGAAACTAATAGTGTAATAGTCAAAATTACGGTAATTACGGGAGTTAGTTTATCATCATCTAGGATTTGTTTCAGTTTTTTAATTTTTCTACGTTTTAAAACATCATCCAATGTTGTGTGTTCTACGTTTAGAGTTGTGCTAGGTTTACTTGTGTTTTGTGTTTTCCAAGTGTGTTCGGGGTCCAAGCATTGAACTCATGGCTCTGATACCAAGTGTAACGCACACAAAATTCTATACTCAAATCAAAATAGAAACTAATAATTTAATAGTCAAAATTATGGTAATTTTTTTTTTCTAAAAGGATTTGCAAGGTTAGACCTTATCCACAATTAATAAATTTCTTGGTTAAAGTCTTTCTACACAAGCTTGTGAAAATTGGAATTAAATTAATAATTAGATATTATTAATTTACTTCTTAGAATATATTTTTATAACAATACGTTTACCAACTTCCATAAGTTTAATTGATTATCATGCACCAAGATTACTTTGTTTTCTAACACAAAAATTTAATTATTTGCCTAGCCACTATGTGACCCCATTCACCCCATTACCTATGCACTTTTTAATTAAATTTCATTCCCACAAAAATAGCTCCCACTTAAGTGAGGTAGGGTTTAATATGGACCATTATATTGAATCTATCATCGCCCTTAGATTTGGGTTTCCCTAAATATCCTTATGGGTTTCTTTTTATTTCTATTTGCTCCAAAATCATCCTCATTTGTTCATTCTTGTTTTGTAGGTTTGGAAGAGGAGGAGAAGCCATGAAAGCAAGAAGTGTAACCATGGAGAAATTTCCTTGGTTCTAGTTGTAATGGAGAAATCTTCCTCCATTCTTCTCTTCATAGTTTAGTTTAGACAAGGGTTTGCTATTGTAAGGTTCCTCATTTGCTTATTGTAGAGATTCCACTGTGAATCTATTTTTTTTTTACTATTTAATATATATACATTCTTTGAGTTCAACAATTCGGGAAAACACCATTTCATTAAATCTATGAACTTTTACACATTTGGATGCCCTAAGATGATTTATAAGCTTAAACAATTAAATTTGATCAATTGCTAGTTGCTAGAAGCTTCATCTTGAAATTTTAAAACTTAAATTTTATTTAAATTAAATCTGGAATTTTCACAGTCATGATTTTTATTTTTCCATCAAAAGTGATGAAACCGCCGCCCTAAGCAGACCGATGGTCCTGTGACCACCGCCCTGCTTGGTGGGCGGTTCATCGACCGCCGCTCTGTGCTGGGCGGCGCGGTTCTGAAACCGTCACTCTGCACAAGGTGGCGGTTCTATTTCCCGAAAACATAATTTTAAATTAAAGCATTTTCAACAGTTTCCTACTTAGGTTGGTTTCTAAGGCAACATTAACTTTAATTAAGGCATCTACGATTCATTAGTTGATAGATTGATATCATATCTTCGATTCATAACTTAAAATTACCTACCATAACCAAATTTGAAAACCAAGACCAAATTTCGAAAGTGCAAGAGAAGCAAATAAGGCAAGTAACCCAAAATCCATCAAAATCATCCAATAAGTAGAAAATGGATGTGAGAATGATGAGGTGGCTTTATGTAGGATGCCACTTCATCATCCCTCCATTCCAAACACACAAGTCAAATACCAAGCCCAAAACAATTAAATGCATATGTAAAACTTATGACATGCCCACATGACACTCCAACTTGCACACCATGTTTATCAAGGAAAAACTTAAATGTGGTAAGCATAGTTACCAGGTTCGAAAATCCGATTAAGTTCGGAAGGGCAAAAAAATCCGAAAATTCGGAGTTCTTGAAAAAATCCGAAAAAATACGGAAAAATCCGGTTCGGAATATATATACTTATATTATTATAAATTTATATTATTGTATACTTATATCATTATATATAGACAAATCATACAAAAAAGCATCCATCTACCATAATCATAATCATCATAATGATTCTTTCAAAAATTGCAAGAAGTTGCTTGGTCCAAATTTGGTACAAAAATGGATTTTATGAATATAAGACAAATATTGCCAAAATCGCGTAGAGCTCGAGAAAATATATACCTTTTAGAGAAGACGACACCTAAAACGGAGCCACAGAATGAAAGTTATGGCACATGCAAGTTTTTGCTGCTACATCTTCCCGGACCCTTTCACAAAAATGGCAAATTTTTTTTGCCATAGCTTACTCATTTTTTTTTCAATTTTTTGACCAAAAACAAAAAAATATGCCAAAAAAGGAAAAGCAGAAAAAATTTCCTGCAAAAACAAGGCCGAACCGAACTCGGATCTATTCGGTTGCTTCAATGTAATACGGTATCGATAAGGATTTCATAAGTTCCGGCCGAACTTTTAGGTAACTATGCTAATAACTATACAATAAATCGTATGTTTGTAACACACCACTTCAGCTTTGCATGAGACTTGTGCTGAGCTGACACGACGCAGAGAATTATCCCCTGCAACTGTTTAGAGTCTAGACAATACCTTTGTTTACATGAATTATTGCAGATCCCACACCCATTGAACCCCCTATACATCAACATATTTAGTATTAATTTGTAGTGCCAACTAAAGACAGCCATGCTGGACATCTGACAGCATCATTTAACCAGATTTTTAGTAACTATTGACCATGGGTTCATAGTAGTGAAATATGGCCTACAGATCTTCAATTGATAGGACAACTATGAAGGGGCGAGTTAGGCATACAAGAAATTTTAGGCACTTTCTAAGCTTTGTTAAATTGTGTTATTTTTGTTTTACTTTGTTCATGTTATGTGAAAGTGATAATATCGTAAATTTGGATGCATATAATCTTACAACGTTGTGTGTTTTATAACAAAGCTTTTCAGAAAGAACTGTGTGAATTTTCTATTCCCATTACCATTTCAGATCACATGATGATAATAGAATATTCAGCAGTCTTTCCCATGAAGCTTTGTTCTATTGTTGCCAACTGCAAAAATAATTTCCTCAATATAAAGTTAATTTATGTTTTGAAATGTTGATGGTAATAGAATATTCATGCTGTTTAATATTTCCAAAAAGCGTTTGTTCTAATAACTAAACAGTAACAAAAACCTTAATTCTTTAATTAAAAATGTGTTTATCTTTATCACCAGTTATATATGTATTTATTAAAATTAAAAAATTAACTTCACAAATTAAATAAATAAATAAACCTCTTTTTTACATAACTAAATAAACATAATTTAATCAATAATAATAAATAATATTTATTTAATTATTATTATTATTTTTTGATTGATAAAGCGGGTTGAAGGGACCCGTTCCCTAATCCTTAAGATGAGGCCAACTCCTCAGGAGAACAAAAGGGCTACAATAGCCAAAACAACAGCTGCCTACCAGCTTAACAAAGATAAAAATATCCTTGAAATACTTCCCACCCTAGGATGGAAAATAATCATCAATGCTGCCCTTGCGTCCTTTTTTATTTTTCCACTTCTTTACCTCTTGCCATTTGCCTAGATCAGATGAAATAACCAGCGCAAGGTCACTGGGATTTGCCGAAGCCATCAAATTTTCTTGCACTTAATCCTACCCTGATTCCGAACTTTTAGAGGTATGTCCCCTTTTCAAACCACCTATAACTAGGTGATTTTCTTGAAATCCCATCTCTGTATCATTCTTCTTTGTAACAATTTTACCGTCAGAGATAAAATTATTCGGATTATCTTTAAAATTTGATGCAGATACCAAATTAGGGTTTACAGAGCCCCATCCACTCGAAGATGTCGATCCAGTTTTTTTCCAGATTTCTGATTCTTATTAAAGGGACATAAAGCTTGCAAATGGCTCATATTTCTGCATATTCTACACCGAAATGTAGTATTCTCATAGTCTAAGACCTGGGTATGTTGAAAATCACCAAATTTAAGGTTGATTCGATCAGGTATTCCTTTGCTTAAATCAATTTCAATGCAAATTCGGGGAAACGAACACAGACCTGAATGTGTTCTGTCCAGGTCTTCTTTTATAAATTTGCCCAAAACGTTCCCAATCTCATCCAGGGCATACCATAGATGTAAGGGGAGGTTAGGAAGCCTGACCCAAACCGGTGTTTTGGCCACTGAATAAGTATTTGATCGAAATCTGGGAACCATGGAGTGATAAATAAACCCACATGTCCCCAGAACCAAGGACCATCTGTCAAGCAACGCTGGTAATCTTCATGTTCCCTAAAATGGACAACGAAAAAGCCTTTGGAGCAGAGAGAAATTTCACATTTATTGGTCCAATTTTTGAAAACCCACTGATACAGATTTGAGGAGGAAGGCCAAAAACCATTAAACCTGCCAATAACCACATCCTGTGATAAGGTTTTGAAATATTCTTCTACTTCTGGATTGTCTATGATGAGCGAAGGAATCTCCTCGGCCAGGTCCACCAGATAGGCCTGGTTATTTGATGTCTTCTTTCCCAAGGATCGACCGCCCGTGTTTTCAAGTGCATCTTTGAAGGAGGTAGCCTTTTGGGTATGCACCGAGCTATGATTGTCTGAATCTCCAGCTCCCTTATTCCTACTACCATCCCTGCCTAGACCACCAGCTCCAGATGGATACACAGTCGTTTTTGGAGCCCTAGGGTTAGGGCACAGCTCCGCCTCCTTATCTTGGCCAGCTTGGTCCAACACTCCACCACCAACCAGTGACCCCTTCAAAATGCGGCCGAAACCATTCGTTGTTCCCTTCTTGACCTGTGCAACATTCTGTTTCCTGCAATCGACCTCCTTCTCAGTCGTTGGGTTCGCATTCTTTCCCTTCATCGCGATCGGTCCCCTGAACTTCTCCCGAAAATCAACATTTATTTAATTATTAATATTTTATTAATATTAATTTAAATAAGTAAAAAGATTAATAATTAAATAAATACTATTTACTTATTAACATTTAATGTTAATAGTTAATGGTATTTATTTAGTTATTACTAATTATATTTTATTAACCTATAATATTAATAAATAATAACAAATATAATAAATATTAACTAGGAAGCATGGATACGCCCAAGACCCCCTCGTATCCCCTTGGATACGTATTGGATACGGATACGTGCCTGATACGTACCGGATACATTAGGATACGTCACGGACGCATCCGTGATGTATCTTGTCGTATCCCATACGTATTAGGCACGTATCCTGCAGTAAATAAAGTTTTATTTCATTTTTTTAAAAGTTTCATTTCATTTTTAAGTAAATATGTATCCTGTAGTAAATATGAAATGTAAAATCTTAAGTATATTGTATGTTTTGAAAATTTGAACATGGATCCTAGTATATTTTTCAAATTTCAAGTTTTGTTCGTATTCATGTTGACATGATATTCGTATATCATATGTATGGCAGCCACATGATCAATAAAAATGCGAAGTCTTAAGTAACTGTATATTGAATGCTTTGAACATTGATTCAAGTTTTGTATTACTATTTCAGTTTTTTATGGACAAAAAAATGAGTAAAAAGCTACGATTTAGCATAAATTTATATATATATATTTATTTTATTTTATTTTTTAATATATATGTACGGACGTATCCAAGACGTATCGTATCCAAGGGTTTTTTAAAATTGACGTATCCGCGTATCGTATCCATATCCAAACCGATACTCGTATCCGTATCCTGGCAACATAGAATATTAACAAATAATATAAATTTTAATAAGTTAATAGTTATAAGTATAACTTATAAATATTTCATCATTTATAAATAGGGTTAGGATTAGGGCTTAATCGGGTTTTACTAATTGTATGCATAAACTTAAAGGTATGCATAAATTTTAATAAGTTAATAACTAATAGTAATTATCTAATCGTATGCTGCGAATAAACAAACCTAAAGAGCTGCGAATAAAGATACTTGGAAATGCCGCTGCCAAAGAGTTTCCTCTTACTGCCGCCAAAGAATCCAAAGAAAAAGCTACAAGTTTAGCAGAAGACACCAATGTTTTAAAAATCCGGCCAAACCTGGTAACTATGGTGGTAACCGTAACCGGAACCGGACCGGTTCAAACTCTATTTACCGGTTTACTTAAAAACACATCCAAAATTACATTTTTAAAGAAAACAATTTGGTTGAAAAATATGAAACCATGACTTCCAACAAGTACACACAAAATAGGCAGAGTTTGCTCATGTATATAGTGATAGTTGGACAAGGTCGCACTCGGCAAATACTTGTCAGACCTCCAGTCTCTAAAAGTGGCCAACATTTAGTCAGAATACTCGCCAAGTTTGGGAAGGCTATCCAGTATTTTTAAATACTACATTGTCTACAGGCAATCAATGCTCATGATTAATTCAGAAGATTGCAAGAAGCTGCATGGTCCAAAAAGGTGCAAACAATGGACTTTATGAAAATACCCAATTTATTGCCATCACATGTGTATAGCTCGAGAAAATATCCACTTTTAGATTCAAATCTACAGTTGAAACGGAGCCATAATTAATAACACAGTTAATGGCACAGTGACAAGTATTTCCTGCAACATTTTCCCGGACACATTACACAAACGGCAAATTTTGAACCGGTCCACATAAATTTTGAAACACATTACACCCATGGCCACATAAATGAGGTTACCCCTCCATGGGAACCTCCTAACAAAGCATGCAACAACACAACATAACATTATACACAAGTTGTCAAATTTTGGCTATGTTGCACAACACCCAACATCCTTCTGTGGTTGGTCCCCTATCCCCTTTCGATGCATGTGAGAAAATGTCCCTGCAACACAAACAAAATACCTCGTTGGCCCTACCACTGCATCAACAACATTGAGAATAATATACATATAGAAATCAATAATCGTCATCCAAAATTAGTAATTCTATTATCTATCATCATACAATTTAATTCGATTTTAACATCCATAACATCATAATTCTACTCAAAATATCCGACATAGGTTATGCATACAGAATATGACATGTTAGTATAAAATCATAATATTGTAAATCAACATATATATCTGTCGATCATCGTCATGTAGTGCATCATAACCAAAATGTAAATCACAACATGTCAATAGTCCAAATATCTGCATAGTCTATCATCTACTGATTAAGATATAATAATCAAAATGTTTAAGTATCAATCCAACAGTAATATCATCATAATGAAAATAGTGTCGAAGAGGAGTGGGCAGTACATTGCACGTGGCAACCCCTTTCCATCCAACTCTCCACATGTTCTAATTCCGTGGCCAATAGCCCCACACAAATGGGCTTTCACCCAAATGTAGGAGCTCTTAAATTGCATATTACATTGTGAGCAAACCCAAATAATGCCCCCTCTACCTGGTATTTGTTCTAGTTGTGTGACATGCCTCAAAAGGGGGAAGTATTGATCAAATTTGTAAGGGAAATCTTTAATACATTGACCCACCAAACTAGAACTCACAATGATTTTAACTACACAATGCATTTAAAAAACCCGAAAACAATTTAGTGTTGAGACTCAAGAGAATGTTTATAATTAAATGAAATCAAATGTTGAAAAATGAAGATTAAAACAATAACAAAAAAAACAATTACAAATATTAAATACAATTATACAAACTAAAATACTTCAAAAAAATCACAAAACACTTACCTCAATACACCCAACACCAACAATGCAAGCTCCTTGAACTCCTTGGCACTTACCTTGAACTATATGGCACTTGAAATCAACCCTAAGCAATTGAAATTAGTGAAAAAATGAAGGTGAGAGTCAAGTATGCAATTAAGAGGCAAGTATGCAAATGCGAGGTAATTGAGTTGTTATTATTGTAGTTATAGAGTTTGGGGACACATTTTAGGGTTTATAAGAGTTATTTAATGTTTAAATAGTCAGTTTGACTTTTTTTTTTTGACCCAAAAAAAAGACTTTTAACAAGTGGGTATGACTGAGTATGTGCAGGAGGTATCCTGCCTATACCCCAAGCGTACCATACCAGTACCCTGTACTGGGGACGTACCATACCCGTACCTATTGCCTCCAAGGGACATATCGGCTATGTAGGATCAACGTATAGAGACCATGTTGAAGTACATTCATGTCATGGCCTTACCTCTTTGCCACATTATTTAAACTTGATAGTGGCTATGATGGGCCAAATGGTTTACAAAGTGGCAATTTCGGAAGAATTTTTTCACTTGTAGTAGCTTACACATCCGAGACTATTTTTTCTCATTGATGAGACAAGGATTTGGAAGCGGACCTAAATTTGAACAAGTCTACAATCATGCCAAATTTTGCCTCTATATTGGCATTATATCATGTTAAATGAGGCACCAACTTATTGCTTCAAACTTTGGAAACCTTGTGCCAAAGTTCAAATTCGCACAACTTGTGCCAACTTCAGTTCACTGTCAATTTGCTGCCAGTACTCGTTGTGTCAAGGTTTGACTTTGGTCCATCCCTATAATTTCCAACTCTATATGTATGCGAATAGGGATCCAACTTTGATATGTTGTGCCAAGTACTATGTGAAATTCACTTTAAGCTTTTCAGAGCTGAATCTATGCACCATATTTAAGCTTAACCCACTCATGCACCAGAACCTCGTGCCCCCTCTAGTGCTCTGTTAGTTACAAATACAATCTCTTGTTGTAGGTTGTAGTTAAACACCCATTATATGTTTGCTTTGATCCTTAGAGGCCATATCTGGATTCTGTGTGTTCATGGATAAAACAGTAGGCCTCAAATCTCTGTATGAATATGATAAACAATATTTTGAGGACTATGCAAATGTAATGAACCGTTATGCTAAAACCAGGAGGCATTAGTGAACTCACACACCAGGATCATAACATCCCAAGATGCTTCATAGCTGGGACCTTGAGCTACATTTGCGCCCGTATAGTGGGACCAGTCACCACACTCAAATGCGTACAAAATGCTTTCAACAACTTGTTTCTCCTTGGACACTGGCCGGGTTTGACATTTAGGAATGCTGTTTTGATGATGCCATCACAACATGAGGTGTGCAACTAACCGTTTTTGAAGAAGGCATAGCATATGCCCTGTAGGCAATTTATTCTAAAAGGTTTTATGTATATACATAAACAATCCCTTGGTTAAAAGGGGATCAGTCAAAATTACATTGGTCACTTATTTAGATTGAGTTGTCTTGTAAGCATATCTTAGAGGACGTGAACATATGAATTACTTAAATGTTTCAAATTGACGAATTAGTAATGTAGTGTTCATTCTACTTAGTGATCTTATATGCTTTTCTAGTTAGGGAAAGTAAATATGAGTATGATTCAAAGTTCTTACAATGCTAAATTCTGAAAATAAGGGATAGGTGTATTATTCAATTCCGTAAATTTTATAGTTTTTTAAAATTGTTGTAATACATTGTAGGCTCCTTGGCCACATATACAACACTTGGCTGAAGCTACTATGGAGATGGGGAAAGTGCTTATTCCCAGACTAGCTGTATATCCAAGATATGTGCAAAATGCACAAACGTGGTTGGTGTGACTTCTATCTCTGTTCTCTTCTTTCACTATGTAATACATTATAAAATGCTTCTTTTCTCTTAGTCTTTTCTTTGAGACAATCTATTTAGAATATGATTTGCAAGAAATCCAGTTCATTTGAAATCCTCCCATAGAGTATCTTATCATCACTTGGACTCTAGATTATCATTGACTATATGTTTCACAAAGTGTTTGTAGATTGTGTCTGCAATGAAAATACTCTTATATTATGCTTTAATCTCTAGGTATTGATTAGTAGTTTTGGTTTTTCAAATGCTTCTTTATCCAGTATATCGTCACATTCTATACTTGTTAAGTGGTCAACTTTTACACATTGGAAGAAAGTTTGGATAATAATGTATCATGAAGATGTGATAATGAAATTGTCATATCAAATATGGCTATATATTTATCTCATTCTAGTACACCATGCGGTTCACTGTGAGCCTATGATTATTTTGTCTAAAAATGATGGCCACCTTAATTCGTTTATGTTGCAATGACACATTTTATTTTGATGATTTGTTTACCATGAACTTATATGCATTTAAATTGTTTGTAATGTTCCCTTCTCAGTGCTAGTCCTTTTGGAAGACTTTGAGCCCATTCCACTTCCCGTGGGCAAGAAGGAAATGAACAAGGGGAGTAAATGTCATGTTTTTCAGTTGTGTTTGTGAGCATTGCATTATTTTTTAGTAGTTTTCCATATATAGTTAGGTCGGCTGGGAAATATGAAAGGACAAATGAAAATTAGAAGAGAAAAAGAACTAGTATAAGGTTGGTCATCTTTAGAGGCATTCTAATTTATCTTTGTCACCACATCAAGATATAAAAAGGGGTTGCTTGGCTTGAAAGAAGTTATGCATACTTTTGGAATTATTTCTTTAGAGTTGGGAGCTTGTTTGCTTTCTCTCTCTTCCATCGAGGACGAAAACCCTCTTGGAAAGCCTATTGAGAATGAAATCTCTTAGTAGTGGGCTGGTTTGAGGACGAAACCACTCAAGCTTGCAACAAGGTGATCTAAAAAAGAGTTATTTTCAATTTTAGCATTTCCAACCCTCTCCTAGGGTAGTGACTTGCTCTAATGTGGTATTTGGAGGTTTCTAGGGCACGGCAACATCAAACTCAGCCATCATTGTGTTTCTCATATTTTTAGCAGCCGGAATCTACATTTGGACTTCAATTTGGGGCTTCGAATCCTTAATTTCCAGCCATCTTTGTAAGGGTTTGCACTGCTGTTATTATATTTAATTAAATAAATTCTAGCTGGGGTTTGAAGACTTATTTCCTTGTTTATACGTGTTCTAAAATATTTCTAAGTTGCCCTACACGCTTTGGATGGTGTGAATGAAGCATTTTTTAAGAGAGATTGCATTTTCCTTTCTGCTGTTATAAAAATTAGACTGCTGTACCTTGCTGTCATAATTTTCAGTTTACTATCTATTGGGGTTTGTGCAATTTGCCTTTGTTTTAGTTAGAGTCCGGAAAGGGACATTACATTGTTGATCTTGTATGTAAAATGTTTTGTTTTGTTTATTTGCAAACACGATAACCTTTTTGTATAGAGCATTTTTGGCATGATGTTTTGTTAAATTATATGGATAAAAGTGTGTTTAACAAGCTAATGATTATATGAGATGTATACTCATGACGTATTGTAATTAATGTGATTAGTTATCGTCTTGGTCGAAGTCACCACATTTACCGTATTTAATAGGAAAAATTCGAAAATCGTCGCATGTAAAACAGTCCCAATAAATTCATTCCTATTCGTGATTTAAATTGGACATATGGAATGGCGATTCAAAACAGTAAAAACATAAAAAAAAACGTTTTAAATATTACCAAAAAATCGTGATTAGGGTTTAAAAAACTAATAAAATAATAAAAAGAACGTACCTATGGAAGTAGCGAGCCATTGAGCAAGTAAAAATTGATAGACAAGAGCCAAAGGAAAAATCGCGATTGTAGTGCGTCGAAGGAGAAAATCGCGGAAGAAAACCATGGACATTGGTTCAAGAAATCCCTAATGAAGCCCTACACATCATGAAAGGAGAAGGTTGTTTCAAGGAAGCCCTAATGACACTCTGCAGACAAAGGAAGTGTGCGTTGTGTGATGGAGATGTGTGATTCAATTATGTCGCAGACATAGTGAAAACTAGGTTTGTGTAATGAATTAGGGGTTAATTGAAAATATTGTTTATACTTTATAGACCGAAATGTTATATTACAACTTGAAAAAAGGAGAATATCAATTTTATAAAATATAGCTTAGTATTTAATTTTTAAATTATTTAGTTTTTGATAATTTAATTTAAAATATCAGGTTGATTTAAAATATGGTTTATAGACTGGAATGTTATATGATGACTTTTAATAAAAGAGAATATTGAGTTTATAAAATATAGCTTATTGTTTAATTTTTAAATTATTTAGTTTTTGAATTTTAATTTAAAATATCAATGTGTGATTATGATTTATTAATTTTAGAATATTACAAGTGTATTTTTCTTAGTCGAATTTAATCACGAATTTTATCTCTAATTTTTATAGCGACGAATTTCTTCCAAATTTTATCCTCTACGAATTCGAATGCGGTGACTTAGGTCGTGGTAAGTTAAATTGCGAAGAGGACCTGTTGTATCTATTATATTCTTTTCTTTATGTAGAGGGGTTGATAATATTTGACAATTCTTACCGATGAGCTAGGCTGAGTATATTGGAGACCATGCGAGAGAAAGTGCAAAATCTTGCGACTGACAAGAAAAATCCACAAGCAATAGCTCACACAAAGAACACTATGATATGAAGAGTGCCTTATAGGTATGCAAGCATAAGAATACTCCATATAGAATAAAAATGAATCAGTGTGTGATAGGACGTATAGAGGTTGCATTAGCCCTTTATTTATACACATGAAAGGAAAATGACATTGAAATAGTTAATGTGTCATGGTCCATGTCCAAATACAAGCTACCCAAAAGTATATCCACAAGTTTGTAACGGAATGGGTCCAATATGACAGTTTTTTATAATCTCATCATCTCCCCTAAAACATGACTTAGAGGGACTAGGATGAAAGTTGGGGCAACATAATGTAAAGTGCATTTAGCCAAAATGATTTATTCTAGGAGAAATGTGACTTGCCTAAGGAAGAAAAGTTGGTGGTGAAAATATAAAATGAAGGGACAAATCTGATTGGGTGTTGAAGGAGGTTAGTTGGGCCATTTTCTCTATATAAACAAGTCGACTTGCTTAAGAGAGGTGTGACTTTGTTTATTATCAAATTTCAGATTTTTGTATTAAGCATTTGGCTTGCATTTTTACTCTTGAGGACAAAAACCCTCTAAGAGCCCTAGAGAAGGACGAAAACCCTTCCTCTAGTTTGTGAGGATTCTCTACACAAGGGATTCCATTGTGCTTCAATGGATTAGCAAGTATTTACAACTTATTTTCTGCAGTTGAAGGAATACGGTTGTTTTTATCAAGGGTTTGGAGGAGAAGTTTGTTGTTATATTTTCCACTCTTTTTTATATGTTTTTGCTGCAATTTCCAGCCCAAAATCTTAGTGGCGAGTTGGTATTTTGGTTGTTTAGGGCACTTATGGTGGTCATTTGCATGAATGGGTAACATCATTGCGTTCTCCTTAATTTTCTGAGTCCGTCCATAGTTTATTTGTGTGGATTGGAGGATTTTTGAGGAAGTTCAGAATTTTTGAAGTTGCTATAATTTTCTGCAGACTGAGGTCTCAAAATAAATTTATTTCAGCCTTGTTTGCATCAGAAAGCTGTATGTTCATGCATATTTTGGCTTTATAAATATAGGAAATCAGTCTGGAATGAAAAGACATTAATTTTATGGCTGTTTTGTGGGGGTTTTGCAATCTACCCAAGTCGTAATTTTCAGAATAAAATTCAGATCTGCATAGTAAAATCTGATTTTAATTTTGTGAGCTTGCTTTTAGTTGTGGGATTTGCCTAAAATCCATGTAGGGCAAAGTATGTCCATTTGGGGACATTACAAACATGACTTAGAGGGACTAGGATGAAAGATGGCGTGATGCAAGACCATCCACGAGTACAAGAGCAATCTTATATCAACCAAAGAAATATTTCTTTTCTTTTGGTTTTTCCTTTTGCTTTTATTTCTTGCCCATAGGCATTTCGCTGCCAAGCATGACTTTGTTGTTATTATATCCAAAATTTCCTAATGTGTTGCCTTGTGAATTAAAATTTATTGTCGGTAGGATTGATGTCAAGGTGTTTGCCTTGAAATGTAATACTGTCCGCAGGAAATGCAGAGCTTGAAATTCTAGGGCATTAAAGTTTAAATATAAGTGCCTGAGGTCTTGGCTCAAAGTAAGCGGCCTTGGCCAAGAGAAGGGCTTATGTGAAGTATAGTATAGCTTGTGAGCTAAATCTTATGTTATAAACAGCTTCTTTTTTGATGCTGTCAATTTCAAATCCAACTCGACAAAATGGGCAAAGATCAAAGGATGGGGACTGTCTGAGGTCTGAAAACATAAATATGGTTTGTGGACTGTTGGATTAATATTTAGTGTGGTCGGTAGGCCGTTGATCTCCAAGTTGCCTTTATATTAACGGCATAAAGGCAACTAAATAAAACATGCAACTTTCCAATATGAAGGTCTTGGCCTAATAAAGGCTGTGCAATGACATATGGGCTTCCACACCCTATGATCAAATGTCAAGCTAGAGGAACAATTGCAGATTGGGAATCTGAGATTTGGAAAGCTCTGACAATATCAAAAAGGTTTGTGGACCATTGATCTTGCCCAAATAAACGACGAGAATTTGATGTTGGCTGAGAACATGGACAACTCTTGGGGCATCTGTATCTTGGCATGAAGCCCAAAACAAAGACCCTTAGGTCAAAGAAGCAAGGCCTGCTTGATGTAAATGAATCCTGTGGGATATAAATTGACAAGGGCTGTTAAAGGAACAAGACCAGATGAACTAGCATGCCCTCCAATGATTTAAGGAGCTCATCCCATGTTGTTTGAGGGTTGAGATATGAGACAATCAATCAATTTGGATAGAAGAATAGGAGCTATTAACTGCATAGAAGTCCACAGAGGTGGAAGCTCTTGTGAAGATTGGTGACCTCTAAGAAGGTTGTTATTAAATGTGAGGACTGATATGAAGTTGGGTTTTTAACCTAAAGTAAATTGTGAATCTCCGAGACTCAAAATAAACCCTGCAAATGAGATTTTAAACACTAGTTTTGTATAAAGGTTTGGTTTAGAGTTTAAGTGTAAACTTGCTGTTTTGAAATCAATAAAAACGAAATAAGTGTGCTGTGTGGTTCACCTTGGAACCCATGTTCATTTGTAATGAGTTTTATCCCTGCTGGTGAACCGAACAAATTTTGGAAGGCAACTTGAAGCCATGTATGAGACTTCAAAGCTTGAAGCTCTGTATAAATGTTTGACTAAACGCCTGTCTAGTTTTTGAAGGCGATAATCGATTTTTTTAATTTAATCTGAGTTGTTTGTGAGTCTGTTTTGAACTTTAATCACTTCTAGAGCATTATAGAATGATACTAGCTCACGATTGGATGTATGTGTCTTCATGATTTGATTTGTAATCAGCATATATGTTTGATATCTAATTCCCCAACACGAATCTTAATATATTCCCAACAATTCTTGATTAGATTGCCTTTATTGTATGAATTTTCTTAGAACAGTTAAGAAATGTGCATAATATAGGATTGGAAGCGTTGCATATTGAAAGGAAACTGAACAATGAAATTAAAGCAAGAAACTACTGCAAGAACATGAAGGTATAAAGAAACACAAGACATATTTTGCCTTAGAGAATCCTGATGTTGGAGAACTCCAGAAGAGTGAGTGATCTTCTCCTCTTTCCGTGATCTCCATGTGGAATTACGGAGGTACTGACTTCAAAAGGCCTTTATGAGCATTCTCTACATACAACATGCCCAAATCCCCATGCTACTTCTCTCACAATTTACTGCAACTCACATTCCCATGTACATACACTTCACAATCCCGTTTACATGCAACGAAGAAGAATAATTGCTAGGAACAATTCCACACTATTCATGCCTCCTCACAATCCTTATAAGGCACATTTATATGCTTTGACATCATAGGAAGCTCGAAGAGGAATCCCAAAATACTCTGAAGAAGAAGAGACACCATCTGTAGATTGATCTACCTTCTCTTCATCTTCGGGTGAAACCATTGCTTCACACAATACCAATAGTTGTGAATCCAAAGGGGCAGTTGTAAAACCACCACTTTGGCTTAACCGATGGTTTGGCTATTCTAAAAGGTCCTCTATCTTCTGGAGGCCATAACGTTTAAATTCAAACTCAAAATCAGGTGGTTTTTTTCAGAAAGTGTATTTTTTCAAGGGGAACCCAATTTTATTTTTTAAAGTGTGCATTTTATCAAAGAGCAACCTTAAGTGGTGGTTTGACCTCTGCACCAGAACCTCTCTGTTTTCAAGACTAGTATATTATGAATACTTCTTGAACCATGTTGACAATGAACTATCTTAACCAACATTTTTTTTGTGGTGGAAAAGAGTGAGAGAACGTGTTTCATGTTATGTTCTTAAATACAACAAGAATAGTGTCATTGTTAGCTGCTTTTGCTAGCATTTCATGATCCAATTTGGATCACACCTCCCCAATTAGAAGGCTTTTTGCCCCCATAAGCTTAGGAACACTTGAGGTGAGGAAAATTTCTTCCCCATTTCCTTATCCTCTTTTGTGCTTGGAGTCGTACTTGTTGAATGAACTTCTCAGTGTAGTGAACTTTGGAGTCCACCTTTTGATGCTCCTTGTTTGGTTCATTGCCTTTCATCAGAGATTACTGATAAAAGACCAGTGTCAGAAGAGGACAATCCAGTAACAGCTATATCCCATGCTCTTTGATAGTAAACATGCTATGAGAAAGCTTGTATTCAAAAGCTTCATTTTATTGCTTATCTTTCAACAGAATAAAAGGCAACTTCCTATCAACATTAAACAAACATTTAGCTTGAGTGGAACTTAAAGAGTTTATGCTGGTTAGCTCTTCTTATGAAAATAACATCTCTAGCATACATATAGGGTCTGCCAAAAACTACACCACAAACATCAAGAGGCACAACATCGACCACAACTTTGTCAATGAAAATTTCATTTATCCTAAACATGAGTTCAACTGTTTGGTTAACTCTATTTCTACCCCATGCTTCACCCAATTCAAAGGATAGGGATAGGGACGATTCTGTGTTTTCAACCCAAGGTTTTCAACTAACTCTCTACTAATCAGATTTGCTTGAAAGCAAGAATCAAAAAGAGCATCAACTTTTGTTTTCTTAATCTGAGCATTGATATGAAAAAGTTTAGTTTGTTTACCTTTTCCTTGAGCATCATTGCTACCCAAACATACCTTTTTCTGAATGGAGGTAAGACACATCCTCTCATCCACATCGGAGCTGCACCCATATCTTTTCCTTGAACCAAAGGTCATATCCTTCTTTTTCTTGTTCTTGAAAGGATGCAATTCGAGATGTAGTTTCCAACATGTCTCATTGGTATGACCATCAACATCACAGTTCCGACAATGCCTTGTACAATCCTTTTGAGCAATTGTAGAAGTAGCATAGCAGCCACCTTGCTTCTTTCAAGAAGAAGAGGGACCCTTGTTTTGGTCCATCTCAAGATAATATGCTTGAGAACAAGCCTCATCTATGTCTCCTCAAGTGACTCTGCTGCCTTGTAACATACTTCATGAGCATGTCATGATCCAATATATCTTTACCAATCTTGACTGCCTTACTGCGAAATGCCCTTCATAATCCTGCACACTGTGACCTTGTTTTAGCCTGAAATATTGCTAGTCAATGGACCTTCCTCTTCATAGCAAATAGGATAAATCTGTTTCTTAATCAAAATCTTGATATCATCCCATTGAGAAATAGGTGGTAGTTTTCTTACACCAAGGAACGAACATAACGCTCAAACCAAGTTTGAGTAGCTAGCTATATTCTTGGAAAAAAAAATCTGTTTCTCTTCATTACTTCGATTTAAACTGATATATTTGTCTGATTGGGCTAACCAATGATCAAGATTTTCTGCATCTACTTCATCGTCATAAGGGTAAATACTAAATTTTGATTTTGGCATAAGCCTTGAAAGGAGCTTGCGTTCTGTTTCTGTGGTGTTTTTCGCTCTCATGGTCTTGAGTCTACAACTTTTCACTTACTTTGGTAGTCTCCTTTGAAACTCCTAGCATTCCCATGAGAACCTCCACAATCTTCTCCAACCAATCCAGCTTCATCATGGATTAAGAGATGTTGGCAACATCCTCTTCCAATTTGTGGAGTCTCTCTTCACCATGGTAAGGTAGTCTCTCATCTTTGTGAGCCATATTTCTGACTTCTCTATTTCACCTGGTGGATATCTCTTGCTGCAAAGGAATGAAAACACTTATCTTACTAGCACTAGCTGCCCTTGTAATGGACATATATTTGCAAAACTGTCATATGACACAAACCACACAAAAACGGAATTAAATCAGCTCTGATACCATTCTGCTCCTTAATTAGCATAGATATTCCATAGCTTAATCACCAACACAAATCTTAACATATTCCCAACAATTCTTGATTGATTAGATTGCTAGATTGCTGTTTGCTCATAAATTTTCTTAAAACAGTGAAGAAATGTGCGTAATATAGAATTGGAAGTGTTGCGTACTGAAAGGAAACTGAACAATGAGATTAAAGTAAGAAACTACTTCAAGAACATGAAGCTATAAAGAATCTCAAGGCAAATTTTACCCTGGAGAAACCCAATGTTGGAAAACTACATAAAAGTTGGCGATCACCTTCTCTTTCCACTATCTCCTTGTGCAATTACAAAGGTACCAACTTCAAGAGTCTTTCATTAGCATTATCTACATACGACATGCCCAAATCCCCATGCTTTTCCTCTCATAATTTGCTGCAACTCACTTTCCTTATACACTTCACAATCCCACTTACAAACAATGAAGAAGAATAACTGCTCGGAACAATTCAACACCATTCATGCCTTCCCATGGTCCTAAAAAGGTTTATATACACAATTTGACATCAGAGGAAGCTCAAAGAGGAATTCCAAAAGACTCATAAGAAGAAGCAACAATATCTGCAGTTCTACATATTTTGTTTTTGTCTTGGAGCGAAAATGCCGCTTTATACAATATTGATGATTATGTAACCACCGGGGTAGTTGCAAAACTGCCACTTAAGGTTGTAAAACTGTCGTGGCAGTTGTGAAGCTGCCACTTTGGCTTAACAAGGGATTTTGTAACCCTAAAATGCCCTTTACTTTTTAGAAGCCATAACTTTTGTAAACGAAACTGAAAATGGGTGCTTTTTCTCTGAAAGTGTGTATTTTTTCAAGGGGAACCAAAATATGTAATAAAAACATAATTTTGATGATGTCCATTTGATCTTTTTCCCTCTGCACCAGAACCTATTTATGTTTAGGACTAGCATGATGCATATACTTCTTGAACCCTGTTAACAATAGACTGCCTTAGCCAATTGGTTTTTTGTGATGGAAAAGAGTCAAATAAAGTGTTTCAAATTACATTCTTAGTTACAATGAGAACAATGTCTTTGTTAGCTTTTTTGCTAACGCTTCGTGATCCAATTTGGATCATGTTTGGTATAAAACAATCTCGGTTATCATTTAAATCAGAAATTTGTATTGTTGATCGAATTTCGGGCTTGGCTACTATTACAAGCTAATAATTCAGTTTAACCCTTATCCTTGACTGCATCAGATGATATTCGAGCATGAGTATCTTGCAAATGTGCATGAGAGAGTGAGAAGACATCGTCTAACAAAATAGTGTTGAGCAGGTGTTGTTATAGTTGTGTATCCTCCGTTGTGAGAAAGTGTGTAGAGAGCAAGAGAGAAATTTAGTGTTCTCCATCTGTGAAAGGTGGGTAGAGAACAAAGAGATAAAGAAGTAGTCTAAAAGTAAGTGGCTTTTGCAATATTTCAGCAGCAAGTCTGATTGTTTAGAGTGACTCAAGATGCCTCAAATAAGAGGATTAATGGCTGCTAACATGGCAAGACGATTGGAAGGAGTAACTTTTCTGAGAACCATGCAAACAAGATTAGATCATGTTGAAGTAGATAGAAGAAAGGTTTTTGTGCCTAGAGGAGAATAAAGTCATGAAGAGGAGCCAAGAACAAAAGAAGTGCAAACACAAGATTCTGATCCAGTAGATGAAAGTGACAATAGATTTCTCGCAACCATATCTAGGAGTAAAATAGGGATGGAGATGAAAATCCGTAGTTTCTAAGGAACCTTGAATCCTGATTAATTGATAGATTGGGTGAATTAAATGGAATAATTGTTTGATTTTGATGAGGTTAGAGACCCAATGAGAGTGAAGGTAGCTCAAACCAAGTTAAAGGGTGATGAAACGTTATGGTGGAAAGAAGTGCAAACAAAATGAAATAGAAGAGGCAAGGAAAAGATTACAAGGTGCATGTCGGGAGTTTTTAAATCCAAGATATATTTTAATATCTCATTGTACTATGTAATTGTATGGGTGGGAAGATGAGAAAATAAATCTTTGTAAAGGTATCATGTAGAATAGGAATAGAAAGGGAAGTTGAATAGTCATAAGAATTTGAAGAGTCGTTTGGGTGGATAAATGAGTGAAGAGGTGAAAAATAGAGTAGTGAAATTGCATGATGTTGTGCAGCACATGGCCTCTCAGCCATAGGACTGAATGCATTAGCATATTTTAATGAAGCTTTCCTTGAGTTTGTGCCCTCTCCTCATTTGTATGGACTTATTTTTTTAGTTCCTTGATATATTTTAATTCATAGTTGGTAATATATTTATTTTCTGCCTTCCATTTTTATGAAAATCTCTAAGTATTTGTTAAATCCGTCTGAAGGCTGGCTGTGAGTTATTTTCTCCAACGAAGTTTCACCAGCCAGGACCGAAAAGAACTTGGACACATTTTTGATCATGACAGCTATAATATTTTTGATTATTTCTTTGTCCATAATAGTGAGTGTGTGGGATGCTCCAAGCTATGTAGTGAGATTATCTCTTTCAGAATGTTGTGCAGCAGTATAATGAATCCTCCAAGAACTAAATAACATTTTCAGTAAATTTATGGAGTTTATCAAGGCATTTATATTGCAAATGATTCTCAATACGTATGAAAGAGACAACAAAGGTTACGATGAAATTTAAGATGGGCTGGAAGAACAATGGAAGATTTTTTTAGCCGCCAAGTTACACAAGGATAATATTAATATTATATGAATGTGACCGGACCCATATGAATCTAAATCCTTTGTCTTTCTTGGCTGCTCTGTATGCTTTCAAAGGGAGGGGCTATGATTAGGGTCAAATGTAAGAGCACAATGGTTGATGAGGGCAAGAGTCATAGAGAAGAGGTTGTCAGTAGAGAGTACGCCACCAATCCGCACTAGCGCCTTCATTGAGGTACTTTTAAGAAAATGGCCCCAAAGGTCGTAAAGAAGATCGATAAGTTTTCCTAGAAGACTATGGGGAAAACTATTGTGAGAGTTGGCGTGAAATTGAACATGGCCGAAAAACGCAAGCAAAAAATTGTTGATGTGACTGTTGGCGATGCAAGGTTTAGTATAGAGTAGAATTATCTCAATACGAATGGGGGATCAATGATGACGATTCTATGAAGGGCTTCATATGGCTAAGGGACAATGACAACACCCTTGATGGGGAAACTAGGGACAATTATGAGTCATCCATTAGCAATAACGTGGAGGAACACGTGGAGATGGAGTGTCATACAAGCTATGACATGACCCCTTTTGTGACGGCGTACCTATCCACGTCGTCTCTATAGATTGAGGGTTATGATGGGTCAAGGGTTTAGAGACTAGGGTTGATAATCAAACAACCACATTACTTGTCGAGAGGAGAATCTAATGCTCAAGGAGCGTCTGTTTTTGATGGAGCATGTGATGGTTGATATGAGGTGACAAATAATGAATTTGGAGATTAGAAACCTTAAGAACAACATTTGTGTGGTAATTGATAACAATAATAGTAATGTTATTAACAATATTGCTAAGATGATGATTATGTAGAGGTTTGTTGTGGAACACTTTATTACCATGAACGACTTTATTGAATTGAAAGAATATGAAATATATACATCATTGGCAGTGCAAGATTTTTGAATAGTAGAGCGGCCTTGGCCCAACCAAATGTTGGAGATAATATGTTTAATTTTCTCTTAAAAGAAGGGTAATATATTGGCGGAATTTTCTAGTTGCATTGTGCACAAGTGACATAGGAGAAGCTTTTAAGAGTTTTGGACAAAGAAAAGAAAAGTATTTACAATTTTGTGAAATTGTGAATGCATTGGATGTATATATATTCATAGATTAGTGAGAAATTGGTTTAGTGGATGTTGGATGGGGCCGAGGAAATGTACTAAGATGGATGGGGTTGAGAAAAAACACTTAGATAGATCTGGTCAAGGAAAAAGCTCGTGGATGGAGGAGAATCAAAAGATGAGATGGATGTGAGTTGGTGATCACGATAAAGGGAAGTAGTTGTTAGGATTACATACAAACATGTACAAACTCTTGTATGTGGTGTCATCGCTAATAGATTTGGCAAATGTAGTGGCCCAACACACGTGCCACTTGGTAAGATGAAATGTGCACTACAGAAGTTTGCACCAAATGCATTATGATAAAATGGATTTGTAAAGAATTTGAAGAATATTGTCACAAAAATGGCTTGGGACAATACACTTGAATTCATCTGGGGAAATTGTTAGGGTCTTTTAGCTTAGATATATTTTAATATCTTGTGGCCTTATTTAATTATACGGGTGGGAAGTTGAGATGATATATCTTTGTATATGTGCCATGTAGAATAGGAAATGAATGGGAAATTCAATAGTCATCTGGGTGGATAAATGAGTGAAGAGGTGAAATGTGAAGGTGTGGTCCAATTGTATGGTTTGTATTATACAGCCCATGTCATCTTGGCCGTAGGGCTGAATACATAACATATTTTAATAAAAAAATTCTTGAGTTTGTGCCTGCCCCCTTATTTTTGCGGACTTAGTTTTGTTATTCCTCAACATATTTTAAGTCATAGTTGCAACATATTTATTTTCCGCATTTGATTATTATGAAAATCTATAGGTATTTGTTAAATCGGTGGTAGGGCCTGTTCTGAGTTATTTTTCGCAATTGCGGGACACAATGATGGCCAAGTTGAAGAGAGTTTCTTCTTCTAGATTACCAACTGAAACTGCTGAAGAAGTTAAAAAAATTGAGGCAAAGAGAGTTGACTGTGAAAGATTATGCAAAGCATTTTTATAAGCTAACCATAAGGTCTTCCCATATTAAGTTGGATCACGAGAAAGTTACAAGGTATATAAATAGTCCGAGATTAGGCATTCAAGGTGAATTGAGCATGGTGAGGTTGCATATGGTTGAAGAGGCATATTGGTTTTCCTAGAAGGCCGAAGGTGATTCGAATAGAAGGAAAATTAATTTTGTAATGTCCTTGTTTCTAAATTAAAAATAATTAATAATATTTTAAGTTGGGCTTAGCCAATTCTTCATTTTGAGTCAACTTAATAATATTATTATTAAAATAAAAGGTAGTTTTAAATACTAAAGTAGAAAAAGTTCCTTAGCCTATTTTCATTATTTTCAGTTGGCTAAAAGGGAGAGGTCATCCCTCTTTGAGAGGGAAATGCAAATGTTAAAAAGAAATAAAGAAATGTTAAAAAAGGAAATAAAAAACTACAAAAACAAATGTTGGGGCTCATTTTAATGATCATCATGTGAATTATATACTTCTCTTTTGGAAATTGGAGCATTGAGCTCTCATTTTCACCCTTTGAGGAAGAAAACCATCATTGGATCCTATTGGAGACTAAAACCCTCAACAATCACAACACTTGGGCATGGAAAACCCTCATTTGTTGCATTGGTGGCTTCATCTAGGAGTCACATTTGGAGCTTCAAAATTCAGAATTTCAGAAAGACAAGGGTTTCTAGTCAGTGCTAGGGCACAAATTCCAGTTAGGGCACACTTTTTTGGGGCTGCCACATTCATTTCCAGCTTGATCTACCCATCTGGAGATTTTGGGATCACTTTTTCAGTGGGTTTTCTGTGGTTGGAAAAATCGTTGATTCTAATTTTATTGGATAGCTGCTATTTTTTTGGTCATTTTGAGCTATCGTGTGCATTTTATTTCCAAGTATTTATGAAGATATGGAATTTTGAACTTTCAACTATTTTTGAGCAATAATTAATTCCAGTAGTTTGTGATTTATTGTTGAAGCATTTATTTTGCCTGATTTAATCAAGGGTTTCATGTTGTTGATGTATTTATGAAAATTTGTGTGTGAAAAAGGCAAAAATTTGAATTCTAACCTAGGTCGCTTGGGGTTTTGATGGACCTCAAACAGGTCGCTGCCCTAGTTCTTGCATAAAATCAATATTGTTGTCATAAAAATCAGGATTCTCTACATGTGGTTGTCATCATTTTCTGGCAATGTTCCATTAGGGTTTTGGGGAAAATCCAAATTCCTCAAATTTGAGCCCAAAAGGGAAATTACATATGTTCAGCTACTCAACAATTTTTTTCACTTTGAAGGATTGTATTACGATTGCTAGAAAAAGTAGGATGAAGTATTTGCTAGTGGACAACATTGCAGCTGTAAACCATTGCTTCAGAATTCTCACCTTGTAGCCGCTAATTCCATTGGATTATTGCAAAGCTCTCTGGTGAATCTGTATCCCTTAGATGTCACCTATAGTGTTTTCACAACACCACATCTCAAGGAGTGGATTGAACACGATTACAACTGAATGATGTATTTAGTGCTGTAGATGATTGAAGAGCAGTCTATGGGCAGAAGTTGTTAACTTTTAAAGGGTGGCTCCACAATTCTCAAGTGGGAGTGATTTCACACAAAGTAATGAATTTTAGGCTTCTCAGATGATGACCTTCATGAGTAGTCCTTTGTTCTATTGCCATTATTATCTCTAATAAGAATGTTTGTAATAGTCACAAAGGCTTATCCTTGTCACCACACAAGCACTTTTTGGTACTTTTTTGAAGTGAGGATGCTAGAGGATGACAGAACTTTATCCTCAAGTTGAATCCAAACACGTGATCATATTCGAAGGATTCCACTTTACATGAGAAGTTTTTGATTTTAATATACACACACACATACATGTTCTATACTGAAAATCGGATGGTCAAAGGAACTGGAGCTGCCACTCTCTGTCCGTAAACAATTTGTGCATTTTTTTCAGAAAATAACAATGATAAATATAGATTTTGTTTGATAAAAATGTCCTTTGCTCCAATCTTCTTGAATCTCATTTGTGAACTTGGAATGAACGCTATCCTCGTTGAACAATGATACTCGAACTCAAATACCCTCTGTGACTTAGATGCTAAGCCTACATGACCAAATGCTGGAGCCAATGATCAAAACCTAGGGGTAAGCCAATGTATCATTATGTATTGTCATATAAATCTATACACAAGTAACTTTGGCTATGAAATAACACCAAGTTTGAAAAACATATTTAGGGCACTGAAAAAATCACAGATTTTCCATTCTTGGTTGAAAATTGAATAATGAATAGGATGTATAAATAACGAATCGTGGCTTTTTTTGACCATAGTTACCTGAGGCTATGTAATATTGACTCTCCTGGGCCATATTTTACAAGTTAATAAGGTATATGATCAACTTTCTAACTCAATGAATCTTCCAAAGATGTAGTTTTATTAAATTCCACAATTTCCACATTTGCCAAGTTTGGCATAGAATTGCACCATTTCTATTCTACTTTTAATGCTCCCTTGTTAATTCTCAGAATTTCCAGAGAATATTAACAGTTCTAAGCCCTATGGCAATTCTGACTATTTTGGTAAAACTTAATATTATTATTAAAATAAAAAATTTTGTTATGACTTAAATTTTAGCCTACTTCATTATTATAAATGTAGGTCAACTTGGATACTTATGCAAGTTCCCCTTGAAGGACTTCAACGCCGACTTAACAGAAGTTATTCTAGATGCCAGACAAAAGTGGAGTAATTTTATCATTTCCACAGGAGGTCCAATCATCTTGTGGGATCATCCATAAATGTGTCTGGTCACCACCTTTATCGGTATTGGAGAAAACTGGATGCTTGGCAAGGAAAAGGATGTTAATCATTCGTTGAATTTATTTTGCTTACAGTGGTAAAGAACAAAGTTGCAGCTATCTTGCATTTTCAAGACGAAAACTCCTGTTTGCAACATTTACCTACTCAAAACTGGAACACATCATCTCTTAGAGATGGTGATTTCACGACGCAGGTCATGTGAGCTATGTGATTTCCTTGGGATTCAATCGCCTAGTTATTTGAATACCCTTGAAAATGAAGGTACAAATTGCATGTTCTGAGGAATTTGAATTACTATCTAGTGGCCGAAGAGAACATTAATACATGTGTTGGATCAAGGCATTTGGGTTATTGAGATATTTTTAGAAGGATGGTTGCAGCTTGAAAATACGGATTTGATTCATTCTGCATCTAGCAATGTCTACTTCCACGTGCCATTAAAAAGTTTGGTCTCTTGGGCTCCATTTTGAAAAGAAAATCAAATTAGTTGATCTGGAATGATTGAATCATGTTATTCAAGTTAGTTACGACTAGATTTCTTTATATGGTTTTGCTCAAGGTAACATTGTCTGATACACATCCATACTTGCAAATTTTGACTTTCCATTTCCATTTCAAATTTTCACATGTGAGATCTGTAGTTTGGGAAATAAGTTTGAACTGAAGTGCTTATATCAGATGACGTTTGATGGACTATCAAATGAAAATATAAACTGATATCATTTTTGGATTGTCTTATATTTAGCACCAAAGTAAACATGTGCCACTCCTAAGATTATATCTTTATTTCTGTCTCTTTTAAGATGGTCTTTTTGTGTTTCCTTTGATGTTTCACCATGTAAGCTTTGTTCTCAAAGTATCATGGCTACAGGACATACACTCCATGTGATTCCCAACAGGCTGGCATGAAATCTATTCTATACCACTTAATGCCCCTTTTTGGACTAATTACTAAAAAAGAAGAGAAATTCTTTTTGTTTCAGAACCCCAATAGATAGTAAATAAGAATTGGGTAACTGAAATTTATCACAACAAGGTCAAGGATGCCTAAGTTTTATTGTGAAACAGGAAAATGCAATATCTTCAGTCTGTCAAAATGTGGTATTTTACACAATCCAAAGTCATGTATGGCAACTAATAGGAATATGATAGAACAAATATAATTCTGGAAATTAGCCTTTAAACCCCAGCTAGGAATTTATTTAATTAGGGAGATATATATCGGTGCCAGTTTAATTGACTCATCATACAGTATATCCAGGGATTAAATAAATTACCAAACTTGCATTCCCTTGTCTCTATTCTTGTAATCTCTGTTGATGCTATCATATCGGGATTTGAGATTAAATTAAATTCCACCTTGTGTTAAGGCAATACTTGGTTTATATTTGTTCTAGAAGATTCCTGAAGTTCCCTACATGGTTTGGATTTGTAGAATATCCATTTTTGGAGATGCATGCGATTGATAGAGGAAAATCTGTCAACGTTTCAACGCCCATCCACCTGCGGCTCTTCATCAGGCACAGTGATACGTCCGAAGGTAGAATAAGGTGGTCATGCAATTAAATAACATTATCCGTACGCTACAGTGTACACTAGTCAGCCGGATACAATTATAAGCCATTGTATCCTCTATTGTATAACTGGCAGCCAGCTCCGACAAATTTATCAGCCCATCATCCTCTATTGAGGTTATTGTAATGTTTTTCTCAATTTCTATGTCCTCACAATTTTTATCCCACATGAATTTGAGTATATTGTTGTTTTTACAAGAATTTTTGAATCCTCAATCTTGATGGGATGTTTAGTCAAATTTCAAATTTTGTTCACGCTTGCATGTTACATGAGTATTTTAATCATGTCGTTATGGCATGATCAATAAAAAATGCGCAATGCTCTTTGATAACTGATTTTAAAGGCTTTGACCAATTGATTCACCTTGTATGTATTTACCATTTCACGTTTTTTAAGGAATCTCATAAAATCCTTTTCTGAGGTCCATATCCACAGGGTCTTTAACTGATTTACGGAGATTCCTTAAGTTATTGGGCAGCGGAGAGAATGCTATAGTGAGGTTTTTTTTTTTTTTTTTTTTAATATATATGTACGGACATATCCAAGACGTATCGTATCCAAAGGTTTTTTAAAATTGACGTATCCGCGTATCGTATCCATATCCAAACCGATACTCGTATCCGTATCTTGGCAACATAGTAAAAAAGTAGACTGCTGAACCTTGCTGTCATAAATTTTAGTTGGTTGTCATAATTTTCAATTTATTATCCATTGGGGTCTGTGAAATTTCCCTTATTTTTGAGTTAGAGCCCGGAAATGGGCATTACATTATCTTATTTTTTTGCAATGTTCTTAATACAATATTAGTGGGAGGGGGAAAACATAGAAGCGAGCCCGATGGATAAAATTGTAGGAAAATTCTTGGACAGGGAATGATAGGATTAGAACCATTGGCCTAAATGATTTCAAGGTTTTATGCTAGTCATTAGGATGCTGGTAGGGCTAGGATGAGGCAATAAAATTCAAAATTTAGACCAGCATTTTTTATGCTTGAATATGTGGGAAAAGGGAAGTAAAAAAAGACCCTTACCAAGACCTGTCTGAAAATGTCCTATAAGAGGAATCCTTTTTGACCTTGGCACACAAAACTCGTATCCTTTTCGCGAGAAAATTGTTTACTAAGATTGTGATTGTAGCCTTGAAAATTGATGAGAGGAAAATCAATGAAACAATAGAGAGATTGATAAAAATCTGTGCCTGACTCAGACAACATTTGTACTTGAACAAATGTGCAAACCATGAGAGGACTTCCTTCACTAAGATGCTAGGGTAGTGGCAAGTTATTACCATATTCTTTACTCAACTATCGAGGACATGAAGGCTTATGCTACAACCGAGCATATAAATCTTTTCGCATGTTAAAAAATTGCAGAAGCTTGGCTCGACATCATTGCTAGATTACTCGTGTTACTCTTGGAAAATGATGGAACGAAATTTCCTACAAATCAAAAGTCTCGGAATTTCCCTTTTAGGGATGATGAAGATTATATAAAGGGGGGATCTACTTCAGCCAGCTTGGCAACTTAGCATTTCTATGTACTTTGTTGCTTCTTTAATGGAGGTAGAATTCTATCTCTATGTTTTTGCTATCTAGTAATCTCTATCTTTTGAAACTAAACATGTATATGTCACAAAACAAATATTAAATATACATCAGTAGGATAATTTGCACTTATATCATAGTCTGGTGCTAGTAGATGGCAAAATAATTTGTTTTCGATTTTGTCATTTGGGTTGTTTCTCATGTTGGGTAAAAGTCTTTGTTCTATGAAATGCCATTGATCTTTGGACAATTGACGGGTTACTAGTGTCTTTAGGTAGTCACTTTCCAAGCTTATATGAAAATTGTTGAGTCCTTATGTTATGATGGGTAGGGTATACCCCCTCCCCCCTTCCCATCCCACCCTCCCAGGTGGAAGGCTCTAGTTGATTTTCCAATTAATATACTCTATATTACCATATTGTAATATTTAATAATATATTATAATGTATAAGCAATATATGTTTGTGCTTTTTTTAATTAGTAAAATGAGGGGTTCTAGTGGGGCCCTTTGTCTTTTCAAACAAGAGGAAAGAATAGTAGAAAGCATAGAAACAAAAGAACCATGGACATTCCAACCTCTTTAAAAATACATGATTACAATGTAACTAAAAAAATAACAATGCCCACTAAGCTTGTTGCCAGTATATATAACAAATAGAAAAGGTAACTGTTATCCAAATAACTCTCCTAGCTATTTGGATGACTTTTACTTTCATTCGGGCTCTGATGTTTTACATTTCAGGTTACGCGCCCACAGGCTTGCTCATTTGGCACTTTGCATAGGCTGTAGTCCTTCTGCGCCATGCAATTCTTCTGCGCGCCCCTCTGCAGATGCCTTCCAAATCGGCTAAGTTCTGGGTCTTCCTATCGTGCGCCCTCTTTTCTTTCTGCCGCTGCGCGCCCCATCCTCAGTTGGATATTCGCGCCCTGCTTCCATACTTGTCTTCCGCAAGTATGCGTTCTTTTCTGCGGCGTGCACACCTACACGCGCGCATTCTCTCTGCTATCCTCTTGTGCGCTTGCATCTTGCCACGCATGCCTTGCTTCCTTATTGCCTTCTTTCCACGTGCCCTTGCGCGCCTTCTTATTTCTTCCTTCTCATTCAACTCTCCTTCCATTTTCCCCTTTCGTGCTTTACTCTTGCGCGGGAGCCTCCTGCGCCTTCCGCGTGCGTGCCCGTTTTCTATCCTCTCGCGCCCTCCTCGCGAGCCCTTCTACAGACGTCTTAAAATTGGCTGTCCCCTGCTCTTCCTCTTGTGCACGCCTGCATACACCCTATTTTGCCACGCGCCTTTTCCCATTCGCGCCTTCCCTCTATTTCCCTTCTGTGCCTTGTGCCCTACTCCCGAACTTCAAAATGCCATAACTTTTGATCCAGATCTTTGATTTTCACAAAATTGGACTTTTCAGAATGGGCACGATGTCCTCTATGCCGCAAAAATTGTATTTCTTAATTTTGATGAGGATAGATTTATGAATATAAAAGAAACATATTCGGCTTCAGTCAATTAAATATCCAATCTCGACAAAAGACAAAAATCCCCTAGTGGACCCAAAACAGCTGCCTCCACTCAAAAATGCCATATCTTTTGCATTTCTTAACGAAATCGCGCAAAATCAGTGTTGTTGGGATCGTGGTTTCGAACCCAACGTACAGAGATCAAGAAAATCCGGGGCTCAATGAAAAATCGATAGTGATTTTTCTGAAAACGTGGACAGGACCTGAACAGTGTTTTTGGTGGTTGGGGTGCATTAAATAAAGCATGGGCAGACTTTTCTCACTGCTGCACATTGTGGGACAGCATGGTGGACCTTTTTCAACTAACATGTCATCATTCCACTCCATTTTGACATCTTGCAAGTGGCAGGAATGAAGATTTTCGGGATTTCCACTTCTCTCCCTTTTTTTTCTGGGAACATTCTATAAGTTAGAAGGTTGGGCTCATTGTAAGGGGGATAGTTTTTGAGTAGAAAAGCTCTGTTTTTTTTTTTATGAAATCAATGTGTTGCAGGCCCTTGTAGTGGACTCCTTGCATGGTGATCCAAGCCCGTATTTTGTAAAGGATCGAACTTTGTATTTCAATGCAACACTAGATGCAAGTTTGTGGATGTATCTTCCCTTGCTGTGTTTGGTTTGCATTCTCCTTGCCCCTTCAATCTCATTACATATATACTGTGTCTATTCTATGTTGTTGTAGGGATTCATTATTACTGTGCATGTATGAACTATGGTTGTGAATGCATTTGCCAGATTGTGGAGGACTGTTATCACCCCTTCTAGTATGCATTTTACCTCTGTTTCTCACACATTGGAAAGCTATCCTCACACCCTTCTTTTCTGGTGTATCACTGCTTTAGTGTAGGCTTTATTTTTATGCAATCTCTCTCCCTGGTCCTTGGAAAGTTAGATTAGGACTAGATAGTTTTGCCTGCATTAGAGTAGATTGTTACAGGTAGTTTAGGAGCAAGAACCAACTTTCTATGGAGGTCTATCTCAAGTAGCAAGTCCCACAACTTGGAGATAGTACCCATGTTATCCAATCACACCGTGAGCTCAAGCACACACACTTGTGCAAACTGAAGGGTGCTGTGATTCGGAGATAACAATAACTAAATGTGAGGTTTCCATGCAAGGAAACATGATGCAAAACAAGATTCTTAACACAAAATGCCATATGTAGGAAGCATAAGAGACCTAGACCAATAACCATCTTCCAACAAAACTACCAGGCCAAACCAACCAAACACCACTCGACTCGAACAACCAATGCAAAAAAAACGAAAAACAATAGGGCTTGACCGTTGCACATTTCCATTATCACAAAATACGAGACTTCACGAGAACAAATGAAACACAACTAAACCATGGCCGCTGTGCGAGATGGAAAGAGGGAGCTCATAGAGCAAAGGGAACATGACTTTGAGATGCACCACTCATCATTACACCTCAATTGCTTGTTGCCATTCCTTTTCTACTACAAACAACAACACTGTCAAAGCCAGACCCATCACCCCTCTTGCATTGTGGGGAGTAGAGCTCCATAGGAACCTATTTGATGCTCTCAAAATTCTCCATGAATATGGACTTCCCGTAAAGGTAGTTTGAGATGTTGTCCCCTGTAGACAAGACAAAGCTAACTTGTGAGACCATATTGGTAGGCATGCCAAGGTGAGTGAGTTGTGAGAGCATGCAAGGAGGCCCTATGAGGATCTTTGTGATATCCACAGGTAGCTTCTTTTCTTTGATCCATTCTTTGGTGTGAGTTGCCAAATATCCAGAGTTGTTTCTCAGGTTGGGAGCTTGATGCGGGCTTTTTTGAACTCTTTGACCTTAAGGGGAACATGGGAGGGCTTTTTCGCACCAATCAAGGAACTGTCTGCACCAGAAAGTGCATGAGCTTTCCAGACATACTTGACTTCTCAAGGTGGGGCCGAGACAACCAATCTAGGTAAGATGTGATATGTGTGGCTAATTATTTGGACATGGTGGATGTACGAACCTAGGAGGATGTTCCAACCTATACCAAATATGTGTTGCTGCCTTGAAGTGTTCGTTCAAAGCAACAAATTGGCTAAGCATGCAAGTCCTACAATTGTGGGGTGTAGTGAGAGCCAAGTACTATAGTTCCTGATTGATGTTGTTATTTGGAACTAGAGCGAAGTTGGGTTGGATCACCCGAGACAATCCTTTACTTCTTTGTGGCTGGTCCTATCCGGAGATGGTCATGCACATGAGAAAATGAAAAGAAATAGGACAAGGGTAGACCTGAGGATGAAGAGATAACTCAAATCCTAATTGGCCTACAATCGTGTAAGGTCACGGATTCATTGATTGAGTTGTTTGCATTCAAGCAAGGCTTGTGCATGTAGTATGTGGAATTGTTTGATGATGAGAGTGGGTGAAATGGTGGAGTGAAAGACTGACGTCTCAGCTCTGACTTAATGTCGTCTTGTATGTTGTCCAACTTAAGAAGAGCAGGAATCACTCTACCATGTTTGGAATTACTTGACTGTCAAGTGTCATCCAAAAGGGCGTAAGAGGCTGCCCTATAGTCGCACTATGTAGATTGGGAGCTATGACTTTGGTTGTAGCTTGTTTGGGAGCTGTTGAGGTGTTTTAGCTTGTGTGGGAGCTATGAAAGTGTTGCCATGTTTTTTAGAAATGGGCGATTTCTGGTTTTGTATGAAAAATCTGAAAATTACAACAACATTGTGAATGTATGTTGTGGAAGAAAGTGGTTTTGTTTGCAGGGAAGAAAGTGTTTGTTCGTGAGTTTGGTTGTTGAGAATGTGCGGGCTGATTCCCGTAATGGAACAAGTTTTTTGTATGTTCTCAAATGGTTATTGAATGCAAATCTGAAAGAGAATGGTTGCTGGGATATATTGAAATGAAAGAAAATTTTTCATATCCTATACATGCCTGCAAAGAAAGTCACAAAACAAGCACATATCTATCTACAATTGCAGATTTGTTTTAGATGATATTCTGGAATGAATGCAAAGCACAAAATCTTTTCCTACTTTAATAAAACTGGAATGACGATTTTCAGATCTTAAATGAAGAGAATTTTTACATGAATGCACAGGTCCGAATTCACTTTAGATGGAAATGCAAAGGAAGAATTTTCCCTTAAAGATGCACTCTAAATGCAAGCTGTGAATGGTTCCTTTTATTTTCTTTTCAAATGTTTTAAAAGAAATGTTTTTTAATCTATCAAAATGCAAGAATAAATGATTAAAGATCCAAAATCTGCGATCAACACTTAAGTTTGAGAGTGGTTCCAAAGCAGAGGAAAGCAATGAATGAAACAAGCTTGAACTAAATCCTAATCTACTTTTTTTTTTTTGAAATTTCGAATAAACAAACTTAAAGTAATTTAATAAAGCAAAATACAACAAAGCAAGTAATGATCTCCAACCTCTATGACAGAAGAAAGAGATGAACTTTAATCGTTTTTCCTTTAGTTTGCTATTTCTTTGTAGTGTATTTAATCTGACCCAAGGGAAAGTTCAGTAGTGAAGATGGTGTCAAGGCAACTGGATGGATGCAAAAAGGAAACTTGCAACAGTGTTGTGGCTGGCTCTAAAGTGATCAAGGGTATGGGCTTCATCTCCTTTAGAATCTCCTTCGATGGCAGTAAGTAAAAGCTAATCTCTGGCTACGATATGAATGGTAATAAACACCGAAGGAAGATGGCACTTCTCCAATTTTCACCAAGAACTTCTGCAAATTGCTCTCACAAATTAAAATTTGGAAATGGCTCAAAAATCAAAATAATCTCCAAATTCTAATCTCTCAATGCGAATTCTCCAATGCCAATTTTTTCAACCCCGAAAATGATTGCACAATGTTTTTTTTTTAAAAGGAGAGAGGCTATTTCGAAAGCTTAGTTGATAAAATCCAAGTGTGAGATCAAATTTTGATCAACGGTTGTAATTGGATTCATATGAGTGTAGTGAAGTTGGTAAGGAGCAATCTTGAAGCGAAATAGTTTGATTGGAATGCAAGGCAAAAGAATAAACATGCACAATGAGTCAAATAGTGCATTCTCGGGATAAAATTAGAAAGCACATACAAAGGTCATACTTGTGTTGCGTACGTTGCAGCGTCTTGCGAAGGTGTTGTGGTGGTTTGCAAGACCATTGTGGCAACTACGCAAACTGCCGCAGCAGTTGGTGTGCACCAAAGTGAAATGCAAGGGTGAGTAGGGGAAAAGACAAAATCTTCAGCCTTGGCAGTTAGTGTAAGTTCTTAGGAGCAATTTGAGTAGGAATAAGTAAGGAAAACAAATGTAGGAGACATAATTGGGTTTGAGCATTTTTGTAATATTTTTGAAGTCATAGTATCATCATTGGGATTTCTAAAATATAGCATAGTACAAAATTTGAGTGCTTACAAGAATCTTCACTCATTAGAATAAGGGAGTCATATCAAATCTCCATTGAAGAGATGAGGTATAATTTTGAAGAGCTTTGTAATTGTCTTTATAGAGAGCAATTATTTTCAACAACATGAAGCTTGTTCTCCCTTGCAAGATCCTTACCAACACCCACCATTTTGCACCGCTTCTTGCTTTCTAGAGTGTGCCTCCAATTAGAGAGTTCTTGAGCTAAGGGCTAGATGAAAATCTTGCTAGATATCCTTAAGACTTTGTCAAAATGGATAACGCAATAGGTGAGAACAACGTCTTTACCAAAAAAGGGCATCACCATTGTACTTAGCTTGTGGATAAAATTTTCATGAATGGAGTCCATTGATTGGTTCACCCCTTCAATGACTCTCCAATTCCTAAAACCAAAAGCTTGATGAATTGAATCCTCCCCCATACCTCGACTGACCACAAAGCATTGCTACAAGCATTTTGATGTGACAATGTCACCAAAGTCCACTTGTGGACGGGAAGAATTTGGCAAAACGGACATGAAAGCACCACACAATAAAAAGTAGAGTTGGGAAATGAAAGTAGGAAAGGAAAGGCCAGGGAAAAGCGCCACACTCTTACATAAAATTAGGGGTGCATTGATTTCTGTCCACTAAAGGAGTGTTCCAAGCATTTCTTTTGGGAGGTGGCATTCATCAAATGTCCCATTGGCCTTTGTACGCGAAAAGTGGAGCACAATACTAGGATTGCCTAAACAAGATGAATCAACAAAGAGAATTAGCTTTCAATCCTATTTCTCATTTCAATTCAAACCCAAAAACATTGAATGTGTTACTTTATTCATCTCATTTTGAACATTCCATTTTTTGTAAAGGTTTTCCTCTATTTTCCCTTCCCAATCTGTCAACAATAGATAAACAACTTGGTTACACGATCCCCAGGGTCTTTGCCTCTTGAAGCACATGACCGTCTAAACTTGGCCCATCTGTCAGAATTAAGCTTTTGATCATTAATAGTGCTTGGAGGTCTTCTTCGGCATTTGTAAGGAGGTCAGCACATTGGTCAACTTCCAAATAGCAATAGGAGAAAGATATTTGTTGAAAAAGAAGCTTTAATGCTTTAGTTGGGAGGAGTAAATAATTGAGCTTCCACTTGGGGGTGGTTCCTTTGATCATCAAATGTGATGATCAATATGAAGTCCCCTTCCACTTCAAACTTATTGACTCTATGAGTTCAAGCCAATTATAGGCCTATTATTAGGGTTGTGTATTATGTCCTTCATTATAATATACGCATGATAGTTATATTCTAATAACTAATATCTATATTCATCATTGCTCCCCCTAATGAAAATTGCTTAAAGGTTCTTGTGTGCTAAGTGGGTTCCTTTGCTTTGTGATTATTGCCTACATACATGAGTAAAAATGTCACTAGCGTTGTGACTACTCAAGGAGGTCATCTTGAGATGAGTTAAAGTTAAGATACACGAGTGAAATCACACAAAAAAATATAACTAAAAATGCTTGTGAAAGCCTTCAATTACTTGATAGAAATTCATGATTAGGGTGTAGTTTGGGAATTTCCACATTAGTAAGAGTTGTGAGATAAGGGTGACATATAAGGAATTATGTGCTCCAAAAGCTTTGGAACTAGGGAAAGAGGGTAGAAGGTGAAAAGTCCAAAAGTGGCGGATTATATCCACAATTCCACTCCCCTACTAACAAATGCCTAAACGTGCTTGTGTGCTAAGTCCACTAGCTTTGTGATCATTACCAACATACATGAAAGAAAATGTCATTGGTGTAATGAGAACTCATGTAGGTTCTCTTGAGATGACATAAATTTAAAACACCATTGTATCTCACAAAAATAAAAAAATTGAAACTATAAGTAAAATCCTTCAATTACTTAACAAAAATATGTGATTGGGTTGTAATTCTAGGGTCAATTCCACAATGCTAAGAATTGTGAGACAAGGGTGACATAAGGCATTACATCCTTGAAAAGCTTTGCTAATGGGGAAAGAGGCTAGAGGGCCACAAAGGTGGATCACATTCACCATTTGTCCCCCCTGTTAACAAGTGCTTAAAGGTGGCTTGTGTGCCAATGGGTTCCTTTTGTGAATATTACCAACATACACGAGGAAAAGTGTCATTAATGTAATGACTACTCATAGAGGTCATATCAAGATGACTAAAATGCACGGATTAAACTGCACCAAAAATTAAAATTCCAACTAAAAATGCCCGTAGAAGCCTTCAATTACTGAACACAAATATATGATTGGGTTAGAATTGGGTTAATCCAACATTCGTAAGAATTATGAGACAAGGGCGACCTATAAGGCATTGCATACTCCAAAAGCTTTGCAAAGGGGAAAGAGGCTTGGGTGAAAATACAAAAGTAGTGAATTATATTCACTGTTCCCATTTCTGACAAATGCTTAAAGGGGTTTGTTTCTAAGTGAATAGTCTTAACCCCCATCAACAAAAAATGGAACAATTCACCGTGGAGGTGGAAGACTAGCTTCTCTCCTTCTTAGACTTTATGTTGGGCCAAAAATTTATAGAATAATCAAAGAAAGATTCTCAAAACATAAAGGTTGGACTCTATTTTGGATATGCAAGATAGTTCACACAAACCATCTTATGTAAGTAACTGCAGTCTTATATACTTTATAACGATAAGAGTAGTAAGCATTTAAGATTATGAGCATCCTTAACAAGTGAAAGTTCACGTCTCTAAGGCTATACAGATGAACAGAGAGAGAGACAAGAATAGTTTTCCTCAAGGTCAACCAAGAAGTTGTTTGACTGTACGCAATAAAACAATAGGGAGTATTCCTATATTACTTTCACTTACGTGCAAGGCATTACTATTAGGATATGAAACATTCTAAAAGTAAAATATTTGGATTGCATCTATGCCTCCCATAGTAACAAGACTTGGACTTAGACTCTACTTAGCAACCAAACTCAGACCAGACTCGGAAATTTAAAAAAACATTAAAAAAAGAGAATTTTAGGGGAAAAATTATCAAAATGCATTCTATATCAAAGCAACTAAAAATATGCTTGAAACTAATCAATTACAACTAACATATACGTCTATGCAAAAAGTACGTAAATAGTGTTATATTGAATGTTTGAAGTTGAACAATAGAACTTGAAACTTGAGAACTGATATTGAATAAGAATTGCATTTATATTTATAAAATTGTTTCCTTGTACACAATATGGATTTAGAAATCCATGGCGATGGCATCAACAAAAACATGATGTACAATGTACAACTAAGGTTGGGAAGACCTTGCATTGCTCAATTGACCATGAAATGCACCACGTTGGAGCCTGCATCATTTTATGTACATCATGGAAGCAACTCCAACCATTCTAACCACCCCCGAGATATGAACACGATCATCCTCCACAACATTCTTGTCCCTAGATGTATGCGCTCACTCCTCCAATCCCAATGTTGCAAGCTTTGCCTCAAGATCAACTTGAATGATGCATGCACAGTCCTTTGTTGTAAACACTTGATCATCACCCTCTGTGATCCAATTTCATTGTGGATCATACTCCTCGAGCTCAATGGGTAATAAATATGCCTCAGATCCTATAATTTGCTTATGGTGGAGGTGCATGTTGCAATGCACAAATACAAGGTCATTTAACCTTTGCATTGACAACATATTTCACTTTTTGGAGTGTATGTGTTGAAACATACTCCAATTGCACTCACAACTTGAAGGATTACATGGTTGGCTTAACACTCTGATAGCAATCCTTTTAAGATTTGGCACCTTGGTCATAAATATTAAAATGTTTTAGACTTCAATTCTAAAGATAGAAAAAAACCATTATTTTTCAATAACAAAAATGGAAAAGATTAAACTCATAGCTACGTGGCCTAGTCATTGTCCTAGCAACCTTGCAAATATATCAAGAAAAGAGATCTTTTGGTGTTTGTTTTTAGATCTCAATCATGGTCATAATCTTGACCCTCATCTCCAGTTTTTTCTACATGGCCTCTATTACTGCATAGAGGCCGCTCATAACCTCCTTGTCATCATTAAAGCTCTCAAGGAATTGGAAGGCTGGGTTCAAAAAGTAGGCACAAGCATGAAGTGGCCTATAGAGTTGTTTCATCCACCATTGGTAAAATGATATCCCAAATGGGGTTGTACTTGTCTTTCACCATGCCATAGACAAATTTTATGGCCTCTTTGGCTCAATCCATGCCCTCATATATATAGCTTATAGCGGGATTTTCTCCATCAACCACACAAAGGAGAGAAAGCAATGGCTCTGTGACCTATAAAAAAACTTTGAGATCAATCATCAATATAGATAAACAAATGATTCTTATTTCGAGATCCATCATCAAAATAGACAAAGTAGCTCCATTATAGTTCCAATTTTTTCGGTCTGCCAAGTCCAATAAGATTAACCACATAATATATATTGTATTTTTAACGTAGTTCGCATACTCAAACTCAACTCGGACTTGGACTTGGACTCAATGGTCCAAAATAGTCCAGCTCGGTGAATACTTGGTGACTCAAAAAAATACTAGGGCAAATATTCATGTTAGGGCACAAAAGTTGAGGAAGTGCAACACTTGAGTTACTTCTATTAGGGCATAGGAGAACCAAGATGTGGAGGAGCAGACACGATTTTGTGACTTGCTATCACGTTAGGACACAATGAAGTTGTGATTGGTTGTGCTTTGCATTAAAAATTGTGAATTCAAGATGGGTTATGGGACGCAGACAACATCAAAGACCTTAAATGATTAGGACATCAACCGCCATGCATGTGAAGGGCCAACCACATGGGCAGGGGAGCAGCAAGGAAGGTACAATGCAAAGACACTATGGAGGAGGTGGGAGGTCAAGTGGGCTTGCCTAGTCCTTCAGAGATGCAGTACGATCCAAGGGTTCTCTCTTTCCTGCAGAGTTCCCTTCATTTTCAAGCTCGTATATTGTAGAGAAGATAGAAGAAATGCCTGCTTTGAAGATCAAATATCTAGTGATTCATGAGTTTTCTGCAGTGCTTAAATCTCTAGCTATAATATGTCGATTTAGTGGATTTTGGCCTAAATTTGCAGAAATTTATCAATGGATTCACATCAACTGGGCCAAAGAATGTGATATCCTTCTATGCTGCAAGGGCTTCTTTATAGTACATTTATTTACAGAGGAGGATTGCTAGAATTTTTTTGAGGACGGGCCTTGGTTTTGGGGAAGAGCAAGACTCTTCACTACACCTTAGTTCCCAGATTTCAACCCCTCCGCTATGGTGCTCTAACATGCCAATTTAGGTTTGGATCCCAAATTTGTCTATTCCTTTTTGGCAACATTTGGTCATTCAGGGCATCAGAAATACATTGGGAAATTTTTAAAAATCAGATGACAGTGAACTGTGCAACGTATTTTTTCCTATGCTTGAATCTGTGTGGAGATTGATCTCAATAAAGGTCTCCTGGATAAATTTATTTTAAAGCAGGGTAACCTCCATTGGACCCGAATCTTGGATTATGAAAATATGGCATTTAAGTGTCGATTGTTTCATTAAACAAGGTATCTTTAAGACGCATGTCCTCAAGCACAAAGGCAACATAAACGGAAAATAGGACCTTCTATCAAACCTAAAAGTTGGCAGAGTTGTGAGTCTCCTCCTTCAGAAGATCACGCCGACAAGAATACAAAAGATGTGGATACCTTGAAGGTGGAGGAAAATAAATGAGGGCACAAAAGTCTAGAGTGAAGATTCGAGTCATTTATTAGTAACTCTAGAAGAAGTGATGGCTATGGAAAATCTTTGTTCGAGAGAAGTAGTTGTACAAGAACTACTACCAGGAGGAATTAAGAGAGCCCATGAACCTGAAAATTCTAAATCTAATAAAGAGCAATCTCTAATTGAAATCCACAATTTGGACCTTTAAGTGATTGCCATTGAACCTCCTCCTGGTGGTTGGAATAGAGTAAAAAAGAAATCAAAAAAGGGCAAGACTGAGGTTATTTCCTCGTGATGGTTGTGTTGCTTCGCTTTAGTCTTTGTTGTGCTTCCTTGAGATGAGTTGACCTCCCTCTTGGGGCCCTTGTTTAGCATTCTGGGTTGTCTCTTTCCACCCTTATTTTTTGTAAAATCAGTGTTGTACTATTTTAGTTTTTAGTAATAAAAGTGCGCTTTTCAATCATTGTTTTGTGAATTCAGATGCAAGGTAGAAGGGCAAAAACATGAGTTACAAGATTATAAATACCAAACCAACGATCATACATACCAGTTCGCATGACTTTTCATCAAAGCATACTAGACAAACTATAAAAACACGTTGAGTCGTGAGTTTAAATGAAAAAAATCAGTGGCCAAAAAATTTGGCAAGTACTCACATACTCGCTAAGTATTATGTGCATTAGCAATCTATGATTTCTAAAATCCGTTTATTATATATGTATATTCCTCAATTTACCTTAGAAGAGGCCCCTAACGCGATAAAAATTAGCCTAAAAGAGCCATAAATTGTTAGCAAAACTTCAACAGTTTCCAAAGTGAAGAATCATAGTATCATACAGATGCTCAGAGTAAAGATGAGATGAACCTCTCAATGCCAAGAGTGCAAAGAAATTTTGACCATCATCCTTAGCCAAGCAAGACGCCGATCAGCAGTGTCTCTATATTCCGAAAAAACCAAAAGGTGTCATTGATTACGAGGAATTATACCAATCTCACTCATATCTAACTAGAAATGTAATCCATGCTACTAATTCACACTTTTGGGGTTAATCTTTCCATATTTTTTCTCTAGTTTGTGAGAGATAAAGTGTTAGGCTAGGATTATCATCCATGCAAATCCCGCTGTCATCACAAATCTATAACAACATTATATATAACTATAAAGAAGGAAGCATGCAAAAACCTAATTCTCTGTAGATTGTTGTCATAGAGATGCTATCCTTATAAGTACCACAAACCAACAAAGATTCATGGTTGCCATTGTATATCCATTTTCCATTGAGTGCATCATAACACATGCATATTTTAATCACCCTAGTATGTTAATGGTTCATAATGAATCCCAATTACAATGTAGCTATGTTGCCAAGATACGGGTACGGGTTCGATGGGCGGATACATCGATTTTAAAAAACTCTTGGATGCGATACGTCTTGGATACGTCTGTACACACACACACACACTCATTTTACTCATTTTTTAGTCCATAAGAAATCAAAACTTGAAAAATATAGTACGATCAATGTTCAAAACATACGATATACTTAAGATTTTACATTTTCTATGATATACGAATATTGTATTCCTTTGTGTTTCATCCATTTCCTTTGAGATTAATTTTTGTGTTGCGATGGTGGCCATAAAAGATGTATATAGGGAGCTCCTAAAGGACCTATTTAATGAGATTGACTCTAACCTGCCAATGATAACTAAAAGAGGTCATTCCAATGGTTGGTTCTTGCATTCATATTATCCAAAATCACCTTCTAATCCTACTTAAGGATTCGGGAAGGAGTCAATGTTGTGCTTCGGTAGTTTCTAGGAAAGGATACTCTTTGAAACTTTAAACTATGCAATTTGTGGTTCCAAATTTTTCTATTAGTATTGAAGATCAACCGAGATTTGATCTCATAAATAACTTGTACAGGGGCTTAGATATATGTCCAAATTTCTATGAACGACTTCGTTCCTTGGCCAATTGTGATGATCCCAAATAATTACCTCAAACATTCTTGATATCCTTTGATTATTTTCTCTTCAATAAACTAGAGGGATTTGAAACAATCTCCAGGTTTCCTTTTGGTTGCCATGCCCTCCTAGTCTAGTCCTCATTAAAATTGAAGTTTGTTTGAGTTAAAAGTAAATAAAAATAAAGCTTTTTTTAGAGCTCCCCATCTGCCTAACACTGCGGGTACATCCTGGGTACATCAAAACATACCCAACACGTACCCGATATGTACCTGGACTTACCTAGGACATATCAGTACCGTACTTGGGACGTAACCATACCAGGTACGCATCTAGGGGGTACGAGAGGGTGGGGGATGAACCTTGGTAACATAGCAATGCAGCCAAAAATTGCAAAATTGTGTGGGTAGATGTGCTACAAGGTCAACCATTTTCATGTATTTGCTTACACAAAACCCTTCTCCCACAACCATAATACCCATAAAGAGCCAAGCCTCAAAATATTTCGACTTGGTTTGAAGCTGCATATCATTTAAACAACGTATCAATGAGAGTGGAAATGAAAGGTGAGAATGTTGTGTAGTGGGTGTAGAGTGAATACTTCATATGTTTTTTTCACAATCCACTGCACCCCTTATCCACACAAAGTAGGAATATATATATATATATATATATATATATATATATATATATATATATATATGTCATAGATAAATGCATATACATACATATACACATGTAAATATATACTCAGTTCTATACATCATGCGCGCGTCTCATGATCGTAGGCTTAGTCAAAAAATAGTTGGGGGAAAATTATGCAACCCACCTTTGCCCTAAATTTTATACATTTGCTTTGCGAAAAATAGATTTTGCATATGATAGAGACTATTCTAACACCATTATGACAATCTCCTCCTTGCTTAATGATTGAGGGCAACAGTGAGGTATTGCCACAATCACCTCCTTGGAGAGTTTGAAGTCCATATTCTCAGCGATTTTCTTTTGCCCTTACATGATTCCCTTGACACCGTTCGAAATGTGTTGGTGATGGCTACTCTCCGTTGTTGTCACGAACATGGCTTTCAGGATTGCACTATGGTTGTCATGAAGCGATTACATTCCTGCCGCATTGGACAACAAATTGGCAACACTTAGAGCCTGTGCAACGTCAAACACATTTCAAATGCCTATCGATGGACCTAGGTGAAAGGGAATACCTAAGGTCATTTATATCAACATGCATTCGAGGGCTACAAATTTCTCTATTCATAAACTTAGAGAAGGATTCTCTTACTGCTTCACTTGTCATCTTCTCTGAATGCTTGCTTTTTTTCCTCCCTAACCTTGTTGAAAATCGCCTTCCTCATAGTGTTCCATAGTTCTATGAGAAAGGGAGTAATGCAATTTCCAAGAGAGATATTTATTCAAGATTCAGAGAATAAGGGAATTTATTACATGCCACCCTCCACCCATTGCTTTCATAAGAAGAGTGTGGGGAGGTTAGGGCCCCACCTCCCAATGATTAAACCTATGATATCATTTGTACCCTGCAAAGAAATGATTGTACTTTTTATTTTATATATGTAAATGTATACTTTGGATCATAGTTTAAAAAATCGTTATCGGCAGGCTAAATTTTGACTTGGAAATCGGGAATCGGCTATTTCTCAGCAACTTATCGACATTATTATGTAACTTTATCGCTACTTTTAAAAATATTTAAATTCATAAAATAAACTTAAATTAAATGTAAAACATTGTTAAATTGGTAACAACAGGTTGCTTTCTAAAATCTGTGGGCTTGGTCAGGGGAATGGGGAATAATGGAAATTGGAATACAATAGATGCCAACGTCTAAAAGTTGCTAGTCTAAAGGCTCTTTCTGTGATCGTAATCTTTCATGGGGAAAATGCAGAAGAGTGACTGTGTGAATCGTGAGGACCAGATCAACTGGGAATCAGAAGAAACATTTAACTTTATTCATTGTTAGCAGTCACGAAAACATGAAGGACGCAATAGTTGAAACACAAACTTGTTAATCGTGTTCGAAACTTGCTCGTCCTGGTCGAAACCCTAGCAAAACAGGTATGATGAATTCACGCAATAGAAAACTACCTCAAAACGCTTCGAAATGACCACATATTTTCCTATTTTGACGTTTTAAACCTAGCAGATGATTTTTCATGATTTTTTGCAAAATCGCGATTTTTAAAAAGATTAATCGTTTCCCTGTCTACATTAGATAAATCACAATTTATTGGCGATTTATCGTGATTTCTGTATCAGAACTTTGGATGATTCCTAGCTGGTCATAAGGAAACCTTGGAGAAGAATCCTTCTGCATCTCCAAGCAAGAGTTTTCTAATGGGCATATGCTCTCCCAAAATTTAATTTTTGCAGCTTGACAAAGCCATCAAATTAACTACTTTGTTGGCTAACTTATCGGCTACCTGATTCCCTTCCCACCTGATGTGCTGGAAAGTGAGATGCCTCACCAACCTTTTTAGCTTCACTGATCAAAGCCTTCAATTTTTAGGAATATACCTTACCATATTTCATTCTGTTTATCAATATTTGAGACTTCTGTTCCACAACTAGACTTTTCCATCCTCGAATGATTGTAGTGTGAACACTTTTGAGCATAGCCATTCCTTCCGCCTGACTATTCACGTTGTTTCCAATATCCAAGGAATTCATCAAAATTCGTTGTCCTCGATCATCACAAAAAACACATTCAACCCCAGCTTGGCCTTGATATCTTTTGATAGCCCCATCAAAGTGTTGTTTGATGAATCCAGTTGGTGGGGGACAACCCTCACAAACTTCAATAGCTAATATATATTTGTATTTTTAGTTTTTATATGTACCCATGTGCCATCATATTCTCTCTATGAAAATTATATCATTACTAATACCCGTACACACGTAGACTGGTGAGTATGCTGACAAGTATCATCATGTTTCCCTAGGCTGACCTTTAGTGACACACGGGTCTATGTAATACTGAATATGCCTGTAGGTTGACCAGTAGGAATACACATCAATAAATTTGCCTATAAGGTGACCTGTTGGTTGAGATGCAGATTATTATAAAATAAGAGTATTTAATGATACGAATTACCAAGTCATAAATAAAATCAAAATGATGCTAGAGGAATAAATATGACTAATTTTCCAAGTAAAAGAGCATGGCATGCAGTGAAGATCAGTTCCGTAACCTTTTTCTTCTGCTCAAACAAATCTGCAAATGTGTTAGTACTTGCAGCATTAAATGAGTGGTAGGCAATATCTTAGGGTGCTGGTGCCTGCTTATGTTATATGTTGCTGTCTATAGTATCTTGCTGTCAGAAATCCCCAAAAACAGTCTGATTACTCGCTGGCATAGTCTGTATCTGTACGGTAAGAGAAGATTGCATAAATGTGTTGGGAAATGAGCCAATTTATTTTATGTTTATTCATGTTATTAAGTCCCATTTATAAGAAATCTGGTGGCATCAGTAGGTCAGCCATACCATCTGGATAAATAGTAAATGTTAGGTCATATTCATTGTCTAGTGATTATTGTGTAAATGGGGATGGCAATGTTGTAAAATAATTCAAATACGTAACATAATTTGAATGATGGTGTTGGTAAATCCTTGAGAAGGTTTATTTTTTTTGTTTATTTCTCCTAATTTTCATTATGGCATCTGTCTGTATGCTTGCTTGCAATATTTTGAAACCATAGCTTATGGCCTTCCTAAGAAGTGTATTTCTTCTCAGTACAAGAAATAATTTCTACAATTTGAAATTATTGTCTTCTTCTATGCTTCCTAGCTAGGGACTTTCATCTTGATGTATTAATAATTTAATAGTAATTGATTGCAGTGAGCTTATTGTTGTTTGCTTTCAGGATGGAAAGGTCATGAAGTGGGTACAATCAGCTGCAAACAGCTTAGGTTATGCTCGAGCTGATTTCTGGTCTCCTGGTCAGGCTGTACAAGGTTCTTTCCCATTTGGGTCTTCATGTTTCTCTGAAAAGATTTATTTAGATGCTCTGGAAAACGACGTGGGAGTGAAGACAGTACCAGATACCCCTGAGGCATCCCCGATGACTAGAAGAGATGAAGCTACAATGTCTGTTGATCTTGATGGTGCAATTATGGTTCCAGGATCTAAATGTAAAAGAGGTACAACATTGTAACGGTGCTAACTTTGTTTTAATTAAAAGTAAATTTCAATGAGGTTTTTACTTGGAAATTCAGGAAATACACTCTTGTAGATGATGTGGCCTGGAAATATACTCTTGTTTGTGGTAGTATCCATCTTCTGAATGCCTTGTGTAGGTGAAAGGAGCACAACTGTTAGTAAGATATTGGATAAAGTAACATCAGCAGGAGAGTTAACTGAGGTATTTGGAAGACTTCACTCTCTGTTTTATCCAATTGCAAGGATTTTCCAAACTGGACATGCAAGTATGTTTTGAAGCTTGCTGCTTGTGAAAAGTTTCTGCATCCATGATGCAATGAAATATTTTAGAACATATTTCGCATACTTGGACTTGGCAGACCAAAAAATTTCTGACTTGACGAAAACTTGGCAACTTAAAAAACAAAAAAATTAGAGAAACTGCAGTTACAAAATGTATCAATCGAGTTTGTAAAACATTGGGGAAGTGTTTTCTATTAGGTTTGAATATAAATAGAATACAAAATCGCATCGTCATGCAAATGTAACATTCAACTGAAATCTGTTATGAATTTATAATGATTAGCATTGAAAGTCATAAACATGGAGGGACGGCTTCCATGTGGCCTGTAAATACACTCTTGTTTGTTGTGGTATCCATCCTTCGAATGCCTTGTGTAGGTGAAAGGAGCACAACTGTTGGTTAGATATTGGATAAAGTAACATCAGCAGGAGAGTTAACAGAGGTAATTGGAAAACTTTGCTATCTGTTTTATCCAATTGCAAAGATTTTCCAAACTGGCCATGCAAGTATGTTTTGAAGCTTGCCGCTTGTGAAAAATTTCTGCATCTATGATGCAAGGAAATATCTTAGAACATATTTTGCGTACTTGGACTTGGCAGACCAAAAAATTTCTGACTCGGTGAAAACTTGGCAACTTAAAAAATAATTAATTTTTTTTAAAAACATAAAATTTAGACAAAATACAGTTACAAAATGTATCAATTGAGTTGTAAAAATGTTGGGGAAGTGTTTCTGTTAGATTTGAATACAAATAGAGTACAAAATCACATCATCATGCAAATACAACAGTCGACTGATATCTGTTATGAATTTATAATGATTATCATTGAAAGTCATCAACATGGACGGACAGCCTCCACTTGCTGATGCTCAGCCCGATGCGGAGCTGGCTGCCACTGTATGTTAACCTGTAGCATGTTCAACTTCAAATACAAAAAAAAAACACTCAAAAAAACCTAAACGGGAAACCTTATGTATAGAAAATAACAATTAGTTTCATTCATAAGTTATGGAAAACTAGCATAAAACACCAATAAAAACTATGGGAATTGAATGGAATGCATGTAAAATTGGAAATCATGTTTAGAAACCTGATATTAACATTTTAGAAAGAATTTACATGCTTGGAAAAAAATAACGAACTAACTTGGAAACCTGAAATTCTTCAAATCTGCTCTACAAATCTGCAATACACTCCTTCCAATTTTCTCAAATGATGCTGATATGCTGTGTGAAAAGGCGTGAACGTGTGGGCATAAAAAGAAGTAATTGTAGTGTTTTTGCAGTGTAAAATGTGCATCCAAACCTCATTTTCGTGTACAGACTGCATCTGGTGAGTTTCAGCATCGGACATACTGAGCACTCACGAGTATTTGGTGTGAGTTCAGCATTAAAACTCGTCAAAGCAGGACTCATGAGTTTAAACTATAAAAAAATTGCCCAACAAAAAATTCTGCGAGTACTTGGCAACTTGGAACTATGTTTTAGAATACTTTGCGCTACTTGTTTCCTGAGTTATGCACATAGTTTCCAAATCCGGCCGGATTCGGATTTTTTCAGTCGATTCGAATAAGTTTGTCCAGGTCGACCCTGTTTTTCTACAAAAAAATTATTTTGATTATTTTTTATTTATTTGCAAAAAAACCACATTGGCAAATTTTATGTATTATTTAATATTGAGTATATTAACATTTTATATTATGCTATTAATTTTTTTCCATTAATGTCGATTTTGCATATTTATAAATTATGCTTATATATAATATGTATATATTTCAGACTAGAGTTTTCTAATCTTTTTCAAGAATTCTGTATCTTTGGATTCTTTTTCTGTCCCAAATGGATATGGATTTCCCAGCTTGGTAACTATGGTTGCACATCATTAGAGGCATGATATGAACAACTTAAACATAACGTCTTTGTTGCTTTGAATGAATAACTATGGATCTTAGAAATGTATTCACAAACAAATAGATTTTTGTTCTTTTGGCTAGTTTTGAGCTGTTTTTTGATACAGACTTACTCATATTACGAAATAAATCAAATATTCCAACTCGTTGTTGATCCAGAGTCTTACAATGTGTTTGAAGCCATTACTTGCCTGGGCGCAGCCAAAAAATACTGCTGTTTTTTTGCTTGTTCGAGCTAATATTTGCCTGAGTGTAGCCAACTAGAGTGAAAGTTTTTTGGTGTTTTAACTTCTTCACTAGCCGCCCCTCTTATTGGTGGATATCTGATTTGGAAAGCTTTGGAACCAGACTGGCGTTGGGTTTTCAGCAGGGTACACCACTTATCAGCCCTGGTGTTGGAATACTTCAGCATGGCGTTGGAAGCTCAAATGTGGCATTGAATGCTTACAACCCTAAATATTAAAGCATTAACATTCACCCAAAGTCAATTAACAGGCCTTTCAAATCTATATCTCCAACAAAAGCATTTCAAAGTCATTGGTATGCAAATAAATGATTTCTCTTGTTTTGAAAATTAAGAGGAAAAGTCAGCAAAACAGTAACTTAAATAAAATGTGGTGTACCTACAGATATGTAATGAGTTGTAAAAGAAGTGGTTAACTTTATTTTGTAAAACACTTGTGAAAGGGAGGTGAAGGGTTCAAAGTTCAAACCACACAAGTGTGATTGTTTTATTTAATTATTTACAAAGAGGCAAATTGAATTAAAAGTGAAAGCTACGAAGACCAATGCCAACAGTCACAAATACTGCTTTAAGTTTTTTGTCAGGGCACATTTTTATACAAAATCCACTATAGCGAGGGGTATAGGATGTCTATCTATGAATTTTTAATCCCCGTAAACTAGTCAAATCTGCTAAATTTGCATTGAGGGGGGGTCTACCTGCATGAAACAGGATTAAAGATTTAAATTATCATAACTTTTGTATGTGGTGGTCAAATTTGTCGTATGGCCACTCATTTTTCACGGCATTCAGTTTCTAGTTCTTTCATATCCATATATGAGTTTATATTTAAAATGAAGAAAACATACATCGTAATGCATGATGGGTGCATTTTTGGTGGAAACTAACACCCTGATTTTTCTCAATATGTAATGTGCTTCAAAATCACAGTTATGACATCATTTCATCCCGCTCGTGTTGTCAGAGTTGATGTAGTTACACTCTAAAGGTTACAAGTCCCCAGGGATCTGATAGGTTGATAGGGCCAAATTGGAGGTTGGAGGATAATTCCCCTTCTCCAGCTAGCTATTCACTCGGAGTTTGGGTTAAATGCTTGAATATTAGTTTTGGTAGTAGTATTTGTTTCTTTCCAGTTCGGTGTTGTGGTGTTCAGTTTTGCTCTTCTTTCATTATGCTTTTGATGAGTATACAGGTTTGGTGTTATTGTTTTTTAGCTGCAAGGACTTCTCATCTCCAAATTGATAGGGGAGGATATTTCCAGTGGCCTTTGATCAATTGTCGGTGATTGTATGAGTTGACATAGGAGTTGCTACAATTGGAAGTGTTGAGCAAAGGGATGTCAATGATTGTTGTATATCAGGGAGATGTGCCATATAGAATACGGGAGAATCATTCCCCCAGATGCTATTATATTTGGCTGTAGTTTTTAAGTCTCATTGACGTGCTTGTCATTTGTGAACACTATTTTGTGTTTCTGTTTGCTTCTTAAAGACAAATTTAATTTTCATCCTGAATAGTTTGAAAGTTTCAGGAGTTTTATCATGAACTTGTTGTTTCCAAATGTCATTTAGCCATTTAGTTAAGTAAATATAATTCATTCTATTTGTTGTCGGGGGTAAATGTTGGCTCGTGTGCTTTGATGTCTGGTTTTGTTTATGAGGTAACAAGGTTGAAATGCGTATTTCTTGCTGATGAATGAAAATGTTAGGCCATACTTTCTTCTTGGTTGTTTTGAATGAGAATGCTTAGAGAAATGTATGTCATCAGGAAAGGGATGGCAGAACATAGTCTGAAAGAAGCTTATCAGTCAAATACCATCCAAGCATGAGCAGATATTTCTTCATTCTAGTTACTGGTTTAATATCTGCAAAATAATTACCCAATGTTACTTGTTCTTATACTTCGTGGCTTTCTTTTCAGGATGAAATAAGAACACTTTTCTCATCAGTCGGAGAAGATGTGAAGGAAATTTGTTCCATGGCAGATAATTTACGACATAGGATCAATGGTGAAAAGGTCCTGTTTTTAGGTCATTTAAATCCCTACCGGTTGCGGCCGGTCTTTTTGTTTATTTTATGACTTAAATTGAATCATTCTTTATTATATTGATGGCAGGAAAGTATATCCTTTCAGGGAATTACGTGTTATAATCAAATTTTGTTATGATTAATTGTTATTCTGGGTATCAAAATTTTCTTTATCAAAATTAAAAAATTTCTAAAGTAAATGAGATAACTTACTTGTAGCATATCTGTAAGACTGTTCAATTTTCTTGTATGTAGCTGTATCTTTAGTGCATTTCATGGAGTTTCTTTGCTGTTCTTATAGTGGATCTATTACAATCATTATTCAAAGAATAAAACCTTGCACCAGCAATGCAAATTACTGATGTGGCATAGTAAACATTCTTGTATTTTTCTCCCTCCAAATTCCAATATCCATTTAGATTGTCTGTCTGTCATTGTATATTAGACAAATATTTGATGCTTAGTTCACAGCCAAGGTGCTTGAGCAATCTTTTTGGATCACTGCTTGTGGCTATAATGGAATTCCAGAGAACTTGCTATCATACAAGGATTAGCTTATGGCCATAATACAATTGGCAAGCAGCCATGTAAATGAGTTGCTATTGAACATTCAGAAGGTCTTGAAGGGGTAGACATTAGATTTAAATATACGTTCTTTTTTTGTCCTCTCATGTTCACATGGTGGAAGATTCCAAAGGCAAGTACAAGTGGCTGCAAACTACCAATTGGAAATTCAATTGAATTTATAGGGTGTTGCACCTTTTACAATCAGGGAAAACATCCGATGACAAACATTTTTCAACACATGAGTGGGAAAGTTGGAAATCATCATGTAGGCATGCTCAAGGCTTGCTTTAAGAAAATTTTTCAAGATAAATATCTGAAGTGTGTTGATTTATATATGGAGCATGATAAGATCGTAATATAAGTGTGAATTGGTTTGATTTAGTCACTTAGGGAGATTTCATTCATTGCAAATATGAGCATTCTCAAACACGATGTATTAAGGTAGAAAACGCCTCTCGTGACAGTTCTCAAATTAGAGGCCCCATTCAATGCCAACCTCTATGAGCCATATTGTCTTTGCGGCTAGAGAAGCGTACCAAAAGGATGATGAATGTCACTCACCCACTAGATACTCCAAAATTATCGGGAAAAAATCACCAAAAAAAAATGTATCTCAATTCCAAAAAACAAAAGAAGAGGAAAATAAGTATGACCAAGGGGAGTGGGTCTATGTGGAAAAATTAATGAAATTTCTTTGTAAGATGAAGCAACCCTAGGGACTTGGTTATATAACCTATTTGGGCCTAATGGTGGAGCCTTGTGTACTCCATAGAGGAGGTGTAGGTTCAAATTCAAGCAGGTGGCTTAGGTATAAATGCTTATAATGAGCAATATATAATGCAAATGGAAATACAATGTCAATGTGGACCTCAACATGGGGGGCTCATACATCCAATTGGTGTCTTGCTTTGAAGTGACTTAAAAACTACCTTTACTTTTATCTGTAGCTCCTTTTTTAGTAAATTCCCATCTTTCCAATAGTTACATAGTTTGTTAATGTATTAACCTCAAGAGTAGATGACACACGTGGCTGGGAGTGTGAGTCAACAACAAACTCTATATGTGGATACAATCAAGCCAATCATTGCATATTCTGGCGGGATCACAAATATGGCTAGCTATAATGAAGACTTAAAGGAAAGGCTTCTTTGTAAAAAGCTATTGGCTCAAGATAACCATCCAAAGTGCGTGAGTGGGGAACACTAGTAGAAAATTAAACAATGAACCTAGTAAGTTGATGTCTTCCTGGTTTAACACTTCCAATTTAAAGTTCCCAATAAATAGCTACTTCAAAATCTTGAAGATTTTCTATAAAACAACACCTTCTAGGTGTGAGTGTCTCTTTCAAGCCTTGTGAATTCGCAAGGTATTGACCTACTAAGCTATGTTACCAGGGTTCGCCCCCCACCCTCCCGTACCCGCTGGATACATACCCAGTGCGGATATGTCCCGTGTACCGTACTGAAACGTCCCAAGTACGTTTTGACATATCCGGGACATACCCGAGACGTATCAGTATCATTGGGCAGTGGGGGGGCTCTAAATTATTTTATTTTGACTCAAACAAACTTCAACTTTATTGAGGACTAGACTAGGAGGGCATGGCAACCACAAGGAAACCTGGAGATTGTGTAAAATCCCTCTAGTTTATTGAAGAGAAAATATTCAAAGGATATCAAGAACGTTTGAGGTAATTATTTGGGATCATTGCAATTGGCCAAGGAAAGAAGCTATTCATAGAAATTTGGACATATATCTGAGCCTCCGTACACGTTATTTATGAGATCAAATCTTAGGTGATCTTTAATAATAATAGAAAAATTTGGAACCGCAAATTGCATAGCTTAAAATTTCAAAGAGTGTCCTTTCTTAGAAACTATTAAGGCACAGCATTGAGTCCTTCCCGCATCCTTAAGGAGGATTAGAAGGTGATTTTGGATAATATGAATGCAAGAACCAACCATTGGACTGACCTCTTTAGTTATCATTAGCAGGTTAGAGTCAACCTAATTAAATAGGTCCTTTAGGAGCTCCCTATATACATCTTTTATGGCCACCATCACAGCACAAAAATTAATCTCGAAGGAAATGGATGAAACACAAAGGAATATAATATTCATGTATCATAAACATGTAAAATCTTAAGTAGATTGAATGTTTTGAGCGTTGATCGTACTATATTTCTCAAGTTTTGTATTTCTTATGGACTAAAAAATGAGTAAAATGAGTATATGAATTTTATATATATATATATATATATATATATATATAATTTTATTTTTTAACATATATGTACGGACGTATCCAAGACGTATCGTACCCAAGAGTTTTTGAAAATTGACGTATCCATGTATCGAACCCATACTAGTACCCGTATCGTGGCAACATAGCTGCTAGGTGAAACTACATTTGTCGTTACCACTATTGTTTCATCATCTAATAGCACAGCCCAACTCCAACTCTTTAGATCACAAGAACACTTTGCCTCATTGCCCACACAAGCCACATGTATTGATTTGGTTTTGATAGGTGATACCAAAGACTTCGACAACACTATATTGTATCCAACATCAACGATCATGCATATCAGTGTGATTTTGAGTCAAGAAGATTCACAACCTATCACGTCTCCCCCTCCCAATTCCACTTGCACCACTTCAATAAATATCCAATCCATCCACTTCGCACCCCCTTATAGATGTTTGCAGTTCATTGAATTCTTCTCACTTGGATGTGCTAGGTAGTTACCTTGTAGGATGTGAGTGTGTTTGTTCGATGCTCTTCAAACCCCATTGGCAACACCATCATGCCTATCTGTTGGAAACCTACCTCTTGTTCAAGCTAGCCAACGATCACTGACTAGTAAAAACAACTGTTACTTCTTCCCACAAATTCTATCCTTGGCAATAGTGTTTCTCAACATACAAATGTCCCCACTGCAATTTTCTGCTTCTTCAGTCACTACCACTAAAGTTGCAAGCTCAACTGTAATCAATTTTATTGAACTGAGTAATCCCACAGATGCATGCATTTTGCACTACTTCAATGCTAACTTAGAAGACCTATAAATTTGGTAGTACATTTTCCCATTGCACTGATATGCTGAACAGTCATTTCTCCATACCTAGCTGAAATCATGGGAGCAACTGCTATTTCTTGGTAGTGGGTCTGCTCATGAATGTGATCCAGTTTTGAATGAAGTGGGGACTGATTCAGGTAGGTTTAAATCCTAGATAGATTTTGATGTGGCTGCCCTATTACATTCACAGGCTTTGCTCAGGCTTAAGTGAGCAAAACCTTGGAGGACTTGGTGCAAAAGCTTGTTTAGTGAATCAGCACTGTAAGGCAAAAGATTGCACAATCAGTGGACAAAGGTGGGATTTGATGCCCAGGAAAATATTTGCCATCCTCAACACAACTTCTATACAAGCAGCCCATTTCACAGATCTGCGGAAAGATAAACACCTACCGCCACAAATATAATAAACAATCGAAAAAACATGTGAATGCTGTCAAGACATAAGTGGAAAAAATAAAACAAGTTACAAAACAGGCCGAGAAGATAGGACACCCTCTGCATTTAGGCATAAACACAACTCAATCATGAAGAAGAAATTTGCAAGAAGAGTGAACTTGCATGTAATGCCCTTTTCCAGGCTGAAACAGAAAAGGAAGGGAAATGGCACAAACCCAACTCAAAGCAAACTGAAATTTATAACAGTCAACTGAATTTTTGGACAAGGTACAACAGTCTAAAATCTTATGACAACAATAGGAAAATTGCAATATTTCATCACCAAAACCACTTTTACAACATCCAAAGCATGTAGAAAATTTTAGAAATATTTTAGAGCAAGTACAAGGCAGGTAATGAGCTTAAAAACCCTCAGCTGGTGTATATTTAATTAAATTTGGAACAGCAGCGAACCCACTTACAAAAATGGCTGGAAGTTGAGATTCCAAGGCCCAAAATTCAATCCAAAAAATGCAACCAGCTTTATAAATTGTGAGCAATCCAAATAACAACAAAGAATGAAGTGTCGTGCCTTAGAAACCAGTGAACTTCTCCCAAGGAGGGGTTGCTACTCTAGGAGAGTGTCTGAAATTGATCAATAAAACCTCAAATATTTGATGCTACCTCTGAAAATGGATGAATTACTGATCACAACCCCTTGCTGATCCAAGCACTGACCCTTGTGGCTGTTCCACCCTCAAAGTTGCTGAAAATCAGGTCTGCGGTAGAAACCCTAATTGAAAATGTGTGAATGAAATCTGATTGTAACCCAGTGTGATCTCTGAAATGACAACACCCATGCAGATTTGGAGGGTTTTCGTCCTCAAATCTGATTGCTATTGCGGGATTTCATTCTAAATAGACCTCCATGGAGGGTTTTTGTCCTCAATCAATGAAGAGGAAGCAAATTGCTCCAAATCTCAAATTAGAAATTATCAAATGTCCCAAAAGAATCTTTGAAATGAACACCCACACGTCCTTTTATAGGTTTTCCAGTTTTCTTCAATTTGGTGGCCAACTTACTTTATTTAAAAGTCACTTTTATTTGTAAAATATAAGTTGCCTTATAATATAGCATAAAGTTACATTTGGCCGACATAGTTAAATCATTAATTTTACTTTTAAGTATTTATTATTTTTTCTAATTTTATTAATAATAATATTGTTAAGTTTCCCAAAGATTAAAAATGACCAGGCCAAACCTAAATAATATTATTAAATATTTTAATCTAGAAAAGGGGATATTACAGTCTGCCCTTCCCAAATTTGCTTGCCCTCAAGCAAACACCTACTCATATCCGCGAGTATTACTATGCTAAACTGATGAGTCATGTTGTAGTGCTCATAGAGCCTGGATCCTCTAACTGCCAAATGGGATAGCTTCTGCCAAAGAAGATAGTATAATTTATCCCAAATGGACAATGCATGCTATTCTACCTCAAGTTGATCCTCAAAAAATTGTAGGTATCGAGAAACATTTGCATACTCCTGCAAGATTGAAGGTTGCTATATGCCCATTTCATTGTGTTGCTGCTGCCCTACTTGGATTCTCCCATGCAAAGAGAGTTTTAGGATACCAGATCCTTGGGTCGCAATGGCTCCTCCCAATATTTGATAAAAATCACTGTAGATGCGCTGGAAATGAGTTGCAATGGCCACCAATTACTTAGATTTTCATCCACCTAGGCACCCAGGTGTTTGCCATGAAGATCTCCTTTAGTTGAACCCTTGTTCCAACTTCTTCTATCAAGGATTCTTCCTTATTTTGTGCGAGCTTGCAGCCATTCCTAGCTGATGACAGCAGTCCTATACCTGTCATTTTCATGGCCAACAATATGAGCAAGGTACAGCATGTACCAAACTGAAGCTTCTTTGCAAAAATCAACAATTGGGGCAATGTAGAGGCTGTGAACAACCATGCAAGGACTGAAAATTATCATACTAGCAGTCACAAACTGAAAAGAACTCCTTCCCCTGACTGAAAGCACCTGTAAATCCACTATTAAACATGTGGAAAGCAATGAAGATGTTGGAGGAAGCATCTCCAAAGGGAGAGCACTATTCTAGTGTACAAGTATGTGTGTTATAGAAAGGGTTTATGAGGATCAGCCAAAAAGAGAGCACTATCAACCTTATGAGTTGGAGCGAAGCGCAAAGGGTGCAAAATGCAGACCAAAAGACCAAAGAGTGCAAGGTGGACATTGGGCAAACATTTGAAGGAGAGCATGGGTGGGTAAGCGAAGTTCCAAACCAATATATTTTGGCCAAGTTGATGGCTGGGATAGTGGACTCCAAGAAAGTGAAAACACTTTCACTCAATGAGAAATGATGAAGAATGATATCCCATTTGAGAAGATAGAAGGTGAATCCTTATTTTTTCATTATAGAGCTTTTGTGTGACTAAAAGCCTGAAGTTTGGGATGTATGATCCGAATTGGAATGTTAAAAATAATTTAAATTCAGTTGTTGAGATGATCAACATTACTTAGTTCATCGGACGAAAGAAGGGCTTTTGACATGATATAATCTTATCTAGACAAAAATGGCCTAGGCAGATAAGCAGATTCAGAGTTAGAACAAGGTAACATGTGCATTAGTGCTCAAAGACGATTCAAACATCTTCAACTCACACCTTTGGAAGAATTTGTCAACTGTAATGGATTCAACTAGGGTTGAGCTCATGGGCACTTTTGACCATAAGAACCATTACTTAGGAACAATATCAGCTGAAGGAGTCGGAAACAAACTTGAGTTAGAGTAATAGTTGAGATCAAAGAACACTCTTGTAAAGAATGCAAGGAAATAGGTGGAGAAGCTATGAAGGAAAGTGAAGTTCCATCAGCTAAAATTACAAGCGTTGAACTATAGTTGGGTAAGAAGTAAAATAAGGAAATGAGGTGGAATAAGAAAAAAAACATAATGGAACAAGTACCTAAAAGTGAAAAAAGTTGAGTGGAAAGGACTATGTAAATTGGTTGAGGAATATGCTATTGAATTTCCCATAGATACCAAGTAGAAAGTCCAACCATGTTGTTAAACAAATAATGGAAAACAAGCATTGAAAATGGAATTGGGACGACTAAGCAGTAAGAATTTAGCAGGAGCATTACCATCACTAGTAACTACCCCAACGCATCCTATGATAGCATCACCATAAGAATCCTGCCTACAATAGTAACACCTTCGACAATTTTTGTTGTTGTTCCCATTGCTACCTCTAGATCTACATTTCCAAGTAGGGCCCCACCGATATATATTACCCGAGTCAATTATGATGGTAGATCCGTATTCCATCTCTCAACCTTCATTGACATTTGTCAAGGTTGATGACCAACTTTAGAGGAGGGGATATATGTCTACATATCTTGATGTTCACTATATGCCTACAAAAATAAAAAAGGGAAGTTAATAAAGAGTTCGTACTTTATGCTTTGATGTATGAAAAATATTTTAAGTTAAGATTAAGTTTTGGGGTGGTCCTTGATTGTGACTATTTGGCCGACTATCATACTTACTCCCTTGTTAGCTATTTATATGGAATGACACAGGGAACTTTACTGGTGTCCATCATGTGAAGGGTTTATGCATGACTAAGACTAGAGATTGTACATCATGAGTTTATTAATGAAGATACTTTATTTTCAACCAACATGTTAATGTGTAGATGCGATGTTCTATTGAGAATTATGTTTCATTTGTGTAGATAGTCATTTTGTTTTACTTTGTTAGCAAATACAATTTATGGTCTACAAGTCTAATGCGAAGAATGGATTTCATTGATCTAACACCAATCTTTTGATATCACATTGTGTTTTATATACTAGAGCATATCATCAACCAAGATTCTCTTCATGGGCTTCTTAGTTTGGAAGGAATTAATACTAGCATGTTATAGAGATTGAATTTACATTGTCTATAATGGTTGACCAAAAATATTTTTGTGAAGCTTTCTATTAAAGTAAGATCTCTTTACGTTGTTCTAACTCACTGGTGTTTCAAGTTTACTTCAGAATTTCTTCTACTTATGCCTTTGTACTAGTTTGAAACTCGAATACCTATTATATAGTGTTAGCTATTATATAATGCATATTAAATATTAACACCATTATATAGTTTGAAGTATTCTAAATAACTCAAAGCAAATCTTGTAAATTCTTATATCAACATAAAAGGATTTCGTATAGATTTGTATGGGGATGGGCTCCTGAACTGATATTAAACCCGTTTCTTGGTTTATGTCATTTGCGAGGGAAATATCTTTCTATATTAATGGAGCTTTACCAATAACATAGTTCTTTTGAGGTATATGTTCAATTTTATAACAATTTATGTTGGCAGGAGAGTTGGACCTTTTGAAATCTTAGTGCCTTTTCCTTTGAAATATTTGTTTTCTTGAAAAAGATTTATACATAATTTTTTAGCTATCGAATATTCTCTATTACACAAGAATGACCTATTATTATTGTAAACTTGTTTTAGCTTTGAATATGACTTCTATCAACTAAATATCTAACTAAAACGATTGATTGCAGGTAACTTATGTTGTGAATCGTAACATCAACTATACAAATATATGCACTTATAGTTGTGCATTTTGCGCCTTTAGGTCACAAATACTCTCCCCTCTTTATGTTTCTATTGAATTGGTTTTCTTTCCCGCATTTTATGCATTCTTCAAAACTATGATGAAGGAAACAAATATAAAAACATAAGTGGTGTCTCTATATATTCATAGTTCAAAAGTAATCCAAGGCCAAGATTGTCTTATATTATGTGTATAGTAAGAAGAGTCAAATAAAGACAATCACATGCTTTGAGGATCACCATGAAAGCATTAATGAAAACAAAATATCCCCAAAAAGAATTGTATTGAGATTTAGAAGGAAGTTTCCAAAATAGACCCATGCTATTTGCTAGTGTTGTAACTCGTGAGTATTAGTTCCAAACTTGACCAATGCTATCTACTAGTATTGTAACTTGTTAGTATTAGTTAAGTGCCACGTGGCATTATATGGTAATTACCAGTGTTTTAAAAACCGATTGAACTGGAACTGGAACCGGCTTGTTCATTAATTTTTTTTTGCAAACCATTCATAAAACTAAAATAGTGACTAGTTCCATACTAGATCGGTTGGGCGGTGGGTTTTGCCTTAAAATGTTTTTTATTTTTATTTTAGCTTTTAAGTTACTTGTAAATCACATTCTTTCAACCCTAACCCTAAAATGATGTTTTATAGACCAGATGCACCTCCCCTCACCCTCCTCCGCCCCCAATTTCTCTCACATCTCACATCTCTCTCATTGAGCATTTGGAGTTTGTGGAGCTGCATTGAAGAGTATTCATTTGGAGGGATATTGGAGCTTGGTTGGCATTCCTTGTGGGCTATTTGTGGTGGATTTGGCATCTACATTAGGAAGCTACAACCCATCTACAATCTTGTAGGATTTCTTGACCCTTTTTTTTTTTTTCTGCCCATTGTTTTTTGGACTCTATAGGCCATTTAGAGCCTCATTGTTTATGTATTTTGTTTTGGATATGTAGTGCACTTGGTGCCATTTTGCTATATTTACCCTTACATGGTATATACATGAGAAAACTTCGCATATTTTGTCTCTAACTATTTTTAATCATTAAACTATATTGTTTGTAATATTTATGTTTTTTTAAGAAAACCGGTTCTAACATTTTAAACCGGTCTGACCCTCGGCTGGTTCTGATTTTTAAAGCATTGGTTAATATGCCATTCACCCTATTGAAGGATTTAGGGAATTCAAATTTGAAGTTGCACATTGTGGGAACTCTTCAGGAGATCATTACGGAAGGTTTTATCATGATCTTTCTCTCACATGAGACCCATTTTTGTGGCACGTATTGCCCATAATCAATGGTGGCTTGTTTAGTATGTTGAAATTTGAAAGGGACAATAATTCTTGTTTATGCTTCCTAGCCACCTTAATAATGATAAAAAAAGTATGACGATATCTATGCAATCAAGGGAGAGTTCTTTCCTTTTTGTTATCATCATAGTTACTAGGAAACTCCGGTATAAGTATGTGAACCGTGTCCTTATCTCTGTACCCACATTTTTTGGTGGCTACATTTGCATACAATATATCTGACCTTTATTTATTTATTCACGTACCTGATTTGATTGACGCCCCCTTACTTGTATAGGTACCTATATTGCCACGTCTCCTAGTGGCTTTGGTTACCATGATTTTTTCATTACCTTTTCAATTCCTTACACCTCAATGATATAACCACACTTGAGATCATGCATTAAAAATGCATGTATATTTTTTACGAAACAAGATATAAACAAGTGTTATGTAAAACATTGATAGTGAAATCTATGTTGCAAGAACATGAAGCAAGGAAATGTGACAACTATAATATGATGAGAAACCAGGTTGGGGAAGGTTACACATGATAAACAAATATTTTCTCTACACGCCTATATGAAATTTAGGATTTTTTTAGAGATGTATAGATCTTGCATCTTGAGTTCAAACATAGAAAAGAGGTAATCCATTTTTGAATGAAGATAATCATAAGCTAAAAATTGCGAAAGTAAGAGTGTGTTGAGGAAACACATATGTGTATTTATAATTTGTATTGGGAATAAATATAATATATACGAGTATACATCATCTGCATGACTATATTAAGCTATAGATTGGAATAATGTGTAAAACAAAAATTGTGTACAATCATGTCTAAAATCAAATGTCTTCAAACCTAAAAATGGCTTACCAGACCACAGTCTAATTGAGGTTGATGGATTGTTAGGGGTAGTGGTTCTTATACCTTTCCTTAATGAGTGAGTGATTCCACCTCGTGATAAGGGGCCCTCTGCACCTCAATTATTCATCAATTTTTGCCTTCCATCAAGCCATCATAACCCCACATCTTGAGGACTTGATAGGTAAACGAACAAGTTCATGATAAAATTTGAAGATAATCATTAACATATGCAAGGACATTAGCTGTTTTGCTGCCTAATTTGTTTCCCTTAATCAAATGGATGAAGGTATGCTCATGCAAGCTTTGCTCACAACACACTATAAAATCTATGAGGTAAAATAAATTCAAATATATACTAGATGAATAATTAGCAATAATTTTAAACTGACCTCTCAGTAAATTGATAAATAGATTTTAGCTGAGAGGTGGTTTATTTTTAAGTGTAAGGATACCCCCATCACATATTGCTCCCAAATAGCTATAAATCTAAAATGCGGTTGATTGAAAGCAACAACACAATGTGCAGAATTGCCCACCACTCAAATATATAATCTGTACTTCTTGATTTTAGATGGTCATCTATATCAAGTTATCAACATAACATCTATCTATATGGGCATGTCATCCCTTGAATACCTCATCATCCAGCCATGGTTTCTTATGGAACCAACTTAAATTAAGAAATAAGCAAATAGCATGAAGAGTATTGTAGAACAGCATACACTTGTTCTTGCTATAAGCTCAAATCAAGTGTTATTTTTGTTGATCTATGAGGATTGTAGAGCATATTCCACCTCGCTTCACTACCTAGTTGAGCCTGTTGTACGCATCTTCTATGCACGGTTTGTCACTTTGCAAACAATCAAGAGCCTTGAAAATGGGCCATCAAAGTGCAATAAAATCTTTTTGCCACTGCCAAAATAAAACAGATGTTACGCCAAAAACAAATAAATTTTACTTCTCATAAATCTTTTGGCCTCAGTAAATGGAGAAAAGGAACACATTGATATATATCTTATTGACCATATGGCTGTCAAACAAAAGGTAAGGAAAATGCAAGGGAATTATAAAGAAGACGGTCAACACAAATATCTGTACATGTAAGCTGCAATGCTTGTAAAGCAATACATGTTGGGGCTGCAACATTAAAGGGACCAAACTTATTACTGCTCCCTTGACCATCCAATGCAAACTTGGCATCAGTGCTAAACTCCACCCATCTTCAGTCTTTGGAAGCATGGATAATAAAACCTATAATTTATTGAAATGCTAGTTCTTTAGCCCAGTGCAACTGTTTTTGAGGTCCAATTGCTTGAAAACATTTATTAGTAGGGTATGTCTTATTCGTCATTTTCATTGTTATCTGCTTTGATTTGTCTATTGTAATTGGAAATGAATCCAATAAAGTTGAGATTCCTTAAGGAGAATAAAGAAGGTATCTGTTTAATCTTGCATATAGGCTGCTTTTATCCTTTCTTGTGAGATAGAGGCTGAGTTATATATCTAAATTCATAATATTGGTTTTTTCTCTAAATGAACCTTGTTTATTAGTTGAATGCTTTAACTGTGTACTTATTGTGAAAATTATGTGCAGCAAGGGCCAATCCAGTGACAACTTACGTGGAAAACCATACCAGTTAGTTCTTGATACTTTTCCTATACTTCTTCCGCGTTCATGATAAACATTATGGTTTATAGTTGAAATTGAAGAAGCATATATCTGGCTTATTATATTTAGCAAATTAATACAACTATTTGATGGTTGTCCAAAAAACCATTGTATCTGATCCTAGTGTTAAAATGATAATGCATGTGATGAGTCTTTCAAAGTTTTAGTGTGTTGATTACGTGTGGTTTGTGTGCTCTTTATGCTCGATTTTATTTTATTTCTTAGTTTCGTATTTTTGAGGCAAACATGTGTTGCTTATGTACAATAAGATTCATAGTTGCAAGCAAGAAAGGTATTTTATATTCTATTATTTCCCATTTTGTGACGATGACTCTGTAATTTGACTGGATAAAATTTTATCCTTATGAAGAAATACATAATATCAACATCCGTGAATGAGTGAGGTGGGTTACCAGGACCTACAATAGAGCATGCTACAATAGCAACTGGGGATGTGAAAACGAACGACCTAGAAAATTTATTGTGAATGAAAACTAAGAAACAAAAGAACCTAACAAAGAGGGGGTAGTCCCAAATGGGTATAGTTATACAAGTCATTTACATATTATAATCAAAGCCATATAATGCAAAGAATCCTATGAAAGGAAGGGCCTTTTCCAAAAGGAATCATGGATAGAACCAAGAGAAGGGGATTGATGGGGATCAAGACTCTAGTTGTGTTAGAGTCCATAGCAGAAGTAGGGACACATACTAATCAATCACTACAAAAGCACCATTAAAGGATCTATTGATATCTTTAGGAGAATGGCCAGGATTAAGAAAGCTCGCTTTAACATATGTAGGAGGAAGCAAGGTACTCATCTTAGTGCCTCTCCTAGCTTCCATTTCTAAAGATCCTCCAGATATACTGCTGTATTGTAAATGTAAACAAAGGGGAGTTTATGCTGCCCACATATAGAGAAACTGGCAGTGTCTGTTTACCCCTCTAGTTGGCAGCAATGGGACTCAGGATCGTGTAGGTAGAGGCTGAGATTGAGGTCCTAGATATGAGAGGGAACAATGCTGCTTAGGGGATTTCCTATTTCTCCTAGTATGTCCTAGAGTTTGATAAAACACAAATTTGAAATTTAGAGGCGCTAATGAACAACACTCAATCATCTAGCTAGCAACTAAAATTTCAATCCCCTAACACGATCCTCAGTAAGGATCACTGGCAGCATTAGAAGAGAAAAGGAGGGTTAGGGAAAAGGGTTTTACTTACCAAATCAATGCGTATAACATCAACAAGAAATAGGGTAAACAAAAGAAACGGACCACAACTGCCGAATGCCACAAAGCAGAGAGAGTGGGACCAAGTAAAATCAAATAAAACTGAAGGAAAAGGGCAAAAATTTCAGCAATGGTTCTATCCTGAAAGGTTCAAGTTTTCAATGTGGGAATATTACGAAATTGCTTGTACTATTCTCAAAATGCAGCTTAGCATGAGAGTTGACAATGTAATTGAATAATCCACCATACACTCTTCCAGATCTCATTCCCAAGCTCTACAAAATTACCATGAAATTTCTGCTACTTATATTTTTCCTAGTTTACAAAGATGGAACTAAATTCACCAAGTCTGTGGAATTATTTTCGTTCCCCATTCTCTAAGAATCCAAAGATGATGTCTCTTTTAATATCTGATAAATAGTTCTAAATTTCCTCTCTTAATGAATGCATTTTATCTTCTTTTTGTTACAAATTCTAACTGCTTGACTAGATGCAAAAATTTGGCAAAATCCTTGGAAGAGGCTTTTGTTTTCATGTGTGTTCTTGCATGTGGCTGCTCAAGTTTTTTGAAATTTCCACGTCAAGGTAGCTTTCCAAGTATTTAAAATGGATAATGTGTATTCCATGACAACTCACTGTCATTTTCCTTGTCATCTGGTTTATCAACCCATTATTTTATATTTTTAATGGTCTATTTTGGGGTAGAATTTTTCTCATCATCAAAATCCATTGTGCGATACTTTATGAGTTACCTCTTAACATACATAATTCCCACTTTTGTGTCCGTTTGCACTGTTTTGTAGCGGCAGTGAGGTTTTTTGTTGTCAATTGATTCAATCGCCATGGACATAACTATATCCGGGGTCTCAACACCTAGGGTCTTGACTTGCCTAGTAAAGAATATGTCCGAATCATGCACAAATTTACAAACATCAAAATTCTTGCAACTGTAGTTACAAATTATGGTTAAGTATTTTCGAAGCATTGCTTTGTTATGTTTTGTCATGAGACCAAACATGGTTTTATCTTATTACACAGGTTGGTTGGGTAGTGTATTGATACATGCCTTATTTGATCAGTAAAAGATAGTTGTGGTCCAATCAACACACTTCTCAGTTCTCACGACTTTGATATATTTGTGTGCCATATGTGTATTTTCAAAACTAAAAGGTTATTTATGAATAAATGTAGCCAAAATGTTTTGTTAAGTCTCGTGTTGGCATTTTATAGAGTATATTAGAAAGTACTTTTGTATGTCATTTGGAGTGGTTGGGTTAGCTATCAACCACTAGGTCTTGTCCTTTGAAAAACATAAGAAATGACATTCAAGGCACACTTGTATCAGGTTCTCCCTGAACTAGTTAAATTGTAATAAGACCTATCATTGAAGAATACCAGGCTGCTGTTATTTAATATTTTGTAATGGTATGTGCTACATTTTTAATTCTGTGTTTGTTAATGTTGATAGTTTAGCATATCGATTGACTCTCTCTCTCTCTCTCTCTCTCTCTCTATATATATATATATATATATACACACACACACACACACACACTAAGTCACCAGGTTCATGTTCGTATTCGACAAGGATAAAATTCGACAAAAAATCGTCAACCAAGAAAGTTCGGGAAAAAAAATTGTCAATATGTTTGAATCATACAATTCTGCATTTTTTAATATTTTATTTTAAAAATAAATGAAACTATACAAGAATGGTCAAAATATACAAATATTATTAAATACCTTCAAAAAACATCATGAAATGATGTTGAAACATATTTATAACTTATAAGCTCGTCAGATTAGTAAATAGAACATTATGTACATGTGAAATCACAACTTTAAAGAGGGTTTTTTGTTTCAAAAAGAGTCTAGATTCTAAAGCATCTATGTTCGACCACTATTCTCAAACTTTTGGATTTCTTTAAACTTTTACATCAAAAAACTCAAAATCATCAAGAGCACTTGGATGAGATGGTTCGATATCATCATCTTCAGATTCATCACTGAATTCATCTTGTGAAAGCAAGTTAGGATCGAAATGGGTTGGAGTTGTGAAGACGAAGTAGATGAGTCTTTTGTTGCTTTCTTCATACACAATTGCAGATTGCTGCAAATATAAACAAGATCTCCCAACCTCCCAAACAACTTGTTCCGCTTCTTTGACTAAATGTGGTCAAAGCAACTCCAATTCCTTTCACAAGCTGATGAACTTACTCCCTGACTCAATACTCTAACAGCAAAGTGTTGTAGCTCACAAGTATCTGCTCCAAAGTTACTCCACCACCTATATCCTTCAACATCTCGGCGTGACATGTCATATTTGGCTGTTGGTATACCAAACATCTTTTCTTCTAACCTTGTATGTCCAACACTGAACCCAAATTTTACTTGCAACTTGTGGATCTGATTCACACCTCCCTATGGCTTCATTAAGGCCACTCATGATTTCACTGACACTTTGTCTGTCTATATGGAAGAGTTTTCACTCCAAATAGCAAGTTGTTGGATGCAAGGGGGTGTGCATCATTTTCCACCTTGAATCAAGTGTTTCCCATATCTCAATATAGTCTACTTCCACATGATTGAATGGTTTTTGAATACTTTCCTTGCAACGGTCCATGCTTTCATAAAGCATACCAAGACAAGGTTTATCGCCATCAACCATACGAAGCACTTCAACAATTCTCACACACCTTTAAAACCTTTGTTGCATTTTCCCAAAAAATGCTATTTAAAATTATTTGTTCTATGTTCTTTCCGTTTGCACCTTTAGAAAGTACTGAATTTTCCCAGTTAAATAGAACAAATAACTGATCTTAGTGTTGCTTTCTCTTCAACCACTCTTTTCAAAGTGATATAAAATGAGGCAAATCTTGTTTCACAAGGCCTCAACAACTCTCTGGATGCATATTGCCTGTAGATATTCAATGTGAGGTGGTGGTTTCTGATGAAATTTGCAATTGCTCTCCCTTTGTGAATTGCTTCATGCACCCATGGAAATTTAGCCAAGTCATGGAGCAACAAATCAAGGCAATGTGTTGCACAAGGACTCCAAAATATATTCGGGTACTTTTCCATAATCAACTTCTCAGCATCCACACAATTTGCAGCACTATCAGTTACAACTTGAACCACATTCTCTTTACCCACTTCAAGAATGGCTTCCTCTAAGATCTTGAAAATATAGTCAGAGGTTTTTTTATGGTTCATGGCATCAACTACCTTCAAGAACACTACACCTAGAGGGCAAGCAACCAAAACATTAATCAATGGCCTCTGACACATGTCTGACCATCCATCACTCAATATGGTGCAACCTGTTACAGTCCAAGAGGCTTTGACCACTGTCAGTTTTTCGAACACCCTTTCTTTTAATTTCTTCAAAAGAGTTGTTCTAAGAGCCTCAAAGTAAGAGGCATATACCCTTTTCCAAACTCACCAACTTTCCTAATTGCATTCTTAAAATGCGGATTTCTGGCAACATTGAATGGAATTGCACTTGAATAGAACAAATCAGCCAATGCATCGTCCACTTGTTTTTGCATTGGTTTCCAAAGGTTGTTCAACGTTCCACTGCCTAATCCCCTTGTTGCACCATCGGCTGAGGGAATGTTTGAAGCGGAAGACACATAATTTGTGGTGAACCTAGATATTTTTACTTGAATTCTCTATTTTTTTGTGCTGATTTTTGCTTTCCTACAGACAAAGAGGCTTGCTCTTTCTCTAACGCAGCTTTGATCTTTGGAGTTACATTTGGGCATGCACTAACACCCCCTCCTGCACCAGCTAAGATGCCAAGTAGGTGGTCCGTTACACATGTCACACTCCCAACAAATGAGTGACCACACAAATCACATTTGATATTATTGTCGTCACGTGTTACGTGTTTCCATCCCTCAACATTCAATTTCGGGGGTGCCATTGAATTTTATTTATGAACCTACATGTTTTAGAGAAGATGAAATTATAATACGGTAATAACATGTTAACATAAACATTGAAGTTATAGAGCTTCTAAAATAAATCTAATTATTAAAAAAAATTCTTGCTATTAATAATTTAATAAATAATGAAAAATATATTAATAAACCTAAAATTACATATAAAGTTTAATAAATTTCTAATTATAAATTGTTAAATATTAATATTAAATAATAATGTTCCTAACTTTATAAATTCTTTGAAAAAATACAACCCAAAGAATTAAAATTTATATAACCTTTGAAAAAATACAACTAAAAGAATTGAAATTTATGTAACCTAAAATATAATTAAAATCCTACTATTTTTATAAATTACATTTACAAAAAATTGTAAACTATGTTTATAAAGTTTTTATAAAATATAAACTATGTTTATAAAACTTTTATAAAACATAAACTATGTTTATAAAGCTTTAATAAAATATAAACTACATTTATAAAGCTTTTCATTTAATTAAATTTAAAAAAAATAAAAACTACATTAAATCCTTTCGTATCTATGAAAAATTAAAACTAAACACCAACACCAAAAACTTAAGCGCTTATACAAGGAGGAAATAAATAAAAGTTAAAATTGTAAATACCTAGAGGATGTTAGAAGTGGACCGGTGGATTGTCAGTGGTGGCTTGGCTTCACTCACATGAAAACTTTACTCCACACAAGTCAATGCAAACACTTCACTCCAATGCACACTTCACTCAATGCACGGTGGATGCAAACAGGGACACGTCCAATCAAAGCAATTTCAAACACTTCATTCTCGATGCCCAGTCACTCCAGTCGACGAACAAGGAAAAGCAGTCGCGGCGACAAGAAAAGCCGAACAGGAAGATTTAACAGCCAAACTTTCAATGCCATTGGCAAGCAGGAAGATTTAACCCTTTCTCAGCCAAACTTTCACAAACGTTGGTCGCACTCTTAAATTCAAGCAAGGCTTTGGAAAAGAAATAGATGCCTTGGCCAACCCTTTCTCAAGAAAACAAATGTACTTCACAGAAAGTCGTTGTCAGTCGCACTCTTAAATTCACGATTCACTTTTAATGGCTTCACAAATACAAATAGATGCTCTTTGTAGTTTAGTAAACCCAAACCCTCTTTATAAAGAAAACAAAAACCCTAAACCTAGCTGCGGAAAGGAACGTTGAAAAATAATGACTTTTCAACGATTTTTATTGATTTTATTCGCCAAGTCTACGGTTTTTTAGTGGCGCCTTTAAAATTGAATAAAAAATGAAAATTTCATTTTTTTGGTGTTTTTTAATGATTTTGGATGATTATTTGTGGTTTTTATTAGATTTGCCGAATTTCAAATTTTTAGGCTGAAATTCAGCCAATTATGTGACTTAGTATATATATTATACACACACACACACACACACACACACACACACACACACTACATTGGTGCCATTGCTTGGGAATAAACCTGAGTCACCTAGGTGACATGCGAGAATGCTTAGGTTGGCTTTGCTGACAAACCTTCCAATTTATGCCCCCTTGCAACTTTATATTAGCTCTCAAAGGTAAAACAACAAAGTATTGAAGCTTACAATAAACGAGAAGACAACAAAGAATCTACAATGGAAAAGTTTCGGTTTTTTATCTCCAAAGAAAGTGAATTCATTACATACAAATTCAGCCTAGGCTTGAGCAAATAAATCACAAGCATGATTTAGGGAAGGTATCCAAGGACTGCAACCAAGTTTCATCCACATTGAACAGGAAAAGTTAAGTAATTAGTCCTTCATCAACAGAACTGAAATAAACTCAGCTAAGATGCAGATAAAGATACAAACCCTTCTCCACCTCTAGGGGCCATGCAAACCACTATCCCATAGAAAATTGCCCTAGAAGTTTCATTTGAAAATTTGGCATAGTTTGTGAAGGAAGGTTGATTCCTAGGCAAAACCCTCCTGCAAACTGCAAAATGGTGCAAACCTCCCTCACATGAAGTAGCTCAAAACAAAGAGAAAAAGTTGGCAGTAAGAAGTAGAAAGAGAGCGAGCTGGATAGAAAAATAAAACCAAAGCTTCACTCACCCAAAGACTCACTTGGGAGAGCCTAATAGCTTTTGACTCTCGAACTTGGTGGGCAAGCAAAATAGACACACATGAACTTAAGGTAGCCTTGCGCACAGTTGGCGTGGGCAAAACCCTGCAAAAGCCCTACTTCAGCACTAGGGACTTTGAACATTACTTGGTTCGCATGGTTTTGAGCTACAACATGAACACTCAATGTTTGATTATTTTTTATAGGGACAACCAAGTAAAAATCACCTACACTCCTGCAAATTTTACACAGTTGTTTGGGGTACCCTTGTATGGGTTGGCCATTAGCAAGGCTTTCAACCCTCTTTTAATTATTGTAATGTCCCCTTTTTAGACAAGTTAGGAAATGAAGAAATACTTGTCAAAATCAAGCAAAGAATGGATAAACCCTTTTGCATCAACCTAAAATATCCCAATGTCAGCTATTTCAAACCCAAATGGGGTTGAAACTAGCCAAGGTGGAGGGATAGATTGGAAGAAAACAATCATAATTTAAACACATTCTAGTCAGATTTTACAATAGCTGGAAAATAATTTAAATCTGAAACCCTAACTGTTGCAATCTTCAAAATTGCATAACTTTCTCTACACAACTCCGATCTAGGCAAATGACATATGCCCGAACTCAGAAAAATACAAGGAACAAGATGATGTAAACCAATTTATAACATCTTCTACCAAACATGAAGATCTGGCCCTCCTACTATTTCGCCGCACACATTTAGGGCTAACTAGGGCATCCAAACTTGGCCAATAACAATGAAATTAATCATCAAAGTTGTCACTAATTTATGAAGCCCAAATAACCTCATAAACTCTCCAAAAACCTTAGATCTGATTTTTATTCGAAAGGAAAACACAACAGAGCTTGAAAAGGGCATAACTTCCTCAAAACCCAGTATTTTCGCATGAAACAAAGACCAAAACAATCCTTGTATTTTATCTTTCCAACAATCCCAAAATCGCCAAATTCCAAGGTTGGGAAGACCTCCAAAAAGATGTCACAAAACCAACAGACCATGTCACTGCCCTAAAGTCTGTCAAAATTTGTAAATTCAATATCTCACAAAATACCCAACCAAATCATACAAATGACATATCAAACTGCTCACAAAATTATGAGAAATCCAATGGGTATTTTTGCAGATTTTTCTGGGCACGAAATGTGGAAAAATAGCCCCAAACCCTAGTCGGTAGGGTTAGAAAAAATAAGCTTTGCACTAAAATATTCCACCAAGGAAATTTGCCACACTTAGGGCATAAACAATAATGATAATCCACCACAATAATGCAAATACAAGTCTTCAATCAGATCTTCAATAGCTCCAACTTGATTGTCAAAGAGAGAGAGCGAAAACTAGAGCATACATCCCTCGGGCATACATCCTGTTTCTGCAAGCATGGAGAGACATAAATGATTTAATTCAACATACCAAAAGATGGCCATGCAACCTCCTTTTATAAGATAAGGGGTGCAACATTCAAATGGCCGACCTTTTCCCTTTTGGAGATGAAAAGATCATAAAGCTTAATTAAAATATTAAAAGACTAACTTTATGTGCACTTTATTATTTTCTAATTAAATAATAAAAAGTAACTAACCTATGTGCACATTTTTAAATTAACTAGAGACTCCCCCTTGTAGCGTAAGGCATGCCAAGGGGCTACAATGTAGACAACAAACACCTCAAAACAATCCCCTCGAACCCACAAGGAGAGAGAATGGGTAGAGGGTCTTCAGTTCTTCATTTCTAAAAATGGCCGGATAAGGGGACATTACGTACTGTTAAAAGGTTATTTATGAATAAATGTAGCTGACATGTTTTGTTAAGTCTTGTGTTCGCATTTTAAAAAAATAGATTAGAAATACTTTTTGTATGTCTAGGTTATAACAGTTGGGTTAATTGTCAACCACCAGGTCTTGTCCTTCGAAAAGCATAAGGAATGTCGAGGTGGGTGTGCTTGTATTAGGTCCTCCCTGAACTAACCAGATTGTAATAAGACTTATCATTGAAGAATACAAGGCTGCTGTTATATCATATTCTGTTATGGTAAGTGCTTCATTTTCTATTCTGTATTTTTTGCTGCTAATAGTCTAGCATCTTGATAAACAATATATGTACTACTCAATAATCATTTTTTTTTTTAATAGCTATTGACATTACAGAAACATAAATGTATTTCAACAAGACATTGATAATACATTCTAGAAATGAAATTTTGTGTGCAAGCCTCTAGCCTACCTCCACAAATAACTTGAGAATGCAAGAAAAAGGGTCAACATACATGGCCAAAAATAGGGACATCAAAGTAAAATAATGAAACAACCATGTAATTCTAGAAAGGCATACAAAAAATAATGAAAACGTCTTAAGTCTAGGGTGCCAGGAAGTGAGGATGATTCATAAGTAGGTTAGGCATTCCATTCCTAATTGACCAATAGGAATCTTAAACATGCAGAAATCAGATACAACTGATTTATTATTCTGTTTGTTAGGAGATTTTCCTAAAAACAATATTTATCTTTACAATTGTGCTCCTTAAAGCGCTGAAAATTAATGTAGTAGTTGCCTAAAATGAAATTAACCGTCCAAACCAACACATAAACTATAGAACCAATGAAAGAATTTACTTTGGAGAAACCCATTGTGGGAAAGTCCAAATGGGGGCTTTGCCTCATCTCCACTATCATCATGCAAGATTTACAAGCCAATTGCTTCAAGTTTTCAACGAATCCTCCTTGAATAGTGTGGGACTTTTTGCGGAACTATTACAATGCTCTTCAAGCTTGCGCTGCCCTGAAAACAAACTTAAACAACTTGGTTCACTACTTTACTCAGCTTTAAATACATCTGAAAAACTCGGAATGAATTCTGCTTCATGGGGTGAGTGTGAGCAAGTGTTAAATACCTCATTAGGCATACAAATTACAAGATTTGTCTGATTACATCAATCAAACTGAAATTCAAACTTCATTATGATCCAATGTGGAGCAGAAGAATTGCAAAAGTGTAATATCCCCTTCCCAATTGAAGACCTTTGGCCTATTTTGTCAACCCGACGGCCAAAGAAAAAATATAAGGGTGACTTAAGTTTTATTAATTTTATTATATTGCGCAAAAAAATTAAAATATAATAGCACTGTATAATAAATTAATAAACTTAACATTAAAATAGAACCTAGAAAAGTGCATAAAAAGTTGAAAACACTTATTTAACTTGTATTTTCTAGGGAAAATGGTGACTTGCCTTGGGGGAATAATGGGAACTTAGAAAGGATAAAACATTTCTATTGTGCCAGTATTCCCTCTACGAGAAAAAGCGACCAGACTTGGTGAGAAGAAAATAATTATTAAATGCCTTTTGTATTCTCCCTAAGAGAAATGGAGGGTGGAAAATGCATTGAAAGAATCATGCAAGCTGATTGGATATTTTGGAGGTTCCTTTGGGTCTCTTCTTCCTTTAAAAGGAGAAGTAGACTTGTTTGAGAGGCATTCGATATTCACTTGATAATTTCTTATTTGTGTCTTAAGCTTGTAGCTTTTGCATAAAAATATCTAAGGACGAAAACATTTAGTATTTCCCTCTTGTGGACAAAAACCCCCAAGAATTTGAGAGGAATTTCCATTTAGGAAATTCTATTGGGCTTTCACAGATTTCTACTATTTTCAGTAGTGTTGTTGAAGAATAAAATTGCAACAGTTGTATGTTCATTGTACCAACTGGAGCGATCCATCTTTTGGTTGGTTTGCAGGGTATTTGAGACATTCCAGGTCTGAAATTTATTGCTGCTTATTGTATTGAATTTTGGGAATCAAAATAAATTAATTTCATAATTTTTGGAGTTGATTTGATGCCCTAAATGTGTTGGGCGACCTACTTTTTAGGGAAAAATTAGGGTTTGGTGTTTGCTGTGCAAAAACTAATTTTAGAATATTATTCTTCATATTTTTGTGGCCCAAGATCCAAATTTTCAGCTCATTTGGACTTCTCTAGCAAAAGATATGAATTTTTGAAGTTATGTTGCAGACATGGTTTTTAAATAATTTATTGCAGCATTGTTTATATCAGAAATATGCATTTTTATATATATTTGGGCTTTATAATTTAGTGGTATCAAATTTGCGTGGAATGATATAGATTTAGGGGCTGATTTGTTGTGGTATTTCACTCCACCCTAGTCACACTTCTCATATAAAATTCAGATCTGCAGTGTTTGATTTGATAAGTAATTTATTATATTGCTTCTGGGGTTTGGATTTGCCCAAAATCCAACTTGGGTCAAATATGTTCATTTGGGGACATTACAAAAAGGCATGGTCATAATAGAGATCACAAGGCATTTGTCTCTTAACTTGTCATTGTACAAGGTCGAAAGCATTTCTGGGAGCCTTGTTCACTTTTTGATAGAGGGTTGATTACAATATCATGTTGCTTCCAAATCCCTTGACACGTTATTGGCTTTGAGGTGTCACCTTCAGACACCTTAACATTGTGAGCCCAGAAAATGGTGTATGTAATGTTAATTGCCTATTTTGTAAGATTTGTATTCTACATGGTAAATATGCTTGATGTTCTTTTTGAAGTGTACCTGGTTTGAAGTATCGAACTTAGTCCTGTTTATTTGATTGATTTACTGTTGTAATCTCATATACGGTTGCAACTGTTCTTGGAAGGGCTCATAGATCCTATAATTGGATGTTATTGCACTTTTACCAAGTCAAATGGGTACACTTTCATTGTTTTTTAGATGGTATTATTTATTGTGCGTCATTTAATAGCAAACCTCAAAAACAAAGAAGTAGGTGCTGCTATGCAGTAAGACATTGCCACGTTTTGTAAATAAAATATATTTGTTTCTGTTCTAGACATCAAATGCTTACCTGGAAGGGAGACCTCTTCCTGAGCATTTTCTGACTTTGCAAGCAACAAGTATGCAGGTCATGTCTTCAATCCTAGTGAAAGCCCGGGTTGCTACATTGTGTATTTTTGGCGTCTCTTTGAAGAGGCAAGTTAAAACCAAAATATAAAAGGATTAAGTCACATGAAGTTGGTTGTCTTTCAGCATCTGTTTGATCTATCTCTTTTGAATTGTAATTCAGTTGCACTAGATTTCTTGGTCTGAAATGGCGCACCCACTCATGACTGTTTTCTTTTCTCAAAGGATGGAGATTTGAAGCTTCAGTCGAATCGTCAGTGTTTGACATTATTTCAGAATCCGTTTTTCTCGTGTTGAAGGATATCTTCTTGCTTAGTATCACATTTATTCGTTTTTTATTCTCTTGAATAAAGAGTGTTCTTGGCTGATATAAAATAAACATTTTTATATTTAAATATTTTGTTCTCTGCTGTTTCTGATTTACAGGTTGTCCTTAGAGGAAATATCCCGAAGAACAATTGAAGCCTGGGAGAGGGGAGCAACTGAGATTTGCATGCAGGTTGATTCTCCAATCCAAATTTTGCATGCAGGTTAATTTTGCATTCGCGACTCTTTAAAAGACCAAGCATGTCTTACATTAGATAGACCTCAACTGTTTTCTATACTAGGATCCAAAGGTTATTGCTATGTGCATAACTGCAATTATATAACAATTTGTAAGATTACTGAACTTTCATGTAACATCTGCTGGGCCAGGTCTGGAATTTAGGTTGAGTTTCTTAGGGCTCCACTCAAGTTGCCTGTAAGCTGAAAATTTGCAACGAGCTAAACACGCGAGGGTTATATACATACAGTTTTGAGGACATTATTATCAAACTAATTCACCACCTATTTTAGATCTTTGACAATTTTTGGTTTGAAGAGATCAGCCAAGAACTTTGTTTTGTGTTTTATAAGAGTAATTATTGAGTTAATTTGTTTTGATGATTATAATGCTTCTTTATGAGAATTTTATTTGAGATAATGTTTTTAAAAAAACAAAACAAAAGGACTATATATTAGAGAAAATAAGAGGTTACAAATTCTACTGTGCCAGGCATTTAAACTGTTTATTCACACCCGAGCATTATACATCAAATGTGCATTACAAATATTCATGGAAGAGAATCTAGATGTAAAATATGTCTCATATCCTCTTGTAATCCAGTGGGCCACCATAGTGGTGGTGACCCATAGCAGACAATATTATGATTGTCTAGAGCTCAGTTAGCCAAAGCATCAACAACTATATTGTCCCTATGTTATCAAGGTTCGCCCCCCACCCTCCTGTATCCCCTGGATACGCACCCGGTACGGATATGTCCCGGGGACGTTTGGGTACAAATTGGGTACATCCCGAGTATGTTTTGACATATCCGTGACGTACCCGGGACGTATCAATACTGTTGGACAGTGGGAGGCTCTCAATTTATTTTATTTTATTTTGACTCAAACAAACTTCAGTTTTATTGAGGACTTGACTACGAGGGCATGAAAACCACAAGGAAACCTAGAGATTGTTTAAAATCCCTCTAGTTTATTGAAGAGAAAATATTCAAAGGATATCAAGAATGTTTGAGGTAATTATTTGGGATCATTGCAATTGGCCAAGGAAAGAAGCTATTCATAGAAATTTGGACATATATTTGATCCTCCCTACAAGTTATTTATGAGATCAAATCTCAGGTGATCTTCAATACTAATAGGAAAATTTGGAACTGCAAATTGCACAACTTAAAGTTTCAAAGAGCATCCTTTCCTAGAAACTATTAAAGCACATCATTGACTCCTTCCCGCATCCCTAAGGAGGATTAGAAGGTGATTTTGGATAATATGAATGCAAGAACCAACCATTGGACTGAACTCTTTAGTTAGCATTGGCAGGTTAGAGTCAACTAATTAAATAGGTCCTTCAGGAGCTCCCTATATACGTCTTTTATGGCCACCATCACAACACAAAAATTAATCTTAAAGGAAATGGATGAAACTCAATGGAATATAATATTCGTATATCATAAAAAATGTAAAACCTCGAGTATATTGAATGTTTTGAACATTGATAGTACTATATTTTTCAAGTTTTGTATTTCTTATGGTAAAAAATGAGTAAAATGAGCATATATATATATATATATATATATTATTTTTAATATATATGTATGGACGTATCCAAGACGTATCGTACCCAGGGGTTTTTTAAAATTAACGTATCCATGTATCAAACCCATCCCCGTACCCGTATCTTGGCAACATAGTATTGTCCTGTCTAGGGGTGTGGGAAAAGAGTACTACTAGAAACTTCTCTTGCAACTTTTTAATTTGCAAAACTTCTCGTGTAAGTCTCCAATTAGCACTCTGACATTCATTGGAATCCAATAACAACTTGAGTGTGACTTGTGAATGTAACTTAATGTCCAGTTTTGTCCAGCCACATTTCACCTAAATCACTTGTTGACATACATACATACATATGATTTTAGATACAAATAAATTCTTTACTATAATATCAATTTTATTTTTTCTTGAAACAAATCAATTTCCAAACTTATGAACTTTTTTATCCCCCCAACTTTTCAAATATGGTAACAATGCTATATCCATAGCATTTTCTCTAACAAATGAGATGATGTTGTTGTTGAGTATAAGGCTTCTCCTGTCATGTGAACTAGCAAAGAACAAACTCAAATAGATATTCGTTGCAGACCTTCATGGAGATATTCTTGGAGCCCAAAGACATGCCACCTAAGTTAGAGGTAGATAATGAGATTTATTTGCTAGTGGACTTCTCTCTTTTCAATATAGGCCTCTTTATTCAATGCATTTTTGAGGCAAATGGGGTGAAGAAAAACTCCATTAATTGTTGTGTCAAAGAATCATCCACCCAAGTACATTGCCATGTAATCCTCCTATTATCATTGTGTCAAAGCAAGACAGGATAGTGACTGTGCATTGATTGCAGATCCTTGACCAAAATCAAATTCAAGAATAGGTATCCTCTTTTATGGTTTGATAACTTGTTGGATTAGCTTTAACATGCCAAGGACTTCACCAAAATTAGACTTGAAATCTGGGTACCATCAAGCAAGAATAAAGGTTGACTTATAGATTATTGCAATTAAGAGAAAGAAAGGTTTGTATGAATGGTTTGAGTTTATTTTTGGTTTAAGATTTGCGCAATGGACCACTACATTTATGAGGTTGATGAATGTAGTAACAAATTTTGGGCACCATGCCATCTTCTATATCCTTAAGCTGGCGATTGTTAATTCCAGTGTTTATTTTGTTTAGTTCCATCATCATTGATGTTGCAATCTTCTGTTTTTGGGTTATGAAGTATGCTTTATGTGAATATCAATCTTTCCTATCATAGAAAGGAATAATTCACTTGGTAGGAGAGAAAATTCTTTAATTTGTGGCTTAGTACTAATATCTGACTAACCTCTCAACTGGTTTATAATCAGGGAGGTATCCATCCAGCATATTCGGGGAAGACATACTTGGATATTTTACGCACTGTGAAGAGTGTTGCCCCTCAGATTCATGTTCATGCATTTTCACCTCTAGAGGTTTTCCAGGGAGCAGCTACCCTTGGCATCAGGTTCTTTAGTTTCTTTTTGAAGTAGATTTTCATACACAACTTTCTTGATTCTTGTCATCTGAATTCATTTTGTCGCTTTGATTTCATTCAGTATTGGAGAGTTCCTTTATCAGTTAAAAGAAGCTGGGCTTGGTTCACTTCCAGGCACTGCGGCTGAGGTAATTAAATTACTTTCCTTATAAATAAATTGTAGTTTGCAGTGTTTATAATTTTGATAAAATCTAGTGTCTTTTCTTATGAGTCCAAGAACTCAAACTCCCTGTTCAAAATGTATAGCTGAAAGCCTAAAATGTTTAATTTCAAAGAACTAAAGGTATAATGATCTTAGATCAATCTAAGAAATCACTGCCAAAATTATACTTCAATAATTCATGTAATCATTTAAATGCTTTAACCGCATCTGTAAGTAAAGCTTAATACCTATCGGCAACATTCCCAGTTTGGTCATAATGGATATCTGCAAGGGCGAATATTGGATGTTGTCTGGGTTGAAGTGCATGTTGTAAAAACAGCATTGTTACTTCCCAAAATACCTTAATATAGTATGGATATATTTCTTTTATGTAGCCTTGCATTACCATCAAACATAATTGGAGTGGCTGGTTATGGTTACCCATTCACTCAACGTCTGTCCAAAGATCTTGAAACTGTTCAGCATTCTGTGATGCAGCCTAGCTTAGTGAAAGGAAGGACTAAGGCTTCCTTCCTGGAGTTTGAACAATTATCTCTAGAATATTTATCTTACATTGTATTTCAGTTGATGTAAAAGCTTTAATCCATTTCTTATGGGAGGATATTAGGGATAATCAATTCATTAATTGATGTACGTTGGCTTGCTTAGTCAACTATTTTTATCAACTGATTTTCAGCCCATTAGTTTTTTTTTTTAAATTTTTGTAGTATGATTAATGATTTAGGATATTTTATATTGATCCTTGCATTATAAATACACTTCAATACCTAACGTAGTTGTAGTTAAGGGTCTCAATTAAGAGATGCCCTATACTATTCATCCCTTAGAATACATAGTGGAGTTATGAAGTGAAATGCATTACACACAAGATATGTAATAAACACCAAGCTCTTTATTAGAGTGAACACATGAAATACATGGCACATTGTAATATCCCCTTTTAGGACAAGTTAGAAATTAATACAAATCTGATCATACACAGCTGAAAACAATTAATATTCAAACCTTGATTGCTGCAATTTTCAAAAATTAATTCCCGCTTAACCGTCCAAGCAAAAATCTTCAAACTTTGGATTTTGGGTCACAAAAATATGAAGGACAATATCCCAAAACCAGATTTTGCACAGCGAACATGAAACCCTAATTTTGACCTAAAAAGTAGGTCGCCCAGCACTTTTAGGGCACCAAATCTCCTCCAAAAATTATGAAATTGCTTTCTCCTTATCTCTCTTAATTTCTACAACCAAAACCAATATTAATTTGACCCCAAAACTGCAGATCTGAAATAAATATTAATTTATAAGAACCATAAAGCTCGCAGACAGCTGAAATCTTCTAAAATTCATAACTCCTTCAATACTTAAAATGCATGAAATAAATTGCATAATAAAGTAAAAATAAAGATCTTTCCAATGAACTAACAAACTGAATTTTTATCCCACTAAAACCCACTCAAATCTACCTCTGAAATCTGAAAACCAGTCACTAGGGTTAGGGAAAATTAATTAAATAATTTCCAGCTCATAAAACCCTTCCAGAAACCCTTAAACAATCAACCCTTGATCTGAAATAATTGATTAGACACAGCAGCAAATAGATCTAGCATAAATAATTTCAAAATATGAAAGATCAAACCCCAATACTAGTTGCTATGGTTAAATAAATTGCAGCAGCAATAATAGTCATAAAAGTACTTCAAACCCTTAACAAAAATACAGATTTATCGTCCAATAGATGCGCCAATACTGACACAAGAGATCACAATGAAGAGAACAATAAAATCTTCAATATCTTCAACAATGGATCCAAATAAAACTTACAACGAGAGAGCACAATGCAAGAACTAGGGCATACATCCCAACTCCAAGCATGGAGCATAAAATAAATATCATCATAACATAAGTCTAACAATGATCCCAACACTCCTTTTATAAGCAAGGAGGCACAAAATTTGAAATCCTTAGGAGAGGAAAATTATTAAATAAAAGAAGTTTATTTCCCCTAGGTGTGGCGTCCCCTTTTAAAAAGGGTGATTTTAATATTTAAAAGCCACCTAAATATTATTTAATTAATTCCCCTTTTTAATTTGTATTTTGGGAATTTAATTAAATAATTACTTGCTCCATAAATATTAAATAATTAAATAAATATTGTTTTATAGTGTCAAATGATTAAAATCACTCTCCAGGCAATATTATAAAATTATTTAATATAATTTTCCCCTTGCAACATCCCTAAAGTCCACGGGGAATGATAGGCTAAGGGTCTTCATAAATGGGGACATTACACACATACACAAACAAATATGCTTTACAACTAGATCCGTATGTCTTTGCTTGCTAACTTGCTTTCTTTGCAATTATAGCTCTTTGAACATCCTCCGAAATGACTAGTCCATATTTCAACTCATGTGGCCGATGAGCGATAATCCTTCTAACACAAGAGTAGGGGCATACTTTTAAAGGTAAAAGACCCACCTACTTACAATATTGCCTTGAAGCCACAAGTGATCAACATGACATTCCATTTGTCCCAATCCTCCATGCACGATAAGGTCCTATTTTCAATGGATTTGAGTCAGCTCAATGGTTACAAGCATAATCACATTAATCTTTTAGGGAAAAAAGGTTTTCCAAAAGTGTGTTTTTCAAAAAATCATGATTAATGGGGGAAAATCAGAAAATCTCAAAATTGCCAAAAAATATCAAAAAAAATCTTTTAGGGCATTTCCATTGCATAGAGATATAAATTAGGCATTTCAATTGCATGGATAATAGATATAGATTATGAGAGGAAGATAAATGAGATTGTACGCCATCAAAATTGACAAATTGTTTTCTTTATTGATTTTTATACTATTCGATTTTATTACATTTGTATTTCAAAATGCATACTATTACCATTTACAAAGGAACAAAAAAGGGGTGGGAGCCAATGGCAACACGACAGACTAGGGATCAATAGGTCTAGATGTTGAAGCGTTAGGGTCAAAGCTACTCTTGATTCGATAGAGGAACTCAGTGTCATACCCGACCTCCTCCAACATGTTCAAGTCATCTTCATCCAAAATAGGCTCGTCATAATTTTTGAGCCATTTGGATTCTGGATCGATCTCGTCAAGGTCAATTATCTAATCTTCTTTGACGACACCTAACATTATCAAATAGAATGCGTGTTAGCAATTTTGGTGAATAATACTTCCCAACCTTTCCTAGCCTTGACATATGAATTAAGAATTATAAATGCAACATTTCTTAACCTTGAGCTTTTTTCATTTTTCAGGTGAAGATTGTAGTGGACAAACACCAAATGATTCATTTGCTCTTGAGCAAGTCGATTGCATTTTTTGGAAAGCATATGCTCAAACACATTCCAACTTGCTCACAAGTAGATGAGCTGCATGGCTGGCTCAAATGCCCATTGCCATCCATCAAAGGTGATCGGTTTTCTTGCCAAAGAAATCCCACTATTGTGTTGCAAAATTAAATATTTGTCAAAATAGTAACCTGCACAATTTAGTCAAAATTTAATACCTTCACCGTATGCATGTAGAAAAATTGTCTACTTGGTTTGAAGGTCTTTCTTCTTGTGAGAGCTAACTTACTAGAGAAGAAACCCATTGCATAATTGTACATCAACAACTCTCCCATACCTGCCTAAAACTCCTCTTGATTAGGAAACATTCTCCCCATTCACTTAAATAGGCCCTTTGTGTAATGTCCCTTTCTAGGGCTGAACCACACAAACAAGGAAATCACACAAACCCCAAACTGAATACACTCTAATTTTTTATACCAACAAACTGGAAAATGGAACAACGATGTAGAACAGTCTGAATGTTAGGACAGCAACTTGCAAAGAACAATAATGTAACCAAATATCACCATAAAACTCATCTACAACATATGTAAACCTTTGAGGAACCCTTTAGGGCAATTTTCACCGTGAAATCCAATCACAAACACAACTGAAAATTAAGTTAACAACATAAGTACAACCAATAGAAGTGACTAAAAATGAGGTCACCAAACCCCAACAAATGACAAATATGCAATATATCAGCCTTAAAAATATGTAAAAGTCTGAATATCAACTTGGAATGTTAATTTGTGCCCTAGAAAGCACCCAATCACACTCCTATACAAGTCGCTCGCTAGGAGAGGGGCATAAAATGATACCAAAACCCTTGGTATTGCTTCTTCTCCAAGCCCTAACTGCCAACTAACAAGATAATCTTCAAAGAATGTCCTCAACACCACCAAATTGGAAAGAAGTTTTGATCTGCAACTTTTAACAAGAAAGGGTTTCATTCTCCTTGCTTGCCACACTAATAGATTGTTGCCCCTTAGTAGATTTGGATTAGAGCAACCAACTCTAGAACCAAGTAGATAGGAGTATATAATGCCAAAAAGATGCCCAAAATGAACCTATGCGACCCCATAAATATGCTTATGGTGGCGCCAAAGGTCATATAAGGGAGGAATTTCCCCTAGACCAACCTCTTTAGAATCTTGTTTTACTTTTGTAATTTGACTTTAAGAGCTCTCCAACCCAGCTCACCCGCTTTAGAGGGAAAATGTTAATGTAAGAAATCTGAAATGCTACCCGAGGACTTCTCTTGTTCATCTTCTTCTTGTCCATGGGAAGAAGAATGGGCAAGAAGCCCTCAATTTGGATTATTTCGAAAAAGGGAACATAACAATCCTCCCTTCCCGAAATTGCTTGTCCTCAAGCAATTACAAGTTTGGCTCATCTGAAATCTCAGTCTCCATCATCTTCTCATCATGCAATCCCACATCGCCAAGAGAGATAGGAGATGGGTTTCTTGACAAGGCATCTGTTACCATATTGTGTTTCCCTTTGACATATTCAATGTGAAAATCATATGCTTGGAGTCTATTTACCCGCCTTTGTTGTCGGTCATTTAATTCCTTTTGATAAAGAAAGAATCTCAGACTATTGTGGTCGGTTTTGACCACAAACTTACCACAAATCAAGTATTGCCGGAATTTGATCAATGCATGTATGATGATCAACATTTCTGTCATAGATGGAGAACTTCTCGTGTTGTTTGAGTTTCCGGCTCTCATATGCAATGGGATGCTTATTTTGCATCAAAACAACCCCTATACCTTCACCGGAAGCATCACATTCAAGTACAAATGGCATAGAAAAAATTGGAACAACAAGTACCGGGCAAGAACACATCACCCTTTTCAGCCCTTCAAAAGCTATTTGGGTTGTTTGTGACCAGCTGAAAGCTCCCTTTTGTGGTAGATTAGTCAATGGAGCAACAAGTTGTGAAAATCTTTTCACAAATCTCCTATAATAGCAACATAAACACAAGAATCCTCTTAATTGTGATATACTGGTTAGAGTTGGCCAATCCTGAATGGCTTGAATCTTTTGTTGGTCTACATGAACCCCTTGTGCATTGATAACATATCTGAAGTACAAAATTTCAGTCATCCCAAACTCACACTTGGTTTTTTTTTGCATAGAGGGAATGTCGTTCTAGAATTTCTAGCACCTTATCCAAGTGTCGGAGATGCTCCTCCCATGTTTTGCTATATACCAAAATATTATCAAAGAAAACTAGCACAAATTTCCTCAAATGCTTACCAAAAATGTGATTCATGCAGGTTGGAAAGTGGTTGCGGCATTGGTGCAAATGGTTGACAAGAAACTCAAAATGCCCAAAATGGCACCTAAAAGCAATCTTGTGCACATCTTCACCCCTCACTCTTATTTGGTGGTACCTATATCTCAAATCAATCTTGCAGAAGAAAACTGCTCCATGTAGTTCATCAATCATTGGAATTGGGTACTTATTCTTGATTGTATTCTTATTTAATGCCCGACAATCCACACACATCTTTAAGGTGCCAACCTTCTTCATCATAAGCACCACAAAAGAAGCAAATGGGCTGGAACTAGGCCTTATCATCTGCATTTCTAGCAGCTCTTTGATGTTTCTTTCAATTTCTTCCTTGTAAATTCTTGCGTGACAATAGGGAGTAGTTATCATCGGTTTGGTACCCGGAACTAACTGAATAACATGTTGAAATCCCCTATCCGGTGGCAGCTCATGAGGTAAATCATTGAAAACTTTGGTATGCTTGTTAAGTATGGGCTGAATATCATCATGAAAAGATTGTTGAATGGAAATAGAAGAATTAGATCTTACCAAGCTATGAGCTCCCATGCAACCTTCCCTTTTTTGAAAGTTCTTTCCATGGTTTTGGCGGTCACAACTTGAGGAGTTCCACCCTTCATACCTTGTAGCACAACCTCCTTGTCTTCTACCTTAAATTTCAACTCCATAGTTTGGTTGTTATGGGTAAATTCACCCAAGGAATGTAGCCATTGGACCCCCAATATCATATCGGTTTCACCAATATTAATGACATTGAAGTCATCCTTTACCTTGTGCCCTCCCAAAGAGAGCATGAGCTGAGGTATTCTTCTTGTGGATGGAAGTGTAAATCCATCTGCTACTGTAACATTAAACCCCTTGAAATTTTCAGCTTTCAATCTCAGTTTTTTTACCGAACTCTCATCAATGAAATTATGAGTAGCTCTACTATCAATCAAAACCGTGACCCCTTGCCCTTGAAGGTCACCTTTCACCCGGAATGGATGATATCTGGGTGCGCCAGACAAGGTAGCAAGAATGCTATCCAAACTTTTCGGATCTTCTTCTGGTACATTAATTTGCTTTGCTTCATCCACACAAACTTCTTCATCCTCACAATCTGAAAACACTTCAATGCAATGCACCTTACCCTTACCTAAGCAACGATGACCAGGAGACCTTGGGTCCTTGCAAGAGAAGCATGAATTCTTCTTCCTTAGCTTGTTTCTTCATCTTGTCTCTTCTTTTTTGTTGGTTTTGGACAACTCCTTGGGAATAATTGGTATTTGTTGGAAAGGCTTCTTTGGCCAGTCCAAAGAAAGGGTTCTTGGCTGTTCTAAGGGTCCCTTGGGCTGTCCTCCACACGAAAATACCTTGGAATGTCCACTGATTGCTGCTGATTTTGGGGCAGCACCTTCAAGGTCGAAAGATTTCTTAATTGCCTCTTGGAGAGACCAAGGATTAAAAGATCTAACCAAACCCTTGAGTGGTTCGGTTAAACCCTCAATGAATAGAACAAGAAGTTTTTTTGTGACATCCGTAATCATCATGGAAAGCCTTTGAAACTCAGCCACATATTCTTCTATTGTGCCTTGTCTCAATTGTGCAAGCTCCCGAAAGTGAAATTTCGGGTCAACTCTATCAGACCTCCGAATGAGTCTTCTACAAAACTTATAATATGAAGGATGTTATTATGCCTTTGTGTTACTAATCCATGGAACCACCACTCATGGGCAATCCCCTCTAGATGAAGGGTTGCAAATTTGATGGCATCATCCTCCGTCATAGGCCTCAAGGAAAGATATGTATCCAATTTTTGAATCCATGCCTGGGTTGTCCCGTTCTTCGAACCATCAAAAATAGAGAAAGAAATTTTACCTAAAGTGTTTTGTACCACTTTTTGTGGCACAATTTGTCTTGTCTTTGGCTTAGGCCTTCTTTTACTCATCCGAATGAACTTGGCAAGTGAAATTGCTTCCTCTATCTCTCTTGGAAGTGCCATGTATTCCTCATAACTTGCTGCAATACTTTGCCCCGTAAAGTGCCTTGTCACCACCTTCGGAAGGGTTTCTTCCCTTGGAAGGGAAGTAGGTCTAGTGGCTGATCTGTGAGCTGATCCTTGGGGCTGCCATGAAACATTTGCTCCAGATGAGCTGCCCTCTCCATTATGAACCCTAGGTTCATGAAACTTTTGAAGGGTTAGGGCCAAAACGTCAATTGCATCCGCCAATCACACTTGCCCTTCAACGAGCTTGGCAATTTTGACTTTCTATGAATATTGGTGAGTCATACTATCTTCTTCACTTGGTTGGTCTGATTTCTTCTCCTCTTTGATAGTAAATGGAAACCCTTGTTGCCTTCTTGCATGAAACCTAAGGGAAGACCGAAGCTCTAATACCACTATAATGTCTCTTTCTAGGGCTGAATCACACAACAAGGAAATCACACAAACCCCAAACTAAATACAATCTGATTTTTAGACCAGCAAACTAGAAAATGGAATAGCAATATACATCAATCTGATTTTTAGGACAGTAGCTTGCAAAGAACAATAATTCAACCAAATATCACCATAAAACTCATCTACAACATATGTAAACCTTTTATGAACCCTTTAGGGCAATTTTCATCATGACATCCAGTCACAAACATAGCTGGAAATTAATTTAACCAAAAGTACAACCAATAGAAGTGACTGAAAATGAGGTCATCAAACCCCAAAAAATGACAAATATGCAATATCTCAGCCCTATAAATATCTAAAAGTTTGAATATCAACTTGGAATGTTAATTCGTGCCCTAGAAAGCACCCAATCACACTCCTATACAAGTCGCTCGCTAGGAGAGGAGCATAAAATGATACCAAAACCCTTGGTATTCCTTCTTCTCCAAGCCCTAGCTGCCAACTAACAAGATAGTCTTCAAAGAATGTCCTCAACGCCACCAAATCAGAAAAAAGTTACGATCTCCAACTTTTAACAAGAAAGGGTTTCGTCCTCCTTGCTTGCCACACTAATAGATTGTTGCCCCTTAGTAGATTTGGATTAGAGCAACCAACTCTAGAACCAAGTAGATAGGAGTATATAATGCCAAAAAGATGCCCAAAATGAACCTATGCGACTCCATAAATATGCTTATGGTGGCGCCAAAGGTCATAAGGGAGGAATTTCCCCAAGATCAACCTCTTTAGAAGCTTGTTTTACTTTCTAATTTGACTTCAACAGCTCTCCAACCCAGCTGACCTGCTTTAGAGGGAAAAATACAAACTAAAAACATAAATATTAATGAAATAAAACTAAAATACAACCTAAGGACTTCCCTTGTTCATCTTCTTTATGCCCACGAGAAACGAATGGGCAAGAATCCTTCAATTTGGATTATTTCGAAAAGGGGACATTATAGTTTGTGACTTCAACATCGTTTCAAAATGAGGTGCTAAAGAACAAAATTGGATTAAAGAAATATCTAGATGCATGGAGGGGATAATACATATGTTGATCCCATCTTTTATACACTATCTCCCATACTAACATTTACTTGGCTATGTTATTCTCCAATTTCCTCATAATAGCCTCTTTATCCCCATCGACGGGTCTCAAAACTTGAACTAGAGGCTCAAAGAATAACACGAATTTCTTTCTCGCTTCCCGAAAAGACAGTAAGAAATCATACTCGCTCATGGTTTTGCTATCTATATGTTTGACAAAGACATTCATTTCAAATTCATTTTTTGTTGGCAAAGAGTATGCAATGCAAGGAAGTGGATTGCAAACCTTGTCACCATAGACCAAAAAAGTTTTTTGCCATCTTTGAATGTACACATCATATTGAGCACTCGTGTGATTGTAAATGAACTTGGTGATTATGTGGCCCTTTTGTAAAACCTCTTTCACCCATGGAATTTTGCATGTCTTTCAAGGTCAAATCAAGACAATGTGCCACACATGGGGTTCAAAACATAGTTCCATATTTGTGTATAAAAAGTTACCCGACAGCCACGCAAGCAAAAACATTAAGTGTAATGAATTAGACCACATTTTGTGGTTGCACCTCTATCACAACTTCATCAAATAGATGAAAGAGTGTCTCACTTGATTTTATTATATCAGATGTATTGACGTTGTTGAGAAAATATGGCAATGTTAAATTACACAAGGAAGTTGACGAGTGTGCGGTTGCTTCTATCCGTCTAACCATCTAACATGATAGTGCATCTTGTTTTTTACTATTTGTTGTGATAATTTGCAAGAACATCACTCACATGTTGTACAACATCCTTCAACAAATCAACTTGCAAAGCCTCGTATGATGGGGTTTGAACCCAAGACCTGCAACTGCAATTGCATACACCATATTTTGCTAGTATGGAGATTTGGCCACATTAAACGACAAGCTAAAATAGTACAAAAAGTTGGAAATTGGCTTCTTGTTCATGAACAATATTTTTCCAACCTGTATTTTTTAGTGTGGTTTGTGTTCTAAGTGTAGTGCAAGGGCTAAAGAAGGCATGACTATTTCCCCCACTTGTGTTTGAACCACAAGCTACTGATCCACATGTAGATTTAGTCTTTGCCTCCTTTCCTTGTGCATGTTCTACAAATGGCCCTAGTGTGTCATCAAATAAAACAAATTTGGAATCTGAAGAGTTAAATCCCACTTTCATATCTATCCTTGCTTTTTTGACCTTCGCTTGTGTATATGTCTGCAATGTTGCTATAGCTTGATCAATGACATCTGTACGAATTTTATTAGTGTAAGGTGTAGCATATGCCCTCGTCTCGTTAATTGCCACTTAAAATGGTATATGTCTCCATTGCATACACATCCACAAAAGTTGCATTTGACCTTGTTTGTGCCTTTGATTGTTGTGCCATAAGTCGATGCAAAATAGCTCACACGACATGATGAAATTTGCAATGTGCATTTTTTTTGTTTAGGCATTGTTTCATTTTTCCCTTATCACTCCAAGAAGAAAAGCTTATCATTCCAAGTTATCACTCCCACCTTTTGATATACCTAAATCTTTAATAGCCAAATTGCCTAGTATATGATGCACCTTCCTATATACCCAAATCTACATCGAAGAGCAACGGTACGAAAGTGCAAGCCTCTCGATATACCAAACCTTCATATGTACCTCACCTTCCTATTTACCTGAAGGTAGGTGGAAGAGTGATAATACGTGGTAGAGAGACGTGCATGAAAGTAAAGTGGCACCGAAAGAGGTGGCATGTGAAATGTGTCGGATTTGTCTAGTGGCATACCCATTCACAAGGGGCAATTTACAGCTCATAGACACTGTCACCTGTCAAACAATGCAATCTCATTTGCATTGGATTTTTAGCCTAATTAAAGATCATTAGAGGAAGAAAGAGAGAAGAAGAAGGGAGAAGATGCTTTAGAGATGTGTTTGTTTTTTGTTTTGCTCAATGTAGTGTTTTGTGTTTCCTACAAATGTTAGTACATGCATGGTATATTAATATAGAACATTTACCATAAATTTTTTTTTAGATTGCTAAACGCTTTTGACCAGAGCTCAGAACCAGGGGGCTCTTGGGACCACCTCCCTTAACAATGTCCATAGACTAGATTTTACAATACAATTCGAATGAAGCAAGCCAAACTACCACCAAGCCAACTCACGGATGCAAACACAACCAAGACCACCCGCTAAACTGCCATCCTTGCCCGACAACTGCTAGCCTGGTCCGCCATCGCCAAAGAAGAGCATCGTCGCACCACCGGTGGTGTGTCAATCAACCACCACCGATAACCACCCCCGAAGGAGATCGCGCCGAGCGGGAGTTGAACCTGGGTGGAGCTGGACCCAACTGTCCGACTTAACCACTCCACCCAAACCCCACTGGCAACATTTAACATAAATTAATAGAGAACATTTACAATATTAAATTTGTATAGAAAATTCCCGTAGGGGTTGGTTCAAGTGGATGGGATCATTGACTTAGGTCGCTCAGGTTATAGTGGGCTTACTTGATGATTTAGAGCTTGTGACAAGAATGGTCGTCGGCTAACTAGGTGCTTGCTTTGGGTCACTGGGTTTCGATTCCTCGGAAACCAAAAAAATGTGTAGAAAACCTTAAATGTTGCACCTAATTTCTAAATATTCCATTTTTTCATAAAATTGTAACCCTAAATGCTGAAATTCAAAGCTTAGGGTTATAGGGTGTACTAACTTTGTATGTAACCGTAAGTCTCCTAATTTGTTAACATTTCGTTTTTTTTAAAAAAAACCTAACCCTTAACACTAAAGAATTATATTTAGGGTGCGGTGTATTAAATTGTGACATAACCTAAAGTCTTCTAAATTTGTGAATATTTCAATTTTTTTTCAAAAATTCCTAAACATTGAAAATAGCATTAAGGGTTAGGGTGTATTAAATTTTTATATGACCTGAAATCTTCTAAATTTGAAAACATTTCTATTTTTTCCTAAATGTCCTAGCGCAAACCCTAAATGTCAGTGAATTTTGAAAGTCGATTGAAAATCTCTTAAAAATCACATAATTATGACCAAAAAAGTTGTTTTCGCCATATATAGAAATCACAATTTTTTTGAGACGGATTTTTAAAAAAACAAGTTTTTTTTTTTGTAAATCGCAATTTTCACCCCCCTTTCCTCGATTTTTAGACAACCCTTTTTGATGAAAAATTGCAATTTTTCAGCTGAATTACACATTTTACCCCATGAGCATCTAGTAATCGTGCTTAATTGATGATTTTACCTAGTTGAAACTCCTTTCGATGAAGATACCCTATCAAGAAAAAGAACAAAAGGGCCTTTACAAAAAGCATACAACATTGAGAAGAGAGAAATTTCAGATGAATTGATGGATCAGTGTGTTTCTGCATGTGGGCTACCATTCAATATGTAAAGGTTGCTATATTGGCAGCAAATGGTGAGAGGCATTAATGAGACACCACAAAGGTATACAAGCCCCAGTTATAACAAGGTCCTCACTTCTCTTTTGGCAAAAAAAGTGCAATAAATACAAACATCTTTATAGCCGATTATAAATTCCTGGAAGGATTCAGGAGTGTCTATTATTCCAGATGGATGGAAAGACTCCTAAAACAAACCTCTTATTAACATTATTGCAGTAAGCCTTAAAATGACAATGTTTTTGAAGGCTGTTGATTGTGAGGGTGAAATAAAAGATGCCCAATTCATTGCAAACATTCTAATTGAGGCTATTAAGTCAGTGGGCTGTCAAAACGTTGTCCAAGTCATCACGGACAATGCAAAAAATTGCAAGGCAACATGGTTGATAGTAGAAGGTAAGTATGAGCACATGTTTTGGACACCATGTGCAATACACTCCCTTAATCTGATGTTGCAGAAGATCGGAAAATCATATAGATTGAGGAAATTTACATGGAGGCAAACGAGATTCAGATGTTTGTCACCAACCATCACATGTCTCAAGCCATTTTCAGAAGATTCTCGAAGTTGGAGCTGTTGAAGGTAAGGAAACAACTCATGAGTCATAAGTTTTACTTCTAAGTTTTTAAGTTTTTCATTTTAATATTTAATTTTAAATCAATTTCAATTTGTATTGCTATTGAATTTTTTTCATTCCTTTTTAATAGGTTGTTGAGACTAGGTTTGCCTCTCACACGCTTGTCTTCAAACGACTTGTGAAGGTGAAACATGCTTTGAGTAGAATGGTGATTGACAATGTTTGGACCGTCTAGAGGCAAACAAATATAGCGAGAGTCCAAAAGATAAAGGCATGGATCCTTGATGATGATTGGTGGGCAAAAGTTGAGTATTTATTGAGTTTCACGTAGCCTGTTCTAAGTACGACCAGATTTGTAGACAAAGATAGTGCTTGCATTGGAGAAATTTATGATGCCATTAACTCCATGCTTGAGAAAATAAAAGATATCATACAAGCCAAAGAGTAGGACCCTAAGGAAAAGTTTTATAATGAAGTTAAAAACATGGTCATGAAGAGGTGGAACAAAATGACCACCCCATTGCATCTCCTTACTTATGCCTTAAATCCCAAATATTACAGCAATGAAATAGTTGGGTTACCTGGTAAGTAACAACCATATGATGACCAAGAGGTTACAAATGGGTCATGGGCAGCATTTAAGAGGTTGTTTCCTAATTCACCTATATTTAGTGCAGCCCGCAATGAGATGGGGATGTTTGTATTTGGGGAAGGTAGCATGGAAGAGTTTGAGGCTCTTTGTAACAAGGCCACCTTGACTCCCATCAAGTGGTGGATTGAACATGGCCATGATGCCAAGTACATATGACCTATTGCGATCAAAGTGCTCTCACATGTATGAAGTTTGTAACTTGTTATTTGATATTCTAATTACCTATTAAGAATTAAAATGTAAGATGATAACACTTCTTTTAATTTTTATATATTAATAATACTTTGTCTTTTGTGAGAGGTGGCTAGTAATTTTTCTGCAGAGCAAAACTAGAGTACTTAGAGCTTCCTCCACTCAGCCAAACGCACCATGTTGACATCCAAGAAGGCTGAGGATCTAGTATACATACATTCCAACTTGCGCCTCTTAACGCATAAGACAGAAGAGTATACTAGAGGTTCTAACAAGCTTTGGGACATTCATCTTGAAACCACAGACTTTGAAGCTTTTGTTGCTTGTATGTCTAATGTTTCACTACTTGGCATTGATGACGAACTTCCAGGGAGCCCTTCGCAAGGGTTCGACTGTGGAGCTAGTTGGAGTGGAGCTGCAAGTGCCATCCATGAAGATGATTTTAAGGATCATGTAGATGATATGTTCTAGCCTTTTAGCCTTAGGAAACTGAAAGTGAAGCAAGTTGAGAATTTGAATGTATTAAGTTATTAACTATTATGTTTTGAACATTATGAGTCAATACAAACTCAAGTCTCAATTCTCAACATATTTGAAATCTATTTTCATGTTCTATGAATGATTGTATGAGTATTAAATTTCAATAAGTATGCAAATGCTTCTTTAAATTTATAATTTTATATACATACATACATACATACATACATACATACACACACACATATATATATATATATATGTATGTATGTATATAAAACGTACCCAACAGCGTACTGTACATGTATCCGTACCGAAACAGTCTAGATATTAAGACTTTAGGGTTAGCGAAGTCCTTTTTGGGCAAAACATTATAGTGTTGATTGATAATGGGGCAACCCACAATTTTAGAGATGAAGTATTGGTGAATAGGAGAGGTTTGGAGACAAATAATGTAACATTTTTCAGCATTGTTGGAGCTGATGATTTTACCATACCTTGCCGGAAAAAGGTTGAACAACTTAGCTTCTCATTGGATGACCATCAAATGAGTGATGATTTTTATGTTGTTGGTTTAAAAGAGACTAACTTGGTGCTAGAAGTGCAGCGGTTGCATTCGTTGGGGGAATTCATCCGAAGCTTTCATAATATGGAATTGTAGTTAAAGTTAGATGGGAAAGAAGTGGTAATCCATGGGAACACTGACAAAATTACAACTTCAGTTTCAGCCAGCAGAATGGAGGGTATTACTGCTCCTAACACACTTACCAGGTCCCAGTTGATGCATGATTCTGCTACTCTGGACTCTTTTGTTGAGGTGATTGAAAGAGCTTCACCTAGTGCATGGTTTCATAATCATATCCAAGAGGTGCAACAAAAGCCAAGAACTTTAAGGTTTGGGAATGCAAATTCCCAAGATGGATTTGGGATCTTGGTATTTGCAGGGCGGTTCATAATGAGAGAATTGGAATGGCATTGCTTGAGGGCAAACAATTCTGGGAAGGGTGGACTGTAATGTCCCCTTTTCAGAAGTAATTAACTCTGGATACCCGAAGCCTATTCTTATTATTTTCTGTAGGCTAGGTAAAATTAAAGAGGAAAATAAATTAATTTTAATGGTCCAAAAGTATTTTTATATTTTAATTGGAAAAGGGACACTTAAATTGTAATTTTAATCCAAAAAGCATAAATATAATAAAACAAGAATAGAAGGGATGACTTCTATTATTGGGTGCCAAAGTTAGATTAAAAATTAAATAAAGAATGGGACGCCAAACTTAGAGAGGGCTGCATGAGTGCTAAGGTCCTATTTTTAGGATGGAAAGAGGATAAAATATTTTAAAATTGTTTAATCCTACTCTTAGGATGTGACACTCACATGGGGGAAAATTAAACAATTTTTAATTGTTTGAGGATCATGCATATAATTCTAAAAGGGGTTGCCCACTTTAGAGAGGGTTTGGAAGTTATAAAGGCAACTTTGGGGTTCATTGTTCATTTGCCTTGGAAATTTATCAACTACTTTTTTTTTGCAAGTAGCTTTTGCTTCTGCATCAGCAATAGAGAACAAAATCCCTCATTTGCATACTAATTTGAGGACAGAATCCCTCACATCTGAGCTTGGAAATTCCATCCAAGGGTTGCAGTGGTCATTCAAGGTGCATGTGTTCATCCATTGCAGCTAGGGCACTCTTTTTCTACATCCAGAATAAGTACAACTAGGGCTTCAGTATTTGTGGCAGATTTCAGTCAAATCAGTTTGCATGCTCTTCTCTTCCATCTATCTTTCCATTTAGACCATCGATTGTGAGAAAATAATTGTATTCAAACACTCGTGTATTTATTTTATTGTAGCTGATTGAAATCAATAAATAAAAGTCTGTTTTGGCACCTTGAAGCTTGCTGTTTTTTAATTTAAAAATCAGATTGTCGCTGCTGTCATAAAAGGCAAATTTTTATACTAATGTCCTAGGGTTTTGACAGAATATCCAGATTTATCTAAAATATTTTTAAGGATATTACAATGTCGCGACATAAAGGAATAGCTATTTAGGAATTCAACTCACTTCATATGTTGCTGATTCAACCATACCTCCTTCCGCTGTTGTTTTCCCATGAATCTTTCCTTGTTCTTTAGCTCCTTGTAGATCTCTCCACAATGTTTTTCCTAGAAGAATGAATAATCATGGGCTGCAAGGGTCTCCTTGCTAGAGACCTCTAGATGAAGTGAAAGGCCGTCTTAACTGTACAGTAAGAGAGACTGCACATGAAGGAGTATGGATGCAGCTGTTTAACTATTGGATTGCAGGATGGCTGAATCCAAAAGCTTGAAGCAATTGTTCAATAAGATCCCAAGTGCATCTATCAAAAGCCTTGGAATTTTTTATCTTGATCATGATGCCGGTTTTTTACATCTTAAATGAATGTATTATCTCCTGATTAGCTATAATACTATCTATAATTTGTCTTCCTGCCCGACAAAAGCAGATTATGTTGTTGAGATGAACTTTGGAAGAAGATACTTCAATCAGGAGGTGATACTACAAAGTGCAATAGATTTGTATTGATCCATCTTGTGGGCTTGTTCTGTTTTTGGGATACTGGTGAGCACTGTGCAATTCAATTATTTTAACATATTTTTTGTTTGGATTCCCCATAAGCACTGTCAAATCACTTTCAATTGTTTCCCATTTTTTTGATAGAATAGAGGAGATAAACCATATGGTCCCAGATATATGGCAGGATTGAAAGAGAAAACCATGCTTTTCAGTTCCTCTTTTTGGGTATTTTGAAGGGTTTTTTGTTTTGCTCACTGTTTGTTTTGGAGAATGAAGGTTCAGTCAAAATATTATGAAAATTAGAAGTATGTGCAAGGATATCAGAGCATCAACAATATAAGTACCACTTTTTTTGGGATTTTCTGAATCGAATTAATATGCCATCTATTTTTTGTGTAAGAGTGGAATTTTGTTTTGAGTCACCCAGCTTTATCCACTTGTATCTGGACTTCTGTTGCTAAGTCTCTTACTTTTTTGGAGAGTAGTTAGTGTGAGAACAAGGTTGTGTTCTTCCTTTTCTTAGAATCTGATTGTGTCACTGCTCTCTGATTTTAACTTGAACCACTGCCAACTGTGCTTTAACATGTTTGTGAAAAATATTGTAAAATTCCATTCTGCGCCAATGCTTAATTTTGGCTTGGAGATATTTCAACTTTTATTCTAGGCTTCCTTCCACTTTCTGTTGAAATGATGGATGTGCTGACCACATTTAAATAAAACTGATTTGTGGATGTTTTCTCTGGAAAGGTTTATTAGATAGTTCTTATATTATAGGCCAGTGATCAGAAAGAGTTGTATCAAAGGCTCTATTCCCCATCTGTAACCTAGGGAGAAGCTAGTTTTCAAATAAAAAGACTGCCAAACTGTTCAGCAATATAAATTTAGCCCTTTGTTTTGTTGGTCCAAGTGTAGCATCCATGTTTGAAGTCTAGTTTCGTCAGGTGAGCGTTTATTTTAATGTTGCTCAGAGCTTCTTCTGTTCGTTGACTGAAACCAACCCTTCCTTTTCTTCTCTTCAAGAACCCAGAAAGTATTGAAGTCTCCCATGGCTCTCAAATCTTGGGTGGTAGTGGATTGAACCTAACTAGTTAATTGTTCAATCTTATATACTCTATTATTCCTACAAGGGGGAATGCACATGCTTATAACATTGTCGACAAGTTGAAATTTGTGAGAAAAGAAAACTGCGAGTAGACACCAGGGAAACTTTGTGCAGATTTGAAAACATGTTGTTGGGTTCCAACGAACAAGTTCTTGTTTTGTTCCAGAAAATGGTTTGTTTGCTGGCCCAAATTATAGTAAAGATAGGATTTTCGATGTCTTCAGATCCAACTCACTCTTGAAGAAGAATGATATCTATATTCTATTCTTTACTTGTATCTTTGGATAACACACTCGACTCTTTTATGTTCCATGATATAATCCACTTTAAGAGGAATTCATATGGGTGGACCTTTCTTTTAGAGTGGTTGAGATAGCTCTGGGGCTGTGTATATGGACCATCGTCTTGCTGATTTTGTTATGCTTGAGGCATCATCCGATTCAATGTATTTTCTTGCTGGTTTTCTCATTTGCTTTGTTGCTTGAATAGTCTCGGGCATAGTTCACATACTCGTATTCGGCAAACCCAAAAAAAATTGGCTCGGCGAATATTTAGCGACTTAAAAAATATGCTATTTTATTTTTATTAGTGCGCACCCATTGGGCACTAGATTACATAGACCCTATTTTATTTTGAAAACATAAATTTTATACAAAATATAGCTACAAAATATATCAAATGAGGCAGTAAAATGTTGGGGTTTTAAAAACCGGTCAAATTAGGAACTGGAACCGGGTTGGTTCGACCAATTTACTATTTTTTTGCATGAACCGACTATAGAACCGGACCGTTTGACTGGTTTGGCCTCAAAGAAGTCAAAACCGGTCCAATTTCGACCCAAACTGGCCGGTTTGACCGTACACAGCCGTATACGGCGATTTTAATTTAAAAAATGTATTTTTAATACATTTTCTATTTTTTATTTGTTTAAACCCTAATTTGGTGTTATAAATACACCCCCCCCCCCTATATTCACTTCACACCTCTCTCATTGAGCATTTGTGAGCATAAGATTGAAGAGTTTATTTTTTGTAGTGAGCTTGGAAGTTGGAGGCTTGGAGGTTGTTTGGCATTGCTTGTGGGCTCTTTGTGGTGATATTGGCATCCATTTGTGAGCACCTCACCTCTATTTGTGAGCACCTCTCTTATTTGGAAGGATTTAGGGGATTGCGGCAGCATTGAAGAGTGTTCATTTGGAGAGAGTTTGGGAGTTGTTTGGCATCAAGTGTGGGCTCTTTGTGGTGGTCATTCACATCTACATTTGGAGGGTGTAGCCCATATACAAGCTTGGAGCATTTCTTCACCTCATTTGTGTGCACATTGAAAGGTATGTTACATTTTAAACTTGCCCCTTATTTGTAAATTTTATTAAATAGGAAATCTGAAATTTATTTTGTTTTTCTTTGCATTTTCAGATTTGTTTGCATTTGCAATTTTACATGACCCATGTTAATTTAATCAAGTTTGCAAATATTGTAAGAAACACATCCATAGGTTGAAACAACACTTGGCTGGTCAAAGAGGCCAAATACCTCATGTGATGCACCTGATATTGATGCCATTAAGTTGGAAATGAAAAACTTGCTTGAAAAACATAAAGAAGAGAAGGCTAGGCAAAAAGAGATGGAAGTTGAAATAGGGAGGAGGGAACATGCCTCGAGTGTTGAAGGATCTTGCTCTGACCCTTCTGTGACTGTTAGAGACCCCTTTCAGTATATGCCTCCCCCATCCACTCATAGTCAAGAAAACCAACCTCGAAAAAGAAAGACCATACAAAGCTTTTTTCCATCTTCCATACCTGTTGGTGCCTCCGTGCGAACAGAAAATCAACCCACCTTGGATAACCATTGGAAGAAGCAATACAAAGAAGCAACTTTTGAGTACATTGCTATATGGTGGTATGATACAAATATCCCTTTAAATGTTACCCGCACACCTTATTACCAGCCTATGTTTGATTCCATTATTGTTGTTGGTAAGGACTTCAAAGGCCCTAGTATGCATGACTTGAGAGGATCACTTTTGAAGAAAGAAGTTTCATCCATAGATGAATATTTGAAGAGAGAGTTGCAAGGCATCATGGGCCAAAACTGGATGTACTATTATGACAGATGGGTGGAGTGATGGCAAGAATCGCACCATAAATAAATTAGTTTTGCCTCTTGTCAACAAGGTACTATGTTTTTGAAATCAGTTGATGCATATGATAGGGTGAAAGATGCAAATTTGTTGTTTGAGCTTTTGGATGAGATTGTTGTAGAGGTGGGGGTGGAAAATGTTGTACAAATCATAACAGATAACGCCTCTAACTATGTTCTTGTTGGTAAGATGTTAGAGACTAAAAACAAAACAATATTTTGGACTCTATGTGTTGCACATTGCATAGACCTCATGCTCGAGGATATAGAAAAATAAGATTGGATCAAGAACACTGTAAAGCATGGCAAAAGCATCACCAAATACATCTACAATCACTCATGGGTATTGAACCTAATAGGAGGAACACTGAGGGCAAAGAACTTGTTAGGCCAGTCATCACAAGATTTGCAACAAACTTCCTCACGTTGCAATCTCTTCTTTCCCAACAACAGAACTTGAAAAAGATGTTTTCAAGTGATGAATGGAATGCATCAAAGTGGAGCCACAAACAAGATCAGAAAGACACAAAGAAGATATTTTTTGACAATTTATTTTGGAAAAAAACAGCAGAGATTGTGAAAGTTGTCGAGCTTCTTGTTATGGTGTTGCGGTTGGTGGATGGGGAAAAATTAGCGGGCTATATTTATGAGGCTATGGATCAGGCAAAGGAGCAAATAAGGGCAGTATACAAAGACAGGGTAACTAAGTATGGGCCTGTATGGGAGATCATAGATAATAGATGGAACAATCAACTCCATTGCCCTATACATGCAGTTGGGTATTTTTTGAACCCGAAATATCATTATAGAGCTCAACTGGGAGAAGATCAAACAGGAGAAGTAAAAGATGGTTTGTACGAGTGCCTAGAGCGCATTGTCGCTAATTTTAGATGCAACAACTTGAGTTTCACCGACAAAACAATTTCTTCAGCAATCCATAAGTACCTTTCGGAAAAACCTTGTAAAGATTGCAAGAGATGTGGACCATCCAGGTAAGTAATTCTAAATTTTTTTAAGTTCATTTGATTAAACTTTTTAATGAATAATCATGAATTTTTAGCATAAGACAATCTAATTTGTTGAATTATGCTTTAGCCAGTTTAAGTTATAAGTTTTTCACTTTTAATTTTTAACTTTGTGTTTTTAACTCATCATTGTTTACTAATTAAACATTTACATTTTTTATCACAACACATTGATGGGATTCATTTGGTAGTCAGTGTCCTCAATTGCAAAAGTTTGCAATAGGATCCTAAGCCAAACTTGCAGTGCTTTTGGGTGCGAGCGCAACTGGTCCGTCTTTGAGCGGATTCACGTGAAGAAGAGAAACCATTTGGAACAACAGCGGTTGAATGATCTTGTCTTTGTGCAGTACAACCTTCGGCTAAGGTGCAACCAGTTGCTAAACCGAAGACCCGATATTGATCCCATTGTCTTGGATGATATAAATCCAACCTTAGATTGGGTAGAGGAGAGTCAGCCAGGCAGAGTTTGATCCCGATGACTTGAGGTGGATGGGTTTGGATCAGGATCTGATGAGCCATTAGCAGCACCGCCGCCACCGTCACAAGACATAGCAGGCATTAGTCGCACTCGTGCTACTCCCCGTGCCAATACAGTTGTTGCAAATGTACCTAAGGATTTGGATGGGTCTGAGTCAGAGCCAAAGGCAGGCGATGATATTGATGAGGATGACCTTGAGGATCTCATTTCCAGCAGTGGTGCAAGTTTGATCATTGATGTCATCTAATTTATTCTAGAGTTTTGTAACTTGTAGTATTTGTAATGTATCAATGATCATAGGATGCATGTTTTTTTGGAGTCTCGGACTTTGGAGGCCATTTAGAGCCTCATTGTTTATGTATTTTGTTTCAAATCTCATATATGACACATGTATTGTATATTGGACTTGGAGTTTGGGCCATTTTGCTATAAACACCTTTCTTACATATATGTAAGAGCAAACTTTGCATATTTTGTGTGTAATTGTTGGAATCATGGTTTTTAACCTTTCAAATATATTGTTTTCATTAAAAATATAAAATTTTATGTATTATTTAGTAAACCGGTTCATAAAGTTTGAATTGGTCCAGTTCCGATCTGACCTAAAGACTGGTTCCAAGTCCTGTTCTGATTTTTAAATACATTGCTTATAATAAATAAATAATATTCAACATAAAGATTCATGGTATGTGTTCTCCTTTTTATAGGATGGTTTGAAAAATTACATCAAGTTGGGCAATTATTAATATATACCCCAAAGGGAACTCAAGCATAAGGGCAACTTTGTAAGAACAACTTATTAGGTCAGGTAACGTGGAGCATGGATGGGTGGATTTTAGGATATTACAGATTAATGACTTATCAATATAATTGTTCCACGTCTTAAACAAGTTTCTTCTTCCTAGGAGCAAATGATCATGCTTTTGAAAGCGCATTTCCTTGGGTGAAATTTTCAATATAGCATTATTTGTATCAACCGTCAGTGCTAGAAAACTTGGCAAGTACTCTTCAAAAAACTACATAGACGAATACTCACATATTTCTAACTTCGCAGGAAAGGCTTGGCTTTATTGTGAATATTCTCATGTGGGTCAAATATGGGTGCCAATCAAGAGCTGATTGTGAATGTGCTGAAGTCTGTGTCGAAAGCCTAGACTTGTGATTTTGGTACACCTAGTACGGAGTACGCTAAAACAAAATCATGAAGAATTTTAAAAACCTCAAGGTTCGAGCTGAGGGTACATTTGTACAATATATTTTTTAAAAGTAAAAAATATAAATATATATAAAAATTTAAAGAAAACAACAAGCTTATAGTCTTAGCAACCAAAAATATTAAAAGCCAACATCAAGCTTATTATGAATTAAAAGCCATCTCAAACATCCCCAAGATTTCAGAGGCATTGACTAAATACAAGAAGACCATAAAACATTAAATCTACGAGTCCATTGCAATGGGCTCATAAACAATCCACTTATTGTTAGAGTATGCCCAGGGAAAGGTTTGGGGAGAAGGCAATCTTTTCATTAGAGTTGTTTTCTGGTATACCTCTTGGAGATTCTGGATGGGCTATTTGATTGCCACTTTTGTATCCCAAAAGTTGTTTCCAAATGGCCTGTTCCTCATAATTAGTCCAATAAGGGAGTTAAGAACTCATTTCTGGCATTGTTATACATCTAAACTGAAGGTTTCAGGAAGTTATAAAAGCTTTCAAGGTCTGTCTCATTTCCATTCATTGTCAGCTTCCCAAATGTTGTGTACAATTCATGAGTTCTTGGCTAGGATTTAATTCCTTCTATATCTGAGCAAAAACAAAGGAGGGTAAAAAACCTCTTGTAAGGATCCTACCTTTCATTATATTTCAGACATTCTTGAGTTCAAAATTTGATTTGTAGACTTGGCACCTCAGTTCAGGTCATGAAAGCGAAGAGGAAGAGAGGCTGCCCAAATTTCTTCTACCAAGCTCTTTCACGTGTTCCCATTGTCTTTCTAACTATTGTCTGGATGCTGTTAGAAAAAGGAGGATCCATCAAGAGCAAGAAGTTTTTCTTTTCAAACAATAGGAGTCAACTGAATCCTTTTCATTTCTCTTGAACCCTTCAGAGCTTAATGGCAATATGTAAGATCTCACACGAACCTATCCAAGGTTAAATTGACAGTCAAAGCCTTGATCTTCAAAATCCTTACTTTATTTTCTTTGCACTTAAAACAAAAAAATAGTGGGTTGTGGGCTCATAACCACTTAGCATCCTTCTTGAGTACATCTGTGGGTACAGTTTTCCATCCAGATACATAGTCTATATGCATTGGTACTGCCCAGATTTAAGTTACCCAGATGTCACCGGTACCGATTTTCATTATACCCGATATGTTTGCAAAAAATGGTATTCGGGCCAGTAGCTTGGAAGTCATCTAAAAGAGGCTTTCTTCATATGAGTCAAAAGTATCACCAGGTTAGCATACTGGCGAGATCGCCAAAAATTGCGGAAACAATATCACCATTTAAACATGCAAAAAAATCGCTGCAGATACACTTTGTACGTGCAACACGCCAAAAAGATTAAAAAACGCGACCAAAGCACTTCATTTTCATTCAAAAGCCATTTGAGCATGCATTACATGTGTTGAACAACGGATTTTTGAGCGAATTTGAAGACGGAAATTTGAAGAGTTTCATTTGGAAGTAAGTTTTTTTTTTCTTTTAAGTTCTTTCAAGTTTTTGCAATTTCGGTCTATATTATTTAAGTTTTATATATTCGTATTGTAATTCTAAATACATCTAATGTAAAAGCAAACACTTTTAAATTTTTAATAGTCATTTGGACCGGAGGTATGTCGTTTTTTACGCAAATTCGTTCTAAATTATTTAAATTTTATATATTCGTATTGTAATTGATTCATCAAATATGTTTTGTAATTTTAAATGCATTCAATTTAATTGCGAATCATTTTAAATTTTTAATAGTCATTTGGAACTCGAGGTATATTATTTTTATTAAATTACAGTTAAATAGGATTATTCAGACACTTTATTTTAAATTTTTAAGTTTATCTTTGGGGTGCATTGTGTTGTACAGCATTAAGCTTACCAATGACATCAGGCTCGGATCATTCGGCATTTGGATCAGCATTACTAGCAAGAACTGTTCCTGCGAATGTCATACCATTTCTTTTAGAAGTATCGTGTACTTGGGGCAGTTCCTGAACAGTGGTTTGCAATTTCTGAACATTTAAATTGGAGGCCATAAATCTAGGGTTATAAGGAGACCTTGCATGTATTTTCTCAAGAAGCTGTGGTAATTAATGTTATAGTTTTTATTAATTTGAAAGTTTGGCAGAGTTAAAGAAGTAACTTGTAGATTGCAATGCATGTAGCAGAAGTTGTTATGAGCTTGGGGATCTCGAATGACAGAGGATGATGCAGCAACATTGTAGGTCAGCATCACTAGCATGTCCACCACGTACGAACGCTATAGAGGCACATCTGTGTCATCGACTTCTAGCAGTAGGCATGTACATGGAGCAGTTACCAAGGAACATATGGTTGGAGCACAATCTTCTGTGTAAAGTACAAAAACAAGGGTATTCTGATGGCATAAATCGCATGTGTAATTTCTTCTCATATACAACATGTGGCCTTTTCATGTCAATGTGTTTGTCGAGACGTAGACTGGGGTATTGCCCCAATATTGACAAAAGTTGGGAAAGTGGTACGATAGAGATAGTTACCTGAGATGGGGGGATGCTCAAATTGAGGTTTCCGGGACGGCAAAAAAATTCTAAAAAGGTGGGGACGGCCATACGCATAATTAAAAAACCTGGGGCTTTAATGACATAAAGATAAGCGGCAAATTATATTGTAAGCTGAAATACTCGCCATTTGAGATTTAAACAAGGTAAACTTGAACTCATAATAATCAAATACATTCCTTAATAGCTTCATGATTCTTTCAAAAGATTGCATAGAAGTTGCTTGGTCCAAAAAGGTGCAAAAATTGCCTTTATGAAAATAAGAAAAATATTGCCATCAATGATAGAAGCTCGAGAAAATATGCACTTTTAGAGAAAACGACTCCTGAAACGGAGTCACAAAATGAAAGTTATGGCACATGCAAGTTTTTGCTGCTACATCTTCTCGGATTTCCAAAAATGGCAAATTTTATTCTACTTGTGTTTTCTTCACCAAGGAACATACCAAAAACGCAAAGCCTTCATTGCCAAAAACAGGAAAGAATAAGGATATGACAAAGAGGAAGTCAGATAACAGTTCCTCTGGGTGCCCAGGAATTTCCCAGTACTACAACAAGAACTTTCCTTCAATGTGGCAAACGAGCTCATACTGGGAGTACTTGATGACAACATTGACAGTTGCAGAGAAAGGATACAAGGCACCCTCTCCAAAAAACTTGAGTGGGAAATTGCTCAAGGGTGCAGTTGCAGATGCAACGACAATTCTAGAAGAACAAAGAAACAATGGCAGAAATACGAATGCACCATTCTTTCAGAAGGGTGAACGAATGGAAGGAACCGCACCCTCATTAATTTTTCAACGGCTTCAAACGGTGAGATGGTGTTTTTGAAGTCAATTGATGCCTCTAGTAAAAAATGCAAAGAATTTGAGTCTTATGTTGGAGAAGGTCGTATTAGAGATGGGTATACAAAATGTTGTCCAAGTTGTCACAAACAATGCAACAGCATATATAGCAGTTAGGAGACTACTACAAGAGAGACATCCATCACTCTTTTAGACTCTTTGTACAGTTCATTGCATTGACCTTCTTTTGGAGGACATAAGCAAGATTGATCGGGTGAGACTGGTTATAGAAGATGCAAGAAATATAACCAAGTGCATATATAATCACCCTTGGGTTCTTCGCTTGATGAGAGAACACACAAAGGGGAGAGAACTTGTATGAGCCGATGTCACAAGGTTTGCAACTAACTTCTTGACGTTGCAAAGTATGTCTAGTTTGTTGTCATCATTGAAACAAATGTTTGTGAGTCAAGCATGGCTAGACTCACAATATTCAAAGAAAGTTAATGAAGAGAGGACTACAAAGATAGTTTTTGATGATATATTTGCAAAGAGAGCTATCGAGATCAAGGTGATTTCAAACTTCGATTTATATTTCAAGTTGATTCATTTATTTTAATTTATTAAATAAATAAATTGTTATTTACTTTTTTACTTTATTTGTAAGTTTGTAACCTTAAATTTTAATTTGTGTAGGTGTCATAGCCGTTGGTGAAGGTTTTGCATTTGATTGATGGGGAGCAAAACCCTATGGGGTACATTTATGAAGCCAAAGAGGTTATCCAAAATTGTAATAGGGGGATATCGTCAAATATGGTCCCATTTGGGAGATAATTGATTGGAGGTGGAACAATCAACTCCACCAACCTATTCATGCAGCGGGGTACTACCTCAACCCTAAGTTTTTCTTCTATGATGGCTTCATAGATGTAAATGGGGAGAGGGCCTTTCCACATGTATTGAGAGGATGATACCAAAGGTTGACACGAGCGATCTCATTCTTTTAGAGCTGCAAAATTACAAGCATGTCAAAGGGAGGCTCTTTTCTTCAGTGTTAGCTATTCGAGGGAGAACCATGTAATCACCATGTAATAAAAATTAGAAATTTAGAATGTTTAATAAATTACTTATGTGTTACAAGTTACAAATTTGATTTTATTAATTACTTATAAACGTTTAATTATCTTGTTTGTAAGTTCTTGGTGGGAGGATTGGGGAGAAAATACCTTGCATCTTCAAAAGCTAGCCCTCAAAATTTTATCTCAACCTTGTAGCGCTTCTGAATGTGAATGCAACTGAAGTTTATTTGAGGCCATTCACATGAAGCGCAACAAGTTGACTCAAAAACTACTCAACGACTTGGTTTTTGTGCAATAGAATCTTCAGCTTCGCAGAAGAAAAGTGGACGCCCCATTGCAGGAGCTTATTGATTTGGATGAAATAGATTCATACAGCGAGTGGAGTGGGCAAGAAGAGGAAATCTCTACATTTATAGAGGATGAGATTGCTTCTTTCGAAAGGGAATATGGAGGGAGAAGCACTAGCAAGATTGCATGACATCTTTTAAGGTGATGTTGAACATGCAGTAGAGGAGCCACCACCATCTACTACCAGGTTGGAGTTGGAGTCACCGCCCTCTAAGAGGAACGAGGAGACGCAACCGAGTGTGAGGACTAGTAGACGCAATAGACCCTCCACCCAATATTTCTCTAGAACGGGGAAGATGAATATATAAATTATTGTATATTGTAATTTGCATATATATGAAATTTACGATGATAATTTTCAATGAAAATCATCCTAAATTCATAGCACTAATCAGTGGGCTGTTGTATTCGCATGATGATGTGATTTTGTATTGTATTTGTATTCAAATCTAATAAAAAACATTTCTCCAACATTTTATAGACTCATTTGATACATGTTGTAGCTATATTTTGCATAAAATTTATGTTTTTTAAAGAAATTTGAGTATTTTTTAAGTTGCCTAATATTCCTAAAAATTTGCCGAGTCTTGACTAGTTTTTGCCAAGTCAATTATTTTTGGGTTTGCTGAATATTCGCCGAATACGAATATGCGAACTATGATCTTAATGCTACTTAGTGTTTGACTGAAATACTGCAAGTTTTCGGGTTGGTTTTGATTTTTTATCTATTTTTGTTGCAGATGGAGAGGTGAAGCTATGGGTTGGTTGTAGGTGGGAGCTTTTTTCTTAGGGTATTTTGAATTGTAAGCAAATACTTTGTCAAATTCCACGTCTTTCAATTGTTTGCAGCCAATCATCATATTTGTCTTCCTGTCTTCTAGGGTGAAAACTTACACAATCACTATGTCATGCTAAAAGCCCATCATAATAAACTCTAGAGAGTAATACTTATAGTTTATGGATAAAATGAAAGCATATAAGTGTGCATTAATATTTTAAGCCATGTTGATAGGAAACGCCCCACCCCTCCATATCGAGCGGGAAACCTTTCCGGTACGGAAATGGGTAGGAAACACCTTGGAAACATCCTGGAAACGTCAGGGATGTTTCGTCCCCGGCATATCTGGGAAGTTTTTGGCGTTTTTGAGACGTTTTGCAGATTATATATTATAAGGAAGAGTTTATTCCAGTTTGTTGTTGTGTTACTCCACTTAATCTTTTCAAATATAGCCTATATTTCTGCTCAGAGAATTTTCCAAACTTGGGAATAAATTACAGTATGCTCAGCTGTAAAGTCTTATAACATTAAAACTATGCTAACAAGGAGGCACATTAAACAAGCCTAAAGATAGTTTGGGTCAGAATAGTATTACAAAGAAAGTAGGAAGAATCTTGCAGAAACCAAGAAATGCCAGGCTAGAAAACAGGTTTGACTCAGTATATTACTGCTCCTTAGAATAGAATTTTCCATTGGAATCCTCAATCAAATGAATACAATGAAGCAGGTTACAACAATAATTTTTGAAACATGGATGCATGACAGATGATTATGAAGAAAATCTAGATGATATATTCTAGAATCTAGATTATAATCATGTATATATGAAACATTGAAATTGTAGCCATGTTGAATGATGAATCTTTAGAACGTCAATGAATACAAAATATTTTGAGTGCTTTATCTCTTATGGTCCATTGACTAAAATTTTGAAAATGAGTACTATGCATATATATTTAAAAAATTTATAATATATTGTACGGACGTTTCGTACCCAAGGTTTTATTGAAATTTGGTGTTTCCGCGTTTCAGACCCGTACCCGTACCCGTTTCCTGGCAACATAGATTTTAAGAGTAAGCTTAAAATAACAACTTTAGGAATAAGATTCCCATTAAGAGTATAATCTCTTGAAGTATAATGTAGCTTAATGGAATGTGTGGTTTTCTAGATCTGCTCTTTCAGACATAACCGTTTATTGTTTTGATAATAAGGAATAAGACGAGTTTCTCCAGGATTAGCCTCTTTAAAGGATTTAAAGCTTCCTTGGTGTCATCCTCTATTATGCATTCATATTGTTCCACGTTATTCTAAGGACATTTCAACCAACTAGGAATATTTGAAATGATTTTTACCAAATGGGTTTTTCTGAAGTAGTAAATCATTGTGGCTTCCATGGATAAGTCCCATGTACAAATCCCGGAAAAAATTTCATTTTGTTGCTATATTGCATCCAATTTTGGGTGCGGTGCAGCTCAACAATGGAGTTTAGGTGTAAGTTTTGGGTGTTTTTGAAAACCGACCTTTGAAATGACATTTACATTATGAGAAGAATATAAATTTGGATATAAGAATAATAAAAGTTTTTTAAATTATCAAAACAAAATGGATTCCAAATTGACAATGCAATTCACGGCAGGTTAATTACAATGAACCGGACCAAACTCAATTCTTTTGGAATATTTTTTGCTTGGACCATATTGGTTAGTTCTATAAATGGATATCTTTTTTAATCATGTAGGTAGGATATTTTTTTCGAAATTAACCAAGGTGTAGCATACACCACCTGAAATCTTGTGTTTAGTGAAGTTCTTTGTACGGTTAAACAAGTCTTGTCGAAAAAGTAGTTAATTTTTTTTTTTTATCTTCAAAAGTTCGATTTCATATATAATTTGCATGTTGTTTAACCAGGTGTTGGATGATGAAGTCAGAAGATTTCTTTGTCCAGATAAAATTAGTACAGAACAGTGGCTAGAGGTTCTTTTCATGATCTACACTTTTGTCTTGATATGTTACTTGTCTTATCTTTGTCCAACAAGGCTTTCTTCTGTAATTCTTAAGTGTTCCATGTTGCATGTATGACATTAGTAGGTGATTGAAACTGCACATCATGTTGGATTACGGACCACTGCTACAATTATGTTCGGCCATGTTGATCAACCTGCTCACTGGTGAGTTGACAATAACAGGTTAAATCCCTAGTTGAAGTCTCTTTAAATGCAACCACTGAAAGCCATTATTTACTTTGTATTTTGGATGTAGGGCAAAGCATTTTATTCGGATTATAGACTTGCAAAAGAGAACAGGTGGCTTTACAGAGTTTGTGCCACTACCATTTGTCCATATGGAGGTAAAAACATTAAATTTCAAGAGAAATGGTGATATTCTTAGACTAGCAGAGAGATATGAAAGAAAGATTGATGCCTGCTCTCTAAACTTAATAGTGGAATTTGCAGGCCCCATTGTATTTGAGAGGAAAGGCTAGAAAGGGACCAACCAAAAGGGAATGTATATTAATGCATGCAGTTGCACGAATTGCTCTTCACCCATTCATCACTAACATTCAGGTACAAAATCCAACAGGTCACATGAATACTTTTCCATTTAGAAACAATGAAAACCTTGCGTTATAATTTTTTAATAATCTTAGGACAAAAAACTGGAAGGAAGGCAAAAAGAAGCTTATTTCTGTAATTGGTGATTTGTAGACCAATTACAGAAATAACAACACATAGTAGAAGAGGCTTCAGACCAACAGCTCTGTCTATTAACAATTGATTGAGACATCAAAACAACAATGCTTGATGGATGGAAGCTGCATGTCTCTCAATCATCTGTAATCAACTTGGATATTCCAATGTACAAATTCACCAATACAGATTTCATTTTGCTTATGTGCCGATCAACACAATATGCTCTTGAACCAATATATATGAGACAGAAAATTGATGTTTGTTATGGCTATGGGTTGCCATCTACATCTTCCATTCAATTCACAATGTGAATTCCTCAAATACATGCCAACAATGCTATAAATCAGATTTCACAATTCTTTTATGATACTACTAGTAAGTGATTCTTGTAGTTCATGAAATCAATGTTGTAACAGATAAATATGCTGATTTTTAAGGTTATACTGGACTACTCTGCTTTACTTGGAGAGTAAACAAGAACTATGTTTGAAATCAATTGAAGTTGTAATTTGTATGTTCGCTGAAGTGCCTAAATTTGTGTATTTGTTGCACAGAGTGAGTTTAAGCAAGCAAAAGACTGAAACTAACACGAAAAGAGAATTAACACAAGGTGGGAGACGGAAAACTTAAAAAAATAGATTTTCTTCATAAGTAAAGAATGGTAGGTGAATCTAATAAAATGGTTTGTGAATCATTCCCATCCAAAAAATAAGTAATTTAGTGTAATTTTTAGGAAGAACATAAGTATTTTATCCATAGTTACCATGTTCGGTTGAACTAGGCAATTGTCATGTCCCATTTTTGAGCCAACTCCAGTTGAAGACCTTAATCCATTTTCTCCCCATGGGTTTAAGGAGAAAGCAAGGGGAAGATGTGAACTTTGTAGTTACATCATTATTCTGATACTTATTTCATTTATATATTTATGTATTCATATTGGGCGATTAGCGCACCAATAGATGGATATGTAATTAGGAAATAAAATAAGTATTTGTGGTATATAGGCCCAATACTTAATGAACTTTTAGAAGATCCTTCCTTAAGGGGTCGGCCTTTTTGGATTGCATTGTAATAAGAACCTCTTATGTCTATATAAGGAGGTCGCTTAGTCATTTGTAGGTATGCTTTTGGTGAATCTATCTTATTGGTGAAGGTTGTTTGTTGAAGCCCTTTCTCCACCTCATTCAAGGTCGAAAACCCTTCAATCAAGTACCTCCCAAGGACGAAAATCCTTGAAGAGAGGGTAGTGTGGATGAAAACCCACATTATCTCATTTGTGTTGATCTCATTGCTGGTTATAATAGATTTATGCCCTAAGCGACTTGCTTAGAGGTATATTTTCAAGGATACTGTTGGTTTCTATGTGATTTCTTTGCATGGTTGAGCTCCCTATGATTTATAAAGGTGAAATCTTCCATTCTATCTATTGTTGGTGCAAATTTATATTTAATTTCAAGAGGGGCGACCTATATTATAGTAATGTTTGAGTATGTGCAATGACATTTTTGGCAAATATGGAATTATCATCTTGTTCTCTATATTTTATAAGGCCAATATCTCAAGTTTCATGATTTTTGGTGCTTTCTATGTTGAGTTATGAATTTTTAAAGATACATTGCAGACAAGGGTTTTTATGAAATTCATATCTTCATATCTAGAGCATTAAAAATCAGATTTCTTGCATTACATGATTGTTGAGGTTAAAACATAATCTTAGAAATTCAAGTGGGGTTAATTTAATGCTTTTGAAGGCTCAAAAGTGAAGTTGAATTCCTCAAACAGTTCGCTGCCCTAGAATATTGCAGAAATCAGATTACTTTCAATTGGTTGGTTTCTAAAATCGGATCTAGAGATCTTTGGTTTTCAGCTAATTAGCCTAATTTTCGGTTTTGTTCCCGAAAGGGTCATTAAAATGGTATCAGAGCTCGGATCTTCAAAGGACCTAGGATTTCAATAGAAGATTCCAGGTTTGAAAAGTTGATGGCACGACTGAACCATATCACACCAAAAGGAAGCAAGAATGGTGCATGGAAGGGTAAGATCTCTATATTGGATGGTACTAACAAACTTTCAGTGAGATCATGGTTGTTAGAATTAGAGGCATACTTGCTAACAAACCCCATGTGTGTGGAGGATGCCCTTGAATTCATCCCTTGTGATTTGGAAGGGATAGTAAGAGATTGGTTGTACCATGTGATAGAAACCCAAGGAGAAGACTCGGTTTGCTTCTTTGACGATTTTATTCAAAAGATCATAGGAAGGTTCAATGTGCAAACTCGTAAGGATGAATCCCAAGGTAAAAGTTCATTTGTGTTTGATGATATTCCTTTGGTCTCTAATGATTGTATGTGGCAAAGTGTTGAAAAATACCCAAAATTATTGGGTATGGTTAGGGAGCAGCCCTTGGAAGCAATAGAGGCTTCTGTCACTCTTGCCAAAAATGAGTCATTGACTGCTATTCAAAACAGCAGTACAAAAGAGCATGTTTTTGAGGAGAAAACCATGAAACATGAGCCAAAAAAAGAGGAAAAATCAGATTTGCATATGGGTAAAGTGAAGTTGGCAATGGAGGACCAATTTCCAGGTGTGAATGAAGATATTGAGATTGCTGGAATTTCCAAAGCAGCAGCTTATTGGAGGCAAAGTGATGATATACATGACCGTGGTACGAACCATGAAGTGGTACCATGAAGTGGTTCCATGCATGGACAACACAAGGTATGGCAAAAATAGTCACATTTCATATTCTTCGTCTCCTCCTATGTCGCTACCATGCTTGTTTCATCATGGGCAGCTTGTTGAAAGGGAGAAACACATGGCAAGTTTGATGTTTCATGGTGATCATTATGGAGAACACTCTAAAAAAGAAGGATTCAATAAGGTTGTGGCTAATGAGTGTTTGTTTCCATGCATATGGTTAGAAGGAAGATTTATGGAGGATGTTATGCTTTCACACCTCTTGGTGAAGAATGAGATGATGCAAAGTAACTTCATCACCAAGGGGCACCAATCATTCAAGCTAGCTTTGGGAAGGCATATGGTAAGCTCCGCATTTCCATTTGTTATTCAGCAGTCATTTGATTTGGATTTTCAGTTCCTTGTCAATGCACATATTCATAAAAAGATTCCTCCAATTATAATAAAGGTTGTGTGCATAAAGTTGGTGTTTGAATTGAAGTGGAATGAGTGTTATTCCTTTGATCCGAGCATTGTAACTCAGCTGAGTTCGAAAGGTATGATTGAGAGCAATAAAAGGGTCGATTTACGGTGTCTTAAGCTTGCCATTGCAATTTTCTATGCTGCCATTTTGGAACAGCAGTCACATTACACAGTAATTCAGTTCCTTTCATGGATAACCATGATGAGAAGGATTCTTTGCACCATATATTGCTACTGCAGTTGCTTCAGGAGGTAAATCCGTCATTTGCAGTGTTCAGATACTAGGAAGCATGGATACGCCCAAGACTCCCTCATATTCCCTTTGATACGTATCGGATACATGCCTGATACGTACCAGATACGTCATGGATATGTATAGACGTATCTGCGATGTATCCTGACGTATCCCGTACGTATCAGGCACGTATCCTGCAGTAAATATATCTTTTTTAAGTTTTGTTTCATTATTTAAAGTTTTATTTCATTTTTATGTAAATACATATCCTGCAGTAAATATGAAATGTAAAATCTTACGTATATTGTATGTTTTGAAAATTTGAACATGGATCCTAGTATATTTTTCAAATTTCAAATTTTGTTCGTATTCATGTTGACATGATATTCGTATATCATATGTATGGCAGACACATGATCAATAAAAATGCAAAGTCTCAAGTAACTTTATATTGAATGCTTTGAACATTGATTCAAGTTTTGTATTACTATTTCAGTTTTTTATGGACTAAAAAATGAGTAAAATGAGTAGATGTACATAAAAAATTATATAATATATATATATATATATATATATATATATATATATATATATATATTTGTTATTTATTTTATTTTTTAATATATATGTACGGACGTATCCAAGACATATCGTATCCAAGGGTTTTTTTAAATTGACGTATCCGCGTATCGTATCCATATCCAAACCAATACTCGTATCCGTATCCTGGCAACATAGTTCAGATATGATGTGAGTCATCCTTTACACTTAGATTTATTGCAGCAGTCCTATCTTGAAGTAAATCCATTCTTTTCATGGATGATATGCTATGAAAACAAGCCCTTTCATTCCATTTTTGAACAGCACTCATATCGGGGAAGAATTCCTCTCTTACCTTGGTTAAAGTGTGTAAGGAAGGTCCCTATACTTGCTGGTTTTGATCAGCAGTATCATCCAAAGAAAGTTTCACTTGTTTTATGGTTGACACATGCTAACAACTCTCCATTTCCAATTGAGTCGGTGCCACAGTCATCGAGGAGTAGATTTCCGTTGTCACTATGTCAAAGAAGCTAAGAAAGACCCAAGAAAGGAGGATAACAAAGGGCCTATAAATAAGGGCATGGAAGTTGAGATTGGTGGACTACTCTTTGCCATCACATGCATTCCATACCAGTTGAATACCCATGAAGAAAAGGTATTGGGATGACTAATTTATATGTTGTTGAGTATGGTAGAAGCACTACTACTTCCCATAATTGCTTGTCCCCCTTTGTGTTCAAATCTATGCAAGATGGGAATACTATGGGAAGAGTTCCAATTCACAATTTCTAGATGTCTTGCAATCCTATGCATACTTTCCATGATTCTTATGACAACAGTGATTGGTATTCAATGAAATATTTTTGGCATGAAGGAACTTGTGTGTTCATGTTGAAAATTAGAGCCAAAAGAGGGGCTCTTGAAAGGGGAACAACTCAGCTAGCATTGGTTTTGTGGAGGTAGCCCAAATCCACCCAAAAGCAACTCCAAAACACTCATCCTAAGGTGTCTAAAGTTGTGCTACAGCCAGGTAACCATGGAGATTTGTTTTTAGATCAGTTCTACAAATATGCTAGAAGGATTTTCCAAACTTCCCTCATGATACATAGAAGCATGAGCAATAAAGGAGAAGCCATAAAGGGAATTTCAAGCATGAATGGGAAGAATTTTATGACAGCAGTTGTCCCTATCATTTTCAGTTCCCTTTGCATACATTGGGTCGAGGAAAAGGAAGATTGGGTCAAAAGAATGATGCTAACACTCCTCCCAGATGTTTCTAAGGCATGGGCAGCTATTTGGCAACATGTTCCAACTACTTTCAGGCTGAGCCATGAGGAGGAAATGCATAGCTACAACAATGTGTGGGGCAGCCATCAAATGCACAAAGTTCATGGAGCTTCCACAAGCAAGAATGGAGAGTCACTTCCCATAACTGCAGGGCCTAAGAGAGTGTTGTTAAACACTCATGTTTTCTTTAACATGTTTGTTTCTTGTGTAGGTACAAACATAAAGATCATGGAGCAATTGAGATTGATTTGGGATCCAAGCACTTGTGATTGCTTGAGGACAAGCAATTACGAGAGGGGAGGACTGTCATGTCCCATTTTTGAGCTAACTCCAATTGAAGACTGAAATATCCCTTGAAAATCCGACCCTGTTTTGGTGATTTGAGCTCCAAGCAATATTGTCAAACACTTGGCTTGCAAGTCTGTACTTGCTGTTATAGTTTCTTCATTTAGTGTTTTGGTTTGTTTTGATGATTGCAAAGGACTTGCAAGAAGTAATTTAAATGACTGAAATAAAGGGAACACAATGCTACAGCTATATGCAATCAATATATGACTGAAATGACATGAGAAATGCACCTACAACTTAGTGGACATTATTACAAACATTTGCCATGTAAACTATTGATTGAATATGAACTGAAATAAGTAACTACAGCAATGACATATTGACAAACAATTGTTGTGCAACCTTATTTCTCCTTTATTGAATGCATAGACTTATTACAATCTTATCAAATGCTGATTACAATCTGAGTGTAATGCCAAGACTCTTGGCTTACATTGAATCATGAATGAATGTCGCTACAATGTCCTATACCAAATATTTATGCAACTACAGCCACTATATGGCAGCGACTAATACAATGCAATGTATTCTATAAAAATGATATGAAACAGAAGACCCTGATATGCAGCAAATGATCGACCTCCTCTTAGCTGATAGACCTACTTGGATGCCACGATTTTGAGATGATGCTGCCACGATTTCCTTCTGTTTATTGCTCACACACTCTGATCATCAGATCGTCCCCCATGACTAAAATTGATACTCAATATTGCCCACAAAAGCAACTGAAAATATCTCCAATACTTCCTTCGATTGAATCACAACAATACATCAGCTGCCGTGCCAAAAGAAATGATATTTGCAACAATACCTCAGCCGTTGGAACTCGAACAATCTTCTCAATAAGATGGAATAATACATCAACTATTGCACCCAATTAGATAGCTCTCAAAATTGCAATAATACAACAGGTATTGCAATTGATTGAATCCTTCAATGAAGCACAAATGGAAACCCTGAATGAATCTCCCACAATATGAATTGGGTTTTCGTCTAATCCACAATCCTCCAAGGGGTTTCATCCTCGGAAAATAATAAGCATGAGTTGCTCTGAAATTGTCTTTGAAAATGATAGATGATCCTCCCAAATGAAAGAATGAACCCTTTTTATAAAAACCCAAACCCTGGAATCCAAACCACCTTTAATTTTAGTTTATTTGCCTTTCAATTCTAAAGGGGGCACCCAAGTGTGGAATTATGCTTATTCCACTTTAGAAAAATAAAATTCCACTTAACGTCATAATTAAATATTATAAAGTCACTTTTCCCGTCTTAATAATATGACATTATAAAGTAACTTTGTAACCCCACTTAATAAAGTCACTTTAATTAAAATAATATAATTTGCTCATTAAATAAACCATTCTGGTGCCCGACTCAAGTGCAGAAAAACATCTCAGGCCACATGAACCATCTCCTATCCACTGAATTTACCTATGGAGATGGATAATAGGCAAATCTCATCATCTGAGTGATCGACTAGGAAAGTGGGGACATTACAAAGACCTTAACCCATTTTCTCCCTATGGGTTTAAGAAGAAAGCAAGGGGAAGATCTAAGCTTCGTAGTTGCATCATTGTTCTTATAGTTATTTCATTTATATATTTATCTATTCCTATTGGGTGATTAGCGCTCCAATAGATGGATATGTAATTATGAAATAAAATAAGTATTTGTGGCATATAGGCCCAATACTTAATGAAATTTTAGAAGATCCTTCCTTAAAGGGTCGGCCTTTCTGGATTGCATTGTAATAAGAACCTCTTATGTCTATATAAGGAGGTCGTTTAATCATTTGTAGGTATGCTTTTGGTGAATCTATCTTATTGGTGAAAGTTGCTTGTTGAATCCCTTTCTCCACCTCATTCAAGGACGAAAACCCTTGAATCAAGTACCTCCCAAGGACGGAAACCCTTGAGGAGAGGGTAGTGTGGACGAAAACCCACGTTATCTCATTTGTGTTGATCTCATTGCTGGTTATAACAGATGTCTGCCCTAAGCGACTTGCTTAGAGGTATGTTTTCAAGGATATTGTTGGTTTCTATGTGATTACATCTTCCATTCTATCAATTTTTGGTGCAAAACATATTTAAGTTCAAGAGGGCAACCTATATTAGAGTAATGTTTGGGTATGTGATATTTTGGCAAATATGGAATTATCATCTTGTTCTCTATATTTTATAAGGCCAATATCTCAAGTTTCATGATTTTAGGTGCTTTCTATGTTGAGTTATGAATTTTTAAAGATACATTGCAAACAAGGGTTTTATGAAATTCATATCTTCATATCTAGAGCATTAAAAATCAGATTTTTGCATTACATGATTGTTGAGGTTAAAACATAATTTTAGAAATTCAAATGGGGTTAATTTAATGCTTTTGAAGGCTCAAAAGTGAAGTTGAATTCCTCAAACAGTTCGCTGCCCTAGAATATTGCAGATATCAGATTACTTTCAGTTGGCTGGTTTCTAAAATTAGATCTAGAGATCTTTGGTTTTGAGCTAATTACCTTAATTTTCAATTTTGTTCCTGAAAGGGTTATTACAACAATGTTCGGTTCGGGTTGATATTTTTGGATCCATCAGACTGAAAGTAACATGTATCGTAAAAGAAAAAAAACAGTTTTCATTCTCATTGCAATTATATTTGTTTTTTTGTTTTTTTATGGTCATGACCAGTTTAGAGGCTAAGGAGGAGTGCATGCAAGAAAGAAGCGCCAAAATATTTTAGAGGCCCTTAATGGGAGGGTGGCAAGAGAAGATGTCCATGAAGGTTGAGTAGGGCTCGAGGAAGGCTTTGAGCCTTGTAGAAGTGTGAAGGGCCTCAAGGCCAAATGGACTTGGAGATACGCTTGGGGCCTTGAAGGGCCATGAACCCTCTATTTGCTTTCAAGCATAAGCATTCTATATGCTTTCAAGTATAAGTATAAGCATATGACTATGCATGCAAATCAATAAGACCAACAAAATAGACAACACATACTTTATAAATATCCCCCATATAGAGAGGGGGTGCACTATCTATATATGGATTCCATGTACATACATATTCGTATGTTCTGACATTTTTGGAAAGAGAAGCAAAGTCGGGTAGAGTTTATGAGGACGTGGTGGGGGTGTCCTACAAATATATGGGTCTCCCCCATCTATATATTGTCTAGTGCCTAGGGATATGAGCCAGTATATAGAGTTTAATTGGCAAGGAAGGGATAGGGTGGCTATAGAGAGTGTAGTTGGTACTCTCCTTTTCTAATGGCCTACCATATATATAGCTTGAGAGAAAATACCCCTAGAGACATATGGGGAGAGGGCCCCTTTATCACTATAGCCAATCCGGTACCCTACTCTCTATATGGATGGGGCCCTTTGTATTAGCATATATATCAGGGAAGGGAGGCAGGGAAAAGGGGGTCGTCAAACCCCGACGACTCTATACAACCATAGGCGCCTGCCTATACCCCCCCTCCCACCCCAATGGCCACAATAGACTTGATCAAATACATACCAGGAGCTATTTAGAGAGTTGGCCATTTCATAGTCGACAACCCAGTCTCCATCTAGATAGAGGTGGCAAAACTAGAATAGAGACAAGGCCATGTCTTTTTGTACCCCTTATATATGGGGTGAAGCCTTATGGGATTTTACTAGTCAAATGAAACTAACTCTACACTAAAACTATGAAGTCTCCACCTCCAAAGAAAGCTCTAGCTTGAGGGTCCATGGAAGCTTTGTTTGAGTTTGAGGGAGGAGGGACAAAGCATGGACAAGCCTTTCACCCCTCTCTCTCCTTCTCTCAACTTTGCTCATGTTGCAAGCAAGCCTCCAAACCTAATATTGACCTTCATGAGGCATCCTTATGGATTAGGGAAATTTTTAAGGTTTGTTCAATCCAACTTTTGTGATAAAACTTGATCCAAGGGTGTAGATTGTTTCCTTTACTTTTGGAGGGAGATGTAGTTTTGAACTTAAATTGATTTTCAAAGTGTTTTTTAGCTGACTTAAATTTTATTAAGTTGTGCACTTTATGTATCATGTTGAGTTACTTTTCTAAATAGGGGTGTCATGGGTTTGATTGAACCCCTTGGTGTAACTTTATGACTAAAACTTTTTTGTATGACCTTGATTTTTAATAAAGTGAAATTGAAATTGGAACCTACTGATTGTATTATTATATTTTAATTTATGATAATTTTAGCATTAACATTGCATTTTTTTAATATTTGTATATTTCAAGTATATTTTTTCTTAAAATATTTATGTATTATAATTTTAATTTTCCGAACTGAACTGAACACTTCTCAAAATTCTGAACGTTTAATCCTTCCAAACAAACTGAACTTCTAGAACATGGTAACTAGAATTTTAGGGAGTTTCCGAACTTTTTGTACATTATACACAAAATCTTGCATTTTGTTTTGAAAATTTAGTCATTGGCAATTTTGGAGATTTGTCTATATCTTACAAGCAGTGGAATTTTTTTTAACAATCTTTATGCTGTAGTTGAAGAAGGATTCAAGAAAGCCACAGTCCAATTTTTAGCCTTCTTTGATTCACTTTGTGGAAGTTATTGTGATTTTAGGATTTTTTACAATTTGCTCCACATGCTGCAATTTTCGGAATTAGAAAGATATTTTTATAATTTTAGAAAGCTCTCAAAATTTTAAGGGAGGTCTATTCTCTGTGTTTTTAGATTTAAGGTTGACATCAAGTTGAAATTGTCAGGTCAAAATTTTGTCAAAGGAGTTTGTTCTTGAAACCCTGAATTTTGGGGTTCATGTGGATGCAATTTTTATGTGGAGAGGGTGAGATTGGTGCTTGAGATTGGTGGATCCAATTTAAGTAGACCTACTTTTCATCCGAAATTTTGCATCACTTTGGCTTAGTGGTTTGACACAAAGATGGTTCTCTTAGTTGAAAAGTGAGGAGTCCAATTGGTCTGTGGAGGAAATGGAATGGGTTTTCTTGGCTAAAAGGGACACGAAAGAACAAGAACAAGAACAAGAACAAGAGGAACATAATCATGATGACGAGGCTACGAATGATGCAACAAGAGAAGTAAAGATGGAGGATAAGTGTTCCAAAAGTTTAGCTCGAAAGAAGGAAGCTGCAATATTTCAATTTGATGGCTGCATTCAAAGGAAAAAAGGTAATTGTGTCCATAAACCGTAACAAAAATTATAACTTCATCAATATGGATGTGGCTTCATGATGCAAGAGCATTTGGGCTCACAAACTATCTTGCACACTCAAAAAACATTTAGAGTTACAAAATAATGACTTGCGCAATGTTGCGCCACTCCCAAGCAGGCCGCAAAAAGAACCTTTGATTTAGTCATTTCGCGGAAACCACAAAAGCCTGTCCAAAGCTCGGAACATTGCAATCGTCGTGCACGCTTACCCATGCCAAGCAACATAGTAAATTCCGCATAAGAATACCTAAGCCGTGCAACACTACAAGTGCTGCACAAGCATGTACGAAGCCGCACAATAGTATGGAATATGTACAAACTTGTCTAAAGTTGTATGACACAATAAATGTCTTGCAAGCTTCCTTTATGTCGTGACACCACCTAAAGTGAGGTGACTCCTTATTTTATTCGTTGAACCAATAAAGACAAGCAAGGGGGGCGGATGCCGCATTCTTACTCTACCATTCACTTCAATGATGAGATCTACATCAAACATAATCACCAAACGACATCAATATAGTTATCAACGAGCATATGTGGTTCTTGATCCGTCTATTTCGGCCAGGGACCAACCAAATGATTAGATGAAGCTCAATTTAATAGAGGGAAACTTTTGGAGCTGATCAATGGCTTTGAGAGGCAACTTGAGGAATATTTAATGGAGGGACCTTTACGTGTTGAAGGCGCCTTGGCCTCCCATTAGGGCCCTGTGAATTCTACGAGTAGAAGGGAGTTACGAACTTGTAAAGCATCTTAAATTGAATTCCAAGTTAAGGAATTGACCGACTATCCTTAAGAGTGTAAGCCAAGTATGGTCCTATAGAAGCTTTACAGAGTTTGCAAGCTTAGGATAGGTCTAAGACTACAGTTCTTTGAAGACTTTTTGCAAAGTCTTGTCATAATACTATAATTGGAGTGTTGATCTATTGTGCCAAAGTTTGTAATCTTTCCTTACATTAATAAAAAAAACTTTGTTGTTTTCTTGTTAATTTATGTGCTTGAGATCTTGCTTTAGTGAGGTGCAACTCTCACAAATGGTTGTGTGGTGTACATGTCTCTTCACTTGGGAAACCTGATTGCGACTGCGTCATTTCTGGTGTTAGAGCAAGGATTTCTAAGTCTTGTTGAAGAGTTTGGTATAGACATCAATTTGGGTTGTGCGAGTGATCTTGAGATTTGCTACTTTCCTTACTAGGGGATATCTGTAGGAAGTAGTTGTAGCCATCTCCAACATTTGTCTTGTTGGGTATACATAATCTTGTTCAATGAGCGATTGTGTGGAAAAGATGGCATGCATTGTAAACAGAGAAACAGAGCGCCAAGACTTGCAGACTTGTTTGATGTGATTGGAAGAATGCAAGCCCATTTGGAGGCTATGGAGACCGCACAACATAGAGTTGTCGTTGGTGAAGATGAAAGTGAGGATGAATGAGAAGTGAGAGCACATGTAGAGCAGGAAGTTGTAGTAGAGCATGCAAATTAGCAAGAGGATCAATTGTTGTGAACAATTACGAGGATTGGAAGCAAATTGTGAATATAAATTTTGTGCTACTTTGGGAACTTAGATCCAAAAGATCTTATTGATAGGATCACGAAGATGGGGAAATACTTTTGAGTATAAAGGTATGGAAGATAATAAGGTGAGATTTGTTAATACTAACTTGAAAGGACATGCATCTTAAGGTGGGATCATGTGTAAGCTAAGAGAGTGCAAAGAGGTAAAGACGAGCTGAAGAAGTGGGATCGAATGGTAACGAAGATGAAGGCTAAGTTCATGCTTGCAGATTATTAGTCCCATTTGTTCAAGTAGTTTCATAATTTTTGTCAAAAGGAAATGAGTGTGAATAAATACACCGAGGAGTTCTATTGGCTCAACCTCAGAGTTGGACATGTGGAAGATGAGCAAATCTCAAGGCATATCAATGGATTACACATTTCCATTCAAGATGAACTTAGTATGGTTAGGCTAAGATCGATGGAGGAAGCCTATCAGTTTGCACTGAATGTGGAGGAGATGTTTACTCGAAGACTATAGAGCAAACCGCGAGGTAAGGAAAAATTCCCACATAGAGTTGGAATCTTATGCAATGATGCACAAAGTCATGTGCACAAAGAAGAAACAAGTACCTTGCATGAGAAAAGTTATGTGCAGAGAGGTGGAGGAAGATCTTCAACTAGAGGGAGAGCACACGGAAGAGGAAGAGGATTTAGCAGAACATGTTTACATTGTGGAGAGAGGACATCATGTATTTGAGTGTCCACAAGCCATGCAAAACAGTGATGCTAGGATGAACAATGCTAGCAATCATGTTGCTCAACATGTAAATACAAAGAGCCATGCATAAACGAGTAGCACAAAAGAACTAGAATGTGGAGAACTGCTCGTGATGAAGCGGTGTTGTTGAAGTCTGTGAAAGAAGAAAATCTGCCCACGAAAATAAAGAATTTGTTCAAAACCATTTGCGTGTTTGGAGGTAAGTGCTATAAGGTCATTGTTGATAGTGGTAGCATTGATAATCTTGGTTCTAATGAGATGGTTAAGAAGTTTGGTCTAAAGAGGATTGCACATCCAAACCTATGTAAGGTATTGTAGTTGTTGAAGGGGTATATGTTGCTTGTGAATGAGAAATGCAGATGATGTCTCAAGATTGACGCATATGAAGATGAAATCGTGTGTGATATAATGTTCATGGACATATGCCATGTGTTGTTGGGGATGCCTTGGTAGTACGATTGACAAGCGGTTCATGATGGTCGCAGAAATACTTGCACATTTGTGAAAGACGAACAACCCTTAAAGGAATCAAGTGTAGAGGTTGAGAGGAGTCCACAATATTGTTGGTTTCAGTGAAAGAGTTCGTGAATACGGTGAAAAGGGATAGTGGATGTTTTGTGTTCATTTCAAGGCTCACACAGAAAATAAAGGTATGTGAAGTCGTGCAAATAAAGGAAATCCTACAAAAGGTAAAAGAGATGTTAGGTGAGTATGCAAATATCATGACAAAAGATATTAAAGATGGTTACCACGTACACAAAGTATTAGTCATCAGATGGACTTGATATAAGGGGCTGCTTTACCAAACAAAGCCGCATATAGGTTGACACCTATGAAGAATGAGGAGATGAGGAAACAAGTACATAAATCGATTGACAAGGCGTTGATTAGAGAGTCTATGAGCCTGCCTGTCCTACCTGCAATAGTGGCACCAAAAAAAGGAGAAGAGTGGAGAACATGCACTGATACAAGAGCTATCAATAAGATTACTATAAAGTATCGATTTCCATTATCACATATGAATGATTTGATGGACTTTCTAAGTGGAGCAAAGTACTTCACAAAGATTGATCTAAAGAGTGGATACTGCCAGATTAGAATCAGGGAAGGAGATGAGTGGAAGACTGCTTTCAAGACTCGGGATGGATTGTGTGAGTGGTGGGTCATGCCATTTGGGTTAACCAACACATTGAGCATGTTCACATGATTGATGAACGAAGTGTTGAAGCCTTTTTGAGGTAAGTTTGTCATTGTTTAGCTGGATGACATTATGATTTTCAGCAAAATTTAGGAAGAGGACTTCGTTCATTTCCGGAGAGTGTTAGAGCATTTGCAAGAGGAGTTGTAAGTGAATATGAAAAATGTGGTTTCATGCGGAAAGAGTTAAGTGTACTTGGGATTTGTAATATCTTAAGAAGGGTTGAAGATGGATCTTGAGAAGGTGTGAGCTATAGTGGACCCGCCATCACTCAGAAGTGTTATGAAGGCCCACATCTTCCATCGACTTATGAGCTTGTATAAGAAGTCCATTAGAGGATTCAATGAGATTCATGCACAAATCATAGAGGTGATGTGGAAGGATAAGTAGTATCTGTGGACCACGCATGCATTCCAGAAGATGAAGGGGAAGGTAATAAAGCAACTAGTATCGGCCTTGCTTGATTTCATCAAAGTATTTCAAGTTGATTGTGATGCGAGTGGAGTAGTCATTGGAGTTGTGATAAGCCAAGAGGGAAGATACAACGCTTATTTTAGTGCGAAACTGAATGACGTGAGGAGAAGATATTCGGTTTATGAGTATGAGTTTTATGCTATCGTGCAAGCTCTAAAAAAGTAGAGGAATAATATTTTGCTTAAGGAGTTCATGTTGTATACGAACCATGAAGCACTGCAATTCATCAATAGCCAGGGGAAGCTAAATCAAAAACACTTGAAATGGATTGAATTTTTCTTGAAACACATAAGTGGGAAATCAAATCGGGTTGCAGGTGCATGAGCAAGAGACATGTTTTATTGACTGAGATACAAGTGGAAGTTGTAGGGTTTGAAGTGATGAGGGAGCTCTACGTTGAAGATGTAGACCTTGCAGAAGGATTGAAGACATGTACAAAACCAATGAGTATTGACCGCAAGCCATGGTGAGACGATTTCCTATAGGAAGGGTTACTATATAATATTTCTAGCCACGAATGGCTATAGATGTGCATAAATATGTGAAAAAATGTAGAGAATGCTAGTTGGCAAAAGGGAGGAGTCAGAATGCAAAGTGATATCAATTATTGCTAGTACTTGAGAAACCTTGGGAGCATTTGAGTATAGATTATGTTTTTGGATTTCCCAAGACATAGAAGGGTCGTGACTCTATATTTGTTGTGCAAGATAGATTCTAAAAAATGGCTCATTTTATTGCTTGTAAGAAGACAAGTGATGTTATGCATTTTGCTAACTTGTTTTTAGGGAAGTTGTGAGATTGTATGGATTTACGCACACCATTGTATCTGACAAAGATACCAAATTTGTTGGCCACTTTTGGTGCACATTGTGGAAGAAATTGAACACGAGGTTGTAGTCTAGTTTTATTTATCAATTGTAGACGGATGACCAAACAAAAGTTGTCAACAAGAGCCTTAGCAATTTGTTGAGATGTGTGGTAAGAGAGAAGGCAGGAACAAGGGATTCAGTTCTTACATAGGTGGAGTTTGCATATAACAACTCTGTCAATAGAAGCATTAGGGAATCACCTTTTCGAATTGTGTGTGGAACACGTCCACAAGGAATTGCGGAGCTGAGGGAATTATTGCAAGAATAAGGGAAGAGTGCAGAAGCAGAAGTCATTATACAATACATGAACTGCACGAACAAGTGCCCAAAGAGTTGGAGAAGAGAAACTTTCAATACATGAAACATGCAAGTTTATGGAGAAGACACTTAGAGGTCAAGGTTGATGGGTTAGTTCTTGTGCACCTACATAAGGAAAGGTTCCCACAGGTAATATATGATAAAATCAAGTGGAAGAAGATTAGATGATGCATAGTCCTAAAGAACTTTGTGGAGAACGCATGAGTTAGAGATGCCAAAAGGGATAGACATCTCTCCTATCTTTAATATAGCGGATCTATACTCGTATTATGAGGGGTAGACAAGTGGAGAAGAGGGCCACACAAAAGTAGATTAAAGGCACCAACTACTAGAACAAACGTGCACAAAAATTTAGTGCATTTTAGAGGAACATGTAGTGAAGACAAAGCATAGGAAGGAGCATAAAGAATATTTGGTAAAATGGAGAGGTAGGGGAGTTGAAGATGATTTTTGGCTTCTAGAGTAGATATTTCTAGACTTGGTCATTCTATTTCAGACCTTTAGAAACCTGTCTGAGCCAAATCTCAAGTTTCTTCTTTCTCAACATGTTTGATGCAGGAGCGTCCGAACTCATGAACAATCCTACACCTCCCAAAAAACATTTAGAGCCAGCAAATAAAGATTTATGTGATGTCGTGCCACTCCTAATCAAGTCATGCAAAGGACTTTTGTGTTAGTCATTTTGCGGAAGCCTGTCCAAAATTGCGCAACATTGTGAATTTTGTGCAAGCCTACCCAAGATGTGGTACACATTGAATGCCGCACAACACTACAAACGTTGTGCAACACTACGAATGCCATTCAATAATGTATGAAGCTGCACAATACTATGGAAGTTGCATAAGTCTATCTAAAGTTGCACACCACTATAAATATCACACAAGATTTCCCAATTCCGTGACACACTATGGAAGATACAAAATCTAACAATGTTTTGGAATGTTTCATTCCTATGGCACCACTCCCATTTGCTTCAATGATGAGATCTATGTCGAACAAAATCACCTATCGACATCAATACAATTCTATTTCAACTAGGAACCAATTGATGAATTGATGGAGTTCATTCCAATGAAGGGAACTTCTGGAGCTGATTGATAGCTCTGAGATGCAACCTAGGGAATATTTTATAGAGGGGCCTTGCTGAAGGCACTTTATTTTCCCACTAGAGCTCTATTAATTCTATAAGTAGAGGGGAGTTGCAAACTTGTAAAACAATCCTAGATCTAGGAAAAGAGATTGAATTCTAAGTTAAGGAATCAATTGACTTCCCTTGAGAGTGTGACCCAAGTATGGTTCTGAAGAAGCTTCACAGAGTCTGCAAGCTCATGATAGGTCTAGGATTATAATTATTTAAAGAATTTTTGTGGAGTTTTGTCATAAGACTATAATTAGAATGTTGAGCTATTGTGCTATTGTGCCTAGCACAACTAGCTAGTAAAAAGATTCAAAGCTCGCTATGGAAAAATATATTTTTCATTCAAATTTCATGCTTTGGATATGGATGCTTTGGATATTCTATTGTGCCTAAGTCTGTAATCTTTCCTTACATTAATAGAGAAACTTTGTTGTTTTCTTGTTAATTGTTGTGCTTGAGATCTGGCTTGTCTAACTATGACAAGTGGTTGCATGGTATAAGGCGTCCCTTCACTTGGGAACCCTAACCACAATTGCAATACTCCACATCTACAAGTTAAAGAAAACAATATCGAGTTAGCACAACTAGCTAGTAAAAAGATTCAAAGCTCGCTATGGAAAAATATATTTTTCGTTCAAATTTCATGCTTTGGATATGGATGGTTTGGATATTTTTCGTGGATATCCTTGGTTAGAAGCCTTGGGAACAATCAATATCAACGTGCAAATGAAGTTTATGAAGATTTGGTACAAGAGAAAGAAGGTCACTTTATAGGATATCATAGTTAGCGGGGAACAAAGAAAGGTCAAGATAGAGCATGAGGATGATTTTGAAGATGATGAAGAAGAAAATAAGGAAGAAGAAGAAGAAGAGTATTGAGAAAAAAAATCAAAGTTCATCTACTCAAGAGAGAGACACAAGAAATCAAAAAGGTGAAAGAGGCAAAGAAAGCAGAAGAAAAGGTTGAGGGATACTAAGGCTGCAACATATAGGCACTAACATCATCATGCAAGGAAAAAATCATGGAGGCATGTTAGAGAATCAACCAGTATGCGTATCAAAAGAACAATCACTACAACTATACATGGAATCAAAGGAGCCATAATTATTGAACATGGCTTAATAGGAATAATCACTATGGCTATACAAGGAAGCTAAGGAGGAATAATTATGGTCATGAAGAGAATCAAAATAGTGCAACAGATTATGGAATTAGATTCAGAGATGTATCACCTACCAAGATCACATATGGGTGGTTGGATGATCGAGCATGGCGACAAGTTTGCAATGATTTGAAGTATAGTCATTATATGGTTTCTTCTCATGTTTCTGGGATGAAGGAGAGATGGCATGTTATGTATGTAGGGACATGATATTATAATGTATATTGGTCGATGAAGATGCTGACATGGGGCACATGTCTCTCTAAGTAAGTAATATGGCTATAATATATTGGGTCAAATAGGTTACTTGTGGAGTTTGTTACATTAGGTAATGAGTGGGCCTACATTGGGATTATGTGTGACCTGCCCAATAAGCGTAATTATTGCCTATATAAAGGAAATGAATATGATTATGAGAGATGTCAAGTATGTGAAGAGTCTTCTATTCAGTAGGAGTTGGAGGTATCCCCCGCGAAGTGGAATTCCTATATTGCGAAATCTTGTAGGGTTATTATTTCCTTAAGGAGTATTGTATCGTGTTGACGCACCTTAAGAGTCTTATTCTAAATGAAGTGAATATTAGGGCATTTTGGCCCACCAATATCCTATGTCGTATCAATCTTCATTATATTCTGCATATAAGTCAACTATTTTTAAATTTTTTTATCTCTAATAGACACAATGTTGCACAGTAATCCATGTAACCTAACAATCTCCTTGAAAAAAACTGGCTTCATGCATGGCATCATTAGTCCTTTTGTATGCAATAAAATCGGTCATTTTTGAAAACTTACCTACCTCAACAAAGATAGAATTATAACCATTCTTGTTCTAGGAAGACCCAAAACAAAATCCATGCTCAAGTGTTCCCATGGTTTTTCTAGAATCAACAACGGTTCATGCAATCCTTTATTTTGATTTCTCTGTTTTGCCAACTACAAATTCATCCCTGCTTATACTTACACATCAACACCCATACTTGACCAAAACATAACCTTCTCTCAATTTTGCCATTGTTCTGTCAACACTAAAATGCCCAATGAATCCACTGTGATTCTCTTTGATTAAATTGTCTTGCATAGACCCTCTAGGTACACACAATCACATTCCTTTGAACAACAAATCTTCTTGTAGAAAATGATCTAACCAAGTGTTCTATCGATGCTCATTGTTTATGTGCATGCATTATATGCCTCGAAATCTTTATTTTCTATGTAAATCTCCTTCACGGAATCAAATCCCATGACTTCCATAAGAATCTTAGTTAATAAGATACACGTTCTACTCAATGCATCTACAACTCTGTTAGACTTTCCACTTATATGGTTTAATACAAATGAGTAGCTTTGTGGAAACTCAACCCATTTCATGTCTTTGGTTTAACTTATGCTGACTGTTTATGAATTCCAGTACTTGGTGGTCTATGTTCAACAAAAACCTTGCTGGCAAAAGATAGTGCCCTCTTCTTTAGGGCTTGCACTATAGCATAAAATTCTTGATCATAAACTGAATATTTTCAGTCGGTGTCATTCAGTTTCTTGCTAAAGTAAGCAATGGGCTTGCCTTCTTGACTCGTCACGACTCCTATGGTTGCACCACTTGCATGACAATCAACTTGAAATACCTTTCTAAAATCAGGTAGTACCAATAATTGTTGTTTTGTTACCTTCTTCAATTCCTAGAAATCCTATTCATCTTCCATAGTCTAGGAAAACTCCTTTACATCACCTGTCATTGCCTCTATGATAGGTACACAAATATCACTAAAGTTTTTGATGAACCTCCTATAAAAGCTCACCAATCCATGGAAACATTGTGCTTCAGACATACTCCTGGCTGATAGTGATTCAACAATAGCTCTCACCTTCTCTAGATTGATCTTCAACTCATATTAAGATATCAAAAAACCCAAATATTCTCGCTTCTTATTCATGATGTTGCATTTCTTCAGATTCACTAGCAACTTCTCTTTGTGCAATTGCTACAACACTCGTATTAGGTGCTCCAAGTGTTCTTCCTCAGTTCAGTTGAAAATCATAATGTCATTCAAATATACAATTACAAACTTATCAAAAAAGGGTTTCAACACTTCATTCACGAGTCTCATGAATGTGCTTGGTGTGTAGCTAGCCCAAATGGCATGACCAACTACTCATACAACCCACGCTGCATTTTTTCTAGTCTTCCATTCATCTTGCTTTCTGATTTTGATACAATGCTAGCAACTCTTTAGATCAATCTTTGTGAAGTATCTTGCTCCATTCAAGCAATCTATATCGAGTCATCCATGCATGGAAATGGAAATCTATACTGGATAGTTATCTTGTTGGTGGCTCTAGAATCATTGCACATCTTCCACTCTCCTCCTTTCTTTGTGCTAATACTACATGTACTGTGCACAGGCTTAAACTTTCTCACATCATAATCAACCTAAAATACCTTTACTAAAATCAAGTAGTGCTAACACTAGTTGCTTTGTTACCGTCTTCAATTTTTGGAAACCATATTTAGCTTCAATAGTCCATATTAACTCCTTACCATCACCTCACATCACCTCTATGATAGGTGCACAAATACCACAGAACATTCGTACGAGCTTCTAGTAGAAGCTCACTAATCCATGGAAACTTCTTGTTTCAAACATACGCTTGGATGATGGCCATCCAACAATAGCTTTCTTCAAATCAATTAGGGAGATACCATTGTCTCTATAGAGACTCGAGAAACTCTTTGTCCACCTTCTTTCAGTACACATATTAGTAGTGTGCGGCTCTTTTTATTCGAGAGTTGTTTCCCTTCAACATAGGTCCTTGCAAGGAGCCCCTAGTGCCCCTAGAACTGCTAGGATGATCACTTCATTCTTTAGCCCCTCACAAAGGTTAGTGGCTTTTAGCGTCCTTTAAATATTGATCCTTCAAGTTCACACATTGAGGGTGGTAGGTCATTGAGGCAATGTTCACCTCCGCATGGTACTACTCCTCAATGACCCAAGTGCACTAACTCTCGGTGGCAAAGATCCACTCTTAGTCATAGATCTGTTTCTTGGCATCATGGTTCTACTTCTTTGTGGCCACCTCGAGGGATGCAGAGGCAAGCACATATTACGAGTTTCTTTATTGCCAAGGGAACTTTTTCTTCGGCCGTGAATGTTAGAAGAGATTTTAGGGGAAGTGTGTTGCTTCCTTCTAGGATTACCCAACCTGCTCTCCCCCCTGCCACCAATCCCATCCCTAGACATTCCTCGTGCATTTTTCTTTGATCGTTCAGATCCTACGTTGGCCTTTCACACTATTATATCTGGTTACTTATATTGTTACCCTAACTAGATGGGTTGTGAGGTTTACTACTTTGGGTTCACCCCATGTTTAATTGCTTTAATTGTGGTCTTCTTTTTATTTTGTTGGTCGTTGTTCCTCAGGTCCTTTTACCTCAACACTTTTGAATGTACTTGGGTGTTTTATTATGTCACAGTAGCCTATTTTTTGGTCACTCATGGACATTAATATAATTTCTTTCTTTCTTTCTTTCTCACCTTCTTTGGATACATCTTGGCATATCACAAAAACCAAGTATACTAACTCCTTCATGAAGTTGTATTTCTGCAGGTTTGGTAGCCACCTCGCTTTGTGTAGTCACTAGAATGCTTCTCTTAGGTTGCTCCAAGTGTTCTTCTTTGTTTTGAAAATCAGAATGCCATCCAAATATAAAATGACAAACTCACCAAGAAACGGTTTCAACACTTTAATCACGAATCTCATGAATGTGCTCCCAAATGGCTCAACCAACCATTCATACAACCCATGTTACTTTTTGAATGCATTCTTCCTTTCATCTCCTTCTTTATTTCTGATACGATGATAGTATTTCTTTAGATCAATCTTTGTGAAGTATCTTTTTCCACCCAAGTAATCTATATCAAGTCATCCATGCGTAGCAATACAAATGTGTACTTGATAATTATCTCGTTCATGGCTTTGGAATCAGTGCACATCTGCCACTTTCCTTTCTTTTGTGACAATACCTCAGGTATCATGCAAAGTCTTAGAATTTATTTAATCAACCATTTTTCAAAATAGTTCTTGAACTTTCCAATTTTATTGCCTCATTTTCGTTAGGTGTCATCTTGTATGCAACCTTGTTTGGCAAATTGGATTGTGGAGTGAGGTCCATTTGATGACTTATACTATGCATGGATGTTATCTTGCAATGTCCCCTTCTTGAGATTAATCAAGGAGAAGATCCTTACCCTATCGAGTATTTTCACATGGGCTAATAGGGTGGAGAAAAGGGAAATAAATTAATAATTTAACTTCAGTGCAAAAGTAACGTGAATTATAAGCACGTATGTTTACTATTAATTTAATAAGTGATTTTATAAAATAAAGTTAGAATAAAAAAGAAATAAAAATCTTTTTTATCAAATTAAGGTAAACTATTACTTTATTTTTAAATAAAGTAAAATACCAAAGTGGGACGTCCCGTTTGGGGACTTTGTGTTGGAAAATGTGCCATGCAAAAGCATAAAAGGAGGTTGTTTGGGGTCATTTGAACATCTGTGGTCATTATCTACTTTTCATAAGAGTTTGAATTGTTGCTTCAATCTTTGCATTAGAGTATGGAAACCTTCGTGTATTCCGCTATTGAGGATGAAAACCCTCATTGGCATTCAAATTTTGGGGACGTAAACCATCAATTTATCCTTTGTGATCTCACTTAGAGATCACATTTGAGCTAAAAATCATATTTTTCAGACTTAACGGCCAGATTTTCAAAGCGAGAGCATAGTTTCAGGGTGATTTCAGAGATTGGAAGCTAGGGCATCATATGCAGATCAATTGTTTTGTGTTTTCTTTAGTGGAGCAGCCACATATCAGCTGGAATCGAATTTGGGAAGGTCTTTGGAGACATTTGCAACCATATCTAGGGTTGTCTACACCCTTTGGGGTTACAAAGCTGTGTTTAGGGCATCATCCGTGGGCAGATTTCTTCAATCCCGGGTAGCATACATGTCATTTGGCCTCTTCCTATCATTTGGGGCATCGTTTATTAGAAAATTTGTTGTAATCATACGTGGGTATTTTTCTTGTTGTGGTCTGAAATATAATAGAAATAAATTCAGTTCTTGATTGTAAAAATTATTTTCTTACATATTCGTGTGCCAAGTGGATTTCTAAAGGCTTTGCCCCTTGTGGGTATCTCTAATTGGTTTTTCTTTAGTAAAAGCGAGAAATCAGACTGCTGTACTTTTTTATTGATAAGGGTTTGAATAAAAATCGTTTTGTTGTATATTTGGTCTAAGGGTTTGTTGGAAAATCCAAACTGTCTTTATTTGTTTAGGAAGGGAACATTACATATCAATCTACGATATCATTTGAAATGATATCCTCATATTCACCCAGAAACTCCTTTCAGTTTGCACAAAAAAACTCTTTCCTTCTTTGCCTACCCATCTTTCTTGGGAATAAAAGCATGTTTAAAAGTTGTCTTCCCAAAACTAACATATTTGGACAACGATCCACTTCTTCACATTTATCCTTCAAAGGATTTAAAGTGTATTTCTTACCATTTTTCACCGAAGTATATGTTTCTACTTTTCCATCATGCATGTATTTTCTTTCAAACTTCAAAAATCTACACAACAACACATGGCATATATCCATGGGCATTATGTCACACAAAACTTCATCTCTGTATGCACCAATTTGAAGATTTACCAGAATTTGCTTATTCGCCCAGAGTTGATGCCCCCTCAACAACCAAGACACAATGATAGTTTTTTTGTTCTGAGCGCAGCTATCTCATTCCAAATTTCGTCTTGAATGGAAATATGTAGAGTTAATGCCCCCTCAACAACCAAGACACAATGCTTATTTATTTGACTTAAAATAGGAATGCACTTATAAATAAATGTTGTAATCTCTAGATAAGGTGCATAGGGGCAAATAAGGGTCTAATGATTATATTTGTATCCTCCCTAGGAGGATTGGTGACTTGTCTAGAGAATGAATATATTGGCTACCTTTTGAATGAAAAATAGACCCATTTTTAATTTTATATCCTCCCTATGAGGCAAGAATGAGACTAGGCCTAGGTAGGGAGAAGTGGGACATATGTTTAGGAATAATCACTACAATCTGATTGGAGGATTTTGGAGGTTCCTTTTTGGGTCACTCTTCCTTTATAAAGGGGAGAGGTTTACTTAGGAAAGGAGCATCTCATATTCATTTTTATCAATTTCTGAATTTTGTCTTAAGCGTTGTGCTTTTGTGTAAAATTCCTCTAGAGGACGAAAACCCTCTTAGAGTAAGAAGTGAGGGATTTCCGCACAGGGAAGTCGTACCGTGCTTACAAAGGATAAATTCAGTATTTTTCCAGCAGATATTGTTAGCAAAATTTTGCATGCAAGGGTCTGGATAGAAATAGAATTCCAGCAGCTGTTAGTGCTTATTTTTGTTAGAGTGAAGCGACCCATCTTTTGGTTAGTTCTTGGAGCTGTTTGGGAGATCATTACATGTCTGCACTTTCATTGCCTTCATCTCATTGTACTGCATTTTTGGAGACTTCAAATATGTTATTTTCAGAATTTATTGGAGGAATTACAAGCGTATGTTTCCAGTCCCATAATGAATCTGCAGAATTCTGAGTGACATATTTTCACCTATTCCACTGTAAAATGTGTGACTCTATCACATTCTATTTCATCCATTAATGAACTGCTAAGGGAATTCTGATACATGTTTATGTGGTAAGATTATGTTTATTAGCAACTGATTTATAAGGGTTGTATCCTCATATCCATAGTCGCCATTTCTAGGTAGTTAATCTGCAGCAGTGGCCAGCTGATTGTTGTACGGTCGTATCTACCACTTAGTTTAGAGTTCATGTTTTGAACTTTCAAATATATTCTGTATGTCACATTGGAGTTAGGATATCATCATCTTGTATTGCCACGAATTTTGAGTATGGGTTTCTCTATAATATTTCCTAGTCGCTTTGTCCTGACTAAAAGTTCATATCTCTGTTTCAGACATAATCGCGATTTATCGGCGATAAATTGTGATAAATCGTTTGCTACCATGAAAACGATAAATCTTTTGAAAAATTGCGATTTTTGTGTATGGCAGTAAATCGCGATTTTTGACGATAAAATACCACTCGAAAATCGTGGATTCAATCAGCCCCATAGGATTTGATTGGATAACCTTATAAAATTGTACATGTCAAAGAAAAGGCCTACTGCAATCGATTTTGAGATTTTAACTTGCTTTCAACATGCCCGACTTGGTAAATATTGGCTCCTCCAATCCTATGTCATTAAAGTAGGAAATCATGGGCATTTGACATGGGTAGGAGGGCATTCGATGAATTGCTAAACTGTAAGAGTTCATTTAATGTGGGCACAAAAAGTTCGCAGGTCTGCACCAAAGTGAAGTGAATTTTAAAGTGAAACAGCGTATCACTGGTTAACATTGGCTGCTCCAAAGTCCTATGTCTTGAAAAGTAGGAAATATGGTCTCCAACAATGGATTATTTCTAATGTTCTTTAAATGGCCAAACTTGCAGGTCTAACCAAAGTTAGTGGCCCTGGCATTTTTGTGCATGGCTCAAGCCATGCTGTTTTTTGTTCTTTTTCATTTTTCTCTCAATACTTAGTAAAATATTATTTCATGAGAAAAATAGTTGTACAATTTCGACTATGCCAGGCATGGAAACTATTAGTCCAATACTTGAGCATTACAGTGAATACTGAAAACACAACTTCACAAATGAACATCATTTAACAGATTATCGAGTTTATAGATATAGCTTTCATACTACTGTCTGATCTCATTGATACAAGCACAGAGGGGGATCTCCACAGCATCCGATGTCATGATTATCCAAATCCCAGTTAGCTAGAGCATCAGCCACCTGCATTTTATTGTGGTATACGTTCTCATGTATGACTTTGTACAATGCGCAATATCTTGTAAATTCAGTTTTTGTCAATCAACATTTGAGTTTTGAACTATACACCAAACACTAGTAAAATTGATAATAGTATTTTCAATATTGATCTAACGATTTTAATTCTAATATTATCCATGTAATCATCATTTTATACTAACGTCTTCAATATAGTCTTTTTCGTCCAATGGCATTTTGCATTCATGCAATCAGCCACATATTAAGGCTGCCATTGTTGGAAAACAGCGAATCTATCCGAGATTTCTCTAAGGCTTGCAAATCTAAGACAAAGGTAGGATTTTAGAGCACTTGTTTTGATAGAATAGTTTCGGGGTCCACTTCCTTTTTTCTACTCACTCGTAGTAAGCTTAAAGGATTTTATCTAACTCTTGGAAGCATTGTGGGAACCAACAGATCATCAAACATCTATGTTATATACACTTCTAGTGGCAGGAAGTCTTGAAGATTGATTAGGAGGTGTTTCATTGCAGGTTCAGAAATTCCACATTGCACGTTTTGACCAGGGAATCTGAAGTTTACAATGTTGCAGTGGTTTGATCATTGTGATGATGCAGTCAACGAAAGTAATTTGCTATACCTTGCAACTGTATGCTTACTAAAACTTCATTATGAAGATGTGAAACCTGATTGAACTTGTAGCCCTCATCCAATAGAAGGGTTAGCGATTGACAACATTTCTTACATTAAGGTTTCTTGATCTTAATAACTTTACTACCACGACGTCAAACAATGGGATGGGGTTCATCAAGTTGATAGTAGTCCATTCGACCATTTTGTAACCTCGAACTACTCCTAGTTGATGCCAACCTGCTCTATAAGGTGCTACTGGGTATTATATTCATAAATGCAGGATGAAGCATTGATTAACTGGGGGAAAAAACTTTTGGTACTATAACATTCCTTTCAGTGTGGTAAAATAGTCCATATTGGGAGACTTTGGTCACTGCATTGACTATTGTAATTTAAGTTTTTCATAGGCAGCTACTTTCTCAATTGAAGCCTTTGGGAAATGTTTGGATTACCATTGTTGGAGGACTCTCGAGGTCACACATGCCAGAACTCTGGTAGGAAATGCGTCGTGCACATTACATTACAAGGTGTGGTTGCGAAAAGTGATTCATCATTTTCTCATGATGGGTGAACAGATTTGTAAAAACCGCATTCATTGATTACCTTCTTAATTTGTTTGTCATTATAGTTTTTATTGGTAAATATACTTCAGTTTACTTTAGATGTTTCCCACCAAGTTTTAACAAATTGCAATACGTACTTTGACAATGAATTCTGTGATGGACTAGAGGTCGAGAAAAAGGTCAGGTGTTGATGCACGTCGATCCAAATTGCGACTGACATATGCGGCAGCATATGTAGTAGTCGAGAAACTTCCTGAACGCACAGCGGCATAGGTACAGCTTAAAATTGGGTTTTACTCTCTGTTTTCTGCCCAACCCATTGCTTGGTAATCAAGTAGGTTTTAGGACATAGTTAATAGATTTTCATAGTTATGTAAAATCATGCCTTTACAAGTTTACAGATAATAATTTACAAAATTCATACTACTGTTAATCACACTTGGGTACTAAACTCGATGAAAGAGGACACCAATGGAAAGGAACTTGTGCGATTAGGTGTCACATGATTCGCAACAAACTTCATTATATTGCAGCCTCACTAACATCCCTTAAGCAGACGTTTGTGAACACGCGATGGTTGGAGTCTCCCTATGCTAAGAAGACCGAAGGGGAAAGGGTCGTGAAGACCATTTTTGATGATATGTTTGCAAAGCAAATGGAAGAAATCATGAAAGTAATCTAAACTTGAATATTTGTTTATTTATTATTTGTTGTATAATTTTTAATTAATTTTGATTTTAAATATATATGTTATTTTGTTTTAGGTGTCAGAGCCTTTGGTTCGAGTTCTGCGAATGGTGGATGGAGAGAAAAACCCAATGGGTTATTTGTATGAGGCTATGGATGTGGCCAAGGAGGTCATAGCTAAATATTATGGGCACAATCAACGAAAATATGAACCCATTTGGTGCATAATTGATCGGAGATGGAACAAGACACTTCATCGACATATACATGCAACGGCGTACTACCTAAACCCGAAGTTTTTCTATTCCCCATCATTTAAGGTTGATGAGGAGGTTATGGATGGCCTTAATACATGCATAGAGAGGATGGTATTTGACGAAGATATTAGAGATGCAATTGTTGATGAGCTGCAGATTTACAAGACTGCAGAGGGGAGGCTCTTTTCTTCGGCTCTATTTGTGAAAAGAAGAAACACTTCTCAGCCAGGTAAAAACAAATTGAGTCATTTATATTTAGTCTCATTACACGTAGAACTAGAAACTAGAAGTCTAGAATTCTTTTATTTATTCAAGCTTAGTTAACTTACAAAATTATAAATGTTTTATTTGCAAATTTGTGGTGGGAAGATTATGGTGCAAAAACATCAAATCTTCAAAAGCTAGCTATCCACATTTTGTGTCATCCATGTAGTGCTTCTGGATGCGAACGTAATTAGAGTATGTTCGAAGCTGTTCACACAAAGAAGCGCAATAGGTTGACAACACAATGCCTCAATGACCTTGTCTTCGTGCGATACAATCTTCGTCTTCGTGTGAGACAAGTGGAGGGGACATAGAGTTATGATGCAATCGACTTGGCTGACATTGATCCATATGATGACTGGCTTGCTGAGCCTGATGATGCGGAGCCTATGTTTACTATAGAGGAGGTGCGAGCTTTGGAGAGGGAGACTGAAGAAGCAATACCATCAGGGACATTAGAAGTTGGTGATGATCCAGATGATATGTTTGTAGATGACAATGTTGGTGTTGCAGAGGAGGAATATTTACCTTCCACTTCCACGAGGCAGCCGCAAGTGCAACAGACTTATTTTAGGCGTGCATAATGAAATGGAATATTATTGATATTTGATAGTGATACTTCAAAAGTCACATGTGACATGACTCTATGAGCATTTTTGTTTGCAAACTTTGTACTCTCTTTTTTGGTCAAAACTTAATTGAAAATATGCATATGGGCCTATGGCATTCTATAGAGTCACTTCTCGCATCATTTAACATTGTTTTTACATTTAATTTAAGTATATTTTATGAATTTAAATGTTTTTAAAAGTAGCGATAAAGTTGCCGATTAATGCCGATTCCCGATTTCCGATTCAAAATTTGGCCTGCCGATTAATCGTTGATAATGATTTTTTGAACTATGGTTCAGATCTTCAACAATAAATTATGAGTTATCTTCTATTAATTTGCACTTGAGTGTTGGGATTGCCAAGAATCCACTTAAGGTTCGAAGAGTCCCATTTGGAGACATTACATTTGCTTATTCACCCAGCATTGATGCCCCGTCAACAACCAAGACAATGATAGTTTTTTTGTTCTGAACGCAGCTATATCATTCCAAATTTCGTCTTGAATGGAAATATGCAAACCATTCACATACTTTGAGATGTTTTCATCACCATCATCCATGTAATTAGCTTGAGCGGCAAGTCTTTGAAACTCTTATGTGTAGTCCTTCACACTTATCTCCTTTTGTCTTGGGTTTTCAAATTTCTTGAAAATATTGAATTTGTAATTTGTAAGAAAAAATTCTACCTTAAACTTTGCAACCATTCTATTCCAAGCGTTGATTTTATCCTTGCCTTTTCTTTGTCTATCCTCATGAACATGATCCCCTTTGCTATTATGTCCATGTATCTCCCAAAATGAACGTGGGATATCGATTCATGCCTATTGTTTTCAATAAACAAATGGAGGACTATGAATTACTTGTTCAAGAGTTACTTGAAGGTATTTTGTACAAGGAAACATAACCTTCTTAGGGCCCTCTATTGAGTCATAGTCAAAATACTTCTATAATTCCACAATTCAATCTATTAATTCCTCAAGACAGAGACTTTTTGAGTAATTGGGAATGCCTATTCACAACAAACCTTTTTTATCAGCAATTTCCATCAAATATCTATCTTCAGGTTCTTTGAGTTCCTCTGCATTAACCTCAGGTGTTTTCATCATCACTTGAGTCTGCATCTACACCTCTTCTCTGAGCAGCCTCCATGGATTCCGATATTGCTTGGATGCATCTCATTATATCCACAATTATACCACTCTCAGTTGTTTTCCTCCTTCTAAGGGGTATCCCTCTATGTGCCATTTATGTTCCTCACAACAACATAGCAACAACTTCTACCCAACACTCTCTGCATTAGAAGTTGCCTCACTACTTTCTACACACTCTTGCAAATGTGGAAAACAAAATCTCACTCACAAAATGCAACCTAGTCTAATACCAAATGATGTAGCCATTGTTAGAGAATCTAATGAAGGACTGTCATAGACTGTGCATTCTAGGTGCTCACTCAAACAAACAATGATCCATGTGCAACATGAAACAACTGGCTTCAACTTTATTGATTCAAAGAGCAATTACAAATTCACACACCAAATGATAGTCTTGTTACATACATTACAAACTCAGAATTATCACCATCTCACTAGGGATGTGTATGTGTACAATCACAACTATGTAGACTTGTAGTCTTCTACAAGTCTACACTCTGAACGTAAATAGGTTCTCTAGTCTGGCTGCTATCTCTATGGACTTGTTAATTCAAAGTCCCTACGGTTCTTCAATCTCCACAACTTTGCATATCTCTTCGCATAATCAACCAACAACCTAGATGGCCTTCAACCCACATTTATAAACATGTGAAACTGTTGCAAAAGTTGAAATGGTTCGTCTGCCCTTGTCAAAGAACCACTAGCTTGTGACATTACAAATTAGATCCAACTGTCTGGGACATTAGAAATTCGTCTTGTGTTGACACGCAACACTATAGTGCAATGTTGATATGGACTGACAAGCTCCATGCTTTTGAGTTTCACCTCACAGGAGAGCGTAAACAACAAATGCATTGCACACATGAATCTCCAACTAAGTGACCACACAAATTGTACAAGATATTGCATGGTGTGCAGAGTTGTGGAACACTAGTCTCATTGCACAAGCCCTGAAGTTGTTTATGATTCCAACCCATCTGTGTAGTGTGCGTGGAGCTCACCAAAATCTGTTTCGTAGATTTCCCAAATTTTACCATGCAAAGCTTTTTGCCCCTTCCTGCAAGACTGTGTCAAAACAAGTATTTTATTTCATAATCAAAGGGGCTGCACAAAACTACTTATTGCTACACTTAAGTATTTTTGGGTGATGCAAGATGGCTTGTGATCTTGGATACTTCTGCATCATTTTGCCAGAGGAAGTGTTTTATCTTGGGTTGTAGATTAGATGATCAAAGTTGTGATCATTTTTGATGTGCTAGGTTGTCTTCATGGAGAATAATGTAACACTTAAGAAAATGTACATTTGTTGTTGGGTCTATGTCCCCATATTAAGGGACATAATTCTCATACTCATACTCGGAAAATATTCAGGAAACCATTTTGTTTGACCCTGCAAATATTCAGCAATACTCAACATGAAATTCCAAATAAACAGTCAATGTCATGCCTAACAATATGTGGCCAAGAGTGAAGATTAAGACAACTTAAATTGTTCTCAAGAAACTTCAGATAAACTGAGGGTGTAAAATTGACTTCTATTGCGTTCCATCACTAATTCTCCTCCTGTAGAAGTTCATCTTCCACTGCATATTAAAATTTGCAGTGACTGAAGGAATAAATTATAAATAGCTAGAAGCCCAAATTTATCTATATTAGCACTCTGGAAGTCTCTTGTGAAGCTCATTCAAAGTAATCACAAGAACTGTATCTGATGTTTACACACAACACAAACTCTTAGACCTAATGTTTCATTTTTTATTGTTTGATTGTATTATTCAGGCTTCATGGGTTAAAATGGGACCAGGTGGAGCACAGTTCTTGCTTTCCGTGGGTTGCAACGACATGGGTGGCTCTCTTATGAATGAGAGCATTACTCGTGCAGCTGGAGCTTCACATGGTAGAATCATTGCCAATACATAAGTTAGAAGTATTGAGATTCAAGAAGTTAAATCTTCTTATCTTAGAACTTTATTCATTCAAATCTTACTATCCACTAATGAACTCCCGTCATTATGTTGTAATGCAGGAGAGGAGTTGCACCCTATGGAAATGGAGAGGATAATCAGTTCAATTGGAAGAATACCCCAACAAAGGACTACTTTGTATGGAAAGGTTTCACATGAGCAAGTAAACAAATCTCTTTCTGCTTGCCCAATGGCAAAGTGTCAATAGAAACCCTTAAAACCCAACTAACTTGTGTGGAAGTTGGTTGATTTAAATGTGGTTGACCAGCACCTTCATTGTTGGTATACCTTCATTTTTGAATGTAAAACTGATGCTCATATTTAATGTTCACATTTTTTATCCTTCACATCCTAGTTTAAAGTGGAACTTGACTGTTGCTGTGTTCCCATTTTCACTACTAGTAATCTCCACTTGACTGTTGCTGAGTTCCCATTTTCACTGCTGGTAATCTCTATCATTTAACGGAGAGTTTCAATTCAAGCATTTTTGTATACTATGTTATACTCCTGTAACACAACCATTCCAACATTTATGTGCAAGAGTGTCTTGTATCAAGTTATACTAGTTTATTAACTTAACTTTGCCCCAATACAATTTCTACATTCATGGAAACAATCTTATGGACGGAATGCCAAGGCAGATGGTGTGGATGTGTACAGCTAGATGTAATGTGAGTTTTTTGTGCATTTTATAAGTATATTAAATATTTGTTATTTGCATCAAAGAATTGGAACTTAGTTATCAGAAAAACATAAATGTAATAATTGTATGCAGATAAATAATGGGAAAGCCCTGTTGTGACCTACTATATTAGGGACCAAACTTAACATTGCTCCAACTTGAGCTCCAACTAAAAAAGAATCTTTACCCTTAAAGAAAGATAAATTGGCTTTGAATACTAGTATGCAAATTGTTAAAATTAGTTATGATATTTGACATCTGCTATTTATTGAATTTGCCTTTATGCTAGACTTAAAAGTTTTTAGTTTACTTATACACTTGTGTTATCAAATATTTCATGCTTTCATGATGGTTTATTTGTGTTGTAGTTCTTTCAAGATCATTATTGGATAACTGGCAGTGTCAATCTGAAAAGCATTACACCATAACAATTCCATCTGTTTTGTAGTATTGTTGTGGTAATCAATGCACATAAGATCTGGAAGATTCAACAAATAAAAATACCTCCACTGATTGCCAGTTAGTACAAATCCATATAAATTCAGATCTGGCAGACAGTATCTCTCAAAATGTTTTTTCATCACTCGCATGTTATTTTTGATAAGAGAAAAGGATGCAAAAATATTGGGAATGATAACTGTTGGTAAAGTTTGGACTTTAAGATTCTGTAAATAAAACCACTGTTGTTGAATGCCAACTAACACAAACCCATATAAATCCATTTTTTATATTTTTTTTTGACAGATATTACTGTTAATGTTTTAGCATCCTCCATATGTTTGTCTTTTAAAAATGAAATAAAGATGCAAAAAAAGGAAGTAATACTTATTAGAAAAATTCAGGCCTGCATTTTATAGGCGTGTGCTAATAGTTCCCGCATCCTCCAATGTATTGTGTAAATCAAATATGATTTAACGATTAATGATTACAAATTTCTTGTGTTTATCTAAAATGATGCTTTTAATGTTGACGCTGGGACGGAATAGGCCATATCCTAGAGGGGTTCCTAGGATCAAAATTTATAAGGAATGATTTTCTTGATAAGATGAAATCACACCATTTTCCCACTTAGTCTTCTTTGGTCTTTGAAAAAAATATGTTCATAAATATTTTAGTTAAGATTTATTGTTTTTTAGTGGTCTTTTAAAATAATTATATAAGTACCTTATAATTATTTCCAATTTTTTGTAAAACTTAACAAAGAATTAAATATATATGCTTGTAAAATTTAGCCATATTATGAAAGTTACTTTACGTTGTGAGTATAGATTCATTCTTTTGAAAGAAGTGTTTCTCTTGAGGCTCTTAATGTAAAATGAATTTTAATATGACATAAAACAGAACTTGTAAACTTGAATTATGTGACAATGTTGATAATCATCATTCACAAAGTTGTTTGTTCAAAAGTCTAATCAAGCATTACCAATCAAGACATCCACTAAAATGATTGTATTGCCCAAAAGTAGTTGGAAGATTGAGAAGTTTATGACCCTCAACTAACTTGAGTAGTGTATTAGCAAAAGCATTAAGATCCATTAATTTAACAAATGAACAAAAAGTTATTAAAATGATAAACTGTATACTAAAATAGAGGTCACATCTCACATTATAGGACAAAGAACAAGAACATAGAGATTACACATTGCTTGCTCTCAAGTTGGCAGTTTACTTAGTAGTGCAATTTTTAGTTTCCTTGACATGGGATTTCTATCAAAAAGTGAAAACATAATCTTTGGTGTAAATAATAGTGTTAAAAAAGGACTATATTGTAAAGGAACTGTGTTATTTTGTTTTGATCAAAAACTCTATTTTCTATGGGTTTGATGATTCATTTGAAGTGGCTAAATGGAGCGGAATTCAAACTCTCATTTTGCAGTCTCTACAATGGATCAACAATGCATTGTTGTATGCTCAACCACCTCTTCAATATAAGAAATATAGAATGAATATAACATTTACAAAAATAAAGATTAACATTCGTGAAAATCTAATTGGATTGTTCACTCCATTTCAAATGGTTCTTTGTTTTCCTACATTAATTAGTATCTAGCCAAGTCACTTTTGTTAATAGATAAAAATAATTGACTAAATTATTAATCCAATGTTTAACCTATTTTGAAAGCTAAAACACTTATCTTAAAGCTATAATTTTCTAAAGTCATTTTAAATATAAACCAAATTGGGATGGTGAAAAATATATTTTTTAAAAATTACGGCTTGATAAAAAATTTAATTAACCGTCAATCAAGCATATAATGATTATTATAATGCTTAAACAATAGACACTTGTAAATAACAACCAATTTGGATCAATTTCTCTTATAAAATTGAAAATGAAAAAGAAAATGTGACCTTTTTTTTGTTTGATGCTAGTCAACAACATTGTTTAGTGGTGGGTTTTAAGAGAATATTTTGAAAATTAACCTTCTCTTATGCACTTTGTGTCATAATAGTTATGTCAAGAAACATGATTTTTACTCAACATATACTCTTTTTTGTGTATTCTTAAAATTGTTTTTGAATGAATTTAATACTTCAATCAATTTGTGGCATTGATGCTATTTACAAATATAAACAATCATTTTTCACTATAGAAATTTATTAATATTATTATATGTATAGTAGACAATAATATAACATTTATTTTAAGTGCATTTTCTATATAAATGACAATTAAATGTCAAATGTATATAAGTTTTAAAGATAACCAAAACATAAGTTGACAATGCAAATCCATGGTGAACAATAAACACTAGTATATTGTATATAAAACATTCCTAACTATTTCCATAAAAATGCATTTAATATAATTAAACAATAGTATAGAAAATAGTCTTTTGACGTAAATCTCTACAAAATAACTAATTGATCATAAACGCAGTGCTTGGTCGGTATTGCTATGTTTAAGGTAAGTGGTGTCATAGAACTCTAAACTTGAGTTACCATTGGAATTGGACCACCTCTTGATGATCCTATTATAGGAGGGATCAATGGAGCAATCGTAGCAAACATGGGTGCATTAGAAGTATTCAATGAATTGTTGACCCCCAAGAGTGTTGTAGTATGCATGGTAGATATTCATGGGTTCACAAGGTGATATGATGTCAGCTATTGAAACACAAATTGAACTATATACTGAGCAATCTCCTCTACTTCTACTAGTCTTTCCTCCAATCCTAGATCAAATTATTCTTCTTATTTTATCAACAATGACGTGATAGCAAATGTTGGATGGTGTTGGGAGAATCACCTTTCCTTTCCATCCTCTCTTTCTAATTTCTAAGTGCTACCATACTTCATGGACGGGTGCACATTTCTCTCTTAGGCTCTACAATGTCAGGATCAAGTTCTGACCTTCCTTCTTCCTCCAAGGTCCTCACAACATCCTCCTCTCTTGCTTCATCTTCTGCACAACACGCCAAAATCACTTTGTTTGTCTTGTCATACTTCCTCCTTCCAAATCCCCTTTCATCAATATCTTCTTCCATCTTTTCTCACACTCGCTCTATCCACTCGCCTTCTTCTCACCATGCACTGGGGGTTATAGCTCTCCATTGGCATAAATTCTAGCCCCCAATCAATGAATAACGTCTTTATCCTCTATGGGATGGTTCCAATATATGTTCCTCTTAGTTCACCAAGTAACTTTAAAATGCACCTTACCACCAAACGTTTAATGTGCATGTCTATGTTTCATTAGTTTGCTTCAATTTCTCGATCCACTAGGAGGTCCATGGGTACTTCCATCCCGTGTTTCTACTTTTACCCAAAGCATATTCCATTATTCATGCATAGAAGTTCACTAGCAGTTCACAATAGAAGATTGAATAAAGCTCGTAATACAACACCTCATTCTACCACTTCTTGGGGTCTTTCGCACCTCGTATAGGGTGGTTGTTCTTGCTCCTCAAACCACTTCTCGACATGTTCTAAATAAATCCTTTTACACGTCTCTCGTAAAACCCATCACCTTAGTTTTATAGATCGCAACAACGAAGCGAAAATGTCAGGGTTTTAATCCCTAACTCCTGATCAAGGGTCCGCACCCCAAGATTGGCCCTTGAGTGAATCAATTGACACACATTGACACATCACTTGGTGGTTAGCCAAGCACTCATCTAAAGCATGTGAGAGAGTCAAATTGTTGCAAGGTCTTGGGAGACATGTAGAGGTAGTGTGCACATATCCATGCGTGTATATCAACACTTGTATAATATTTATAACAAAATAACATTTAACTTACTTATAACTCTAATATCTTATATTTTGTATCCTATTGAAAGATAATCATACTCATTAATGAAGCATTATCATAACAAAGATCATTGCGTGCACTCTCATTGTTGGTAAACCTTTGTGTTTTGAATGTAAAACTGATGCTCATATTTAATGTTCACATTTTTTGTCCTTCACATTCTAGTTTAAAGTGGAACTTGATTGTTGTTATGTTCCCATTTTCACTACTAGTAATCTTATCATGCAATGGAATGATTCCATTCAAGCACTTTTGTATACTATGTTATACTCATGTAACACACCATTCCAACATTTCTATGCAAGAGTTTCTTGCATCAAGTTATATTAGTTTATAAACTTAACTTTCCCCTAATACAATTTATACATTCATGGAAATAATCCTACAAATGGAATGCCAAGGCAGATGGTGTGAATGTGTACAACTAGATGTAATGTGATTTTTTTGTGCATTTGACAAGTATATTAAATATTTGTTATTTCCGTCAAAGAATTGGAACTTAGTCATCATAAAATGGTAAATGGAGTAATTGTATGCAAATAATTAATGGGAAAAGCCTTGTTGTTACCTATGATATTAAGGACCAAACTTATAACTGCTACAACTTAAGTTCCAACTAAAAAGAGATCTTTACCCTTGATGAAAGATAAATTGGCTTTGAAAATTAGTATGCAAATTGTTAAAAATAGTTATGATATTTGACATTTGTTATGGATATACTTTTCCCTTGTACTGGACTTTAAAAAAATTAGTTTTCATATACACTTATATTATCAAATATTTAATGTTTTTGTGATGGTTTATTTGTGTCGTAGTTCTTTGAAGATCATTGTTGGATAACTCACAATTTCGATCTGAAAAATATTATACCATAGCAATTGCACTTGTTTTGTAGTACTTTGTGGTAATCAATGCACACAAGATTTGGAAGATTCGACAATTAAAAATACCTCCACTAATTGCCAATTAGTACAAATCCATATAAATTTAGATATGACATTTGCACACGATAACCCTTAAAATGTTTTTTCATCCCTCACATGTTATTTTTGAAAAGATAAATAACAATGCAAAAATATTGGGAATGATTCATGTTGGTAAAGTTTGGATTTGTAACACTCGCTAAATAAAACCACTGTTGTTGAATGCCAACTAAGACAAACCCATATAAATCCATTTTAAACAGATATTACTCTTAATGTTTTTGCATCCTCCACATGTTTTTTCTTTTAAAAAAGGATGCAAAAAAATTGGAAGTAGTACTTATTAGAAAATCGAGCCTGTATTTTTATAGGCATGTGATAACAATCCCCACATCCTCTAATGTATAGTGTAAATCAAATATGATTTAATGATTAACTATTACAATGCTTTTTTGTCTTTATCGAAAATGGTGATTTTAATGTTGAGGCTGGGCTGAAATAGGCCATATCCTTTAGAGGCTCATATGATCAAAATTTGTAAGGAATGATTTTCTTGATAAGATGAAATCACGCCATTTTTCCAATTAGTCTTCTTTGGCTTTTTAAGAAAATGTATTCATAAATATCTAAGCTAAGATTTATCTATGTTTAATGGCCTTTTAAAATAATTAAATAAGCACTTTACAATTATTTCCAAGTTGTTAAAAAATTCAACTCAGAATCGGACACATATGTTTGTAAAATTTAGTCTTATTATGAAGTTACTCTACATTGTGAGTTTAGATTCCTCCTTTTGAAGGACGTGTTTCTCTTGGGGCTCTTAACACAAAATGAATTTTAAACAACATAAACCAAAACTTGTAAACCTAAATTATGTGACAATGTTCATAATCATCATGCTATTTCCTCTTTCACAAAGTTTGCAATTGTTTTTTTCAAAACTCTAGTCAAGCATTACCAATCAAGACATCCCCTAAAATGATTAAACTGCACAAAAGTAGCTAGTTGAAGATTTGTAGCAAGTTTGAGAACTTTATGACCCTCAACTAATTATAGAAGTGTATTAGATGAAGCATTAAGGTTAATCAATTTATCGCATGAACCAAAAAAGGTGAATTAATAATGAACAAATAAATATTAAAATGATAAACTTCATACTAAGATATAGGTCACAACTTGATTTATAAGAAAGAGAAAAAGAATATAGAGATTACACATTGCTTACTCTTAAGTTGGTAGTTTACTTAGTAGCGGCATTTTTTGTTTCCTTGTCATCGAATTTCGATCAAAAAAACGAGACATAATCTTTGGTGTAAATAATAGTGATAAGAAGGGTCTATAAGATAGAAAATGAGTAATTTTGTTTTGATAACAAAAAAACCTATTTTATATGGGTTTGATGTTTCATTTGAAGTGGCTAAATGGAGAGAGGAATTCAAGCTCTCAATTCACAGTCTCTATAATGGATCAATAATGCATTGTTCTAGAATGCTCAGCGACTTCCTCAAAATGTGAAATATAGAATGAATAAAAACATTTACCAAAATAAATATCAATGTTTGTGAGAATCCAATTGGATTGTTCACTCTATAACAAGTTCTTTTTGTTTTCCCTACATCAGCGAGTATCTAGCCAAGTCATTATATTTAATAGATAAGAATAATAGATTGAATTATTAATACTATGTTAACCCTAATTTAAAAGCTAAAACACTTCTTTATTTTATTATATATAATTGTTTAAAGCTATAATTTGAATGATGTGCTCTAAAATCAATTTAAATAAAACTAAATTGGGATGGTAAAAAAGATATTTTAAAAATTAGGGCTTGATAAAAAAAAAAAAGTATTTAATCACCAATCAAGCATATAATAATTATTATGATGCTAATACTATAGGCACTCATAGATAAAGACCAATTTGGATCACTTTTCACTTTTCTAATAAAATTGAGCTAAAGAAAAATTAGAAAATGAAAAAAAAAAAATGTGATGAATTTTTTTTGTTTGATGCTAGTCAACAACATTGTTTAGTGGTGGGTTTTAAGAAAATGTTTTGAAAATTAACCTTCTGTTATACAAAGTGTCATGATTGTTGTGTCAAGAAACATAATTTTTACTTAATAGATACATTGTTTTTTGGTTTGTTTTTGTTTTAGGTGGAGAATATCATCCACATTTTTTAAAAAAAGTTTATGTATTCTTAATATTATTTTTGAATGAATTTAATGCTTGAATCAATTTGTGGAAATTGATGTTATTTACAAATGTAAACAATCATTTTTGCTATTTAAATTCAAATTTATTAATATTATTATATGTAGAATAGACAATAATTGTCACTTATATAGAAATTGCACTTAAAATGAATGCTATATTTTTTCAACACAACAATTAAATACCAGATGTATATAATTTTATATAACCAAACATAAATTGATAATGAAATTCTATGGTGAACATTAAACAATTGTATATTATATATAAAAAATGCATAACTATTTCCATAAAAATATATTTAACATAATTAAACAATAATAAATAAAATAGCCTTAGGATGTAAATCTCTACAAAATTATTAATTGATCATAAAAGCAATGCTTGTTCAATTTTCCTATGTTTATGGTAGCGGGTGTCATAGAACTCTAAACTTGAGTTACCACCAGAACTGGGCATCCTCTTGATGATCCTATTATAGTGGTATCAATGGAGTAATGATAACAAACATGGGTGCATTAGAGTATTCACTAAAATTCCCATCCCCAAAAGCATTTTAGTATGCACGGTAGATATTCATGGGTTCATAAGGTGATATGATGTCAACTTTCTCGAAGCACAAATTGAACTATATCATGAGAAATCTCCTCTACTTCTACTAGTCTTGTCTCCAATCATCCTTTGAATTATTCTTCCTATTTTATTAACAATGATGTGATAACAAATGTTGGATGGTGTTAGGAACATCACCTTTCCTTTCCATCCTCTTTTTCTAACTTCCAAGGGCTCCCATACTTTATGGAGGGGTGTGCATTTCTTTCTCAAGCTCTACAGTGTTGGGATCAACTTCCTACCTTCCCTCTTCCTCAAGGGTCCTCGTTACATTCTCCTCTTTTGCTTCAACTTTCTGCACAACTCTTTTAGTAGCCAAAATCACTTCGCATGCCTCATCATACTTCCTCCTTCCAAGTTCCCTTTCATCAATATCTAATTCAATCTTTTCTCACATGCGCTCTATCCACTTACTTTCTTTGCACAATGCACTGGGGTTATATCCCTTGATTGGCATAACTTATAACCCCCAATCAATGAATAACATCATTTTCCTCTATGCGATGGTTCTAATATATACTCCTCTTAGTTCACATGATAACTAATACTCTTCTTCCTTGGGTAAGAATATGTTGATTCCCCAAACTCAAACAAGTAACTATGAAGCACACTTTACAACCAAATTTTACTATGCATTTCTACATTTCATTAGTTTTCTTCGATTTCTCAATACACAATGAGGTCCATGGCTGTTTTTTTCCCACCTTTTTTATTTCCCCAAAGCATATGTTGATATGCATGCATACATGTGCACTAGTAGTTCAAAAACAATTATTGAATAGAGTTTGTCATACAACACCTCATTCAACCACTTCTTCTAGGGTCTTTGACACCTTAGATAAGGTGGTTCATGGAATATTCTAGTTCTTAAGCCTCTAACCACTTCTCCACAAGTTCTAAATAAATCCTTTTAGACATCTCTTGCAAAACACATCGCCTTATTTTCATAGGTCTTAAAAATGAAGCCAAAATGTTGCAGTTTTAATCCTTAACACTCGATCAAGGGTCCACTCCCAAGAGTATCCCTTGATTGAATCAATTAACACGCACTGACACATCACTTGGTGGTTAGCCAAGCACTCACCTAAAGCATGTGAGAAAGCTAGATCCTTGCAAGGTCTTAGGAGAGGTGTGGAGGTGATATGCACATATCCATGCACGTAGATCAACACTTGTATATTATTTTTAGCAAACTAACATTTAACTTTCTTATAACTCTAATATCCTAATGAAATATACTCATACCCATTAATGAATCATTATCATAATAAATATTATTATGCACACGACAAAATAATAAAATTCGAACATAATTCCTACTATCTTAGTTCATGTGTATCTGAATGCAAAAGTAGCATAAGGTTGCTAAGAGCATACATTATATCCAATCACCTAGATCTACTAATAACAATAATTATGAGCCAATAAAAGTTCATAGTGACACTCTCTATTGATGCGGCATGTGTACAAATGCACATGTATGGATAAGTTACCCAATTTTTTTGGGTCAACAACTACATTTGGCATTTAGACCATACATATGCATAGTGTTCAGTGGTAACTTCTCTAATAGTTAGCAATAATCCATTTCATTTACCAATGTTAATTAACCATGATATTATTTTTTGATTGACAAAAATGCATCTTAGTGACTATGGGTGTATTAGATCATTGAAAAAAGATTAGGGTTTCATGGTTATGAGTCTATTTATTTTAACTAGGCTTGTATAATAGCCATGAGTATTTATCTTCTTCATGAAATCACATTTGGAATTTAGACCATGTATTTACATATTGTTCAATGGTAACTTATCATATAGTTGGCAGTGAGGATTATCATTTATGAGTTTAAGAAGTAGTGTAGGCCTTGGAAATGCTCCTTCAAGGATCTAAGTTCCTACTAATGAGCAAGTAATATGTTTGATGACATTGCAATTGTATTGCTCATCAATATGAAATCTATGTATTAACTATTTGATCCATTTTTTATTTTTGGGTATTGAATAGGGATTTTCCTAGAGTTTGATGTGTATTTGGTATCTTGACTATATTTTAGATTTCATTACAATTACTAAGAAAGGATATACCAGTAAAATAGTATTGCTCGTTCACATAAAACTTGTATGAAACATATGTTGAGTTGTATTGGGTTTTTAATAGGTTTAATAGCATTCATGATTGATACACTTGGCCTTGTGAAATATTGGTACAAGGGATCCTTCAACTGCACTTTCAACTCTTGGAGGTCAGAAATTTTTAAACTATATCAATCTTTTGAGGTTGGGGCTATCCAGACATGATTTTAATGGAGAGTTAAAATTCCCATACATGAGCTATTCTATGAATTTATTAGGAAAAAATATCCCTAAACTCCTTAAGTATTGGGAACTCTTCAAGAATCTATTCCACATCCTTTTTTGAAGCTTTTAATTAGATTGCATAGAGTTGGAAAATTTTCCCTAGTAGCTTATTCAAATGCATAATAGATAAAGTTTTCTTCATTCCTATTTAATTGATTCCAAAAAACATAACCCACTTCCCTTGGTAATTTAGGCATTAGGCCTTCTTTTTAATGCAATATAATTTAGCTTCATGGAATTGTATCATGTGGGTGTCTAGAATCACATTGTAGGAACCTAAGGGAGCTATGTGTATGCCCAATTATGTTGAAAAGTTCCCAAGTCGAACTCAATTAATTTTTCAATCACTGAATGTTTCTTCATTAAGCATATATCGAATTCCCACACATCTATTAGTTTATATGGATAAATATTACAATTCTTAGCTACACAAGGGGAAATGAAGCTATCAGAATCTCCTAAATCAATCAAAAGTTAGATAGAGTAACCAACTATTATACCTTTGGCCTCAATTAAAGTGGAATGATTTTCAAACTTTCTATTTTCTACTACAAAGTAAATCAAAATGGTTAGATTGTTGATTGGAATCATATGCCAAATGGTTCTGCTTGAAATTGCCCTCCTTACCACAAATATAATAAGTTTTACAAATAACTAGGAATTGATTTTTACCGAAGCTAGGAGTGTTGAGATTTGCAAAAAGGGGAGAATTCTATAAGTTGCACCATTTGAAAGCATTTATGCATGTAGCCTCCTTTGTTTTGATTCCCTTGGCCACTAAAGGAATTATTATTTTTGTTTAAAATTTTCTGTTGATCCACCATCTAAGAATTCTTAGGGTTAGGAGAAGTGAAATACTTATGTGGAGTAATTTTTCTTTCTCTGTAAATCTTGTTTAGCTTTTAGCTTGGATTTCTCCTTAGCTTCAACCTTAGAGGTCGATTCAATAGTTAAATCCAAGGTTTTCCTTTTGTTCATGTATGAGAATATGTTTAAGACCCAACTTGAAGTTGGTTACCTTCATCTCTTCCTCACGCATGTAACCAACATCACAAAGAAGGATAACAAATTGGGTCCCATAATTAGCTACAAATACATTGCCTTTTTTCATTAGCTATAATTCAACAAATTTTCTTTCTTTTTGGGCTACAGACAATTATATTTTAAAGAATTAATTTTCAAGTCTTTGAAGTGAGGGTAAATAGATTTTAATTTTTGAGATCACTCTTATGCTCCAACCATATTGCAAAATATCCTTCCAATTGGATTATATTGATACGACCATGAACATTGAAGCTCATTTCTTTGGGCCGAAAATACTTCTTCATTCTAACCACCCAAGATTCAACTGTGTCACCATACTCTTTATATATTTATTTGGGTGAAATAATATTCTTGAGTTATCTTATTAAATGAACCAACCTTTTATGTCTTTAATCCTAATCGTTTTCATCTTGGTTGATCATAGGGTCAACCTACATGAGAAATTCTTCTTGTTTTTCTTGGGGGTGGACTAAATCATCTAAATAAGACTCTTATACCTCAAGCTTGGTCTAGACAGAATCAAGGGCTTTAAGCACCCTTTCTAGAATTGGATCAACATCAAGGGCAACAAATTTGGTTGTGGGTTCTCTTTTTGGGCTAGATGCAAGACCTCAACCCCATGCATGACAACCTCCTATTTTCTTACCCACGAGAGATTCAAAAAGAAAATCATTACCTATAATGTGAGTTCATATTAGGGTTTTAAATATTAGTCAAAATGGACCTAATATATAAACCCATATTAAGAGGTATAAAATATTAAAGTATTTTTTAAAATATATATTAAGGGTAGAATACATGGAGTAGTGGAGAGGAGGGAGTAGGAATATTCATGGAGAAGATGAAGAAACCATAAATTCACATCATTTTCATTATATGTTTTTTCATATTAGCGGTTTGTTTTTTTTGGTGTGTATCATATTCACACTTATTGTGAAGTCCACCTTAGGTCGTATTGTTACCAATGTAAGGTTTATTATGTGCATAATATTGGTAAATACACATTTAAGTGCTAGTAATCCTCATATGTGTGAGAAGGGTGAGGTGTAACTTGGGAATGATCATATCCCACATCACCTCTTACTTTTCTGACATAAGGAACCTTTGTATCCTTGTGGAAAGTTAGATTTGAGATTACAATCATCCCAAAAGCTATTGGATATCCAGTCTCTTAGGGAGATTTTGTTGTAGTGTAACCACCATTGGTTACACACATATGCATTGTATATTTCCTTTTATTTTAATATAACATGATTTTTTTGTTAAATCTCTTCCTCCCATATGATTACTTTTTGTAAAAGCTTGCATTGTGATGTTTTCCTTGGTCCTCCCCAATTCATGTATGGTATCAGAGCATATTTTCAATATCTATCTCATAATTTTCTCATATTTTGATTTGTATTCATCATTATTTACATTATTGGTGGCAAACTTGTATAAAGAAGAGATTTCTACCTTATTACTTATTTTCAGTGTATTTGGTAGATCTCAAATTCCCTTTGGAGGATTTTTGAGTTGTGGATTTCTGAACCTTCATCAATTCTAGAATTTCCATGCTTCTTCCCCAACATATAAGCATTTTTAAAGCCAATCCATGTTGTAGGTTTACAACATTACCCAATGGATATTTTTTGTTTGGGCCAAATTTTCTATTATTAGGCAGTTTTTTGGTTTTTTAAATTTTTGGAAAAACCTAAAAAAATTAGTTTGATCTAGTATTTTCCCTAGATCACACTTAGAAAAATATAATTTTTTAAAAACATAATTTTTAGAGCTTCTGGTGACTTTCTATGATTTTTTGAAAGTTCAAAACTATAGGGAAAACAAGGAGCAATAGAGAAGACAATGTTTTTTTATATTTTTTTACAAAAAATGGTCTAAGAGTATATTTTTTGGATTCCTCTCTTCGATATCTTATTTAAAAGTATTGGTTATTAAAAAACAAAGTATCGAGGCCCCTGTGGTGTGCGTTTGAATTTTCACAACAATTATGGTGCATTTTGTATGTTCAACATCAATAATGTATTTTTCATGTTGTGTTTATGGCTAATTTCATTCATTAGTAGATGTCAAAACACAAGAAACTCGTACAACAACAAGGTTTAATGATACATGCACCAACAATGCAATGTCAGGATGAGTGGATACAAAATATGTCAGGGATTCCTCTTTCCAGCGAATGAGAGAATCTGTATGCAAAGGTAGATGAGAAATATAGATGTTAGATAAAGATTTAACGAGTTTCTCAATAAAGGCCAATCCCAAAACCAATGGGCTTCCTCCAAAGGTGTCAACTCATTTTTACAATCAAGTGATAGTGATAACAAGATAATGATTGATAATACAAGGATGATTATAAATCTAGAGGGATGGAGAGATCATGTTCCTCATGATAGGTTGTTCAAGCAAGAGCTACGACAAGCTCGAAATCCAAGAAGTAATCGAACCAGGATTGTTTAGAAATGTCTTGTTCTTTGCGTATGATTTCGAGTTAATCCTCGATGTCTTCAACGTCTGGTGTGAAGGCGATGGCACAAAGGTTGAGTTCATCCGTAATGTTGAATTGTTCCTACACAAAGGGTTGTTGTATGATAAGAAGGTCGTACATGCTTTGGATTGGATTTTCCTGACCTTGTACAATCATCTACATAGAGAAACAACTTGAAAACAAACAAATTAAGAAAAAAAGATTGATCTATTGATTAAATATATGATTAAAATGCTAAATTGACATGGATTGCTAGCGACTATGCATAATCGTCAATAATTCAGATGAATTGTGGGTGATTGTTGTGAAAAAGATTGATTCTTTGATCAAATGTAAACTGGATACAAAATGCATGATCTAAGTATTGATGTGACCTTTTATATAACTTGTTGATAAGATGAGTATGAATAGAAGCTACGAATTCTTACCTTAGATGAGAAATATTAAGAAACAATGTTGTAGGAACCCGGTGGTGTTTGCAGAGCTTCTAGGACATGACATGGACGATGAAGGTATCAAGATGATTGTAGTGGTGTTGTCTAAGTATCCAATGATTCAAATCTTTGTTGCAAATGTCTGAGGATCTATTTCAAGGACTTTGATGTTGCTTATATAATCATCGGTGATTTGTTAGAATCACTGGCGATTTGTGAAAAGTGGGTAAACTTGCTTGGAAGTGGTTTCAACCGCTTCCAAATAGGTAAGTTCAGGTATGGGGACAAGTTAAAATTGTTATGGGGATGTTAAGGGAGTTAGGAGAATAGATGGTTAGAATTAAAATGGGTTAAGATGGGTTATAGGTGGTTAGGGAGGTTTTAGGATAGGTAAATGATATTTACGGGGAAGTAGAATGTGATTTTACGGGGGTGAAGTTACAGTTAATAGGAAAATATAATATTTTAATGTTTTTGAGTATGAATGTGAGGAGTATGGGGTGAAGTTATACTTTAAATTTTCTAGACAATATAAATTTCTCTAGTGAATCGAAATATTTTCTAGAAATTGTGACAATTAATTTTTTTTCTTCATAAAACACAATTTTTCTAGGTTTGAGAGGAAATTTCAAAATTTATGACACCTAGAGTTAATTTTTCAAGTAACAACACAAACTTTTTATGTCCAAGAAATTTCTTCACGGTCCAAGAGAAATTTTTAGGGCCTATAATTTTTTGTGATACGAAAAATACTTTATAGACCTTTTTTTCAAATTTTTACTTATGTTTACAATAAAATATATTTTTATGATTTTATCAAAAATTTATAAAAATAATAATAATTATAAAAACTGCAATAATTTATTGAAATGTATGCTTGTTAGAAAATATTTCAAAAATTTGAATTTTTAAATTTCTTTGATTTTTGCATTTTAATGCACGTGTGCACACACACAAAATATATATGTATGTATGTATGTGTGTGCACGCACGCCCCACACGCAATGTTTATGTATATTTATATACACACATTTAAAAAAAACCTTTGTAACAAAATAAGTGGGGTTTCAAAATCCTCACTTTTAGCTTTGGAAAGTCTTTGTTATTTTCTACCTAGCCGGTTTGGCTAAGTTTAAATTTCAATTAAATAGATAACACAAAGGCTATTTAAGTTTATAAAATAAAACAAACACTTTTTCAAAAAGTGAAGTGGATGGGGTCCAACACCCACTTCACTTCCCTTTATAATGGCTTGAGAAAAGACTAGTGTAGACATAAAATCACACACATATTACTATTCTACTATAGCGCCAAGTATGTTGTTATATGCAGGGATCTTATGCGAGAAAAGTATTCACTGGTGACACACTCCCTAGACCATCCACTTGTTTGACTTGATTTTTTCTTTCTCTCACACATCTATCACTTATGTACCTAGTTCTAGTCAAGTCACAGAGATCCATGTCTGTTAGTATTTTCACATTTGTTTTCATTTATGCCTGGGCACTAGCACCCATTCTGGATAGTAGCGCTCAAGCGCTCCAATCCATTATGGGCGCTCTTGTCCCCTTTTTTTCTGTTCACTTATTTTGGAATTTGTGGTCAACCTTTTTAGCTTTCTTACCCTTATCTTGAGGTCATAGTCGGAATGTCATGTCACTAGTGTCGAAATTCAAATAAGAGATCCCTATATATACACAACATACATGCTATTATACGGGCGGGCAATTCTTAAGGGAAAACATATCTACAAACTATCAAAGGGACTACATTTTTGGGTTGATTACTTTGCATACACTGCATAGGAAGGGGAAGTTCTAAATTCCATCCCACACTTTTTTATTTTATCTAGCTTTAGCCGGTTATCTTGGCATCATTGGCACGAGGGAAACCTAAGGACACTATCTCACACACAAGCACACATAACTACATGGAGTTTGGAATGTAATGGAGTGCTATCTCATAAGTTCATTCTTTGGATGACCGCCGAGGTTAGTCTGACTTCACATATTGCATTCTTTACTCCAATTTGATGTATTTGTGAGCTTGCACAGGTAGCGAGGGTTTGTGTTGTAGATTACAGGTACCTCGGTGATCTAGGTGCGACATATCAGGTGATCAACAATGAATAAATGTGAAACTCTAAAAACACAGAAAAAAGTAGATTTCAAGCATTTGCACAGTCACTAGCACCTATGCACCCTCACCATGTCCCAAGCCCCTGTGTCCAGCTCTATCCGCAGCTTCCAGAATTTATATCGGCCATTTCCAACACTATGCTCAGCATGTTCATCAGTTGTTCCAGTTCATATCTACTCCAGGATAAAACAAAAATCATATAAATGTTTTATCTCTCTTATTTGCTTACACAGTTGCATCTTTAGAATGCTTAGCATTTGTATTCTTTGTATATTATCATAGTGACTCTGAAATTAGATATAATATTCAGATTTTATTAAATCAACTAGCTAACATTATATGCTAGCTATGACCAATGGAAAGGGAGTGATTTAAGTGATAGTTAAGTTTAAATTTAGCAATTTGAAACAAGACAATATAATTCACCTACCTACCACCTTCTTAGTGAGATTAGGGTTCTTGATTTGAGACAAGTTAAATTTGATTGAATGAATTTAAAATTCACTTCTTTAATAACAAATTAGGGATCCATTTGTAAGTTTTGTTTTAGATTGTGTTTTAATACGATCAGCCACCTTTTAGGAGAGTTTATAGAGGATAATGGCGGTCGTGTTAGAGAATTGTCTACCTTTAGATTGCACAATTGAGCGATGTTTACTATGTAGATAGAGTTTGGGAGAGAGCGACCAATAAGTAAAGGATTGTAGGGTCTTGTTTGTCATTGTTTGTTTGAGGAGAGGTCAGGCTCATGAATGAGTAACCGAATAAGCATACAAAGTCATCTTTGCCAAGATGGAGGCACAAGTGTAGATCTTTGGCGGTCCCGTGAAGAGATTGATCAGTGAGTTTTTAAGAGGGTGTAGAGGTTGAGCTCGTTTTGCCTAACACTCACACACGTTCTCGGGGGTGAATTTAGTCTCTCCAGGTCAAAATTGAATCAGAAAAATGATGTGGTCCAGTGGTGGGGCACCTGGTTGTTGACCGGGAGGTCCTGAGATTGAATCTTGTGTAAGTCCCCCACAAACGTGTGTGAGAGATAGGCTCTTCTAGTTGAGTTGAAGGTTCTCCATTTCGGATGAACCTCGTAACCACTATTTCATGAGTTTTATGATCTCCAAGCTTAGGGTTTTATTCCAGTTACAATGGAGGTTGCATAGTGGAGGAGTTGGGTTGAGCTGCATAGCAGACTTTCCACAAATGATAGAGGGGCCAAGCTTGTTTAAAGTTAAATGGTGAGCCGAGTTTTTGAATGATCTATTTTCTGTATAGCCTCACATTTGGCCATGCTGAGTTTGTTTGTGAGCAGAACCTATGCTAGGGGCACACAAAAAACTTAGTTTTTAAATTATTTTTTAGAAATTTTATATAAAATTTTGTAAATATCTCAATATGATAAAGGTGGAGGAACACGCAAGCAATTGTGAGTGCAGTCGTCGGGAATAACTGTGAAATGTAATTGAGATTACCTTGAAGGTAACATAGGAAAAATATCTAGTGAAAGAGTTTGTAGTATTGCGCATGGGAAAATTGCAAAAGGATAAATGGAGAAGAAGAAGAAGGAGATACGTGCAGAACTCAAAAGAAAATGCGAGAAGAATATCTCTAACCAAAGTATGCACGGAGGAAGGAAGGAGCTTCCAAAGAAAGTCAGAGAGACAAGGCTCGTAGCCGGAACAAATACCTTGATGTTTAAGATTGCAAGGAGGAAAACACAAAAGGAAAGAAGACAGAGATGTGTGTGCTATAGAAGATGAGGAAGAGGCACACAAAGAAGATGGTCCTATGACCATAAGAGGAGAAGAGGAAGTTTGTAAATGAGAAAATTGTGACTTAATATTGTGCCTTCCTTCCTTTGACTCCTACTAAGTCGCAATTCATTTGTCTCCACCTAAATATAATGCAATTCATTTGTCTCCACCTAAATCTGAACACAAAATCAACAATTGGGCATAAGAAAATGAGAACAGAGAAAAAGGGAAAGCCGGTTTCAAACCTAAACACTCCACTTTAGATCATTGTATTACTCTAAGATATATCATTGTAAAAACGTGGGAGGGAAAGAAAAAAGTATTTTGTTGATTGCAGGAAAGCTTTTGACATGGTCCATAGGGATAAGTTATGGTACAAAATGCAAGAGCTTGGCATACTAGTGCAATTTAGAGCAGCGGTTCTCTACTCTATGAAAAGGTGGGTATTAAAATCAGAACTCAAATAGGTATTTCAGAGAGTTTTAGGAGCAACATTGGTGTTAAGCAGGGTTGTTCATTATCACCCACGCTCTTTGGTTTATTTATACACCAACTTGAAGAATTGTTAAATATGGAGGGTGGCGATGGTATTCGGTTGGGTGAGTATGTTATAAGGCTTCTTCTATATGTTGATGACCTTATATCGATTGCTACGTCCACTCAAGGATTGTAATATCATTTGCTCACACTTGAATTTTTTTGCAAAAAAATGGGTATGCAAGTTAAAATCAACAAGACCAAGATTATGATCTTTAGCAATAGAAGGAAAAGAAATTATCAGCAATTTTCCTTTGAGGGTAGTATTCTAGAAGAAGTAACCGACTACAAATACTTGTGGATTTATTTCAACAACAAACTTACTAGGGAGACTTGCAGAAAAAGAGAACAATGGTAGGATGGAGAGCTCTTTATGCTTTACAAAACGAATGTAGAGAAGCAAAGTTATGGGAGTAGATAATCACTCAGGCCCTTTTTGAATTATTAGTTACTTCGTTTGTACTTTATGGGTTAAATATGGTCCAACAGCATACCAGTATCAAAATGGAAACAAATTGAGAGAATTAAAAAGCATATGATCACAAGCAAGTTTAAGCTGAAAGTTTATGTTCCTTATGAGATTCTTTTAGCTAAAACAACTGCAGCTCCAATCAAATTCATTGCTATGATTCAACTTTTAAGATACCTCAAAAAAATTGAACATATGACAACAATCAGGTGGCCCAACATAGTCTTCAAAGAGCCATTATGTAGGAGAAATAGGTCGTGGGTGAATCAAAACATCAAGTGGATGAAAAGATGGAATATTGAATGGAATGCATGGCCCACTGACAATAAAGAAATAAAATCATTTGTAATAGATAAGTTCCACAAAGCTATGGGGGGAAAATGGGGATAAAAAAGTGATACTACCTCGAAGAATTTAACTACACTTGTGATCATCAACAAAAGGCCTATATAGGGGCCCTCATCCTTTGGAGAGCTAAGATTATCATAACTCAACTAAGGACTAACTCTCATCGGCTTAGATGTAAAATAGGTGCAATTCCAATCGAAGTCGTTGCTATGATTTGAATTTTAAGATACCTCAATAAAATTGAACAGATGACAGCAAGCAAGTGGTCCAACATAGTCTTCAAAGAGCCATTATGCAAGAGAAAAAGGTCATGGGTGAATCAAAACATCAAGTGTATGAAAACATGGATTATTGAATGGAATGCATGGCCCAAGGACAATAAATAACTAAAAGTATTTGTAATAGATAAGTTCCGCAAAGATATGTGAGGAAAAATGGGGATAAAAAAGAGATACTACCTCGAAGAATTTAACTACACTTGTGATCATCAAAAAAATGCCTACATAGGGGCCCTCATCCTTTGTAGAGCTAAGATTCTCATAGTTCAATTAAGGACTAACTCTCATCAGCTTAGATGTGAAACATGTAGATAGAAAAGACCTAAAGAAAAATGGGAAGAGAGACTCTGTGTCTTTTTCTCAGACGGGGGGCAGTGAAATCAGAAAAACATTTTATTATAGAGTGCAATGCTTATAATGACATTTTTTCAAGATATGCAATCAATTTCACAACATTTTCATTACAGGATATGTTCAGTGAGGAATTGATAGCTAAAATGAGGGACTTCATCCTCAAGATTAACATAAGAAGATCATAAATAATGAAAATAAAAGAAATGGATTTTATTGTCTCATAAGCTATTTTTAGCCTCATGGACATTAAAAAGTTTTCATTCATTAAGCACATAATCAATTTGCATAAAAGATTTGCGTGGACAATTTGTTTAAACAACAAAACAAGTTAAAAAAACGAAAAAAAGTTAGACTAACTATCTGTGGGCATGTGTCACTTCAGGGAGTGGAAGTTTCATGATGAGGTGTTTGAAAATCATCTAACTAAAGGTTGATTGTCCTCTATCAAATCAAATCACATATTTGACGAGGCATAAGGAAAGACCGATGGATGGCATGGTAGTTCAAATATTTAATGGGCCAAATTCAAATTAAATGAGCAGGAATAGAGCCCGTTGGAAAATTGTCGTCTTGACAGCTTAAGATAGTTAGAAAAAGACACATATATATGAGCAGAGATATAATATGGGACAAGACGAGAGGAAGAAAATAATTTCATATGAACATAGAGAAAGAAACGAGAGCCAAGCCAATGTAAATTGATTGAGGGTAGGTCCATTGGGAATACACGAAATTATTCACAAATCTCGTAAGCTATTTAGATGAGAAGCATTGTTGTAGATATTGTAAAGGCCTTGGAAATTAAAATAATTCCAATTTTTGTGTGATCTTGTTGTGCATTTTGACAAATGGCTTGGGTTACCTAACAGTGCCCGCTAGCCGTCAATATTACAGGTGTGTTCCAATTTGTAGTAAGATATTATCTTATAAGGACTCTAGTTTTATTTGGAGGCGTTCAAAACTTTAAAAAATAGAGAATGAGGTATGCATTGTTGGGATGGAATTCCAACTAGTGCTTTGATCTACGAATATGATGGAGGAGGTCTCTCAAGTCAGGATATATATGAGCGAGTTGTGGAAAATGAATGTTTACTTCATGCAAAGTCTGGCTAGAAACATTCAACTATGTAGGATTATTTTTTTGATATATTTATTACAAAGAAGCAAGATAATACTTGTCAAGATATCCCTCCTATTATGTTTTCTAAAAATGCTAAAGACGTAAGAAATTTTTTCTTGTTTCATTAATCATAGTTTCTCTCTCAGTGTTCTACTTAAAAAGTTTTTTACAATCACCGAAATGCTCAATTTCCAAACCTTATGTTTTTTTTCCACATAACATATTCCTCCATTTGAAGATTGGCATTTGACTATGGAGTATTTGACAATGGAGAGGATAAGATTCATTTCAATATGTGCATCAATGAATTAGCCTATTAATTATTTTTAATCAAAGAAGAAGAAAAATGGAACATTTGTAAGAAGGTTCATGTTATCTCTCAAAAGCGCACCATAGTTGAGGGATAATAGCAAGGGTTCTAAGCTTGTTTTATTCCCTCACTTCTGTAAATACAATGGAAACATCTCAGATCTATGGGTATATTTAATGTTGAGGTGAGTCTCTGGTCTCAAGACCGATTCCTTATTGATGTATCATACACTAATTTTTGGGGGATTTTTGAGTTTTAAGGGTTAAAAGATGGTTGTAACTGAAATTAAAATGGGGTGGTACACCAAAATGATTAAGGGTTTTGACTGAGTACATGCACAATAAAATTGAGAACAAATTGCATATGTACGAACCAATGGGTTTTCAGCTTGATCCTAAGGAAAATACTTGTGTGTTGAGGGAATAAATCACAATAACACAGTAGCTAACATGCACACTAAGACTATGCAGAAAACACCAAATTTGCAACAAGGTAAGATAATTAATTTGACACTGAGCTGATTTCTTTGACACTGAGCTGAAAACACCAAATTTGACACTGAGTTGATTTATTTGACTCCTCTGAACCGGCGTTTTATTTTCTCACTCCAAGGGTTGAGAACTCTGAAGATATCTTTTGTTTGGTTTCATTCAATAATGTCCGTCGTTTTTAAAAAGGTGAGCTCATCGTTTCTTACAATTGATGCCTCCTTTTACTGGAATTTTTTGAGTTGTATTACTATATCATGTTCATTGCTAAAAACCCTTGCAGTTTCTTGTTGTTTCTATTTTGTGACACATTCTCGACCTCAAATAATTTTCTGGGTCTTCGGATTTTTGACTATTTACTTCGGGTCTTCGAGGATTTCTTCGAGTTTTCTCTGAAACTGGTAAGTTGGCTTTACTTGCTTTTATCTTCATCTTTTCTAAAATGATCAAATGAAAAGCCCAGACTTTTGAAAAGAAAAACAAGTTGCATTATGTTAGATAGTTCACCATTTGATGTTTTTGAGCTCTATTCATTATACATCTGAGTGTTATTTTGCTAATCATATTGTGTTTTAGAAACTTAAAGCTCATAAAACCTGTATTCCTTGATAGATGTATGAAGGTCTTTGTTCTTTTTGAATTACCTCTTACAAATGTCTTTGTATGACTTCTTCCTTCTAGAAACAAGCAGATTCTTGTTCGTTTGAACTTAGCAATGTCTTTATGTGTTCTGGGTCCTTTTGCCATTCTACAATCTTGGTGACATTATTATCTGTGTTGAATCTTTCGAGCTCTCTGGTTTTATTTTTTCTCTGTGCATGAAATATTCCTCAACATTCTAGGTTTCTTTGAAAAATTGAAGTCAATTTCTATGTTCTTTGATAATCAATGGACCTGTCTTGATTTTCCACAAATACTTGTGGGTTTTTATTCAGTGTATCATGGAAACTTCATGAGTTCTGTAGCTTCATTTTGTGTCATTGATATCTAAAATTATTCACATGAAATGCCTCACTTCCATTTTTACTCTCGTAAGACTACCTTTTCTTTCCCTAGCTTTCAAACAATGTAGTTGTAGAAACAACCTAAAGCATGCTCAAATAAAATTGTATTTCATTATTGCAAACCTTGTATTGTGCTAGGAAGTCATTCATGACAAGTTGATTTACTTTGCTTGGTCAACTTTTTTGATCTCTTGGAAACTTTGTTGAAACAACCCATGATTTGAAATAACAATCATGCTTCCTTTGCACTTTCGGTCATGGAAGCTCATGCTTGAAACATTGTGACTCTAACTTTGTTTGTTGTAAGTTGGTATCTGGTATTTGAGTTTTCCATGTTGAAACTTGGATATTTGTACTTTTATTTGCTGATGTATTTCAAGACTTGGAATTTTGATACTTGTACTTGTACATGATGAAACTTGTATAGTTGTGTATAGTAGTTGAACATGGTCAATAAATCTGATACTATAATCATATTGAGATGTTGGAACCTCATTTATTCTCTCTGAAGAACATTCTTCTATTTTCATGTATGACTGGCCACACCTAACATTGTTGAAGCACTGCTTTGACTGTAATGGTTGCACTCCTTCACTCGGTGGCTTTGATTTGAATCTTGCAATTTGTACATGTCATGACAACTGAAACAACTTCCTCGAAGAGAGTTTTAATCTATATTCTCCATTTTGAATGATGGTATTTGTACTTGGACTGCAACCTGTAACAGCTTCATGACCCTATTGTGTTGATAGCTTCAATCCATGTTGTTCTTTTATGCATATTAAATTTTTGGTTGGGTTTGACTATTCAAATTGTTTCATTCAAAGATTGCTTCTTGTATGAATTCATCCGAAAAGTTGTTTCTGTTCTTGACTCATAACAGTTAACCTTTTATTTTATCCTTTGTTACATGTATCTGCACACTTAAGAAAATAGTTAGAAAATAATAGGCTTGCAGCCTCTCTTGTATTCCATAGTTACTATATTATTTCTTTCATTTTCTTTTTCTGTGATGATTCTAAGAATCACATGTGCTTCTGCAAGATACTACTTTCATTTCTGTATCAGTTACTTTGATGTATCTTATGCTTATTGTCTTCAAGTGATCCATTTTTCTGAAACTAGATAGCACATGAGTATAGATTAAACCCTGAGCTCAGTAACTGATGTTTTTCCATTTTTCTTTCCTTTCAGGTATATGATGCAGAAGATAAATATGGAGCTGGAACTGAAACCATGAAGATCAAGAGAAAACCCAAGGAAATGATGGGTTTCTTTTATACTCTTTTTCTTTTAGTTTCATGTACATGTTGTTGAGTTGTGGAGCTCAATTACTTCATTTTAGCGTGCAATTGAAACTTGCTGGAAAACACAGTAACCGGCATCAGTTTAGGAGGCAGACCGGCATCGGTCATCTATGACCGGCACCGGTCAGGGAACCGAGAAACCGACATCGATTAGGGCTAAACCAGACATCGGTTATTTGCGCGGCGTGTTTTTAATTAACTCTTGGGAATTTATATCTATTTTTAGCATTAAAACAAATCTATTAATTGTAATTGCATGGCTAAGTGCCCTAAGTTTTTATATGACCTATATAAGCATTTAAAGCTATGGTTTAGAAGAGAGAATGTAAGAACTTGCATAAGGTTACAAGATTATTGTGAGTGAGAGATAATTCTTAGAGAAGAAGCAGGAAAGTTTGAGAGTAAGATAGTACTATACATCTGAGAGGTGTGGAAGATTGTAAATCTCAAATTCTATATCTTGTCAAAGCTTTGGATAATAGATTGACTTATTTCTTGGTGGACGTAGCCCACACTAGGTGAACCACGTTAAATCTGGCATTGATTTATATCTCATGTTTGCTATATATTTCTTCTAGTAGAATATTCACTTTTATTTGTATGTATGCTTAGATCTGATATATTATTTGTATAATTGGTGTGCTAACCCCAACAACTAGTATCAGATCTTTGTTTGAGGGTTTTGTGTGTTGACAAAATTACTCACAGAGGGTTTTCTGATTGAGTGGGAGCTACAACAATGGTAGAAGAAAACAAATACAAAGTAGAGAAGTTTAACGGCCGAAATTATCAATTATGGAAGATGCAGATTGAGGATTATCTATATCAAAGAGATTTGTATTTACCGTTGGATGAGAAGTCTAAACCTACAAAAATGACTGATGAAGAATGGAAGATTCTTGACAGAAAGGACTTTAGGATCTATAAGATTGAGCCTGACAGCATCCATGGCTTCCAATATTACAGAAGCAAATTCTACGGTAGGGTTAATGAAAGCTTTTGCTATTTTATATGAAAAACCTAGTGCTTCAAATAAAATTTATTTGATGAAGAAACTATTTAGTTCTAAAATGCATGAAGGTGGATCTGCATCTAGTCATTTGAATGATTTCAAGATCCATTGTAAATCAGTTAAAATCGGTTGCATATTCTGTTTGATGATGAAGTGAAAGCACTTTTATTCTTATGTTCTTTGCCTAATAGTTGGGATAACTTGGTAATGATTGTTAGTAATACAACATCTACTAATAATAGTTTTGAAGTTTGATGATGTGGTTAGTATAATCTTGAATGAAGGAAATTCATAGGAAGAGTACAGAGAAATCATTATCTGGGAATGTTTTGAATGTAGAAAGTAGGGGCAGGTAGAATGATAGATCCAAAAATAAGAGTAATGGGAAATCAAAGTCAAGGGATAACAGATCCAAATCCAGAGGTAAGGGAATTACTTGTTGGAATTGTGGAAAGAAAGGACATGCAAAGAAATATTGTCGGTCAAAGGATAAAGAGAACCAACAACCAAACAAAGGTAAAGAAGCGAACCTTGCTTCAACAGAGGTAATGCAAGATGCTCTTATACTTTCTTTAGATAATAGAATTGAATTATGGGTTTTAGATTAAGGAGTTTCTTTCCATGTAACCCCTAGTAAGGGTTACTTCAGAACTTATGTCCAGGGCAATTTTGAGCATGTTTATTTGGGTGATGATAAATCTTGCAGTATTACTAGTAAAAGGAGAAGTTCATCTAAAATTACAGAATGAAAATATATGGGTATTGAAATATGTGAGACATGTGTCAAGCCTCAGGAAGAATCTTATTTCTGCAGAGCAACTAGGTGAAGCTGGTTACATGCTTACTTTTACAGGAGACTCTTGGAAAGTCACCAAGGGTGCTCTTGTTGTGGCAAGAGGTAAGAAGGTAGGAATGTTATATTTATTTACATGTGTTATTGATTCTTTTTCGGCATTATCCACTTTAGATTCAAATGTATGCATGTGACATAATCGGTTGGGCCATATGAGTCAAAAAAGAATGTAAATCTTAAAGGCTAAGCGTAAGTTATCAGATTTGAAAGATTTAAATATTGATTTCTTGTGAGCATTATGTCTTTGGAAAGCAAAAGAGAGTGAGATTTCTCAAAGTTGGAGCAACTAAGAAAGAGCAGAAATTGGAGCTTTTACACTCAGATGTGTGGGGGCCAACTCAGGTTGTTTCTCATAGAGGATCTCAGTATTATGTTACTTTCATTGATGATGCTACAAGAAAGGTATGGGTTTATTGTATTAAACATAAATTTAATTTTTTTGAGACTTTTAAAAGATGGAAAGCCCTTGTTGAGAATGAATCAAATTCAAAGTTAAAGTATCTTAGATCTGACAATGGTGGTGAATATTGTAGCAAGGCTTTCAATGATTATTGTTCAGTGAATGGGATACGTAGAGAAAGAACGGTTCCAAGAACACCACAGGAGAATGGTGTTGCAGAAAGAATGAACAGGACAATCATGGAATGTGTTAGAAGTATGAGGATACATTCTGGATTGCCCTTGTAAGTTTTGGGCAAAAGCATTTGATACAATAGTTTATTTAATTAACCGTGAGCGTTCAAGTTCACTAGATGGAGGAATACCAGAGGAAGTTTGGACCAGAAAAGAGGTAGATCTTTCTTTTCTCAAATTTTTTGGTTCAGAAGCTTTTGTGCATATTGATAAGGAAAATAGAGAAAAAGTTGGATGCAAAATCCAAGATATGCACTTTCATTGGTTATGGATATGGTGATTTCGGATTCCGTTTTTGGGATTTAGATAATTCTAAGATTGTTAGGAGTCGTGATGTTGAATGGAATGAAAAGAGAATGTAGAGGGATCAAATTTTGGTACCCAAGGATGAACCAGTTGAGAAGTTTGTGGATGAAAATGAACTCTCGGGTTTAAAAGAAATACCTACAAGATTACATAGTAACCATGGTGTTGGTTGATCCCTGACTGACATCGGTCAGTAGAACCAGGTATTGGTTATATAAGGATACCTAAACCAGCATCGGTTAGCCGAACCGATGTCGGTTAGAGGTGACCGGCGATCGGTCACTGTCAGATTTGGATACAAATGTCCAGGAGGTCCAAATTGAGCAGCCGGTACCCGAACTCCTGTGAGAAGGTCACAAAAGGGTAATTAAACCTTTAAAAATAGTTATACCTTCTCTATTTTATTTATTATTGACTGATAATGGTGAACCAAAAAGTTTTGAAGAAGCAATGCAGGATAAGACCCACATGCAGTGGGAGTATGACATGGATGAGGAGATGGACTCCTTGGAACAAAACCAGACTTGGGATTTGGTTAAGTTGCCAGCAGGTAAGAGGACATTGCAGAACAAGTGGGTTTATAGGATTAAGGAAGAAGAGGGTGGACAAAAAAGGTACAAGGCAAAACTTGTAGTAAAAGGATTTACACAGAAAACAGGTATTGATTTTGGTGAAATATTTTCTCCTGTTGTTAAGATGACTTCTATTCGTACTGTATTGAGCTTAGTTGTAGAAGAAGATTTGCATTTAGAGAAACTAGATGTGAAGATGGCTTTCCTTCATGGTGATTTGGATGAAGAGATTTATATGCAGCAGCCGCTTGGGTATGAAGTCAAGGGTAAGGAGAAATTAGTGTGCAGGTTGAAAAAGAGCCTATATGGGCTCAAACAAGCTCCAAGGCAATGGTACATGAGGTTTGATAGTTTTATGCATGAGCATGGTTACTTGAGATGTGAATCTGACCATTGTGTTTATTTCAAGAAGCTTGAAAATGGGAGCTATATTATTTTGTTACTGTATGTGGATGATATGCTTATTGCAGGATCTAGTATGTAGGACATTGGTGAGCTTAAGGGAAAGCTAGCTCACACATTTTCTATGAAGGATTTAGGAGCTGTAAAAAGAATCCTTGACATGCAAATACACAGAGACAGGAAGAACAAGAAATTGTATTTGTCTCAAGAGGATTATATCTACAAGGTGTCAGAAAGGTTCAACATGCAAAATGCAAAACCTGTTAGTACACCTATGGCTGGACACTTCAAATTGAGCAAAGATCAGTGTCCTTCATCACATGAGGAGGTCAAATACATGACATGAGTACCATATGCTTCAGCAGTTGGGAGTCTCATGTATGCTATGGTTTGTACCAAACCAGACATTACACAGGTAGTGGGAGTTGTGAGTAGATATATGGCCAATCTAGGTAAAGAGCATTGGAAAGTAGTCCAATGGATACTCAGGTATTTGAGAGGGACATCTAGCATGCAGTTATGCTATGGAGGTTCGAGATATTTCATTACGTGGCTATGTTGATTCGGATATGGCTGGAGATCTGGATGGTAGGAGGAGCACTACTGGATATATTTTCACAGTAGGTGGGATGACAGTTAGCTGGATTTCGAGATTGTAGAAGGTTGTGGCTTTGTCTACTACAGAGGAAGAGTATGTTGTAGCTACAGAGGCTAGCAAGGAGATGATATGGATGAGTAGGTTCATGGAAGAGTTGGGAAATGAGCAAGATGATTGTAAACTATTTAGTGACAGTCAGAGTGTAATTCATTTGGCAAAGAACCCAATGTTTCATTCGAGAATGAAACACATTCAGTTGAGGTATCACTTCATATGATATGTATTGGAGGATGGAAAATTGAATCTGAAAAAGATTCATATGAGTGAGAACCCTGCAGATATGCTAACAAAGCCATTAGCAAAAGATAAGTTGGAGCTACACTCCACTTCTGTTGGTCTTCGAGTTTGAGACTTGAAGAGGAAGAAACAAAGCTAAGGAAGGATCCAAGAATGACGTTGTATAGGTATGGTGCAGTAATTAATCTTCCAAGTGGGAGATTGTTGAGTTGTGGAGCTCAATTACTTCAGTTTAGCATGGAATTGGAAACTTGCTAGAAAATACAGTAACCGTCATCGGTTAAGAGGGACCGGCATCGGTCACCTATGACTGGCATCGGTTAGGAAAGGAGGAACCGACATCGGTTAGGGATAACCGACGTCAGTTACCTTTGCGAGGAGTGTTTTATCTAACTCTCGGGAATTAGATCTATTTTTAGCATTAAAGCATATCTATTGATTGTAATTGCATGGCTAAGTTCCCTAAGTTTAAATATGCCTATATAAGCATGAAAGCTAGGGTTTAGAAGTAAGGATTGTAGAATTTGATGGTTATTGTGTGAGAGAGAATTCTTGGAGAAGAAAGGAAAGCTTGAAGGCAGAAAGAAAAAGTACTGTACATCTGAGAGGTGTGGAAGATTTTAAATCTTCAATTGTATATCTTGTCAAAACTTTGGATAATAGATTGGCTTGTTTCTTGGTGGACGTAGCCCACACTGGGTGAACCACGTTAAATCTGGTGTTGATTTATATCTCTTGTTTTATATATTTCTTCTGGTAGAATATCCACTTTTATTTGCATGTATGCTTAGATCTGATATATTATCTGTACAACCGGTGTGCTAACCCCAACACGGGGTATCTTTTATTTCAACCAATCATTTGCTACATGCACATATTTTTGGAAAACAAATTGTTATTATTTACATAAACAAATAAAATGAGTATTCATTTTTTAGTAAATTTAGTAAATATGTACATTCCTTTTAGTGCAAAATAACTGTAAAACATATCAAATATTTTACATTCCATTGAGATTAAAAATTGAATGTTATTGCATAATTAATATACAATTAATCTAGGAAATCATCAAATTGAAATAACATAGTAACTTAAAGATCATTCCCACAATGTCCCAAACAACAAGGTAATGTTTGTCTTACTTAGTTGGTTTTGTCTGTGCTTTGACTTTCTTGTTACATGTTATTTCCTGCTTAGGATCAAGGATTTAATTTAGTTGAATTTAGACCTTTGTGCAATTTTTAGATGTAAGGCCTCGAACATGGAATAGCCTTAGCATACTATTGATGGTAAGTTTGCTAGATTCTGCTTGAACTTGCCCACATTAAATTGTATTTAGTTCATTTGTTGAGGGGTCACATTGCATTATGCAATTTGAAAACATTGTAAGACAAATGTTAATGTTATTCCCCTTAAATTAGTTTATTAATCAAATCATTTCATCACATCCAAAGTATGGAGTTGCCACATAATTGCACCTGGTAAGAGGAAATGATTGATCTACAATCATCATGAAAGTATCAAAATTGAACATGTAGTTCACAGTGTAATACCCAATAATATCACCAATGGAGGTTAAATACGGAGGGAATTCATCACATGGTCCATAATTTCCCTCTTCATAGAGAAGACCAATACATAAATTGCATGGGCTATGTCACGCGCATGCCATCTCTTAAAATCGAGAAAGTTGCTGTAGATGACACAAATCAGTCAAAGTCCATGCAGGTCAAAATCTATTTTCATTGATCACCATCTAAAATGTCATAGTGCATACAATGTGTCTCGATAGATTAGTACAATTCATAAGCCATATGGGCATGGATAATACAATGTGAAGAAGATCTCAGGCATCATAAAACCTTAAAATACTTAATACATGTGGATCATAAATTGTCCATCATGTCATACCTACTTAAAGAATCTTACATAAGAATCATCAATCGTCCATTGATAGAGTTAGCATAAATATTCACCCATTTTATGGCAATTTCCTGGAATTGCCGATTGGCGACTCATATTTTTATTAAAGGTAACTAAGTGTGTGATAGACATTACCTAATATTATCCAGGTAGATCTAGATGGCCTATGATGATGCAATCTAGACATTGCGGTCTACCTATCATATTAAACACTTATAATAGAGTATAGCCTTCACTTAAATGATAATACCTCATAATGTATGAACATACCCATGAGGTTACCACAAAAGTGACACAACTATGCATGTCATGTTCATGTCACCTATAGTCTCTTAAAATCATACTTAATGCCAAATATTGAGGTTGTTAAAAACCACAATGTTGTTATTGCATCCCCCTCTCCTATCAATAGGGAGGTGCAGTATGGGCATGTAGATGACCTGTGAGATCCTCTGGCTAGCCAGTGCTCAGGTCGGCCGCTAGTGCATCTCAGCTACCTATCATGGAATGGTTATATGAACATGGATTGCATAGCCAATTCTTCTTTCAGGATAAACAAGCTTTTCCCTCTAAGACATGTCAAAGGAAGATCTCTCTCTGAAGTCCTCTACTGTAATGTACTACCTCATGACATGATATACCATGTATCTGTGGTTTCTGAGGTGACCTAGGGTCAAAACCCCATCCCCCACCTGCATTTATAACCTGTCTGAAGGGGGTATCTCCATCCATCCCCATATTTTTTCATGTGTTAGGCATATCTCTTGATGGCTACGATCTCGATAAAAGAAGGTAAACCTTATCCAAAATTGGGAATTAACCTGCAGGTTGCACATCTATACATATGGACCCTTGCGGCTAATTATGACAATGGTTGTTCAAATTGTGTGTTCATGGCTAATTAATACATCTGCTTTCATATATTACTCTATGCATCATATTTACAATTGGCCTTATGTTGTGGTACTTGTACCTTGGACCCTTGCTTTCTTATGTAAATATTTTTATTCTGACAGTATTAATTCACTTTGTGTCACACAATGGCCTGAACATCATAACCCCTTTGGATGCTTGTGTGAATTTTTCCGATATCTATACAAAAATACATGTGCGGTATAATCATACTTGGGTAATACTATGGGTATTTTTATTGTCATAATCTAGCTTGTATAAGGGTCTACTACATTGTATCTAATTTCAACCCATGGCTAAGAGATGTGATAATGCTATAAACATGATTCGGGCTCACCGCTATTTTATCCATGATTTTCCATAAAATTTCCTCATGCACTCTCCATTCCTAAAGTATTATTAAACTTGGGGTGCCCTAAAAAATGGCATAACTGCTATTGTACCATGTCAACCCTGCACACTATGTTTTTAAGTGTAAAAGCCTGACATACCTATAAATTAAATATTTTAATAACACCTAATCATTTGTGGGGAGCTCAATGAATAAACTCGTTGATCAAGTGTGGTAAATCAGTAATCAGTCAAGTGTCATTCGGAGTTGTTCATGATAAAAATGTGTATATCAAAGGATAATATGGTGTTTTACCCATGAGGAATAGATGGGAAGAAAACCTCTAACACCCATAGTTAAAGCACTCCCCTTGGCTCACAAGATGGATGGGGTCAACTAGAGCTATGATCGTTAGGTGGAATATGGTGCCTTAGTAATGTGTCTCCCATGTCCTAGTTTGCTATGATTGAACATACAATATGTGGATGTGACCTGAGTAATTTCTTTGACGTAATCCTTCTATATGGCATATAGTGGAAAACATTACAAATTATTGCAGCATTACTTCAATACACTGAAGAGGTTGAATCAAAATGTATCCTCTCCATATTCACATGAATCCAGTGCACTGCATCCTATCAAATCCAAGCGGGATAGTGCTAGGTTGAACGTCTTGTATCAACTCATATTCTGAGCTTGAGCACATCACTAATACTACGTTGATTTTTGACCAGTATGCTTGGTTGTGTTAATGAGTATCTATTGAGTGTGATTATTTATAAGTTTGAGTTGTACAAGATCATGACCAAGGTTATGTGTCCACATCATAAAGAAGCATATTGTTTTTCTAAATGCATGTTCACATCTGGGTGATGGATGGTGTGGCATTATTTTCCGCTGGATTAGAACATTTAGGTTCCGATTTAGTACGTCATCTAAGTGTCACCAGATCTATCTTCTTGGTCAATACAGCGAGCTAGGAAATAACTGACTTAGCATCTATCATCATGCTAATGCAGTTATTCGGATTAATCGATCAATCACTTTAATTAGAGGTACCTGATGTTATGTAAGCGAGGCTTATTGGACCTTGTTGTAAGCCTATGGAATCTCCTACAGATAATGGGGACCCTAGAATTATCATATGGCACATTTATCTTTTGAAGTAAATTGACAAAGTGTAGACCCTATAACTTGTTTACTATATTATTCAGAGTTTTTCTTCTTTGAATGCTGTAATCATGTAATTGCATTTTGCATGATGAAGTAATAAATTGACATGGGTTGAGTACTATCTTATAACTAATGACATTGAAGGTAAACAATGTGGTATCAAGGATCCATGACTTAAAGTTAGGAATAAGACTTTATTATGAAGTCTCCCTCAATTATAAAACCCACAATAATTGTGCTACTGGACTTGTGGTAGTAAGAGTGACACTTTTTGTGAATGTCAGCCAACTCAGTCTTCTATCTATTAATCAAAACAGTGTTACAGAAGCTTCTTACAATATGTTGGCATCTTGTATGACTATCTTAATTATTTTCCTTTCCTTCTAATACAGTAATCACATTGATGTACATACTTTATGGTCTCTCCCTTATGTATGTACTATCTTATATCTCTCTCATGCTCTCCTCTCTGATGCTATTATTCATCTACATACTCAACTTGTAAATGTGGGGAACTTTCCCTTGGATCGCTTATCCATTCCAAGATAGTAGGCCGATGACTCCCTAATAGCCACGTGCCATTTACAAGCTTCTCATAGCCACACATGTAAGTGTGCTATCTATAGATACCACGTGGTCAAGTAGTAATATGTAACTGGTGTAACACTCGTAATATATAATTAACATTTCTAGTTGTTCCTTATTGCAAAGACAAAATGATCAGTAGTATGGATTGCATTTGGATTTTTTAGTTTCAAGGATTTAGTGAGCGATGCACGTCTCTAGCATCGTTTGTGTGGGTCATATACCATCATCTAAAAATAGAACTTTGAATGCGACATTTCAATCTTGGCTAAGTCCAAGAAACTGGATCTATACTACTCCATAATGTGTGTCCTTCTTGTTCTAATCGAATGCCCTTGAATTTGACCTACTCTTCCGCTCGGACTTCATGTGTGAGTTCTGCTAAGTTTTTTCTCTAATCAACATTACCCCACACTAATCACATTGTTGTCCTGACAATGGGTATGTCCAAAACTAAATAGAAATAATTTTGAATTAAAAATGAATAAATAATACTAAAATTAGGTGAATGATATTTCTGAAAGTAACTTACAAAGAATCTCTCTTGTTTGCATATATCCAAGACATGAAATATTTAATGTTATGTAAGTTTCACGAAGACATGAACATCCTCACGAATATGGTTTTTCACAACATATGTTTACTAAAGAGTATAAGCTCTACTAGAACCATGTACATATTAATATTTCAATGTTCTAGTGAATTTTTGTGTTTAGATGTGGTTTATATCATTGTCTTTTCAATTCATAAAAACACCAAATATGCAAAGGAAAAGTTCCTTGTAGACACTAAATCACACAATTTTGGTACATTTCCAAGTCCTAATCACATACTTATATTCATATTATTCCTAAGTAAGAAAAGTACTAATTAACCACTATTTTTGGCATCTTTGCTTTCTTTCTAGTTTCCTTCTTGGTCTTACACACCCCACTACCCAATCTGACCTTTGTCACTTCAATTTCTCTGAGTCTAGACACCAGCACCCATCCTGGACACCCACACCTAGGCGTCCCCATCCTCCTGGGTGCCCCCGACCTCTTTGTATCTTGCCCGCCTCTTTTGGGTCTCTTCTAGCTGTTGGGCATCTTGATTTCTTATAGGTTATCGTTTTAGTGGTTAATTACAAATTCAAACAAGGGAATCGTATAACTACAATGCCATGTGATCATAATAAGGGAAAGCTCTAAGAATCTATTATCATCACCTAAGCTTGCATCTAAAGGCATTCTAAGAGCATCAAAGCATCCATCTAGCTTCATTCAAAGGACAAGGGACTGCATTTTCTGCATACACTTCATAGGAGGGGAAGTTCATTTTGACATCCACACATTTATGTACATTGTTACATATATAGCTATTTCTCATTATCAAGTGCATCTTGCACAAGAGCTTCCTAGGGCACAATTCTTGCACACACACGTGAGAACTACATGGAGTCTGATATGTAGTACAGCACCCGGATCGTAATTTCACTCTGTAGGGTGACCGTCAGGGTCAGTCTGACTCCCCATTTACATATTTTTATTTTTAAGATTTGATTTTTTGGGGTTTTGCAAGAGATATTTTGTTTTGCACGTTACAGGCGAATTCTGCAATCATACAGTGACATACAGTGAAGTCTAGCGACACTTGTGTGACATACAAAAATTCAATTTCTTAGGTTTTTCGCAATCACTTGTGCCCAAAATCATTCTCCAGCGCCTAGGCACCCCTAACCTAGTCCAGGCGCCATAGTCTCGGCATTTTTGACATATCTACACTTTTTGGGATCGGTTGCGATAGTCTGTCTTCTTATTCCATCAGTTTTCCAACTTGGCACCTCTTTGGGATTATCGCAAAATCAACTAGGTCTCTTATTCCATCTCTTGCACTTAGGGTTTCAATTTCTATTTTCTTATTACTTGTGTCATATTTGTACTTTAGTGTGTGTATGTGTGTATATATATATATTACATGTGACTCTACAATTAAGGTTTCACAAATCTCAATATTTTTTAAATCATTTGGTGAATCCCTCTCGTTTGAATACTCTTGTATCCTCATTTATACTTCTTTCAGTCACCACAGTCAACAACACACAGTCGCAATTTATACATGCAAAGTACAGGAACACCACAGTTTTAAGTCATAGAAAGGGCTCAAAATATGACTTGGGTCCTCAATGCAGAATAGATGCCAAGTCCCACGTACAGACATGAGCTCCTGGGTGCTCCTGACGCCTATGACCAAGGGTAGTTACAGCGGTTTTCTCATATTGGCACAATTTACATAGCAATTTTCACATAATAGACACAGTCCTCCAGCAATCAAAATGCATTATATATTATTTTTCTATTTGTGTTGGATTGAACTAGATCGAAATGGATCAAACTTGCACTAAGCAGGATCACACCATCTGCAGTGGTGTATAAATTTTCAAGAAGTAGTTAAGGTTGGAGAATAACACTAGACCTTTCTCCCCAACACTTCTTCTATCGTGACATGAGATCGCCCCAAAAACTCAAACTTGGCATGAGATCGCCCAAAAAACTCATTCTTCTACAACATTTTCTTGATCCTTTCTATCTTTTTTCACTCATCACAGATCATGTGCACATGTTTCTTTTGCTACTTTTTTTGCATTTTTACACACTTTTTACATACTACATACTTGGATCGAATTTTACATATACACATAATTGGCTACTCTTTTTCTCTTCTCTTTTGTAGGTCTGTCCTTATGGGAAGCAACAGTCACATCATCGAGCACATCAAGTGACAACGACAACAGGTACAATGTGACACATACACATACGCTTTCAACCCTAGGGCCACTTCCTCTTCTCTGGCTTCCACGCTTCATTTTTATCACTCCACACTTTTTCTTGTCTCCTCGGCATGTTATTCACCATCGATCTACATGGTTATCAAGTACGCATCTCTTATCTACTTTATGTTTTTGATAATTCACTCAAAAACATAAATTCGGGGAAAATGTAGACACTAAATCATGCACTTTTGGTCTATTTCTAGGTCCTAATCACATACTTGCATTCATATTATTCTGAAGCGAGAAAAATACTAATTGACCATTGTTTTTTGTTGCTTTTCTTTCTTTCTAGTTTCCTTCTTGGTCTTACACACCCCATTTCCCATTCTGACCTTCATCACTTCATTTTCTCTGAATCTGGATACCAATGCCCAGCTAGGACGGGCACGACCAAGCGCCCCCATCCTCCTGGGTGCCCCCAAACTCTTTACATCTTTCTCACCACTTTTGGGTCTCTTCTAGTTGTTGGGAATATTCATTTATTATGTGTCGGCCTTTTAGTGGTTAATTACAAAATTTAAACAAGGGAGTCATATAAATACAATGCTATGTGATCATAATAAGGGATCAAGCTATAAGCATCTATTATCATCACCTAAGGTTGCATCCAAAGGCATTCTAAGAGTATCAAAGCATCCATCTAGCTTCATTTAAGGGACAAGGCATTTTATTTTCTACATACACTTCATTGGAGGGGAGATTAATTTTGACATCTACACACCTATTTACATTGCTACATCTAGTTATTTCTCACTATCAAGTGCATCTTGCACAAGAGCCTCCTATGACATGATTCTTGCACACACACACACATGAGAACTACATGGAGTCTAAAATGTAGTGTCGCATCTGGATCATAAGTTCACTTTGTCGGGTGACCCCCGGGGTCAGTCTGACTCCCCATTTGCATCTTTTTCTTTTTAATATTTGATGTGTTTTGGGGTTTTGCAAGAGGTTTTTTGTTTTGCATGTTACAGGAAAATTCTACGATCATACAACAACATATAAGTGACAAATATCGAAGTCCAGCGACACTTGTGCAACATAGCAAAATTCAATTTCTGAGGTTTTTCACTGTCACAAAAGCCCATAATCAGTCTGCAATGCCTAGGCACCCCTAACCCAATCCAGGCACCCTAGGCCTAGTGTTTCTGACAATTCCACATTTTTTGGGATCAGTAGCGACATACTGTTTTATGGTTCCATCAATTTTCCATCTTGGCACATCTTCGAGATTATTGTGAAATCATTTAAGTCTCTTATTCTATCTCATGCACTCAGGGTTTTAATATCTATTTGCTTATTGCTTGTGTTAGATATGTACTTTTACGTGTGTTTGTGTTTGTGTGTGTGTGTGTATTACATGTGACTTTGCAATTAAGGTTTCAAAAATATCAATATTTGTTAAATCACTCTGAGTAAAAGGAATGTTCATGAATGTCATACAATTTTGAAACAAATTTATCTCCAGAAATGGAAAATATCACAACTACATGTTAGTACTCTAATCACAACATATAGTTGTGATTATTTTTGTCATTTATAGAGAAAAAGGGGTTGGGTAACGCATTGTATGGGATGTTGAAACATAAATTATATTGTTAACAAATTTGTAAGTTTTTTATAAGGTGTTGTACGATAATTATTTTTTGTATATAAGTTCTTTTAATTAAAAAAAACATAATACATATAATTTTTCTTATAATTGTTTTCACGAGAAGTGTGTTATACCAAATACACAACAAAGAAAGCATGTAATGCATTGAAAACATATAATGGGACAAACCTTCCTTCAGCAAATAGGTCCACGATAATCACTTTAAATAGGAAAAACATGTCATTTAAATAGAAGTGAATTATGTAATTTATAAACTAAAACACTTATAATTTTTATGATGATATATTTGCATGTCTAATAAGAGGATGAGGACAATGATGAAAAGTACTCTTAGTCAAATTAGGATGATGAGGATAAGGAAAAGGATGTGGACAAGGATGAGGGTGACGAAGGTAATGAGGATAGAGATGACGACACATAGCTAAGACATTTAGGATGTAGCTCTTTATTGATTTGTTTTGTACTTTGGAAGGGGTATTTTACTAGCAATCGCACAAAGGGTGTGCAATGAAACGCCGAAAGAGAGGATGGGAAATGAGGATAAGGAAGAAGAGAAGATGAAAGAAGTAGACAGAAAGGAAGAAAGATATGGAAAAGGGAAAAGGAAGTCGAAGTGGGAAAGTAATGTGCGGTAGTGGAAGGGAACTGGAGAATGGAAAAAGGAAGAAGTTGAATGAGAAATATAAAAGAATAACACAGAGGTGGAAAAAAACATATGCCAAATAGATAGGATAGTAGCAGATCGATGCATGAAACGTAGAACTTATGTGTAAAAAAATGCAAAGCAAAAATGTTGAATAAAGTAGTTGCGAGAAACAGAAATAAAAAAAAAACAGTTGTTACCGTTACAAAGAACATTTGATTTATACAGGCATGAACTATACAAAGAAGAAATGGGTCAGTGTCAGTCTGACCGTTATAAGGAGCTAAGACGGAGCCTTGATGGGGGGAGACAGAGAAGAGGGAAGGGAGCGAAGGTGAAATTCCTCTTGTAGTCTAGACTGTAGAAGGGGAGTGGAGGACATGCGAGAGTAGTGGGAGAAAGAGAAATCTGGAGAAATTCGAAGGGAAGAAAGAGACGGAACTCTTGAGATAGCAATGAATGTCAGGCCTTGTCTTTTAGTTCCGCCAATGTCCACTGTAGCAAGTTGTAGTGTAAGTCCTTGAGATTTGTGGATAGAAAAAGCCCAAGCCATTTTCATCGGTAGTTGTCTGCGGCCTCCTCTAGAAATGGGAGGAATAGGAACATGTAAGGGGTTGTTTACATCCCAAGGAGGTCCTGTGTAATGATCAAATTTGATGACGACAAAAAGAGGTAGACTTGGAGGGCCAGAGGATATCCCATAGACTATGTCGATGATAGAACTAGTAGCGTTGTTGACGAGACCCTTATCAACCCACAAGTTTGTGGAAAGCATTAATTTTTTATTGATGCAGAGAAGAACCTTGGGCTTTAATTGATCATCCTCAGTATCGCCAGATGTAGAACGTCTAGTCTTTTTGGAAATAGATCTGGCTATAGGAGAGTTAAGGGACTTCAACATAAAAAGGTTGTGCGAGTCCACAAGGTCATTATGAGTGAAAAGATGAGGGCCTTCTTTAAATTCAAGCCTTTCTTGTTCAGAAAGGGAGGAATCGGATCTTGACATAAGAGCTTCCCAGTCTTGGATCAGAGGGATGGCGTTTCGAATGTTAAGTAGCAAGTCCTAGAATGATGTGTGTGCTGGATAGGAGCCTTGTTGCCAGAAGATTGAATGAATGGAGACTGAAATGTTGAATTCGCGCCAGATGGTAGCTCTGTAAGACCTGCTTGTATAAAGTGGGATGTCCATAACCGGAGGAACTTGACCAAGGTCTCCAACAAGGATCATAGATATACCTCCAAATGTTGAATCTTTGAAGTGGGGGAAAGCCTCCCTAAGACGGTAGTCAATTCTGGAAAGAAACTTTGGGCCGATGAAACTCATTTCATCGATTAAAATGTATTCGATGTGCTTGAGTGAGTCTTGAAGAGACAACAAAGCTTGGCCCTCTAAGGGTTTGAGCTCTTTAATGGGAATCCAGAGGCCTGCGTGTATCATTGAAGCTGAAATGTTAAAGGTAGCAACTCTTGTTGGGGCAAGAAAAAGGAGATGGGAAAGGCCCTGGCTGGATGAAGAGGTAAATGAAGACTTTAAAATTTTAATGAGGAATGATTTACCAGTACCTGCAGTCCCTTGTATAATAAGTCTCAGTGGAGGAAGGTTGGATCTGTGCATGAAGTGTTGATTAACTATGTTGAAAGCTTGTTGTTGTTCTTGAGATAATCCTGAAGTTGGAGGGTCGAATCTGTCCACGAAGGAAGTTGAAATATGGTTTTCCTTATTATCTTCGATAAAAGTGGCACCAAGAGACTGCAGAGAAAATGGAATATGGTGTGCACTCTAATCATGAAGGGTGTTAAATTCATGAAGTCCCAGCATTTGCAAGTTGTCAAGGAATGAAGTGTTATTAGGGTGGAGGCGAGCCAAAAGTTGCCAATCATACAGTTCCTCAACTGGAAGGGGGAGCTCGACCTCAGAATCAGTGTCACTAACGGAGGTGTGGGATGGATTAGATTCACATCATGCAATATGCCATGGCCGATAATTGTGTCTGAACAAGCTCCAATTAGAAATGGTTTGCTGATGTGTTGAGCCAATATCATTAGAAATGTTGCGGAAAGGTTTGTATAGAAGGAGCTCAAACCAACAGAAAATTTCAAAAGAGGGTGAGTCCTTAGATGGAATGCATTGAAATTTGGGGAACACCCGAACAATGGCTTCCTGGGTATGACATTTCCACCTATTTTGCTTGCGGTATTTGTTATAACTCCAATCGCGTGCAGCTTCAATGAGTGGAAGGATTTCCATGTATGAAGGTCGGACCCTATATGCATCTAAAAGCAGGGATGTTTTAGCAGGCAATTTGAGGAGCATGTGGCATGTTTCTTGTGCGCTGATGTCATGTTCAACCACACTCTCAGTTAACATTTTTTATGGCTAAATGTGCAGGAAGATTAGGATCTAAACCTCTCAACAATCTAGAAAGCATTCGGTGGTATGTTTCTGACTTTTGTTCCACTTCAGAAGCATACTTAGCAATGTATTTAAGGACAACATGGTGAGATAGAACAGGTTGACAATCGATATTGGCTCTCCATATCGATAACATTGTTGGATTGTGTGTGTTCAATCTATCATCATTCCTTGAAGGGAGGTATTTAACTGAAGCATTTTCATCAACAAACAATAAAGAAGTGGCTCTATTCTCCCAGGGTGCATTGTTTGACACTGGAGTCGGTTATTTTTTTTACAAAGGTAAGTATTCTCGGAACACTTTGTGTGGTGTTGAACACGATTTATTAGCTCCTCCAAATCCTACAACGGTGAAACTGTAAGAACTTGAGACGAAACTAATAGGCAAGGTTCATCGTGAATATTCCTGTGAAAAAATTTTAAGTGGACGGAAGCAGGGCGTATATTCCACGTAGATATGTACATATCAAAGTATTGTCTCGCTTTGTCGATAGATTCATTATTTGACCAATCGATGCGATCAACATCTGGAGCATCCTCAAGCCATAGAAAACCATGAACATGAGTTGAACCTCTATGTTTCCATTCATACTTGCGGTAAAGGAAGGTAAATCATTTTGTATTCAAGTAAGTGAAAATTATAGAGCTTTGAATAATTTTACCTGTACCAGTAGTCTTTGGCACGAAGATGTTTCAGTAACACTTCTTCACGGAATATGGTGAATCTTTGATGTAAGTAAGTAGTGACATGATGAGGGTGGTTAACAATGTTCATGGTCCTCCAGTGTTGTGTTGCACGGGCCTCAACAGGAGACAAACCTGGCATGATGTTATGTAGGTCTGGCCATTTTGTGTCAACTACACTTAGAGTAAAGAAGAGTGTAGGCGCCCCCAATTTTTCAATCATGTCAGAGACTTCCCCTCTTCTCTTTGACCAAAATGTTCATGTCCCGCGTAGGCTGGTTCCCAATCTCATTAAACTTTGTGGAAGGCAATCATCAGGGAAATCATGCAGGCATTTCCGTAATTGGCCTATAGTAGGGGGGACACCATGTTCAAGGTTCAACCTCATGAACACTACAGTTGTAGATTGGCTCCTATGTCTCATAATTAGGTTAAGAAAGAAGTACCGGAACCTAGGGTGTGAGCCAAATCGATCATCATGATACTGCATTAGGTGGAGGGCATATTCATGCATCTGAACATCCTTCATGCGTGGTTGTTTAAACAATGTTGCACCATTTGGAAACAAACATGGAAAAGCCATTGAGAAAAGGCCCTCTGTGGTGTATTCATTAATTGCTGTTTTTCTAACTTCAGGCCAAGGCATGTTGTAGGGTGCAGCATGGCCATTTGAAAGTAGGTACCGTACTATCAATTCCTCTTCCGTGCCAGTGTTTGGGTCTGAAGGAACAAATGAGGATGTCTCCTCGGGATACTCGTAGGGGTTGGAAGGAGGGTTGTCAGTATCCTGCGGTTCAGAGAAGTGAGAGCCTGGAAGGTCAATAGGAACAGAGTTAAGGGAGGAGGATATGTTTGTTGGTTCCTGCGGGAGAGAGGAAAGAGCCTCGGTGTCAATGAGAACATCCTTATAGTAGGGGTCATGGATAATTTTATATTGAAGTGCTTCCCAAACACATGACCTACTTACATAGAAGTCATATTTTGTTTGGTGCATTCCAATATTTGTACCAACAAGAGATCCAAATCTCCTAGCCGACGAGGAAGGTATTTGGAAATGGAAGAAATGTTTTGCGGGAAAATTATTTTGTGCCCTGAATATTTGTATTTTCCCCCGAGCATTTGTGTGAGTTATAAAATAGGATTAATGCGAGCAATCAACATTTCTTTGACATGGTTTAAATATTTGAGAATGCAAGGTTGCGTGCCAGGATCCATATTGTTCCAAGATGAGAAGCGGTGTCTAGTTCTTTCAGACTTGCACCTAGTGCATGTGTGTTTGCCTTCATGGAAGGTAGTGTGTATTTCTCAAGACAAATTGAGCAGGTGTGAATGTCTGATAAAATATCCAGTCTCCGGCGGAATCTGCGTTGGGTGTCCATCCAAGAAGGGGCCGCACGGAAAGCTCTGTGGAGCAGAATGGGGGGGTGGAATCTTGGGTGGGACTTTCGCGATGAGTTTGAGAGGAAGTGGACGGAAGTGTGGATGAATGTGAAAGAGGTAGTTCAAAAAGAGAAGGAGAATCAAATGCGTTCGATATCCACTGACGGCCCATATGAAATGTGAAGGGTGAATTATTGGAAGGAGCAAAGTAATGGGCTGAAGAAGATGGAGGGTAGTGTAGGAATGGAGAGGGCTGAAAATCGATGTTGCGGGCATGATGAAGGCAAGGTCCGACATAAGTGGTGTGGTTAATTCCAAGAGGGAAAGGAGATTTTTCTGGTGCGGAGGGGAAAGTAGCAGGGGAAGACATGTAAGGGGGGAACCCAACAGTTTGGAAAGGGGAAGAATTTGTTGGCATCTATTGGAGCCAGCGATAGCGTTTGCGACGAGAAGCATTGATTTCTTTGTTGTGCAAGGCATAAATTTCTCTTCTTCTTTCTCATTGCTCTGGTGTAGGCATTATGCATAAAACAATTACCTGCATAAACCACAAAAAAAAGGTGGTATAAGAGAAGATTCGAAGAGTATTAAACTATGTATGTGAATAAGGGGAAATGAATGCAAAAACATTTAGTAGATGCTTATCTTACTCTAAATGTTTTATATTTTGGTAGCTAAAGGCAATAAAGCAAAAGGATAACGAAATTTTTTTGCATATATTTTTAAGGAAGTAAAGGAAAAAATACAAGTGTCTGTATGTAGTTATTGATTAGGAAAAAGCATAGAGATATGTGTTAATTTGTTTTTGTACATAGGTATTAAGAAGGAAGAAGGTAGAAATAAGCAATAAGTTTGTGTGAAACATAGGCAAACATTCAAGAAATGAATAAAGCGTGGCATAATGTAAGCATAAATTGTTTTTTATATATATACGTATTGGACCATATATTTGTATCAACTACAAAAAGGTGTCTCTGCGATATAGATGCGCATACAAAGCAATATTAACAAACATGAAATGGAGAATGGTGATAGTTATAGTCCATTAGAACATGCGGAGAAAAGCATAGTAGAAATGTATCTGTGGACAAAACCATTTTACAAAGGGAATAAGAGCAAACAACGAAGAAACTAAAATATAGGAAAGTGTTATGGTGGGCAGGAAGGGCAAAGTCAAGAAACAACTTTGGATTCCTTCATTTTAAGGGAATCAAGTATGACACATTTCAGCTGTGTATTTCCACGGAAAGTTTCTTTCTTCACGGAGAGAGTGAATTTGTAGCCATGGCCAATTATCTGGTTTGTAATTTCTACTATAGCCTCGTCGTCTATGCACAACAGTTGGAGGTCTGTTGCTATGATACCCATGATTGCTTTAGCAGCTGTGTCAAATGCTGTAACCGATTGTAGCTCTCCTGAGCCATCTTGTCAGTCTATACGGAGAGCATACCTATAGTCGCACTGATGCACATGAGAGTTACAACTGCCACAAAACCACGAGCCATTGTTTGTTGGTTTCACTTTCTTTCGGCATTATTTGTCACCAATTGCAAGGGGGCAAGCCATGTAGTAGAAGTTATCCATTGCGATGTTTGTAATTATAGCTGTAAGGGTAGCCCATTCATTGTTGATTGTATTTCCCATTTGAAGTATTTCTGCAATTGTTGCGACTAGTTTTAAGCTTTGCGGAGGACCTAGAAATTTGTTCATTATAGAGGGAGTATAAACAGTGTAATTTTAAGAGGCAACCCAATGTTGTTGCATTTTAGATTCAGGAATCTAAGGATTGACAAACCATTTTGTGCTAAAGACAATGTCTATGGAAGTGTCGTTGAAACTTGAAATGCGAGCCACTTTTACAGCCAATACTGGGAGTTGAGGAATAGAAAGAAGTTCCTCCAGTTCTTGGGCAAGATCTTGTAAATGTTGGCCCCATAAAGTTACAGTAACACTAAATCCTGACATGTCCTTTAATTGCAATCTTCTTCATATAGTTTCACTAGAATCCTGCCTGCGAGCAGTGGAGCAAGGAGAGATTGCTAAAACAATGCCAATAACATCAATGAAGGAACCAACAGGTTTTGCAGGTATATCTTTGATTTCTGTGAAGTGAAAGCTATGCAAAGGTATTATCGCGTTATTGACAAGCAGCGGAGAGACAGTGGAAGAAGCTTGTAGGAATATCTCAAATTCATTGTTAAGGTGGTTGTAACCTATTTTTGCATTCCCTATCCTTCCATTTGCGATGGTGTATAACTTTCTAGCCTCAATTTCTCCAAAAAAATTCATCGCAATTCCGTTGAAGCATGTAACGTGTATTTCCCTGCCTTCATCATCCACAAATTCAAAGGCAAAATATGAGCCCATGCCATTTGCATTTGCATATTCCTTAAGTGATGTTTTCCCAAGGGCACGACCTTCAATAGACCACGTATGCAAGGTTGTATTTAGGGCACTTATTTTCAGAGGCAACTTTGAACTGCCAGGGAGGACAACTTTCTTTTGCAGAGGTGTTTACAGGACCAAATTTTTGTCACCTCCATGATTTGTATCAGTATTTGATTGCTTTCCGCAAATAACATAGGCGGGAATAGGAGTGGGAGCACCAATTTTAGGATGTGTTTCTATCACAACTTCCATTTTGGAAACAAGAACAGTCCTACAAATAAAAATAAAGAAAAGGGAAAAGAAATTAGTGAATATAAAAGAAATGAAAATAGAGCATCCATGCACAAAGGAAAATGGATGCATACAATTCATGTTTTAGCATTTTGCAAAAGGTTTTGCACAGTCAGACAATGCTTCCGTATTTTAGCTGACCATCTGCAACCTGGCCTGTAAACTTTGAGGGCAAAAGAGTTGTTTGAAAGTGCACACCATCGGAGAGATGCACACGATGTTGGAGCTCAGAGTTCAACGCAGATTGAAGGGGACAAATGTTGAGAAGTTGGACTACTGGTTTGGTATATGTAAAACCCTCAATCAAAATAGAGATTCCACCATATGTCAAAGGTGCAGCCATGATCAAGATTGTTTTCAACACGCAATGTGATTATGCACAATGAGCTAAATCACATTACAGTATTTATAAACCTTTTGGAAAGAAAAGTTAATAGAAACGTAAATGTTTACATCGAGGACTGGCAAAGAGAATAGGCATCGCCAGGCTGCGTGTAACGAGAACAAGTATATACGAGATTAAAAGGTATACATAGATCAATGTTTATATAAATGATATAACACCCTTTTTGGCAAAAAAATTGTAATTTGCGGGACATATTGCATTTTTTTGGCATAATTCTATTTTTTTTTTAAATTGAAGCTTCATAACATAGATGGAAGAATAGTTTTCAAAGCAAAGAGAATGGTTTAGAACGGAGATCGGAAGTTGATGTTGGTGACTTAAATTAACTTCTAAGATTTGTAGCATGATCATAAGCAAGTCAGACATTTTTGCTATGGAAAATTCAATTTTTTTCCTTCTTTATCATTTGAGTTTATATATGACAAAAAAGACTATTATAAAATTGTCAACAAACACATGAAAAAGTTAAGTATACTCTTATGAAATGAAAAAAACCCATAGTAACTAAATACCTAATAACACAATTATTTAAATATAAATAATTTTCCCATAAAGCAATCAATTAACTAGTTAAGTAACAAATTATGCAAATAATTAACTATAAAGAAAATACATATAGCAAGGAGTTAAAGCCGGATAACCTTATGATTACGAAATGTGGTGTGAAAGTATTGATTATAAAACATTATATTATATTTCAAAAATTCTATCTTGAATATAAATATGTCTTAGATTGTGAAAGATTATAAATGTATGCAGAACAGGGTTACAAAATCATCAAAAAATAATTACACCCAATTCGAGAGAAGCAAAGGACTGCTATAAATTGAACCTAGGTAAAGCAGTTAGGAACTAGTTAGATTATGCATTCAAAAAACAAATCGATCTAACTGCAATTAAATTACATTAAAAGATAATTATATGTATAGAACTTTTATCATATGTGCACTAAAATAATCTATAATAGTCTAGTCAAAAGCGAAAATTATTCCTTCAACTAAAATAATAGGTTCAAACACCATAACAATGTTTAAAAGTAGAGTTGCACTTTTAAGTATCCATTACACATTGCACATAGTGATTAAAAGAATAATAACATATGTTAATATAATTCTAAGACCCTAAAAGATAACAGGAAAAAATCTAAAATTAGTAAGAAGAGACATCTACGCGGTCATAAACAATAACCCATTTCACTAAACAAATCTAAATATCTTGGACAAGATTTTATAGAATCAAAATTACACAAAATTAACTCCACTGTTGTGACAAAGAAGAATGAAATAATTAAAATTAAAGTTGGGCATAAAAATGAAAAGAAAACGATGTAATTAATATTTAAATCCTGCTCAATAATAGTTAACCCTTGTAACCATTAATTTTAACACCCAAAATTTAAATACAACCGATTTATTAATAATAATCGGCTAAACATGGGGGTTTCAAAATACAAGTTATACAAATTAAATGTCCAAAGATGCTAAGCACAATATAACGTTGTTAATTGAAAATATAGAAATAATTTTATCAACCGAACAGTTGTAAACACTAAAAATCCATCTGCCATAGCACATTTGTACAAAGGGCACATGCTATCAAATATCTCACTAAAACCTGGAATTGAGTGAAGGACTGTTAAAATAATCTAAACAATTATAATAAAATATATGCCGTACATATATGTAAGAACAAAACAGGACCATCATCAGATTTAAAAATACACCCTGAATTTGACTAAATCACTGTCTTGATCTAAGAAAACATGGCGAAAATAAGAAAATATGCTCTAAATAAATGTAGGAACAAACACCTAAACCCTAGAATGCAAAATCAACCCTACACAATACATCAATAAATTGTGAACTCTGTAGTAACATCTACTCTGTAGTAACAGAGTATTGATAAAAATTACTTTTAAAAAATGACACTGTACTCACATCTACCTTGTACTAACAGAGTATGGTTAAAATTACTTAAATTTGTATCCACATCTACATGTAATACAAAAGTATGCTAAAAATTACTTACAATCTTCTGTAGTACTCTAATGTTGATATAGAATAGTTACAAGTAAAATAGCGATGGCCTCCACTAAGTCTACAAAATTTATTAAGGGAAAGATGAATAATATGAGAAAACGAAACTTCAAAACCTTTTACAAAGTTAAACTGTTTAAAGAACATCAACTCAATTAATTAATTTGATTACCAAAAGGAAATAGGAAAAATCTTCTCTGTATTAATAGAGATGAATAAGAAAAATCTAGTCTGTACTAATCGAACGACCATTTAGGAACATCCACTCCGCATTGTTGCTAAAAATAACTTAAATTTTGTTGATATAGAAGAGTATTGAAGTCTACACAGAATATTATCCCAAATACTTAATAGACTATGAAGGGCGGATCTGAAACATCTATTTTATCTATATTAATAGAAATAAACTACTAAAATTGTAGATTAAGAGAATTTGAAAGAATTGTAACTATATATAATTTGCAAATAAAATTTGTTATTGTTAATGCACATTTGCTAAATCTGATTTTAAATGTGAAAATTGGAGGCCTTATTAATCTTTTTGTTTTTGAATCCCTTCAATCATCAAGTATTTCCATCTATAATTTTCTACTATTGAATTTTGTCTAAAACTCTAGATTCACCAAGTTCGTAAAACTGCTGCCACTTGTGGTCCAGATGAGAGGAACCATGCAAAATTTCCAGAAAGCAAGAGCCTTGCCCGTCAAACATTTTGACCATAAAACTTTCAATATCTCCTGCTGATGACAGTCTTAAGCAATTACTTTATTTATAGTGCCCAAAAAATTGGCACTCATAGCACATAGTACCCTAGCTACAAATATAAGTGAAGCATATGAAGTTAATAAGACACAGCCACAAGGCGGATAATATGACGATAGGAAAGCTAGTTAAATGCAAAACAAAAGAAAGTATGAAATTTATCTATTAAAAGGTTTTTTCACATCAAAAAGATTGACAAAGCGGCATTTGTACAATGAAGCAAGTCTCAAACTTAAGGAAGTAAGAGCTATCAAAAACATAACACAATGTTATTTCGATCGAACAACTGAAAGAGCACATAGTAGATGTTTGCACCATATAACTACCTAAACTAATTTTATGAACAAAATTTTAATGGAGCACGCCTGTACTAGTTTTCATTTTTTCTTGGCATCTCCCTTTTTTGCCTTCGTGACATTAGCAAATTTTTTTGCCCGATGTGGTTTTTTCCCTCCAGCATGTATTGTCTTTGCAGTTATTCCCATCTTTTTCAGTTTGTGGTCAGGTTCGTATTGTAGAGCATCTTCAGGACGATCATACACAAGCCCAAATCCCCTTGAGTTGGGGCCCGTCGTACGGAACTTGGAAAGATAAAGAGGACAGGAAGGATGCATACGGAGACGTTCTCTAACCAATTCAGTGACCACAGGTTTTGCCAGTTTCGGTTTCCTACAATGGAGCACATTGACCACAAACTTTGTTCAGTTGAAAGCATCTTCTCGTTCCAAGTGCGGAGTGGTGATTGTTACACCGTGTGGAGGAAGAACAACTGTATTCCGAGTCTTCATTGCTGCAAGTTCACAAGTAACCCAAAGCAATAGAAATGTAAAAAAGTAATTCTATAGATGCTATGCAAACCTTGATGAGTTCCACGCTAGAAATGGAAGTCAAACACATTGTTTTTTTGTTGTGGAGCACCAACAAGGAATCAAAGACAAATATTGGGGTGTCGTTTGTTTCAGCAGGAAGCTTTTAAAAGCCTTGCCAATGGATAGTCTAACAACCCAATAATGGGCGTTCCGATGCGCCATCCCAGGGGCAATAACCCCTCAGCACACACTAAATCCTACCATTGTCGAAGGCACTTGCCCCTTCATGCCGTGGTTGAAGATCAAAAGCAAAAAAATACTTTTCTTCATGCAACACATACTATAATAAGATGTTTTAAGATAGACAAATTCACCCACATAATTAAGAACCTATGAAAATGTAGAAGGGAAAAAATGCAAAAAAACAACACATAATCAATAACCAATTTTATAAACAATAGGGCAGGGAATTTTTCATGCGATAAAGAAAAATAGATTATTTTAAGAAGAACCTTAAAGTTCATGAACACAAATACTACATAAAGGCAAGCGAGACACTTCGTTCACAAAGAATAATATCATATTCTAAGAGCAATCTTAAAGTTGATGAGCATCACAATTATATATTTGCATTAAACAGTCAATAATGTGCATTGAATGGAATTGCGGAAATCTGTAAACTGAAAGGAAATAATTGTACATGAGAGTACAAAAAGAAAGTAATGCAAAACAACAAGATCAGATATGCACAAGACAATGTTTATTTCTTAGATGGCTTATTCTGCTAACACTTAAAGATATAATTTGGATAAATCAGTATAAAAGCTAACCATAGCGAATATAGCAATTTTAAATTAAAGTAACTAGTCATGGAGTAAGCTTATAGATGATTGATTTGATTCAGGAAGAACTTTGCCAGGGAATTCTGTCAATTTTGATTTGGATTGTAACTAAACTATAAATCTATCTAGTTAAGGAATATGTGGAGGAGTTAGAAAGCCTTCCCAAGGGCAGCCTATTGGACCTATTTCAACGCAAATATGCACATCACACAATAGTGAGTAGACTCTTTATGAACTGTGGTTTGTAGAATTTATGGGTCATGACAAAGCATTCAGCAGAGCCATTTTTTATTTTGTCAATACATGTATAGGTTAGAGTCGGTCTGATGGTTCTCTACCAAGCATCTGGAACCAATGCTGTCAGGTTTTATGCCAATCCAATTTTCAAAGCTTGCGGTAAGAAATTAGTCAATTCTTACTTTTGATTCATCAATCCAAAGGTATCTGATATCATTAAGGTGCTTTTGGACATCAACCTCCTCCAAAGAATGAAGAAAGATATAGGGACCCTAAAATTTCCAAACCCCTAACATGTCCTAAACACTCTCATTTAAATCTTTTTTTCAAGAAATTTAAAAAGGAAGCTATTCCAATTTAAAAAGTCCATTAACCCTTTTTGTTTCATTGTGTTTTTTTACGATTATTTATTAAATCAAAAAATATTGTTTGTACATTTTAATTTTTTATATTATAGTAGTTTCTATATATTTAGGGGCCATGTTATTGTATCCCGACCACTTCATGAAATTTGAAGGTATCTCCCCACGTATCCCTAATCCCCGTCCCAAATCTCCACACCCCGCATACCCAGAATCTCAACACTTCCATAATATTTATACAACAATGCCCTATACTGCAACTCCTCCACAATATTTGTTATATATTCTTTCATTAATGTTATACAAAGAGAAAGAATATTATGATTTCTGCTGGTTCCAGGTAATTTTGCCAATGACAATGCTATGAAAAACTAGTAATATGATTGCATCCAAATAATTATTGCCTATGCTCTCTAAAAGGAATGATAAAATGTGGGGATGGAAAAAGGGGCACAGCTGGAATTATCCACTAAATTGTAGTAGAAAGGGGGCATCTGGAAGTATCCCTCGAATCATAGGAAAAAGGGGGCATTTGGAAGTATTCTCCAAATTCTAGGAAAAAGGATGCACATAAGAGTTTACAAAACAAAAACAATAAAAATTTACAAAATATAATACATTTAACATTTGACAAGTTTGAGGTAATCATTTGTTTTCTCATTGATAATGCTTGGCCAATGTCAAATAAAGGCCATAGGCTACACTACAGAAATGCATTACATTTGTGACAGCACAGAAACAGATTACATTCGTTGCAGCACAAAGATGCCTCTGTCACATAAATCTTTATATTTGTCCTATCCATTTGAAGCTCAAAATCATACAAACAACTCAGCAAAGGTATCTTGAGTCTACTGGAAAGTTTACAACGCCATCTTGAAAATGCCTACAAGGCATCACAGCCAAACTGATGGACAATCAAGTTTTGTGAAGATTTCAGTCTCTCCACTAATTAGTGACTTGTTTTCAGCAAGTTAGAGAAGTTACAGTAGCTCTCAGTTAAAACTCAATGGCTTTGTTCATATGTCCTATTTTGAAAATTTGGGTTAAATCTATTTATGATAAAGTTATGTTTTAGTTCATGGCTATGTGAGACACTAACTTGGCATATCTCAACAAAGAGACATAAAATGCCTGTCCTGAATGAAATCTTGATAAACTCCATCAAGAATTATGGAATGTGGCAAAGATTTTTCTGAAAATGGTCAAAGAATCCAGAACTGCTACCATCGTAGGGGCCACTATAAACTCCAGTTTCCTGGCTTTGGTACCCAAGGAAAGCAATGACTCTCTACCTTTTCCAAGTCAGACTCATCTCATAATGCATTTCTTCATACAAAATCACTACAATGATCATGGCGAAAAGGAAAAAAAATTGAATGTAGAGCTTATTTTAGAGGAACTAGGAGGTTATGTCCTTGGAAACTACATCAGAAAAAGCATACCATATCAGTAAGCTTTCTTCTATATACGGATGAATAGGGTTTCATAGAACATTCATATTCATTATCCAAAGGAGATTACACAAACTTGTGAGCGCAACTATTATTATAAAAAAAACTCTTGAAATCCGGTCAACAGACACAAGATACCATATCTAATGTAGAGCTTATTTCAGAGGAAGTAGGAGGCTTTGTCCTTGGAAAGCACATTGGAAAACAACATACCATATCGGTCAGCTTACTTCTATATATGGAGGAATAGGATTTCACATAACAACATTCAAGTTTTAATTCATTATCCAAAGGAGATTACACAAACTTGTGAGAGCAGCTATTATGATTAAAAAACTATTGAAATTGTCAATGGACATAAGATCGGAATAAAGATAAAAAATCCTCTCTAAGCAACTCTCGTAAGCTTCCCTCCACCGCATAATATTAAAAATTCAATGAGCAAAAATGGAGTCACATATCTTCCTAACTCAACAAAATGAAGTAAATCAATCCCAACATGTAAAACTAAGGCTGACTTTGCTAGCTTGCACTCCTCTACAAGTAGTAATCAATTTTTTGCCAACCACTTCAGGAAATGAAAATCATGTTAGGGAGCCTCCCTACAATGCAAGTGATTATACAGTTATGTTTCTAATATCTATTGCTAAGCTTCTTGACAACTCAACTTTACATGTGGTGTCATGAACAAGCTTTCAGGGCCCCACTAGGTTAAAGCCATTGCCAGTCTGCTGAAGTAACTTTGAACCACCTTATCCTCACTTTCCAAGCCACTATGGATTGTAGGAAGTTTAGTCTGAATTTATGCAGACATGATTTGAAGCCCCTAATTTGCGAATCATAGATATCTCTTGCAATTGTTGCTTCTTGCTTAAAAAGAAAGTTGTGTTAAGGAGTTTGTGGGTGTTTCACCCGAAATATGCATAGAGCATAAAGTCTCAGCCACCAGGCATGGAAGGAAAGATCAAAGCCCTACTTATAGAAAGTATCAAAGGGTTTCTTCCAAAATATGCATAGAGTGTAAATTCTCAGCTTATCAAAGGGTTTCTCCCAAATTATTCATAGAGAGTAAAATCTTGGCCACCAGGTTTAAAAGGAAGATAAAAGCGTACTTGTAGAGAGCATCAACAAGAATAAACTTCCTTGATTATTATGGGTGTTGTAGTAGGATTTCAGAGATGAATAATCATCAACAAGCATAAATTTGAATACTGGACAGCAGAACCTTTGATGCTTGGACAATGGACAAAAGCACCTAGTGTCTCTTCTATTACGAACAGTTTTGTCTAACACTGAAAACACTATTTCCTTCTTTAATGGTGTCACAAAATATCACCCACGAAGAGCTGTCCTAGAGGGCCATTTAGAAAAGTGGATGGAACAGCCAGGCTTAAATTTAAATGTGGCCATAGCGAGACCACCAACAAGATTGCAAAGATGAGTGTCATTTTATCAGGGCGATTAATTAGCAATCAAAGAAATCCTAAAAACAATCACATGCATTGGAACTCTTCTCTTGTTGTTAACTCTTAGATGGCAGCGTGGAACCTAAAAATACCTATCTAGGGAGGGGGTTTACCAAGAATAAAGGTCTTCATTGGCACCTCATGGTGGAAAAGTCTGTAAATCCTTTGATAAGACAGATAATACCTTAGCCAACAATGGGAAAAACAGGGGTGTTATGATTTAATAAACCCAAAATCCCACCACGAATTTGATGAAATATGTGTGGTACTTGGTTTTTTTACTTACACCAGGCTATTACAAGAGTATACATGAATTTATGCAAACTATTCTAACACAACTGACAAGTATCTCTAGATTTATGCACACATAATCAAAAATCACTATTTTGGCAAGCTGCAATCCATCTGTACAAGATGCAAAAAATAATTACCCTCTTCTTTAAATCACGGTTGTGATACTAGATGGCTTCCTCCAGTCACGCAGTCTCCAACTCCAACCACACTCAGTAGGAAAAGAGAAATGGACTTCTCGGTTACAATGTTTGCTAGCCACACACAAAAAACAATAAAAACGGGTTGTAAAAACAGTCCTCATTACAAACTGCAAAACCCTTCTCGAAACCCTAAGCAAGTCATTTTTTAATTCTTCTTGCACTGCTACGTACTGGTATACAATGGGGCAGCCATACTCCCCTTGTTTTGCTGATGGCAGATGCATGCCCACCTCCACGTTGGACTCCTGCAAGTGTCCTCCATTTCTGACTGCCGATATGCCTCTCCCTCCTTCAAGCATGGTCCTGTGTTCTTCTTCTCCCAAAATTTCCATTGCACGGCAGCTCCTCTCTTTCCATCGGCCACATGTAGGGTTTCTGAGCGTCCGTCCATCGTCGACTAACGGAGCCCGATCATTGATGCCCTGGTGCCTGTTAGAAGGCCTTTGTCGTTCCCACATAGAACATGCCTTTCGGCGTAATTACTCCCTCATAATTGTAGTATAATTGTATAGAATTTCAATATTCTCTTATTTGTTTTCTTCAATATCCATATTAATTTTTGTGTGGAAATATTTATATTTCATATATTGTAAACCTAAATAATTGTATAGTATAAACGCAAATTTCAATATTCTCTTATTTGTTTTCTTCAATATCCATTTTTTTTTTTTTGTGGAAATATTTATATTTCATTTATTGTAAACCTAAAATATAATATGTTTATTCTTTAACATTATCTCTCTCACACAAAGACACATTAAAAACATTAAAAATGTAATATAATTAGTTGATATTTCATCAAATAATTAGATTTATTTATTTATTTATTATTGTTTTGTGGTGGTGCAAATGGTGTAAAAAGGTACAAAAAGTAGTGAAAATTTAATACAAAGGTGGTAGGAAGGTAACACAAAACTGGCACAATAAAATAGCTTAGTTAATTCATTTTTCCATCACCTTTGCATCACTTAAAATGATGCAAATTTATCAAATTTTCATGGCTAAAATCACCTAAAAGAATTAATTTATGAAATTAAATTGACCTAATTTGTGGCACAAATGACACTTTATGTAATAGTGGAACATTCACTAGCTTTAATCAATTACCACAACTTCAAATAACAGTCATGGTAGCCACAAATATTCATTCAAATTAATATCAAGGCTTCACAAGTTCACAAAGCTCAGAAGTAGGCCAAATTCCTTACTCCTAGCTAAGTAAAAATTCACATGGCATATTTTGAGTTGTTTGAGGAAGAATTTATATTCCCGCGAGTCTATAAAGTTTCAAACTAGCCACATGGTGTATGAATAATAATAATAGTAATAATAATAATCCACGATGTTGGGTGGCTTGTTTTTGGGTCTTCAAGTAACTTATAGCATATGGGACTACCTCATACTCCCAGTACACAGGAGGCACCTAACTGTGCTTCAAATACGAGGCGTACATACCCTACCCCTGCAAGATTTAAACTTGTGACCTCTCTTTGAAGAAATCTAGGAGAGTTCAAGACTCGTGCATTGTGACAAGTGTCACAACCTCATAATTCCACAAAGTTAGCATAAGGTCACAAAGTAAAAGAGAGGACATGGTTCTAAAGATTCTACATTGCTACAATGTGGAGTGTCACCATTTCGGTGAATATCTTCACAAAGATCAGGGAAAGTTAAAGTAGCAGCAAAGGAAGGTCTTGGCATACAAGAAACACATTCATCCATAACTTTCACAAGATAGCTCTAAATGGTGTGATATTGTGATCATTGGAAAGATCTTTAAAAGAGATTTCAGTTGAGGAAAAATTAGAGCAATTATTCACTTGTGGAGAGGTATTTCTTGAGTATTGAAAAAGGGAGTTTTGACACTAAGAAAATGTTGTTGAAAGTGGTGGAAGGTGGTAAAAAAAATTTGAAGGTTGTTGTAGAGTGTCTTCATATAAACAAAGTTATGAGAATTTTGATAGACTAAGTGTAGAAATTTTCAGAGTCTACAACTAGTGTTTTAAAGCCACATATTAAATTAGAAAAGTGATAGAAGATAGGGAAAATAGTCACATAGATTGTATATCTTGTTTGGTACTTCACATCAATACAAAAGAGCTTTGTTTGAAACATTTTCCATCGTGAAACTCTGGGCTTCAAATTTGGGTTCTGTTAACTTGAACCCAACTACACTATATATGTAAGTCTACACAAACACACAATTTGTCATACATGTTACTAGTCAAACTACCACTTTTTTATTTTTTTTGTTGTAAATCTACAAAAGTGAGTGTCGATGATATATTCTTGATGTATTATGTGTAGGTCCCATTCTTTCTTATCCATAAATTTATGTGTTGAAATAAAATGTTAAGATAGATCCTTCATATATTTAAATAATATAGGGGTTCCTATGTTGTCTCTTTATGAAGCCCATTAACTTGGGCATATATAATTGCTTAAATATTTGTAATCCTTCAGCCTTTCAATATGTGTTTATTAATAAAATACATGCATACATACATGCATGCATGCATGCATACATACATACATACATACATATACTATTCTTCATTCCAAAAATAAATGATAAATGAATTTATTACTAGCAATCGCATGTGAGCAGTATGATTTGAACGTTAAAGGGGATGTTGCATGTGAATGATCTAGAAATGAGAACAAAGTATGGTGCAAAAAGAAAAAAGGGAATAAAGAAATTATCTTTTTAGTTAAATATTAAGTAAGACATGTACAAGTAATGGAGAATACAATTGACACACGTAGGCAGTCGAAGAGGAGGCTACAGTGAGAAGCTAGAAAAGAAGAGAGGAGATAAACAATAGGAGAGAAAGAGGGGCATAGAGTAAGGCCTCTGAGGGTGGAGAATTATAAGGGAAGGGAAAGTAGAATGAGGGAGGCAATGCGGAGCTATAACTTCCGAGAGGAAGTTGAGGTGATTGCAAGAAATAGTCGATGCATGGAATGTACAATGTGAACGCCAAAATGGGTCTAGAGAAGAAGTGAAACTGGGTTAAGATAAACAATGGGAGGGGAAGAGGGTTACAAGAAAAGGCGTTTAAGGCTGGAGAAGTGTATGGGAAAGGAAAGAGGAATCAAGGAGGAAATGTTGGAATATATTTTCTAAGAACTACAAGACATGTTGGTCATTTGTAATGAAGGGGAGGCTCATGTTTCGGAAGATGTAGACATAACAGTCAATGGATATATGTCAAAAAGTGAACCACAACGACCAATTGTTGCAGAACTTAGTAGGACCCATTTACAATCTTGAAGTCAATTAATTATGGAAGTAGAAGCACGGACATGTGTCGATAATTGACACCTTCCAACAATTAGTCATAGGAGTCTAAGGCATATTAAGGATTTTGATTACATGCCTGACACATTTTTTACAGATCATATTGTTCCGCACCAAATATTATTTGCTATCTGTGTTCGATTAAAACATTTCATGTATTATATACCTGTATGTCTAACACCTATCCACAACTTAGTAAAAAACTGGGAATTAAATCATTTCATGTCCCACAACAATTTATTGGTTTGGATTATTCCTACTCAAATAATACATGATACATGTTCTACCTTATACAGAAATGTGAAAAGGATTCCTTAGAGAATTTTGATTAGGGGTTTCATAAGAAATATGGATGAGGGTTTCTATGTAGTTATAAGGGAAAAGAATAGGGTTTGTCTCTAGCCATGAGGCACATAGTTTTTACATGTGTGGACAATGTAGGCAAAAAATTACTTCCACGATACATTTTTTGCGATTTTCGGTGTAAATTACTTTCAAATAGTTGCAATAACCTTCACATGTAACCTGCATATTTAAAGTTTAACCGTCGTTTTCTATATATATTTATACATAAATTATACAAATATATACAAATATGTCTTTAAAATAATTAAATAAATATATAATAAATACAATAAATAACATTGTTTTGTATTTGAGGAAGGCAATTTTAAAAACTTACCCTCCAAAATAATGTTTGATAGGCATCTGTGGCATTCAAATTTAACTCATGCTTGTAATGGATGAAGGGCACCTAGAGCTTAAATTCATCTAAAATCATATGGCAGTTTGATCTTGGTTGTGCATGCATTGATAAATCTTGCAGACCGATATGATGGAGATAAACAACACAAGTGACATGTAAATCATGCCCAACTTTTTTAGGGCATTCCCTACTCATACGAATAGTTTCTACATGGCCCCAAAAATCTTTGGCCGCCCTGCACCAAATAAAATTTTAAAATAAATTCCACGCCAAACGAAAAAACTAAATCATAAATGTTACCCTTATGAATAAAAATTGTAGAAAATGTATCCTTTTACAAACAAGAAAAACACGGATTCTGTTGCCGCTACAGGGGATACAAGGCGAAGACAAATCTCATTTCGTATGTGAAGGGCATAGCAGGACTGGTGGAGGGCCTCCAACATATCAATGGTAGGTGGTTGAGCCTTACAGATGTTGCCGTAAAGTTCAGCCTGTGATAAACCTTCGTCGTTAGTAAAATTTCACAGAGATCTTCACAAATCACCAGTCATACGGATGTAATCCCTAGCAAATGTGAGGAAAATGTGAATTTCTTTAGTCTACACCGAAGAAATAAACATTCATCGAACCAAAAACTAAACTTATCCAGAAGAAATTACGCAAATATCTCTCTGCAAAAATAACATTTCGACAATATGTTTTTTGCGATTTTCAGTGTAAAATATTTGCAAAAACCTTCACAAGTAACCTACATATTTAAAATTTGACCGTCATTTTCTATATATATTTATACATAAATTATAAAAATATATACAAATATGTCTTTAAAATAATTAAATAAATATATAATAAATAACTGTGTTTTGTATTTGAGAAAGGCAGTTTTAAAAATTTACCGACATTGAAATAATGTTTGACAGGCATCCATGGCATTCAAATTTAACTCGTGCTTGTAATGAATGAAGGGTACCTAGCACTTAAATGCATCTGAAATCGGATGGCAGTTTGATCTTGGTCTTGCATGCATTTATAAATCTTGCGAACCCATATGATGGAGCTAAGCAACACAAGTGACATGTAAATCATGTCCAACTTTCATAGGGTATGCCCTACTCATACTGTTAGTTTTTACATGGCCCCACAAAGCTTTGGCCACCCTACACTAAATAAAATTTTACAATAAATTTCACTCCAAATGAAAAACAAAATCATAAACGCCACCCATATGAATTAAAATTTTATAAAATATATCCTCTTACACACAAGAAAAAACATGGATTATACCGCCGCTACAGGGGAACACAAGGTGAAGTCAAATCTCATTCCGTATGTGAATGGCATAGCGGGATTGGTGGAGGGCCTACGACAGATCAACAGTTGGTGGTTGACCAGTATGGACACCGTGCCACTTGGAGCAATGTGGGCCACCACTCTATTGTCACTTGTCAGAGACTTCAAAGGTCTTCCCCATTGTAATAAATTCCTTTGGCGTAATCAAGGATTAAATTTGATGCCCCCTATGGTTGTCAAACAATTTTCAGGTGACAGCCATTTTCAAATATTGACCTTCAAAAATGTAAAATTGTTTTATTTATATATTGTTAATGAAAAATGGCAGTCATACTTAAATGATGTAAGTCAATGGGACGGTTATGAAAAAAATGTCTAATCGTCCATCAAATGTAACCCATGGGCATAATAATAAAACATTGCATTCAATGCACCCACAATAAAAATTACACGCTCTAATTTCAAACCATGATTCACACACACACACACACACACACACACACACACACACACACACACACACACACACACACACACACACACACACACATCCCAACACATCTAAACCCTTCTAAAATTGATTCATAAAAGGTAAATCAGTACATAAAAGTAATAAAACAACAAACCCTTTACCAGACTCTAAATCCTTATAAACTCCGGCTAATTCCATCACCGAATATTATATATATGAAAAAATTATAAACTATATTTATACCAAAAAATAATAATTTTTTTTAATTAGATAAGGTAAAAACAGGGATTGGCTCCCAAGGGCCTTACAAAAAGAGGAACAAGATCCAATGAGCAAGAGAGATACAGAAAATTCCTCTAAAGGAGTTAAACATGCTTAACTCAAACAATGAAGAAAAGACTTAAACAAAAAACAAGACAGAGAGCAAAATAGAGAAAAGAAACCATCCCTAAAACATCAGTCTGCAGAAGTTCACCAAAAGTCTGCCAACAGTCCAGAAAAACCTAGCTAATTTTTAGGAAAAACTTCACTACTTCCAGCAAGACTTTCTTTGTTCATAGCACCCTCAGTACCCTTTTCATTCATATCTTCCTCCAGCTCGTCCTCGAAACTACTGATGCGCAAATTGAAACTCCTCCTTTCAGTGCCTTCCTCAATCCCTTCCATCCTATCACTCAGCTTTTTGAACTGAAGCTCCAGCTCCATAATCTTTTGTTTGGACTTCACATGGTCTTAGACAATTTGCTTAGAAACATTAATGACATCCAACATGGTTTCCCTTTGACCAAAATTGGTTTCCTTCATCGCTTTAAGCACCCCCTCTAAATATTGCACCTTTCTACTCATCTCCTTGAAGCCCTTCAAATTTCCATCACAACCCCTCTTTCTCGAGGTGTTTGCTTCACCACGACCTCCCTCACTCTTCTCCTTTTCAGAATCCTCCCCCACATTTTTACATTTCCCATCCTTCATCTTAGTAAGGCATTATGTAAGAGTAAGATCATCCTCCTCCACCTTATCTTTTACGGATGAGTTCAGAATAGGTTTCCCATTTTCAAACATTCCTCAGGATTCATCCACTTCATGCATCAGGCTACCTCTGCATTCTCTTGTTGGAACGCCATCAGATGAATTTTTCATTGACATAAACAAGAAAAAAGGAAGGCTTACCATGACCTTTTGAAAACATATGCCTCACTAATAACCACCTACCTCCCTGACTATCAGATTCATCACTATTCACCTACCTAATGATTACTTCATGATTGTTAAGAGCAATTTTATCCATCATTCCCTAACTACATGACCTTGTAATACCCAGTAAAGATACAGCACCTTTCCTTTAACCTACGAATTATGTCAAAATAACTCAATTTCATGCCCCCTTTTCCCTTATGATTCTATCCTCTAAAACCCTTTGTGCCCAAATCCATTTCTCATTTTGTAATGCAATGAAATGATTGTGGTCTTGAAACTTCAATGTCGAAGCATACTTCTAGGCACCTAAAATTTCTAAAGCCAACCTACATGCCAAATACCTTGATGACATCGAATCAAGGGTCGTGATAATGAATTTAGCATGAAATTGCTGATTCCCCCAATCTTAAGCTTGTATTTATTAAATTTATGATTTTCATTACCTAATATTCTGGCTGTCAATTTAACTTTAATAAATCACCACTTTCTGTCACCTTAAAACTTCCCCTGATCGCAAACACTGTCTCAAGGTAGATCCCCTAACGCCAACAAAACCCGAGAAATAGATTTTTCTTAGCTTGTAAGTTTCACAGTACCTGAGATTCTAGTTGTGCCAGCATCATCAACTGACTTTATTGCCCTCTATCTCGTGAATTTGACTTCATTCAATGTCTGTAGTGTAAATCTCACTTTACATTAGATCTATAGATCATGACTATGAACTGGTAAATTTACTGGATATTATCCAACACTTATTTCCTTGCCGCAAAATGTGCTCAACTTTACAAAACATTTTTATGACCATGTTTCCTTAACATGGTTGTGAATTACCTTTATTTCATTTTTGCCAATTAATTTTCAATTAGTTGTTATAGAGCATATAATAATGTTGAGGTGAATTTACATATCTCGATGTGGATCCTTGAAACATGTTTACAATTTGGCCAACAAAACATTTTCCTACTACATATTTAGGTTCCGCCATATTGTTTATCATTAAAGCCAAAGTAACGAAAAAACATAGATCAGTTGTAAACATGACCATTGTCCATGAATTTCATTTGAATGCATTCTCCATAAAATTCCACCTCCCCTAATATTGAAGATTAAAGATTTTAATTTAGATGCCCTATCAAAATTTATCTTAACAACATTTTGTATAACAACATCATTGCTTCCATCAATGGAGCTCTTTCTAGGTCTATGTATTATAATGGTCTCAAGCGGTGAACTTATAATGAACTCATCCATTTTAATATGGTTTCTTTGTTTTAATTAAAAAGTTTGATATTCAGATCACCTTGATTAAAGTGTAAAAAAATTCTTTATTAACTTATGAATTCAAAGAGCTTTAACCTGGTCACATAGATTTACAATTAAACATTAATCTATATTTCCCATTTCAATCCTACTAAATTTAATTAAATGATTGCAATTGGTTATATTTTTATGCCCAGATTTTCTCAAGATGGGAGGCTATTAGGGACTCTTCCCAAATCGAAGGGCATTATTTTACAAATTATGATCAAAGAAGATCCTCTGTATATTTTACCTTCTAAACCATACTCATAAGCATATATTGTAGAATAATTTACACAATACTAGTGTGAGGATTCTTCACCTCTTCACACACAATGAGTCCTTAAATAGTTAGGTTTATCATACAAAACACCATTTTCCACATTTGTATCCCAACCAAGTTCATTCATGGTAATGGTAGCTAATTCAAAAAAATATATTAGACGTCAGAGATTTATTTTATGTTAAATACAAGTTTCAACATAGTCTTTTCCATGCCATACTATCTACAATCTAATAGACAAGAAGATGCCTCCAATAAAACAATCAAAAATATCCTCCAATTTAGATGTAGTGCTTCCTAGGATCACATAAAATATGAAAATCAAAATTTCCCTATACCCTTTGGGTTGTATTAAACTAGCATCCACACATAGCTACGAGGTTCATGCCTTTCTCACTTTTTATGGGGTTGAAAATGTAGTCAAGTCCCCTTAAGCTTGATATCCCTTCACTAAGAGCCACACTCTAAGATTTCCATAACTAATGATAGATATAGATTTGAATGCGTTACACATATTGATCTTCTTGAAGATTGGTGTAGTAATGCTTTATATCACCTCTAATAGTATATTGCAATCATATCGCATGATAAGTTATAATACAAAAGAGTTCACATCTGTGAATTTGAATTAGGTGATCTTGTACTCAAATAAAACTTCGGAAAAAAAACATTCCCAAACATTTGACTTCAATGGAACGAGTTTTCTCCCAGCACCTAATCTCGGACAGTATATCAATATTCAAAAATCATGAGCCTGGGGCAGATAAGTGATATATTGTTCAATTAAAGGCACGAAGAACTTTGGTGTAGTGATTTTCTCAATGACATGCATTTGCAATGATTTTATGATTAATAACTCTAAAAATAATACAAAATATTTCTAAAGTCTCGTAAAATTTTAAATCCTTCAAAAGTGATATCAAAACACAATACAGAACATAAAAATGATTCTATGACTATGCCCCTGTGCATATGCATTACCAATTCCATCCAACTCTCATATACATATTCATTCCTCAAGAATATAATTTTATCACCCCCATTTGCATCTTATGTATCAATGAGTATATGCCTCTTACACTCGGTTTGGTCACACAAAAATTAGACTACACATGGTGTCTAACTCTAGCCTATTTAACATGAGTGTTCACTACATGGTGGATTAAAGAAAACAATTCATCTTAGTGAAGATATCCTTGAACTATAAACACATTTCAATTCATGTTGCAAATAACACAACACCTTTTTTTTTGTACGTGCTTGTTGGCCAATGGCATCTCTATTTTAACTCCCATATCCTCCCTCAAGGCTTCAAAAATAAGAGAGAGTTACAGAGATATCATGTCAATTTTTTTAGTAAGGTAATGAAAGTTCAATCAATATCATACGCATTGATCTCTTTGGGGAACTTGTACGCGCCCCCTTGTCTTTACACCTCTCTACTGGGGATATGAACCTACATAAATGGTAGTAGATTTTCAAATTTTGTAACTAGAATCAGGTATATACCTCCAGTCAAGGTTATATATGTCTAGCTAGAAGCGGAGAAATACATGGCTTAATGAAGGTCATTTATCTACGGTTAACATTTACTAGGAAATGACCTACACAATCCTACATAGTGCTGTCCTCATTTATTTCAAAAACTTAACGGCTTTTCCTTAAGACCTATAAATGGACTTTGATGGCACATAAATTAGATATCACATGGATGAGTAGATAATATGTTTCCTTGTGGTTTGTATGCAATTGAAAGGTTTACAAAACCATGGATTTGGGATGAGGATCTTTAAAGAAACCTCAAAGCTTGACTACAATCTCATCACCATGCACCATAATGATTAGAGCTAAACAAGAAACTATCTATGCATATATAAATTTGAAACAAATATTAAAACCCTAAGCATATATACTACTCTCTAATCCATGAAAGCTTAATGAAAGTGAACCTAGTTAGGATTCTAAGCATTCAAATTATATGTGTTTACTCTCAAACATAGTGAATAGATCTCTCCAAGTAATGGCTACAAGGCCAAGCTTCTAGATCTTCCCTTACTAACTATATTTGGAATGGATGGAATGCAAGATGGGGGAGCTCTTAACTCAATGGATTATGGCCAAGATCCAAATGTTTTATAGCTTAAAGCCTAAACACAAATGATATTCTAATGCTAAGATCTCCAAATATGAGATATATTTATTATGAAAATAAGGTGTACGGTTGAGAGGGGAGGGGTGACCCTTCTATTTATAGTTTTCCACTTGGAAGAGTTTGGAGATTTGGGTGCATGTGGGACAAAGGCTAAAGTCTCAAAAAGTAACTTTTAGATTAGATTATGATAAACATGCTTTAGGCTTAGTTAAGCTATGGTTTAAGCTAGTTAACCTAGGGTTTAGGCTAGTTAATCTCTGATTAACAGAGTGATTAGAGTACTGGATTGAGAGTTGGGAAGGGCCTGAATCAATCCAATTATGACTGGATAGGTAGCCTACGGGAGCCAATAGAAGTGGTCTAGAGGAGAACTAGGGAGGTTTTGAATGTAGTTGAAAGGAGGAATGTTTAGCTAATAAGAGAGATGTTTAGCCAAATAAGTTGAATATGAGGAAGAATACGACCAAAAGAGTGTCTTGAATGGGCATCTGAGAGTGGAGCGAAGAAGGGTTGATTAACGAAGTTTTGTCAATTGGTTGAATTAGAGGAAATGCTAAGTGTAAATATATTCGAAGTGTCTACATTTTCCCCTCTTTGAGGTGGCGTAAGTAACATCACTTCAAAGAAAGTAGACAAGCATAAACAAGTAGAAACTTTTGAAGGGATAGAAGAAAAATGAGTATAATGAAGGATGCCCCCTCGATTGTCGATGGTGTGATAGAAGAACTCGATTGACGATCAAAAATATGACAAGAAGAGAACAGAAGAAAGAATAGTGTGGAGAAGAAGAAAAGGGGATATATAATAAAAGGAGTATGAAGAAGGGGGGATGAGCCAACATCCATCCACTGCCTTTTAAACAACTTTCTTTTTCATCACATTGCTAAAATCTTCATCATCGGTCCTTATTGAAAAGAATGATCAAAAGTGTAATATGACATGAAAAGCCATATATGAACAAATTTCCATTGTTGAAAACACCAACTCCATACAACATGCAAAATGCAATGCAATACGAGAAAGTAAACAAGCTCTTTTAACAGGGAAATGAGTACAATCACACACACTCAAACCAATAATGGCCAAGATAGTTGCACAAATATTTTGTTATCGAGATGTAGTCCCAAATGTTCTGATAAATGACAAGGGTTAAAAATATGATGCCCCAAGCAATTTGTATATGCAAGGGAAAATATGGAGGACACTTGGTTCCAATGAAAAAGTGACATGCACGACAAAAATAGTACCATGCAACTGATAGTGCCCCATAGTACAGACGTAGTAAGCAGCATAACTTTTGCAGATGATTGAAGATTAAGATGATTTACGAGTAGTTGTTTCAAAAACATGTGAAAATTCCAGCAAGATACGAGATGAGTGTCATGCGAGAGACACAGATTTCAGCCGCCAAATAAGTTGTTTACCAATTTTTAGTTCATTTTCAATGTTTTTGGTCTTTCAAATGGTTTCACAATTTTTAATTTTTTTTATTTTCTTGATTGATTGGCAGAATTTGTATAAGAGATCAAAGGTCTCCCTAAAAAAATGTGCAACTGCCTAAAGGAAAAGGCAAAGGCGTCAGGTAGCACAAAAAATGCCCCGGTGAGAAGAATTATAAGCCAAAAATAATTATTTAAAAATAATCATCATGACAGGTGAAAGAGAGGAAAAATAGAAGAAAAATGACAGGAAATAGAGCCTTGAATATGTGTAAATTATTCCAGTGTAGTGAAGAAGTGACCGTAGGGTGGCACTAAGTGCTCCAACGTACAAAAAGGAATAAAAATAATTATTTTAATAGAAAAAATATTACCTCGATGGATAGAAGAAGGGCTAGAATGACCACGGTGGGGAAAACATGCCCCAGGGGCATCGTAGCAGCCTAATATATCCACCCGGGGGGGGTAAATCAATCACGACCAATTCATTTGTATCATAGCTCTTGAAAAATTTTACCATGAGCGACAGCGATCGCCCAGGAGTGAGATGGCGAGGCTACCGAGTAGGAGGAGATGAGCTAATTGGATCCGAGAGTTCATGCGAGACCCAACAGATGGACCCTACGTGAGTGACCTATCCTTCTTTATGAATTACACATTTAATGCATTTTTTAGGGCATTTTAGGCTAGAGTAGGAAAAAATTGGCATATGCGCGTACGCGCATGCTTCGGTTTGACGCATACATGTACGTGCATGCATTGGTCCTGATGGGTATGCGCATGTTTATCCGTCGAAAAGAATAGATACGCAAACTTGTATCCGTCAAATGGAAGCTGACAAGGATGCACACGTGCATCCATCGAACAAGATGTGTCTACGTCCTAGGTGGAGACAATGGGGGCGTGTGCGTGCATGAACGAAGACAGGCACGTAGGCATCACACTGGGCACGTATGTGTCCTGTGTGGATGAGAAAAAAATAGATGGGGCACATATGTGCTAAGATAGGCATGAATGAGTCAGGAAGGGAACGCATCCATTGGGGAGAAGGTAGTAGAACACTTCTCTGGCCAAACGGCCAAGGAGAAAAGAAAGTAGACTAGAAGAAAGTGGAAATTTAGGAAATAAGATGGAAGAATGAAGGATTTACCAGCAATTTAGATAGAAGTAGATAGAAATATCAACTAATACATGTGTGTTTTTTTGTTTGTAGTGTATATTACCCGTCCTATATACCCACGAGCGATATGGTCGGCTAGCGGCTATAGAGGAATAGTTTGATGAGGATGATAGGGTGATATTGGATAGCCTCCTATATGTCACGGGATTGGCTTATGTGGTTGTTATGCCCCAGATCACATTGGATCACGGCCTTCTGATAGCTATAGCAAAGAGATGGCATAGCAAGAGTTAGTTCTTTTGGCTGCCGACCGAGGAGATTATGATTACTCTCAAGGATGTGTGGCATATTATGCGGGTCCTAATCCAGGGTCAGCTCATCCATTATACGATCCATTGGCCTGATATTCAGTGGTATATCTTAGAGTTGTTTGATTTCCCAACAATACCACGGCATGGGATGACTATTAGGTTGTCGCGGTGTATTGAGGACCTAGAGCTAGACTGAGTGGTAGTTTACATTATGGCCTTTATCAGTGGTGTTTCACTCCCTGACAATCCCAGTGCTTCATTTCCACTTGGCCTCCTTGGAGTGATACGCGGTTTGATAGAGGGACAGACCTAATGTTGGGGCTAGTACATCTTAGCACATTTACACTGGGATCTTCATTTGATTACTTACTATCGTCAGAAGACAGTAGGGCCAAATAGATTGCTTCAGATTTGGGCATGGGACCACATTGGTATTCATCATCCCCTAGGTGTTTTGAGAGTTTGGGTTCCCGAGGAGCCTTCTATTATGGGTTGGATCCCAATTAGGGACAATGTATAGCCATACATGGGAGATACATATCACTACCACCGCGAATTTGATGAGCTACAGTAGGACGATATGGTATGGATGCCCTATAGACACTTCCAGTGGCCTGAGGATGGTTTAGAGCTTGGCACTGCTACTGCTGAGCACTTTATCTTTGGCAGCCGCAGCTATATGCGGGAGTTATACAAGGTAGATTGATGTCAGAGATAGCTTGGCCTTACCCAAGATGTTCCTGGGCCAAACTTATGGTACGCTTGCAGAGCTAGAGAGCACTTTGATATGGGACCACAAATTGCCCGTGACAGAGCATTAGCTAGCTTTCAATAGGTGGCACCTGCTATTTGGGTGCCATTGAGGCAGATCAGAGATCTGGGCACTACGTTAGAGTATGGGCCATGGTACCATGGTGTGCTCCCACGCCATTTGAGCATTCTCATAGCAGCATATGACGTTGGAGTGAGACCTCCTCCAGTGGGGCCTACCAGCAGTGACGAGGCTGGAGATGATAGCGATGGTGACGATGATGAGGGTGGGCCCAATGCACACCAGCAGGTAAGAGGTAGGGGACATGGTCCTGTTATCCAAAATTCACCCCTCAAGGTAATTTTGATAATATGCATCAAATTCTTTAGTCCCGAGCAAGTAGATGTATTCAAGGCCCGAAATCATGTTTTTGGGGCCCCTTCGGCTTCTCTCTAACTCTCCCATCCAAAAAAAAATCCCAACGAGTTAGGAAAATTGGAAATAATGCAAAAAATAAGGTCACATGATTGTTTTAAAGCATTGCGGGTCTAAAGGGTCTGGATCGTACCAGTGCAGGTCGTACCAAGGTTCGTCGTAACAAGTTCGCGGCCGAAATACAAAGAAAATCGGCTAAGTCAGACATTTTTGTCCCAGGCGGTTCGTGGGACAGTTGGGACGTCGGTATGCGCGGGATGCGAATCGGCTGATTTTCCGCAAGTCAGTCAATTGTGGGCAATGCGGAGATTTTCATCCGGGACAGCTGGGACAAAAGTACGCGCGGGACGCGTGAGATGCGCAAAGGTGAAAAGGTCGCAAAGGGGGACAAGGAAGCCTGAATCGGATGATGCAGAAGAATGTGTCCGCGACAGCCGGGAAACGCGGAACTGATTTTACTGCAATATCCGCAACTCAAAGGAAAAGTCAACGTTTGACTCCCAAAACTTCAAACGGCCATAACTTTTGACTCCGAGCTCCGATTTTCACAAAATTGGACTTTCTGGAACGAGCACGATGTCCTCTACACCACAAAAACTGGATTTATTATTTTTAATGAGGGTAGATATATTTAAATAAAAGAAACATATTCAGCTCCAGTCAGTTAATGCTCATTCCCGTCAAAAGATAGAAAACGCCTGTCAGACCCAAAATGGCTGCCCGCACTCAGAAGGCCATAACTTTTGCATTTCTCAACGAAATCGCACAAAATTGGTACCGTTGGAATCGTGGCTCCGAGCCCGAAACACAGTAATAAATAAATTCTATATTTGATAAGAAATCGGTGGGTTATTTTCATAAAACGTTTCCGGGTTCATAACAGTGTTTTATTTGGTAGTTGGGAGTGCAATTAAGAGGCATGGTCATCATTCTTTCTCTGTTGTAGCACCTGGGACAGTATGGGGATATTTTTTCAAGTAACACACAATCATTTCATTCCATTTAATGCCTCTTACAAATGGTTGAAGGACAGATTTCAGGATTTCCATTTTGCCTTCTCTCTCTCTTCTCATTTTCTTATAAATTGGAGTGTTGGGCTCATTGTAAAAGGAGGGTAGTTTTTGTAGCAAAGCTCTACCAAAATTGCTTTGTGAAGCCAATGTGTTGCAGACCCTTGTTGTGGACTCCTTGTATGGTGATCCAGGCCCTTATCTTGTAACCGATTGAACTGTGCATATCAGGAAGCAATAAAATATAAGTTTGTGGATGCATCTTCCCCTGCTATGTTTTCTTGCATTCTTCTTGCCCCTTCAACCTTGATTACAAGAATATTGTGTCTATTATTATGTTCTTGTAGAGATCCATTATCATTGTGTATGTTTGAAATATTGTTGTGAATGCATTTTGCTAGATTATGGAGAACTGTCATCACCCCTTCTAGTGTGCGCTTTGCTTCTGTATCTCACGCATTTGAAGACTACTCTCACACCCTCCTTTTCTGGTGTATCACCGCTTTAGTGTAGGATTTCATTTTATGCATTCTCTCTCCCTGGTCCCTTGGGAAATTTAGATTAGAATAGTTAGTTTCCCCTGCATTAGAGTAGATTGTGGCAGGTAGTTTAGGAGCAAGAACCAGCTTTCTATGGAGGTCTATCTCAAGTAGTAAGTCCCACAACTTGGAGATAGTACCCATGTTATCCAATCACACCGTGAGTTCAAGTATATGCACTTGTGAAAACATAAGGGTGTTGTGATTCGGTGATAACATGTCCCATACCATACCAGCCACAGCAATAGGCCCCGAGGCCCAGGCTAAGACAGGTATATAGGGTCATGGATATAGAGTTTCCCCCAGTGGGCATTCCAGTGGGGATATATACCCCCCTTCAGCAAGTATTACCCGAGCAGGGCCTGCCCTTTGATATTCCAGAGAGTAGCACCGTTGGTGGGTAGTGAGCTGCTCTTCAGCAGCAGTTACAGGTAGCCATCATTGTACAGTTACATGTGGCTGGTGAGAGAGACACAGCGAGGGCCCAAGTACAGGCACTCACAGCAATGTGAGATCAAGCACTTGCCCAGGTACAGATTTTGACAGCAGAGAGATCAAGCTCGAGCACAAGCCACTCAGGGCAGTGATAGTGTTGCATGGCAGAGGCAGGTGCGAGAGACGGCCACACAGGGGGCTCAGATATTGAGCCTTCTACACCAATCCCAGAATCAGGTGTGGATGGTTGTAGCCCAGAGGGATCATGTATACACACGACCATAGGTTTTTCTTGCACAGAGGGATGAGGCAAGAGCCCAGGTGCAGACTGTTACCGCAGAGAGAGATCGAGAGGTTGCCGACTTGAGACAGGCTCAGGCCAACATTGGTAGGTTGATAGGCTAGCGGGATGCAGCCCTACAAGTAGCGCTCACTTCTGGTGATGCGGACCTGATACGAGATGCGATGAGATCCGGTGGTTAGGCCTTGTATTATAGGGCTGCTTATTTCGGGGTAGTTCCGGCAAATCAGCAAGTAGTCCCATTTCAACAGTCAAAGGCTAGTGTGACAGGCTCCAAGTCACAGAGATCAGGAAACTCAGTGAGATTAGTGAGGCAACCTATGCAAAAGAATCCATAGGGACAGGGGCCATCTAGACAGTTTGGTGGCATTCCTGATGCAGGTCCATCACAGCCACCCCTATTCTGTTGACCAGGTGACAGACCTGGGAGCCCCGACGAGGGCGAGAGCCGTGGTTGAGCTCTCTACATTATTTTTTGTATATATGCCTTGTATACATGCCTCTTATGAAGGCTGATTTTGGTGTATAGTTGTGTATACCATTTTTTTGATGATGCCTCTTGATGAAGGCGTGATTCTTTTTTATGCATGCCCCTTTTTTATGGCATATTATATCGATGATGTACCATTTTGTGTACTGATCATGGACATTTATACATGTATATATATGGACACTTTGATGTATCATATTATGATGAATTTATGATGTATGATTTGTTCTTTCATTTATGTATGTGGCACACCTTAGATTCAAAAATGTGCATATTTCCTGATTTCATATTGATGATATATCTGTAGATAACACCACATGTTCTGGATTCATGAGTTGTTTCTGAGTTTTTATTCTAGCACTTGGGATGATACTAGATGATATTGATTTGGGGAGGGGGATAGATTTGTGATTATGTGCAACCCCTCTTGCCCCCTTTGATGATATGATATGTGATGATTAGCTTAGCATACATGCATGATGTGATACTTCAGCATTTTTTGTATAGATATGATGTAGTGAATGATGTTTAGAAATGTGATGAAATGATAGATGATAGATGTGATAGCAAACAACTGTGCAAAAACACATAAGCAAAAGCTAAGAAAACTAAAAAAATATACACATACTACTATTAAACAAACACATGCACAAACCTAATAACTAGAGAAAAAAATGAGACCTAAGCTATGCAAGTAAAATGAACCCTAACAAAATGTAGATAACAAACATAAGAAATCTCAACAATGTGTAAGTACCAACACGATTAGCCCTCTAAAAGTATACACATGCAACACAGATTTTAAATCAAACAAGATTCAAAAATTAGATAACCAAATGATTCATTTAAAGAACCAACAATTCAACTGACTAAGTACATCAAAACTATACAGACCAACAACTAAAGTTAATTAAAGCACTACTTTGTTTTTGCGGGAGAGTATTGACATATTTTCTAGTTTTTTTGGGTTTATCTAAAAAGCTAAATTTTCACAACTACGTTTATTCCCTGTGTTGTCTAGGTGTTCCTAAAGATAACGTTGTTAGGTAAATGTAGCTTTATCCCTGAGAAGGGAAATTTTCCAGATGTTTAGGTATTTGCTTATCCTTTTTCTAAATGTTTTTGTATTTTCCACAATCATGTTTTAAAAGTAATTTACAAGAACAAAGAAGCGTGGATGCCCCCAGCATGATGTGGGAATATACAAAAGGAAAGATGCCACATGTGTATGTGCGAGAAGATGGCAATGGTACTTTCATGCTCAGTCGTTAGATAGGAGTATACAAAGGTAATGCCCTCCATGCAGATGTAGGAGCAAACAAACCAGATCATGGCAAGGCAAAGGTGGCCCTAGTAGGGTTTCTAGACCTAGTAGAAAAAGTCGTACCTAAAAAGTGGTGATGATTACTCGTCTTTTCGTAAGATTAACTTGTGTCTGGTGAATTTTCCTTGAGCACCAAAGACTATTTTTCACTTTAAGACCTGCCCACTGCGCCACAATTGCGTGGTTTTCACATGAGGATGACCTGCTTTTTCTTTACTATTTTCTCATTTTTTTTGCTTGTTTTTTCTTTGTTTTCTAATTTTTAGTTCTTATTTGATATTCTCGTCATGCCTAAGCGTAGAACCACTTCAAGTGCATGGCGTTCATAGGTTCCGGAAGCTCTTCACCATCTGAATATGCAAGTTTGTAGGCTCTTGATCCATATTTTGTAATTACAACATAAGGACCTAACCAGTTAGCCTCGAACTTTCCTTTCTTTTCTTTGTCTTTGATGATGTTCTTCTGATTCTATTTGAGAACTAGATCTCCTACATCAAATTCCCAGTGAATGATGTGTTTGTTATATCCCCTAGATACTCTATTTTGATATACCTTTAGGTGATTGAGGGCTCTGATACGCCCTTCATCTAATAGTTCTAACTTTGCTAGGCAAGCAACTCTTTAGTCCTCGTCTTTATCAAGATAGTATCTGAGAGATATTATCAGGGAGGGAAGCTCCACTTATAAAAATATGATGGCTTCAGTGCCATAGACAAGTGAATATGGGGTTGCACCAGGAGGAGTGCGGATGGAGGTACGATAGGCTAGGAGGGTGGGATGTATCTGCAAATGCCAATTACGGCCGGTTTTACTAACCATTTTCTCCATAATCCGTATAAGGGTTTTATTGGTGGCTTCTGCCTATCCATTACCTTGAGGGTAATAAGGGGTAGACCACTTAAGTTGGATATGGAAGCGTTGACACAATGTTTTAACCATTTTATTTTTGAAGGATTTACCATTATCAGTGACAATGGCTGAGGGGATCCCGTAACGGCATATGAGATGGTTCATAATGAATTTAGAAATATGCGCACCGGTGACATAGGTAAGAGGGATGACCTCTACCCATTTGGTAAAGTATTCGGTGGCAGTGATGATGTGGGTATGACCGTCCGATGAAGAAGGATGGAGCTTCCCTATGAGATCCAAGCCCCACTTAGAGAATGGCCAAGGCGTTACAATAGGCTGTAAGTCTTGTGTTGGTGCATGTATTAAATTTACATATTTTTGGCATAGTTCACACTTCTTTATGAAGTTGCAACAATCAGATTCCATGGTAGGCCAATAATAGCCTACTCTTAATAGTTTTTTAGCTAAGACCATGCCACTAGTATGTGCTCCACAAATACCACTATGTACTTCTTTAATTACGTGGATAGAATCAGCAACATCTAAACAACGAAGCAGATTCCCGTCATAGCCATGATGATAAAGGGTGCCTCCTAGGAGGGTATAATGGGCTATGCGGTGAATAAGGGTTTTCTTTTCAGAATGGGTGATGTTTGTGGGAAAAGTGCCATCTTGTAGGTATTGGAAGATAGGGTCGTACTAAGGGGATAAAGGACCAACAACTTCACATGCCAAACATGACTCCGACATATCATATGCAGGTACTTGTAAATGTTCCATGAAGAAAGGCATCTTGCTTTCTTCAGGTGCTATGCGTAAGAGAGACCCAATAGTAGCCATAGCATCCACTGATCTATTATGCGACCTTGGTTTTTGTTCAAATATGACTTGTGTGAAATATTCCTTCAAAGTTTCAACCATTTTCTTATATGGAATAAGCTTCTCATCTTTAACCTTGTACTCATCATTAACCTGTTTTATGATAAGTTGAGAGTCCCCAATGACTTGTAGTTGTCTGATGTTCCATGTAATAACTAGCTTGAGGCCAACAATGAGTGCTTCATACTTTGCAATGTTGTTTGTACATGGGAATCCCAACTGGAATGCTCGTGGTATGATATCTTCTATTGGAGTGATGAGCACCATTCTTGCTCCAAATCCATGGAAGGTAAAAGATCCATCAAAATGAACTTGCCATTCTATGGATTCCTCAATATACATCATAGATGCATCTGGTAAATCTAAGCATAAAGGTTCCATTCCTGGAAGAGGAGCTTCTGCCAACTGATCAACCAGTACCTGTCCTTTTAAATATTTCTGATTCACAAACTCGATATCAAATTCACTCAGGAGAATGATCTAATTAGCCATTCGGCTTGTGAGGGCGGGTTTGGATAAAAGGTACTTGAGAGGGTCAACTTTGGATATGAACTTAGTTTTATTATTCAGGAGATAATGGCAAAGTTATTGGAATGTGAAGACAACTGCTAAATAGGATTTTTCTATTTGGGGATAATTCAACTCATATGCGATTAAGGTGCGGCTAAGATAGTAAACTGCTCTCTCTTTATGGTCTAAGTCATATTGGGAAAGTAATGCACCAATGGCAAACTGGGTAGCGGAAATGTATAAGAGGAGAGGTACACTGGGGGTAGGTGGCATTACTACAGGTGAGCTGGATAAGTACTATTTGAGTAGCTGAAAATATTTTTGACATCAGGTCCCCAATTGAATGTGACATCTTTCTTAAGCAAATGAGTAAAGGGGTGGCACTTATCTGTAAGTTGGTAAATAAAGCGATGGATTGCCTGAATCTTTCCTTGTAGACTCCTTAGCTGCTTGAGAGTGGTAGGTGGTGGTATTTCTGTGATAGTTGTAACCTTTGCAGGGTCTACTTCAATCCCTCTTTGTGAGACAATGAACCCAAGGAGTTTTCCTAATAAAACATCGAAGACACATTTCTTAGGGTTCAAACGAACCTTATAGTCTCTTAGACGCTGAAAGATACGCCTTAACACTTCAGGGTGTTCTTTTCTACTTTTAGATTTTGCTAGGATATCATCAACATAGTCCTCCATGATGTCACTTATCATATCATGGAAGATAACTGTCATGGCCCGCTGATAAGTAGCACCAGTGTTCTTGAGCCCAAAGGGCATGAATTTGTAGCAAAATGTTCCCCAAGGGGTGATGAATGCTGTCTTATGCTAATCTTCTTCCGCAATTCGTATCTGGTTATAACCTGAAAAACCATCCATTAAGGACAACATTTCATAACCAGCTGTTGAATCGACTATCATGTCGATGTTAGGTAGGGGAAAATCATCTTTTGAACATGCTTTGTTGATGTCATGGAAATCCATGCAGATCCTTATGCCAATAAGTTTTTTCTATACTAGGACTATGTTAGAGATCCATTTTGAATAGTCAATAGGTTTAATGAAATCAACAGCTAACAAATTTTCTAATTCTTCTTTGACTAAGAGCGCCACCTTAGGATGCATCTTCCTTAAATTTTGTTTGATTGGTTTAGCATTTGGGTGCACAACTAGGTTGTGCACAACAAGCTCGGGATCTAAACCAAGCATATCTCCATATGTCCACGCAAATATGTCCACGTATTCTTTTAAGAGCTCTACAAAGGTTTTTTGTTCCTGAGCTGAGAGTGAAGCTCCCAACTTGACTATTCTAGGTTGTTCCTCTGAGCCAATGTTGACGTTGATTGTTTCCTCAATAATCATTTTAGAAGCATCTTCCATCCATGTAGGATCAGGGGGAAGAGTAAGATCGACCTCCTGTGGTAATTCATGATCATCTTTAAATGGATAAACCACTTCTTCCTTAGACTCTTCATTTTGTTTGTCTATGAGCTCATCAAAGAGTTTGTCACTATGGGATTTCCATTGAGCCTTCTTGCTTGGTTTCTCAGAGGTAGGTATACCTTTAGTTACAACCTTTTTATTCAACCATCCGCACATCTCTGCTTCTTCCCCAAAATAGGCGCAGGTTTCTAGTTAGATCTTAAATCCTTTCTTGTGGTCTCCAGTTGGAATAAAGTCCCTGAGTCCCATGAACTCTGTGAATGCCTCATCATTTTCAAATAAATCCAGTGGCACGTGAAGTTGTTGATCCCAATCTATAAGCTCAGGATACACAAGGGCTACCAGACATTTATTTAGGGGGATGGATTCGGATAAGGTAAGGACCGATGAATCTGGGAATAGGTTCATGGAGGCAAGATCTTCATAAAGGCTACATTAGGAATCTGTGTCACTATCAGAATGAGATGAAACGTCCTCACTTTCAGAAGAAGTGGCATCATTCTCAGAAGGTAGAGCGTCATGGGGCCTTATTCCAAGGCCATGTTTATCAGTTTTGAAACATGAGGGATAGGGATAGGCTCCAACCGGCCTTGTGCATTAACGCCACATCCAAACCCATTATAGCCCATGACAAACATCATGGGAGGACCTTTGATGTACTGAGCTACTTGATTGCATGAAGCCTTGGTGCCTTCTGGAACTCTGCTAGTAAGGTCTTCTAGGATATTCTCCTCAGATAGGAGACCACTGTGGACAAAATTTTCCAAATGTTTAGGACATTGCTCGCGGTTGCTCTTGAACAGAAAATAAGGCCTACCCCTTGTCCTGGGGGATACTGATAAGTCTGATATCAACAGAGCCTGCTCAAGAGTGAATGGTCTACTTGGGCCATATTTTGCTGATGTGGCCTCCCATGAAGCAAATGGATTGACCAACAAGGGAAAATATTGATTGAAAGGCGTGAGGGATTCTGAATCTATTCGGTTATTTATAGCCTACGTCTGTAGAGGGACAACAACATCTGCAGAAGGACATTCATAAGTGGCACGAAAAAAACTGTGCAATGCTCTACAGTGTGTAAACGGTTATGGGTCACCCAAAATGGTAACCACCTACCCTTCATGACATAACTTGATGCACTGGTGAAATGTTGATGGAATAGCTTGCAGGGCATGGATCCATGGGTGTCCCAAGAGCATGTTGTATGGAAGGTCCAAGTCAAGGACATGAAACATTGTGTCATGACATGTTGGTCCTACCTCCATGGGAACCACTATAGTCCCTGCTGACTCTCTTTCTTCATTGTCATATGTTGTGATTGTGATAGTCTTAGCACCCAACTCTGCTTTTGAACGGCCTAGCTGTTTTACCAGCTTCAAGGTGCAAATATTCAGACCAGATCCCCCATCTACAAGTACTCTTTTTTGATTTTGCGACGAGTAACCACCACTTCAAGATACAAGGGTAAATTATGCTCTGGGTTGTTATGCGGAATTGCAGTATGATCGAAAGTGATATGGTCATTGGTGTCTAAGCGTGCAATCATGGCTTGAAGGTTTGTGGGATCTACTTCTGTGGAAATCCCAGAATTTTGTAAAGTTTTGTACAGTATGTTCTTATGGGCATTAGAGATTTTGAGGAGATCGAGAATAGATATCCTAGAAGGTGTTTTCTCTAACTGCTCTATCAAATTATACTGACCTTCCTGAGGGATAGGCACATGGTTTGGTATGACTAAGCGGGCCCGTCTTGTTCCGACTGCACAAGTCTTTTCTAAAATCTGAATGGTGTTGAATTGTTTATTAGATGAGTTGATACATCCAATGAGGGAATCATAAGGACTATCATTTGTAGGGTAAACATAGGCAACAGTCCTATAGTCGTTGGAAGTTTGCCCTTGATCTGGTTTCCTTTTCTTTTTATCTGCATGGTCAAGAAAAGGTTCTTTGTAAATACCCATTTTTTCATTTGAAATTTTACTAGACTTAGGGGGAGACTCCACAACAATCTTCCCTTCCTCTATGAGGTCTTAGATAAAATGGCGTAGTCTCAAACATCTATCCGTTTTGTGTCCTTTAACACGGTGGAAGTCACAATATTCATTATCTTTGAACCAAACCGGTTTAGGAGCATCTTCCGGATATGGTATTGTTGCAGCTGGATATTCTACCATTTTGGCACCATCTAATTGTTTTAGGATGGTAGATAGGGATTCTGTCAAGGATGTGAATGTACATTTTGTAGGCACTTTAGGACGAGGTCCTTGCAAAAGCTTTAAGAGTGGGCCTGTTTGTACGGCCTAGACTCTCTTGGAGTCTATAATACCATCCCAACAACATGTTTATTCTTATTAAAGAATTTAGGTTTGTCTGTGGATTTGGCTTCATGTTTGTTTTTAGTAACAGGTTTGAGCGTTCCTTTGGCAATGAGAGCTTTCTCAATTTGACCGCCTTTCTCGATGACTTCCTCGAAGTTTGAGCCATAATGCATTTGCAAGTGAAAGGTTATTTCTGGGTTCAAGTTAGGAACAAATATGCTCACTAACTATTTTTCTGGTAAGGCACAAGGAAAGAGACTAGCTAACTCGTGCTAGCATTGTAGGAACCCTGCAAATGTCTCATTGGGTTTTTGTTTTATGTTGCATAGATCGTTCATTGTGATGTCACTCTCCATATTATAGGAGTAATGCCTTACAAATTTCTCTACGCTAATGCACGGGCCACGTCGTAATAGAGCCCTTATGGGTATGCCATAAAACCATTCCAATCCCATGGATCCTAGGTTGCGAGGAAAAATTCATATTAGGAAATTGTCACTGTATGCGACCTCTTGGAAAGCCATGTAGAATTATTTTATGTGATCAAGAGGATCACTTTTGCACTTATACTTATCAAACTTGGGAATAGTAAAGTGTTTTGGGAAAGGTTGTTGTAACATGTCCTTATCAAAGGGGTAAGGGCATAGTTCTTCATATGAGTATTTACTATTCTGGCCTACATTTCCCTATTGTAGTGCAGTGAGCGTATCTTTCATAGATTTTAACTCTTCCTGAATGAGTTGCTCCTTAGTGGGTGACATTGATCTTTGAGCCTGAGTCACCTTAAAGGTATAGTCTGTTTGCGGATCAAAGTGAGACTTGTTAAGTTTATTTTTATCTTTGTCTTTGTATGTGTCTCTTCTTGAAGAGCCTAGATTTGTTAATTTCTGCTAATTTCTGGCTCAACTTCAAGATTTATTTTTGGAGGATCTCCTCTTCGACTAAGGGGTCCTCTTCTTCATCAAATTTTCAAAGGAGGGGAAGCTTTCCGCTCTAGTTTTCACTTTACGCAAAGCTTTAACCTTAGTGAGGTTTCCATGATGGTTCACCTTTCGACAGTGGCCTTATGTTGCCCAGAAGTGGAGGCATATCCCACATCAAAAGGGTTATCTATATCTAAGACAAACCTTCGTTCCCCTAAATTAGGGTTAACAACCTTTGTTTCTTCTTCGCGCTCTTGTGGAAGTTTAGCTCCTAGTTCCAGGACTCTTGCGAGTACTTGATCTTTGTTGTAATATAGGAGTTCATCAAATTTTGTTAGGTCTAACCGCTGTTGTTCTCCGGAAGAGTCCGACTCTTCTCCACTATGATCAATTAATATCTTTGTATCCTTGAATTGAGGAAAGAGCGGTCCTAAATTGTGACCACTGAATGGGAAGGTGTCAAAAGGGTTTTCTCTTATGTCATGCTCATCTGATTTAGTTGCCATTTTTGTGATTCTAGGCATTACTAGCAGACGTTCATGTGTAGCTAGCATAACCCCTAAGTGTAACAGTTTTTGTGAGCTACTCAAAATAATATGAGAAATCTATGATACGACAGTGTAGCCTAGATGTAGTGCTATGTGGTCATATTTATCAAGGAGCACCTGTATGTATGTCTAAATGTAATAACCACTCAATTTGTTGCCACCAAGCCTATACTCTAAAAAAGTAGATAGAGACAACACCGTACAAATATGTGGGTCAAGTTAGAACACTAACAAGGCCTACGTATTGACGTGATGCTGACATAGTCCCTCGACAAGGTATACTTAAAACTAGTTTGAATGCCGACGAAAGCCAAACCTTCTGAAAAATGGAAGTCGCAAATAGATATAGCGTAATAATGCCACCATGATACATTAACCAAGCAAGCAAGGTGTTAGTACCATGATAACTTTATTATGATATATATAAAGCGTTATCGACACTTTTCAAGAAAATTTAGATGACGTCGAAACCGAAACTAAATGATAAGTATAACAAGGAGTTTTTTAATCATGTGAGCAGCGTAACCATGTAATAAAGGGACTTATATCATTTTCCCATAAAAATGGGAATACGATTTAAGTACCAAGATTGTGCGTCTAGGATGCGAACAAAACTATCAACTCAAGAAGAGACAAAAGATGAACCAGACTCACAACGGTGAAGATGATCTTGAAATCAAGATGGCCGGACTTTTATCAAAGATATGAAAAGCATACCCGCACACTTTAGATGTTTAACAACCCAGCCGAAAACATGGATGGGCATAAACGGACAAAAAAGTGACGAGCACTATCTCTGATAAAAATGCACAATGTATGCACCTTTCTCACCCCGAAAAAGTGGGCGGTGAGAATGCAAGGGTATAGATCAAAAAGATGAAAATAAATCAAGTACCACTTGGGCAGAGTTTTGCCTCATCCTAGGATAAGAATAAAACTATGTAAAAGTGATATGTGGCTTAGTTTCGTGATGAATGACACTTAGATCAAACTCACAAGGGTTATTTGCCTTGTTCGACAAACAAGGTTCAGATTCCAGATGAGTCATCACTTCATGATGACTGGACGCAACAAGGACTAGTAAAGTGGGCTCCAAGAACAAATTGCTTTCCTAATAAGTTCTCTCAACTAGGTGTTACAAAGTTAACTTGAGCGGTGTGATTTACCCAAAAAGTCACAATGACTAGTTTGGGAGTATCTCAGCTTTGCCCCCTTCAAGCACAGTGGGCAATAAATGCATCCATCGTGTACTTTTATTAGGGTCGCGATAGGGAAAACTTGTAACTCTATCTCACAAGGAAAACTAATCAAGTGGGTAAGCAGAGCACTTCCTGTTTCATCCATGAGGTTACACAGCGGTGGACTACTTTAGGGTTCCTGGAACCACCCCCATTGTTGTAGCTTAAGGCGTTATGCCAAAGGGGTTATGTTCCAGTTGAGTGGATAGGGACGTACCCTTTTCCGAAACCTGCAATACAATGTTTTGAATATGGTGTGTTTTTTATCTTGCTTAACTTAATGTGGTTTTAAGTAGCACACCTTTTGGCAACCTGCAAGAACACGTGTATTAGAAGGTTTGTGTGTTTGTATTTTTGACGCCTTTCTTTGACAATCGTTAGGTCCTGTAGACAACAAGTGTTTAGTAGTTTTCCAGTTCGTAGGTTGATGTTTTAAGAAAGAGAGTTTTTCACTTTGCTTTTGATTCCTAAGATCGCCAAAAAAAGGCGCGAAGGAAGAGCATACACAATGTGAAAAATTCTACTGAAATCACATGAAAGTTTTACTTCAACCTTTATAAAACAAGTGTTTTTTGAACAATTTATATGAGTTTTGTATAAGTGTTTTTGATCTCCAAGATCGTCTTGGAAGACGTGAGGAGAGAGCATACACACTTCTACAAAAAGCTAAATCTAAGCCAAGAACAAAAACACTTTAACTATGCAAACTGAAAATGTTAAGAAAAACCCTATTTTTCAATTGTTAGTCCTAAAACCTGCAGTAATGGATTAGAAGAAGAAGATTTTGCAGACTGTAAAAATTTTCAATTTTTAACACAAGACACCTACGCACCTATACTGACACCAGCGCTTCCCAACCGACGGGTACGCACCCTAGCAGTATAGGGGCGCAGGTGCCTGTGTTAAAAGTTGAATTTTTTTTAACACAGGGACAGTCTTAGAGTTTAGTTCATTTCTTCCATTTTAGCTATAACAACCTAATGCAGTAAAACATTTTAACTCGCAAAAACGTAACATAGTAAACACAGACGCTTACAACCTGACAGAGACCCCTATATTGACAGGGATGCTCAGGTTATGACATGTACGTACCTCAAGCCTGAAAGAAACTATGAAATTTTTTACACAGTCAGAGCCTTTATACCTACGCATCCAGAGAGGCAGATACACGCCCTAGATGATGGAGATGTGTGCGTGTCCCTGTAGAGGCAAAATTTATAGATTTCCACACAGTGGATCGCCTGACGCATACGCGGCCAGAGAGGTGGATACGCGCCCTAAATGACGGAGATACATGTGCGTCCCTGTAGAGGTAAGATTTGTAAATGAAAGGGAAAGTATGCATCTTTTTTGACAGAGATGCTAGGGTTTCAACGTGTACGCGCCCCTTGTAAACACCTACGCGCACCCTATGAAAAACCTACAAAAAACACGGATTTTCAAATTTTCAAGAGCAAACAGGTTAGTTGTTAGTCAAAGTGTCCTATTTCTATATCAAACCCACAAAATGTGTGTAAATGAAGGTCATTTATCTAGGGTTAGAAATAAAAATGAAGAAATAACAAGTGATTTGAGCAAAAAATCTTGAAAATGAGCTTTGAAAAACCTAAAAGACCTCCATTAATGGAGGGTGGACATAAGTGTCCCACCGGGCGTGCCAAATGTGTTCAATGAAAAGTTGCAAAAGCCATGGATTTGGGGTAAGAATATCTAAAGAAACCCCAAAGGCTTTTGACAATCTGATCAATGGACCATGTGATAAGAAATGAGCAAGATTTCCTCCTTTGCATACATTAATTTGAAATAAACATGCAAACTAAACTAAATAAGTTAATCTCTATTCTTTGAAAGCTTAAACAATGAACCTAAGAGGATCTAAGCATTTGGTTTTTGTATTTTAAGAGAAAGAGATCTCCCCATTAATGGCTTCAAGGCCAATGGTTCTTCTCTTTTACTCTATATTGACTTGTGAAATGCAAAAGCAAAGCAAATAGCTAAAATGGAAGAAATGAACTAAACTCTAAGCCTAAACAAAATGCTATGATCTATGCTAGGAAGAAGAGAGAATTCTTATGAAAAGAGGGAGGGGGTATAGCCCTATTTATAGTTTTTGGTTTGGAAGAAAAGGGAGATTTGGGTGCATGTGGGACAAAGGCTAAAGTCCAAAAAGCACTTTTAGCAAGTCAAAGTGTGATTTGACTATGTTTAGGATATTTAACCTAGGTTAGGCTAATTAATCTCTCTTTAGAGAGTAATTAGGGTTCTGGAAGGGTTCTGAAGGGCCTAATCAATCCAACGAAGTGGATTGATCCTCCAGGGAGCTAATAGAAGCAGGCTAGAAGAGAATAAGAAGCCAATGTAGTTAGAACGAGGCTATAACAGCCTGTTTAAATGGTTTATAAGAGGTAAAATGACCAAAAGGGTGTCATGGGAAGGGAGTTAGATAGGTTTAACTGATGGTGTATCGTCAATTTGCAAGGGGAAGAAGCGTTAGTGCACCATTAGAAATAATAGTGTATTGGTCAAACTACAGGTGTCTACAAGAACAAAAGCCCCTTGATTTCTGGAGATGAAGTTTGAAAGAACCATTATAATCCTACCAGTTTTGATTTTAGTCAATAATTTATAACTGGTGTTACAAAGGCTTATTGGTCTGAAATCCTTAACTTCTATAGCTCCAAAAAAATTCAGCACTAGGACTAGGAAGGTGTTATTCATTTGCCTCAGAAGATGACCATTGTTGAATAATTATTGGACCATTTCAATGACATCTTGCTTTATCACCTCCCAGAATTTTTGAATGAAGAAGGCAGGGAAACCATCCAGGCCCGGAGATGTATCAGGTTCCATATCAAAGACCGCAAAATGGATTTCCTCCTCTGAAGGACTCCTTAAGAGATATCTATTTTCAAGGGGGGTGATAACATTCTGGAAGAGATCCAGAACTTTATTCTAAGCCAACTCCTTCACCCTCTTCCCCTGCTTGAAAAGCTCCTTGAAGTAATTTATTATAGTCATATTGATATCCTTACTTTCCGAGTAAATCTCACCATTCTCACTTCTTATTTCATTTATCTTAAGGAGATTAGCTCTAGAGGTGGCAGAGAAATGGAAAAATTTAGTATTCTTATCACCCTCCTTAAGCCACTTCACCCTAGATTTTTGTCTCCAATAAACCTCTTCTTTAGCCAATATCTCACGGTACTCAGTCAGGAGTTTTTTTCTTGATCCTTGAGAACTGTATTAAGACCATCGTTCTCCATAAGTTCCTCAATATATCTTAAATCCTCTACAATTCTACTTTTTTCCTAGAAAATATTTCCAAAAGTCTCCTTATTCCATCTTTAAAGGTTACTTTTAATATGCTTCAGTTTTAAACACAATCTGAAACTAGCAACCCCAAAAACCTAAATGTCCCACAATTCTTGAATTTTGTTGAAAATATCAGGGTGATCTAACCACATCTTTTCAAATCTAAAGGGTCCAGCTTTTTAAATTGATTCATCCCCAAATCAAGAAGAAAGGGATTATGATCTGATCTTATTCTGGGGATAGTTTTTATAGAATATAGTTGATTAATCATACAAAGATGACTCGCCACTAACCTGTCCAATCTTATCTAGATGAGCTCATGTCCCATCCTCCTATTTGCCCAAGTAAATTTGGATCCCTCTAATGCTAAATCAAATAGACCATTACTGGCAAGGAAGTCAGCTAAATCCTCCATACTCTCGGAATAAGAGATCGAGCCCCCCTTCTTTTCACCAGGGGAAAAGGGGTATTGAAATCTCCTCCAATAATCTAGTCTTTATCTTTAAACAGTTGTCTAAAACTCGAAAGATCCCTCCAAAACTTCCTTCTTTCATTGAGTTTATTGGGAACATAAGTATTAGAAACATACCAAGATTTTTTAGAAACAATTTCTGTGAAACTCATGGCCACATGACTAGGGGAAGAGGGAATCAGAACACCTTGCACAATTCTAGGATCCCACAAAGTAACAACACCTCCCGAGGCTCCAGAGGAACTACACCCCTCCCAGCAACTTTCTTTCCAAATAAACCTACCCACCTCTTTAAATTTGTCCATATTCATTTTGGTTTCTTGAAGCATGAAAATATCCGATTTGTTTTTAAATCTAAGATCCTTAGCAATTATGTGTTTACTGGGATTATTCAATCCGCTAATGTTCCAAGAGAGAAAGGTCATTTAACATTTCTTATTGTGAGGAAACAACTTCCCCAGAGTACTCTAAATACCAGCATCCACTTCCCTCCTAGAATTAGTCTCCCTTAATTCTTTATTACTCTTCCTGCCCTTAAGACCTGAATTTTTACCAATATTAGCTCTAGAATTACCACGAGTAACAGGTTTAGATTTACTTACTGGAGTCTTAGAAGAATTTTTCATTTCATACGTATCAGCAACTTAGTCCGATAAAATCCCAAAGACATTAGACATGGGGAGGGATTCTTCTTGTCTTTGGCCAAAGGAACTCTGGCCAATAGACGAAACCTCATCCATCGAAGGTCCACATGTCACTTGCAAAGAAAAAGCATTACCTTCTGAGTCATGGCTTGCCACTTCCTCTGTTTCTAGAACCACCTCTTCCAAAACCGGATCTTCATTTTCATCTTCATAATCATTTACATTTTCTTGAAAACCAGAACCAACCAATTCCTTGCAAGGGGAATTAAGATGATCCAAGGGTTCCACTTCTTTAAGAGCCTCGTGGATGATCAAACGATCCTTAGCTTCTACAACTCTTCCATTTTTCCCAACCAACCTCCATTCCTTAGCCTCCTTATTAGTTGGCCTTTGAGGATCGACAATGGGATCAATCTTTTTTTTCTAATCCATTGATGAATATTATCTTACACAATTCCTGCACAACATTCCAGATTCAAATAAATCATGTTAAACCAAAATCGATAGAGAGCAACAATTGTATCAGAAACATAATCGAGTTAATATTAAAAATGGAAGGACCATACGTTTTTCTATTTGAAGTACCTAAGGTCTTGTTAGTATTTCCGTTTGTAGCATTTGTAGCGGTAGGCGATGTGTTGTTATTATCTATCTAATGTAATCGAGCCCAATTTATCCTGGAGGAGATGAATCGTCCGAAGAAATTAAATTATATTATGTTGACGATGTACGAAATCTATCATGACCACCAATGTATTGTCCATTGTCAGAGGGTGGAGGCCTCGACCCAATTGTAAGAAACACCTTGGATGTAATTATTGTGGTTATTTATGATATTAATTGTCATTCAAATGAGGGACCTAAAATCATATGAAGTTGTTTCTGATACAAGATTTGAAATTGTATGGAGCTATCCTTTCAATATGGGACATTAAATCATGTGGTAGGATTTTTCTAAATAATATCATTCACCTAGAATATCGATAACAGGAACTTTTCATTGATTTATTTGGTTACACGAGAGCACAATAGGATCTAGGAGTCGTCTTCAAGCATGCGTAATTTTGTCAAATCCAATGAAGAAACAAGTGGCAACTTATTAGGGCATTCACCAACATATGGCGACAAATTTGGCGGTGAAAGGATTGAGAATTTATTCCTCCAATTATATTTCTAACGAAGCCTCTCACACATGGCATGAAGTGAGCACAACGTGAGTGGATTCAAAGGGGATCTATCAACTACTCAAATCCCCCTCCATCTCTTAAAAGTCACATAAACACATATTCCTCAAGAGAATAGGTTAACGTATAAACTTAAAAAACATATAAACAATAGGTGTGAGGTTGTCTGAACATATGCACACTCAACAATTAAAAAGCAAACTTTAAAATATAATTTTAATTTAAAATCTTTCAAATTTCACAAAAAAAAAATTAAAAGCACTAAAGATGAAGACACAAACACATCAAATCAAGAGAGATATGTTGATAATAAATTAATATGTGTCAACAAACCAATAATAAAAAATTATTCAGATTGCAAGATGGACAAAAAAATAACTTGATCATTACCATCATTGCATCATTTTAATCGTCTTATAATAAACGTAAATATATATTTTATTTTTATAGCGACTCAACTGTATGCATGAGTTTTAACAATCAAAAACATCCAAAATTGTTGGAAATCTAAGTTTTGATCGTAAATCAAACAAATATGTACATGTGGATGCAGAATGACATCATGGCAACAACAACACACCACAGGTAAAATGTCTTCGTATCCTTCCTAGGAACATTCTTATCCTTACAAAGCGATAGGATCAACTTCCAAAATGTAGTGGTGTTTAGACATCACCATAGTTTAACACAATGCAGTAAAAGCATAAAAAGAGCTCACTTGGGGTGGTTGAAAACCCTAGGATTGATACTCATAACCCTCATGTAGGATAATTGTTTTCAGATATACATGCCACTGTGTAGACCACGACCATAATGGACAGCAGTTAATTTAAAGAGAAAAATGGAAAGTAAGTTGTGTTTAAGTGTAAAGTTTTGCACATGATGGGAAAACATGTTGACCTATTCCAAAAGGGGCAAGCCTCAAGTCGTCACCCCTAACATTCACATTCTTCCCACCCTCAGAGGAAAGAAACCTCTTTACTCGAAATTGCCAAAAATTGCTCAGGTGATTCCCAAATTTTCCTAGACTATAATGAACTCTAAAAACCGTGTCTTTATTTCCCTGTTAACATTTCCATTCTATTTTATTTATGTTCCAGTTGGCCATTCTTCGCCTCTAGTTTATATTAAAATTAATTCGTAATTGTGCCATTACAAACTTATGTATTAATAATTGATACAAACAATTGTCTGATTTAATGTAATGTTTGTTGAGTATTAAATGTCTTAATAGCCATACTTTATAATGAATTTGTAAGTTTTGGGGTTAATGTAAGTACATTATTATATGTTTTAATAACATTCGTTGAATTAACACAACAAAAAAATGTGTAAACACAATGAAAATAGAAAATATTTCAGAACAAAAAAACATAGTAAATTAAGAATAAATTTCGACACATATTGAAAGGGTCACAACAAGTTCGATAAATTTAAATATTATTAATAAAATATATGTTGGATACTTCAAAACATAGGGGACATTCACTCTAGACACAACCAATCAAAAAAATTGCTTTGGATGTTGCAGAAGCGAAGATGTCAAAGCAATATTATACACAATTGAATCTTCAACATTAGCCAAATATTCAGAAGACAAAACATGTATACACATATTCACTCACCCCAAGAACTTAAATAATTATTGTTTTAACAAGACGTGTGAGTGTGCGTGTGCGTGTGCGTGTGCGTGTGCGTGTGCATGTGCGTGTGCATGTGTGTATTCTAACTTAATACCAACAAAGACTCAAAAGAGAGGATAGTGACGGAACAACATGAAGCGGAGATGTTATCTCACAAGACAACTAGGCATGGCCCATTCCACCAACTACGACTATGGAATATGGAAGTCCACCAATCATTTTTTCTCCACCCGCCCCATTAGCAACAGTTGTGTGTCAAATGAAAAAGGCTACATCCTCGTCAACGTCACCCCTGCTTTGAACCATAAATCCCGTGCAAATATCCCCATCACCGCCACCATCGTCTACTACTATGTATTAGCTTTTCCTCTCTATGCCACTTTAATAACCTTGTATCCAGACCTAGCCCCAGCGGATCGAACCCATAATCGCTAGAAATCCTATAAGTTAAAATCTATTCATAACTAATTGTTATTAAATAGAAAAAACAAAATAGAAAATGTGTGTTGTAAGAAGTTTGAATCCCTACCTGTAGATGTTTAAATCCCTTACTCATCTATCGGTCTTGTACCTTCTACATGCATATGCAGTAGAAATAGCTAAAAAAATCTCCATGTGGATGGTTAACCATGATCCATACATCAACGCAAAAAACCACCTCGACCGTTGATTTCCTCTCATATATCAGACTCAAGGACCCTTCATCTAGTTGAAGGCACGCATATCAACATAACTATACACTTTGGCCCCTTGCTATTATATTAGCTCCTAAAAAATTATGTAGTCTTGCATTGAAGCATATTATTAATTCAATAACATAAGATTTGAATTATTATAACTTTTTAATCGATAGTGTTGGTTATTTTATTCATTGAATTAGCCATCTATTAATTGTTTGCATACATGCATTACAATCCTCCATCACCCCTAGTCATCATTTTAGGAACACCTCTCAACATAATTAGACAAACACAAATATCTTAAATATATCTATCTAAAAGCGTTGATAGATAATATCAAGGTTCCTATCTTATATTTTTTGAATACCATGTATTCAATAACTACATTACCTTTTCTAAAAAAATCATTCTAACTAGTGATAAATGGCATCAACCTAATTGTATTGATGCGTCGAACTAGGGAAAAAATGTAGGAAAAGAAATGAGCTAAAATCGATCGTATGGCCAAGATATTACATTTTTTTACCATATTATCAAAATAAAAACATCTTAGTGAATGATTAAATGGACATTAAATTAAAGGTTGAAATTACCTTGGAACAATCAAATGATCGTCAAATTTAGTGTAGACACAAAATCGCGCACTTAGTATTATTACATCATGCCTGTAATAAATCATTATATGCATGATTCCTAAGCAAGAAAACCAAACATTAGCAACACTTGTTTTGTTTTATATTTACATTGTTTTATATTTTTATACTTTTGTCCTTTACTTTTCTGGAAACTATCCCTTTGCTTTTGGCCATTGTATAATATGTGACCCAACTCAATATTTCTTGTTTTATTTTTGGGGTCTTTCGAACATTGGAACCTAGTAGGGAATTCTAAATTTCATCGCACACATTCATCTTGGGGGGCAAAGATAGCCTGTTATCTTGGTGCAACTGGCACAAGGGCAACCTAGCTTCAAGGGACACAATTCTATCACACGCACACGCACACGCACACACGCACATTGAGTCTGAAATGACGTGCAATGCTCGATAACAATCACATTCGGATGACCGTCGAGGTCAGTCTAACCCAAGCATATAAATTATTTATTCAATCTAATGTGTGTTTGAGCCTTGTGCGGGTAGCTAGGGTTTGTTTTGCAGGTTCATGCACGATACATGAACCCTATAGCAAAGGCAAAGTGACAAAGAGCGAAGTGAAGAAGACAATATCAGATCCTAAAGAGGCCAGATTCGGAATTGTTGTCAGGACACTAGCGCCCAAGGCGGTCCTGTCCTCCTTTGGGCAGTACTATCCGGAAGACTTTGCTTGCTAAGAAGGTTCCATCAAATGAGGATATGATGTTTGTTTATTGAGACTTTCTTTTTAGGCAGCAAGACATTAGACTTGAATCAAACTTTCAGTATTTAAAAGAAAACACGCAAGGGGGAAATAAATGCCCCTTAAATTTTTATTACTCGTTCTTTTCATAAGTCCTGGATTAAAAGCACGAGGAAGATGTTCTAGATCATATCTAACTGGTCACAATCCACCCACATTGTTTAGCGGTTATTCTTTAAAAATATTAGCCTGCGCCAACAAAAAAAAAAAAAGAGTATTTTTGTACAATATAATTTTAAAATATATGTACAAAACTTATATGTAAGTGATATTTTATTAAGTTCAAAACCATTTGTGACTTAATAGCAAAATATATATTTAATTAAATATGGTTTTAAACAAATGCAATTGGCACGTGTAAAGCCAGACTCCACTACCTTGTTCCAGCATCTTCGCAGCCTCTGTCAAAATGGGAGCTAAAGCTCGCTCTAATTTTGTGGTACTTTTATCTTCTTTATTTCATAATCAATGTATTTTTTTAAGAAAAGAATTTGGATGTTTTTAGCTTTAGTTTTTTCTGCATGAAATATATAATTAAATAGTAGATGAGATATAGGAGAGTTGGTTAAGTGGGTGGGTTGTGCCCAACCCCCCCTGTGTTCAACTCTTGTTGGACGTTTGACGTTGGTTGTGACTGTTTGTGTTGGTTGTGTGGCATGGAACATTCATTTTAGGGAAAAACACTTTTCTGGATAGTTTGGCAAAGCCATCTTGGGGACTAAGACCACTTGTTGTGACTAAGGCGAATATAAAAAAGACCTACCAACCCTTGTACACAAACACTCATATATGTGTATGTATACATGTGTGTGTGCACGCGCATGTGCATGTTCATGTGCGTTTACACATACATACATATATATACATATACATATACACACACACACATATTTTATAAATTATAAATATTAGTTTATTAATAACAGAGTCTCATGTTACAGAAGGTTATAATTTATAATTTGTTGATATGTATGAAATGCTAGTTTCAAGGACATCTAGGAAATGTTTCTAATCATAGTTCAATTTTGATTTATAGTACACCTGGTAAAAAGTATTTTTTATGCTTGCTGAAATTCAAGGGAACAATTTTTAATCATGCTAAATTTTTAAATCATTTAATGGTCTTATCACTTAAGTTTATTTATTTAGTTATCGCTCAATTTTTTTCATCGAGTTAAAAACCTATTGGATCCAGACGTCATAGATGGAGGTTGTGACTTAGTTGTTCTAGGTCTTAAACTCTTGTTAATGAACTCCTTAGTTCCACACAGCTAAATGTGTTACCTTGGTTTCTCTCAACATGACACCTTGGTCCTTTCGTGAAGGTGGTTTAACATAAACATGTCCTCTCGTTTAAATCTCTTATATAGTTGGACCTCCTATACTCTCATTGTTAGACACCCACTTTATAATACAATTTTTCTTTTATAATTGTTTATCACAAATTTTAAATAAATGTTCATCGTACATCCATGCATAATAAGAAATTGAAATTACACAAGTCATTGAATTAGAATAACTTCAAATCCTTACCGTGATCGAGGAATATTTTGTGGTAAAAAGATATCTTGTATTTTAAATCTCCGTTAAATCCTAATATCGCTATATGGACACCATTCACATTCACTTTGAGACGTAAGAGTTAGACATTGAATATATGTTCGAGAAGAATATTCTTAACATAAGGTCAAGATAATTAAGTACTTTATATGCTTTTTGAAATGTCTATTCAATGATACATACAAACAAAAATATGATGATTAATAGTTCCTCTCAAAGGCAGGATACTATACTTTCCAAGTTGTCCAATTAATTTAGCATTATTAATCATTGCTACAATCAATTATAATTATATCTAATATTATAATTAATCAATGGTTTTTACAGTCCTATCAATTTTGTGGTAATGATGCCGGTCGGCTACAATAGTATATGTATAGCATAGTTGACCTTACTTTAACTGGTGGGTTGTACACCAACCTTCACCCTAACGATGCTTAAGAGATGGGCGTTCAAGCGGCTCCTTCATACCACTTGCACTAAGGTGAACATATGTCCTCGTGTGCTCGTCCTATGTGCATGTGCGTGTGCATTTACCTTGTTTACTACACATGCCACACACACATATTCCTTAGGCAACTAACTTTGTTTGAAGTATTTTTGTATGCTACAGGAACAATGCTAAATTTGTAAAGGTCATTTAATGGCCATATGACATATTTATCAAGTTAAACTCCTCGACTTCTTTCCCCCCAAAGCTTGCATTTGATAAAATTCTTCATCACTTCATGCACAATGACTCAGTGTTACCATTGACCCACTTGATAATTCAATTTTTCTGCAATTTGAACATATTGTGACCTCTATTTCAAGAGTTGCACAATGTTCTTGCATCCACTATACATAGCTTCCTCTCACCATTAAGGCCAACCATTCATATTTATAAATTTTCTTGGTTGTGTCATATGTCTAATGTGTGAGCAATGATTTAATATATTTACAATATTAAAATTTCAAACTAAATTATTTATCACTATTTTCATTGGCAAGAATACAATGATGTGACTATTTTAAGGCCTAATTCTGGTACGATTTTTTGATAATATTTAAATTCTTAAATTTTAAAGTAGACATGTATACCAGCTTTTACATAGAAGTGACAACTTCATACAAATAAATTAATATAAAAAAATGACTTGAAGATTGATAAAACAACTTTTAAATATTATTTCACATGTAAACTTCTATATCGTGTCATGTCAATTAAAATTCTTTTGAGACTTATGTTCTATTCACATACATTTTTTTTTTTAAGTTTTGAAACATTGAATGTGAGAGGTAAATTGGCTATTTCACATGCCAATTTTTTCTATCACTACCATCAACCTTTTTCCATGTATTTATTTTATTTCTCTCAATATTTCGTAGATAACATTTCCATTAATATCTTCACTAAATGCATGATATGCTAGAGCTTCCAAAATATTTTGTGATGTTTCAAAATTGAATACAATTTTTTGCCTGCAAATTTAGTCATTGATATTCTTTAACTTCTAAAAGCTCGAAGAAAAGAGGATGCAATTAGTTTATTAAGATATAATCAACTATAAATGTTGTATACACTAGTGGCAATGAGTGACATGTTACTCATCGTGATGAGTGAAATAGGTATGCTTCCAGCACTAACATAACAATTAGTATAAATTGTTTAAGGTCAACAATCTTTTCCATTAAATCTATGTGGAGGAATTTTCACATACTACAAATTTTGCAACACCAACTTGAATTGTAGTACACATTTCCACAAACACACTCTCTCACATCAATCAACCTCTATCCAGTGCCTACTCACACATCTCCCAACACATAGGCAAGAACTTTCCGCTTCATAGCTCTTGTTAGATATAATTCTTTAATTGTGGTTCAAAAATATAATTCCTTATATTAGGAGAATCATCAAGCCTTTATCATATGAATGACATATAAAGTGAATTATTTAAGAAATAGGAATGTGTTGCACATAGTGTTATGAGGGGATGTGTCCCCTAAATTTCGTTGACAACCTAGCCATTTTAAGAATTTAGGATTTCGAAAAAGTTGTTCTCTTTTTTAACTTTCATTTTTACCCTAAAAAAAATAAAAAACATTGAACGTAATCTTCAAAAAAATGTTTTAAAAATGTTAAATAAAGTATACACCCCTAAATTTCTTTGAATAAAGTCAAAATATTAATTATTATATATTATTGTAATAGATATCCCACATTCCCTTCTACTCCACCACCCTCCTTTGTCCTCTTCTAGGAAATTTGTTTTCATCCTACAAATCCCATCCCCCTATACCCCTATCCATTGTCTGCAAGACTTTAAGTAACTATTTAAGAAATATGAATGTGCTCAACACAGTAACATGCCAATTTTATAGATGGTTTTGCAAGATCTTTGAAGTTTGAATTGTTGTTTTGTGAAAACTATTAAGAAAAGCTTGTCTTCTTAAATCATGACTTCCATGAGACAAAGCTATGGAATTTCCTTAATGAGTTTGGGCATCATGGAACATTGAATACAATTATATGACAGCGTATCAATCTTATGACATTTGTATGCACTTTTTTTTTTAGAGTTTACCATGAATTTTAAATGAAATTACATTATATATTTATGTATAATTAGAAAATAAAGTACAAATTCAAAGCGACTTGTATTGAAATGTCTATTCAATTAAGCATCCAAACACAAACACGATGATTATTAAATAGAATTTTTTAATTGCAGTTGAAAGTTTGAATTCCTTATATTGGGATAAACATCAAACTCTATATAAAGCCTTAGGTTTTATTAAATGAATGGCATTTGTGACAGGTTATTTGAGAAATACAAATGTGCTCAACAAACTAACATGTCAATTTTAATAATTGTTTTGCACAATTTTGAAATTCAAATTATTATTATGTGAATGATATTAAGAAAAACTCCTCTCTTAATACTTCCATAGAAAAATCTTAAATAATAACTTCCCTTGGACATGAAGCTATGATATTGCACTAACAAGTTGGGGCACCATGGAACATTGACTACATTTTTATATATGAACACATTGATTTTAAAACATTTTCTCATTTTATTTTTCATATTTATATATTGAAAAAGCCTTATCGCCAACATTATTAAAACAAGTTCCCTTTTTATTCCTCTAAATTTTGAATGAGACAAAGGCAACTTAGTTCATTATAGATTAATAAGAGATAAAATTACAGTCGTGAATACAGCCCAAGGTAAGGAATAAGATTTCATCCCATGTTACAGTAGATACATTGACACTAGCAAATGCATTAGCATAAACTAAAGTTAAAACACGGTAATGTTGTTTAGCATGCAATGTTTTCCTCCTTCCTGTAAATAAACTTATCTAGAAAATAGAAATCGAAATTTGACAAATAATTAATATGATTTGTTAAGTCCTCAACTTTATACAATTTAGCGTTAGTGAAAAATCAAATTAATCATCAAGAAAAGTACTTACCCTAAGGTTTTCTGTACTATGGAATGAAAATTAAAAGCATAAATTCTTATACCAAAATAAATGACTGAGCATGAAGCAAAAAGGAAACAATATTGAGTCAACAGCCAATAATCTTACTATTAATTTTGTTCCAAGCACAAAGGCAATAAGATGCACCGAGCAAAGTCATGTTTGTATCTAACCCGCCTATATTTCAATGCTCTGTAACACGATGTGTCATCCAACTCATGGATCACTTAAATGTGGTGTTGGGTGTTGGGATTTGAACCTAGGCCACTCCCATAAAATGCACCCATTTATCATTAGACCGCAACCCCTGGGGGACGCTAATACATTTGATTTGCTGGCATATTCTTTCCCTTTCACCTGAATAAAAATTATCCAGAAAAGAAAAAAAAAACTATTGGCAACATGAAACTCGAATATAGATTATGATATGAAAAAGTGACCCACTAACAACAAAGAAGGTTGACATAACTAGCAACCATTGATGTAAATATCTATGGTATATGCACTGCAGTCACCATGCATCACCCCGACAATATAAGCCAATGGACAACTTTAGGACACAAACTGACTCAATATACCACTAGCTACATAAACAAACTGGACACATGATAAGCAGCAAATTGCGATATATTTGGCCACAAACAATTTACGATGGTAATAATACTATTATGATGCAGAATCTGATTACCATAAGAATAAGAAAAGGCAATGGTGGAACAGAACACTGATGGGAATAGAATAGCATATCAGAAACATAAATTAAAACATTCTTCACAAAAGAAAATACATTCGTCAGGAAAATTCCAAGGGCAAATAAATTCCAAAAAGGTGAAAACGTGTTTTAACAATTTTAACTAATTTAAATTGAGGATATCAATAAATTATTTGTGATTACAAAAGAAAATGATAAAAATAAAATGAATGAAAGAATAAGAAATTTACACGGTTACAAAAAATTTACTGATATGGCAGGCGTAATTGTGTTCTCCACGTTTTGCCAACTACTTTTTTCGGTGAAGAGTCATGCACTCCTTTATCCCGTTGACCCGATGTGAAATAAAGCCAGCCATTCCATAACCCTACTAGTGTAGTTTTGAGGCGGTAGGGTGTCTTTCCAATTATCCTCCATTTCTGTAAAGGAATAAAAGATACAAGTGAATAAATACAAAACACTATTCGTAGGTACTTAGTTCTGACTAAGGCAAATTTGAACTCCTGCATCCATAGTATACAAAGGCTAGACAAATATTATCACCCTTAGCATCCTTTACCAATGACAGAATGTAGCTGCACATAAATGCATTTCACCACTGTCTATGATGACATCCACAAAGAGAACTAAGAGAACTCTTGTGGACAGAATTGCTTTTTAAAATTCTATTGTTCAAATGATGTCCAAAGGATAGCCATGCAGACATGACCAGAACATAATTTATTGCTCAAGCAGGAAAACAAAAACTATATAAGAAAGGAGTTGATATTTCAAAAGTCCCGGTCTATTCATTTATATTTTGACAAGGAGTAAACAGAAAATGGACCTGAAAATATAGAATCAAGACTTATGAACAATACATCTCTATGTATCATGTGCCTGCCTTATTGGGTTTCAATGAAGAGCACTAATGATAGCTACGTATCTGCATATTTTCTTAATCAGTCAACTAAGAGTGCGGTAAACAAGCGGCTGTACCAAATTTGCTGTTATCATGAAACTTCTATGAGGACAAACTAGAAGCATCACCCAGAAGGAACGAAACAGATATATACCTTCTGAAGGTAGAAACAGTTCAATGCCTTGTAAGAGAAATCAATTGTCAATTTTGTCAAATAACAGAGCAGCATTGTCGAAATCCTGCAAAGCCTCCCACCAGCATTGTCTTTAAAGCAAGCCCATAGGTGTTGTTATCAACCCAGTCCACCTTAAGTGGCTACTCCGCTTATATATACCTTCTGAAGGCAGCAACAGTTCAATGCCTTGTAAGAGAAATCAATTGACAATTTTGTCAAATAACAGAGCAGCAATGTTTAAATCCTGCAAAGCCTCCCACCAGCATTGTCTTCAAAGCAATCATGTAGGTGTTGTTTTTATCCCAGTCCATCTTAAGTGGCTACCCCACTTAAATTCCCTCCTCTGCTGTTCTGGATTTAGAATCTTGGTTATAGCTTCATCAACACAGTCCAAGTCTCTAAGTTGCTACTGTCTGTAGTGCATTTTTACACAATGGAAAGTTGTCTCTTTAAAAAGTTTTTATGAAATGTGGATGAACACGGTAATTCATACTTCTTACACCATTGAAAAAAATTATTTCTATTAAATTTTCAGAGTATGATATATTACATGTCATAGCATGACAGAGTGCCCTATGCACTTGCTTGCTAATTCTAAGTCAGGACAGATTTGTCTACAAGCAATTTCCTAGCCTCCTAGCTTCCCAACACTCTACCTAGATGAGGCCCACATAGGATATGCAAACCTCTAGTTAAATGTTGTATTTATAGGGATTCGGTTATATCAGTGATTGTTGTACCAATAAACAGTGAATCACTTCAGCTGAATAATTTCTTTATTTTGTTTTTGCTTGGTCAATGAGCTCCATGTCCCTTGGTTCCTTGGTCAATGTGAATCACTGCAGGTCCTCTTATATTGTGCCAAGCAATGCTTGTTAGTTAAACATCTTCAGCAATATCCTCATGTGCACCTCCAGTTTTCACCAGTTGTCCATGAAGGTTCAACAATATCTCCGTAACACGTCAACAACTTGCCTCCATGCAGTCTTTTTTTAGAGTTTTGGATTTCAACGTTTAAATTGTACAATTAGGATTCTTTTCCTTCTGAGTGACTTGTATCCCACAGCCATTCATTATAAAAAAATTGTTTCATTGCCTCAATGTCAATTGACACATCAATATATCTATGTGTTCAGTAGCTGTGTAGTCTGGGTCATAGCATCTTCAATGGCCATCCTACTTTTCTTTTATAATTACAGACTTCCATCTACATCCGCTCCGAAGAGCTAAATTTGTTATCTTTTCTGACTTATCTTATACATGCAGCTTTAGAGAATCAGTGCTTCCATATAAATTTTGTGGACATCCCTTCAAAGATGTGGCTTTTCCATGCTGTGATCAAGCCTACTTTTCCATACTTCATGGTTTGGGGTCCAAACTTGTGGACCTTTTTGTGGGCAAGCATTGAGAGGATTCAAACTATTATGCTCCAACATATAATCCACTGCAGCTGGATGATCCCTCCATGTACCGACCAGGACAAGTTTTCCACTCAACCTCTTCAACTTGAGAGTGTCTCGAGGTTCAGTATTTATCTTCACAGGCTTAGATCTATGGGCGAATCAGCCTCTGGTAATGAGAGATAAACATACTTGGCACTTTTCTCCTCCAAGAGGTTTATTATCGTGGGCCTAACTGGGAATCAACGTGGGTGTATTCTGAGGTTAGTTCGCTATTCCATTCCATCGGTATCTCTATTGATCAGCTTTCTCCTTGCAGATACGCTTTGGATTGCCCTCTTCAAATTCTTCCCTTTAAAGCTATGATCAATAGATCTATTCATGAGGACATCTATCAATAATATATCAAGGTCACCTGGACCTCTCCACCACAGTCTCTCAGCTTCAAGCTATCCTTCTATGATAAGCATTTCTTTCAGGTTGTTGATGTCATCATTATCCAGCCTGCCTATCTCCATCAACATTGGTCACACGGTTCGAAGATCCCTCCTGGTCAATTTATAGGTTGTTCCCATTAATTACGAGTGGAAATGGACCACCATATCCCTTCGGGGAACAGAACAGGTCAAGTTTGCTCTCTACACGAATTGGAATATCAAAAATATATTTAAGATCGCCTGGACATCTCCACCACATCCTCTCATCCTCCAGCTATTCTTCTACGCCAAGCATTTCTTACAGGTTGTTGATGCCATCATTATCAAACCTGCATATCTCCAGCATTACTGGTCACGTGGTTTGAGGATACCTCTTGGTCAATTAATAGTTTGTTCCTATACATTACGAGTTGAAATGGACCACCATATCCTTTGTGGAGACGGAACTTGTCAAAAAAATTCTCTACAGGAGTTGGAATATCGACAACATATCAAGGTCGCCCGGACCTCTCCACCACATCCTCTCAACCTCAAGCTATTCTTCTACACCATGCATTTTCTATGGATTGTTGATGACATCATTATCCAACCTGCATATCTCTAGCATCACTGGTCACATAGTTTAAGGATCCCTCTTGGTCAATTTATAGTTTGTTCCCATCAACTGTTAAAATGGACCACCATATACCTCGTGCGGACAAATCTTGTCACATTTATTCTATATACGAGTTGAATATGAGGAGCTCTTTATTTTCACATCTTGTCTAGTACATATGAAATCTGAGGGCAGTATCATTTCTCATACAGAGATTCAGGAAGATATCTTGACCTATCATCAATTACCTTCACCAACGATGCCTACTTTTTATCTCTGGGAAGCTGTCAACCTTCGAAGCTCCTAGGTTGGTCACTTCTTTTTTTCAGCCGATTACTAGTGTTGTAAGCATTAAATTCCAATTCAATGTTGTGGTTCATAGGGAGACGTTACCAAGCATGCATGATGACATCCACCTCTGTGAGTTTCTCATACCAGGTGTCGGGGATCTACCTCTAGCCAACATCGAGCACACTCAATCTCTCTGTCTGCAACCTAAGGCCACAACTATACACATGTATAACTAGTTTCCTCCCAATATCTAGAGATCACTCAGCTTCAGGTGTCAGGAAAAGTAGTAGATGGAAATTTTTATTTTTCCTCTCTTCTAGGGTTGTCAAGTCAAGCCCTCTCAGTCTGAGCCATACCCCTAGAAGCATTAGCAGATTGTGCATCGTTCCTTTCATAGTGAAAGACAGCGATGACACCGACCCTTTCGATCCACATGATGTGGCCAGGCCCTCTTCTTCGAGATTCAATTCTTTTGTTTGATTACATGGATCTCCAAATTGCACCTTCAATCTAGGATTCCATCAGCTCTTGATATTCTTGATTGATGTGCTCCTTTTTGGGTTACTTCATTGTTTTGTTTTCTGGAAAGCTTCTCTTAGGGTTTTCTCTACCTTAAGTCTTCACTGCTGTTGGTAGGTGTATTTCAAGTTCCATTGACCTATTTTGGTCACTATAATAGATGAATATAATTCCTCCTCCCTCTGTCTTCTTCCCTCCCTCCTTTCCTTCATTCCTTCCTCCCTTCTTTCCTCCCTTCCATGTTGATGTTGATGTACTAGTGCTCACTAATGCTTTCTCTGGAAATGCCACTGTTGGGTACATTGTAATAACATGGGGTGCCATGGGCCGGATCAAGACATGTCAATTTAGACCTATTTCTCTAGCAAGTGCTGGATACTTAGGTTTGTAGCATATTCAGCCTTGTCAAAAAGATTTGGAAAATGCTTTCCTACATGCTCCTCAACAAAACGTGTCCCTGCTTTTCCACTCTCCAGCTTTCCCACCTTTGCGAAACTTTTTGATCCCATATTTGGGTATTTCATTCTTTTCTTTGCCTAATGATATTCTGTGTCAATGGCTTTCACTCATCAGAAATAAACTCATCTAGTCTTGATGTAATTAAAATGCTCTCTGCTTTGTCTACAGAGAGCATACACAATTATACAACTTAAGGCTGACAAACTGAGGAATATCTAGTTGGTATGAAATATATCCCAGCTATTGATAATTCGTACAAAGGGTAATACCAAATCGACCACAGTTATGGTTCTATCTTATCGATGGAATGTATTCGGAAAAGGAAGCCAAACTTGTCCATTTTGAAACTCATAGTTGGTGCAAGCCTAGTCAGGTCTCTCTTTATAACTTACGTGATGGTTGAGTTCAATAAACTTGAGTATTTGTCACTCAGCCCACATCCTTGTTTCTACGTCTGATACCATGGTGATAATTGCCAACAGATCTTTTCCTTGAGAATCAAGCCTGAAGGTTGGCTTTTGCATCAAACTACACATTGCATGGTCATAGCTATGCTCCATATAATATGAAGGATTCTGAAGAAAACTTTAGTTCAATTGACAACCAAAATTCTTGTCGACGTTGATGCAGTAATGCTTACAAATGCCTTACTTGCTATGCCTCTACCGAGGACTTTTCATTTTTTTCAATAACATGTAAGGATCCATTGGATAGATCTAGACATGTACAGAGCCCAGACCTCCTCTTACAAGTGTTAGTCCCCAAGGCACTGGTTACACCGAAGGCGTTTCTATGTTGGACTGAGGCTTGCTGGGTCTGATGCATGTCAGATATCAGGCGGCTGTTATTGCATGCTGTATGGTCGTTGAAATCTAACGGTGCTGGATTTCCCAGGAGGATCACGGATCCCATAGAGTTTAACGCTAACTAATAAGCTCGCAGCACACAGATTGTGCTTTCATAGGTATTAATCTAACAGTGGATGAGAGGGGATTGACAGTAGCCGTGGATGGGGGATGTACTCTGGAGAAAAGTGCAAGCAGCTGTGACATTGATTTTCCTGCTTCAATTTTTGAATGCGAAAAACCCCCAACTGGGTTGTCTCTTTTTGGCGTGCAATAATGTTCTTCGAAAGAATTAGACACTTTGAATCAGATTTGCAGGAAAAGTTTGTGATAATAACACAGAATTGCAGGAAATGTTTGATGGTCTTCAAAAGTCTTTCTGATTTGCATAAAAAATTGTTTGAATGCAAGAAATCCCAAACAATCAAGCTATTGGGGTTTTAAAGACTTTGCATGGATTATTTTTAGCACCAAGTGTATGTTACTTGTCTAAACCCTCCTTTGAAACTTATTATCGGGAAATATAATACAACGGAACTGAATAAATAAGAGCTATATTATTTTTAATTTCCCTTTATTGAGACCTGAATCATGTACATGAATGCCTCTAGAGCCTTGAGAGACAATTAGATTATTCGTTGCTTGTTTGTTCCGTTTAGGCTACTTCTGGAATTAGGGCATTGCAGTTCTTTCGCTCTTCTGTGGAGAAAAACCAAATATCTGTGTTATTTATGTTTAATACGGTTTTCCCCGAGATAATTAATCGATTCATTAGACTGAGAGCTTGAACATAAGGGTTTCTTTTCAGAGGTCTTTATTCAAGTACTTATATGACAGTTTCCCTCAAATCATTTGAATTTGCTTTGCAGGATTTTTTTTACTATTAGGTTATCAACTTTCCACTTCTTGGAGACATAAGAGATCAGCCTACATATGGTAGTTTTTGAGTCCAAAGGGGTTTTCTGGTTTATGGACTTATAAAGCTTGAATATCAAAGACCCTGAGCGAGGAGTATGGTTCTTAGCTTTCTGATTCATGAACCTGGAAAAGCCTCAGTGAAGTCTTTGTATGGCCCTTTAGGGTTTCAGGGTTTTATTACATGGGCTCTTTTAGTGGATATTGATTTGTCTGTTGTGTTCTGTTTTGGGCCAGGTCTTGACCTTTTGGGTTTTTAGTTTTCTTGGTCTATGATATGGAAATCATGTGCTTGAAAGGCTTTAAAGACAATAGCGTTTGAGGGTTTTATTATGTAGGCTCTTAGTGAGTTTTGATTTGTCTGTTGTGCTCTACCATTTTGTGTTTTCAGTTTTTTTGGTCTATGATATGGATTTCATGTGATTGAAAGACCTTAAAAGACAATAAGAGGGTTTTCAGATTATGGTTTTCTATGATGTGAAAATTTGAAGGTTATCATTTGTCTCTTCATAGTTCAAACCCTGAGAAACAATAAGTCAGTTTTTCAGATTGTGGTTTTCTGTGATGTGGAATTTAGGAGGTTTTCTTTCGTTAGTTGTGTTATATTATTGGCCACTTCTTCTGCCTACGGTTTGTCTTTGGCCACTTACGAGCTTGGTTGGCTGCAGTTTTGCTGCTCTTCTATGGATAAATTTCAATCTGCATCATTATTACTGTTTTCACTTCAGTGCATAGATTGGATTCTGATTTCTGATTTGTATGTAGTGTTTCATCCTTTACACTATACACTATACACAGACTGATTTGAATCTCTGTGGATTTTATTTTGTTCAGAAACCTAAAAGCTAAATCCTTCTAATTCCTTAAACGCTGTTGGGTAACAGGGTTTTCAGTATTTCAGAGTTCTGGACAAGTATTTCCAATTACTCTTTTGGATTCAAACTTCCTATGCTTGGTTTCTGTATTTGAAGGTACATTTGAAGTTTGAATTGATGCCAGAGACATTGTACCTGACCACGAACCTGGTTGATAGATACCTTTCCATTGATCCTGTTTCAAGGAGGAATTTACGATTAGTTGGTGTCACTGCTATGCTTTTAGCTTTCAAATAAGAGGAAATTTGGGCTCCATAGGTAGGTTATTGATAGATTGCTTCAACAGGATACAAATTAATTGAGTATTCGTGTTATTGCATTGCGGACCGGGCATATACAAGAATGCAAATAATCACTATGGAAAATATCATGCTCAACAGACTCAAATTCCATCTCACAGTCCCAACTCCATATGTATTCATCGTTCGGTTTTTGAAAGCAGCAGATTCTGATAAAGAGGCAAGCAAGGAAAAAGAGGAACTGAATCCTTTTATAAAGTTTGCTCTGTTTTTTATTAAATTACTTTTTTGGCCCGCTCTAAAAATCTCTTTGGTGTAATTCTCAGATGGAAAATCTGGTATTCATCCTAACTGAACTTAGCTTGCTCCAATATGTGACTATCAAGTTTACTCCATCATTGCTTTCTGCTGGAGCTGTACATGCTGCCCGGTGCACTCTAAAGAAGGAGCCAATCTGGAATGATCTACTTAAACACCACACAGGCTACTCTGAAACAGACATCATGTAAGCTAATATTCCTTATTCTTCATTTAAGAAGATGGAACACAATTTGTTTAGGTGCGTTGAAGTTCTGAAAGTTCTGCATTATTGGGCTTAAAGGACTTTTGGCCCTACTGACAAATTAGGCTTAAAGAACTGACTTCATCATTATTTTATGGACGAGTTTATGTTCTGTGCAGAGAATGTGTTAGGTTGATGGTTACATTTCACGAGAATTTGAGGGAAAATAAACTCAAAGTGGTTCACAAGAAGGACTCTGCACCTAAGTTCGATTCAGTGGCCCTTTTAAGTCCTGCCAAGGTGCCTGCATAGAGAAGAATGATTAGTTAACTCAGTTCTGCCTCCAGGAATGGACGATTGTAGTATCTTTGAGCATAGAGGATGATCTCTCCATTCATCTCTTCTCTTTTGACTAACAACTAAGATACATTTCATATATTCATTATTTTTTGTTGTCAACAACTTAACATTGTGTAAATAGGCTTCAGAGTTACTGGGATTTGAAACCTTGCATACCTTATGCTGCAGCATATATTCCTGCCTTGGAATTATATCCTGGCTTATATTTTCTGTAATTGCCATAATTTTAAGGTTTGCTATTTTTTCTTCTCAGAGGAAGAATGGTATTTGACAAACATTTTATGATCTGATTTTGTCTTCTCTCGAGGATGCTTAATCTGATTTATTTATGTATTCAATAGGTAAAAGGGGAGTTATTATAATTGCTAAAATAATACGCAGCTCATATTTTCCAAGATAATTTTTTGAATGAGTGTTTTTTTCTTGTATCGAACTTTAGATGTTATGTCATTTTTTTTTGGATTCAACTGCATAGTTTTCGACCCGGTCATGCTTAGAAGCACTACTCATAGTTTTCGAGCCAGTCATGCTTATCTCATAGCTTGAAACAACGAATATAACTCTCGAAAAATCATCACATAAGTTGGCCTGCATAATGAGATAATATTTTTCCACACTTTTTGATCTTCTACTCTAGGTTGCATTTTAGTTTTCTTTTTTTGAAAAACCATCACATAAGTTGGCGTGCACACTGAGAGAATTAAAGTTTTTTTTTTGGTTAGTGGTGTAACCTTTTGGAGTCTCATAGGCAAATCTTGGCCTCTTTTTAATTGCTTCTCCTTACATTATGATATATCTTGGGAAACAGTTGCCTCAGTGTCTTGCATAACATGAATTTTTTCCTTCTTGAACTATAGTCATTATTGTCACATCACTATTCGATGGTACACTTTCCCATTTATCCACAAAGCCACTTGCCTCTCCCTTGGGCTTCTCCTGAACACTTCATCTTTTTATCTCTTCCTCTCCCATTGTTTCTCTCCCTCTAATTTCACTTTCTCAATAGATCCCCTTTGGCATTTCCATCGTGCATTTCACGTACGATTGTTTCAGCAGGTAGTTCACCATTGTCTTTGCCTTGGCCTGAAATCAGTCTTTCACCGATCAATGAGTACAATACAGAAGGCTTGTTTTCAACGGCTTTTCTAACTTTGTTTCCCACAGGTTCATCCATGTTTAAACAGCGTCCGCATGAAAGAGGTCCAACTTCATGAATACGCATTGGACCTAATCCATTACTTTGACAACCGCTTTGGTGACCACCCCAGGTTCAGGTATTTTTTGCTCAACCTCATAATGCGTCATCGCAGCCAAGCTATAGCTTCTGTCTTCATGAGACAAAATATCATTCAAAACATTCCAGAAACTATAGGTCTGCTACGGCAACACCTTCAAGATAATCCAAATGATTCCCTCCCACAAAATCTAATGCGGTTTGGAACGACACTTCGGGGAAGAGGGTCTTTCTGGTCAAAAAGTAGAGGTGAAGTTTTCGATATGATTGAACAACTAGGAACACCAAATTTGTTCTTCACTTTAAGTGCTGCAGACACCAAATGGCCGGACCTGCATAATGTGATGCCTGGCACTAGCCTTGTAGATCCTCGTGAAGCACAAATATGGAGGAACCATAACATTGTCTCCAACCCTCATCTTGTTTCTACGTACTTACACCAAAGATTCAAAATATTATGCGAAGAGGTCTTGCAAAATACATGGGAACAACATATTATTCGTATAGGTAAGACTTGTCTCTTTCTTTCTTTTCTCTTCCACAAACCTTCCTCATACTTATTCATCTCTTTCTAGGTATGAATGGCAACATAGAGGATCTGTGCATGTACATGGGCTCCTTTAGCACCTTGGGAACTACTTCGACCTGCACGCAATTGGGTCCATAATGATGTTCCTCTCTCTTTGCATGAACTTGGTTCGTCTTTCATTGATATGTGCAAGACCACATCCAGCTATCCCTTTCCAGATGCAAAATTCCACATTCTAGCACTACACCTCTCTGTAGAACAGGGTTTTGATACAATACTCTATCATTACAAGCAAGGAATGGTTTCAAACCCTCTGAAATTTATTATCCAAGGTACTGCAAGCACAGACAAATATTACCTCATAAACAATATCCACTCCGCATTGTCCTCAGCATACCTCGAACAACCATCTCCTGTCCTAGTTCTTGCTCCTACAAGAGTGGCCGCATTCAACATTTCCGCATCAACTATACATGTCGCATTGCGCATTCCAACAACAAAGGAAATAAAACCGCTCGAAGGCATGTTGCTTTCCTCTCTTCAACAATCCCTACAAAATGTTGTTCATTACATTTTCATTGACGAGATGAGCTTCATAGGCCCCAAACTCCTCGCCAAAATCAACTTCCGTCTTCGTGACGCCTTCCCTCACTTTAAATCATCCGCTTTTGGTAACAAATCCATCATTCTTATTGGTGACCTTGGCCAACTCCCTCCTGTCACAGACGTTCCACTCTATGCTGACCACTCTTATGGAACAAACATGTGGTTTAGCTTAACAACATGTATCACGCTTACTACAATCTTTAGGCAACAAGGTTTGGATAATGCCCAAATTTATTTTCGACAGCTATTGCTAAATATCAGAGATGGAATCTCGTTGATCGAAGACTGAAAAACACTTATCCAACGAACAGACTCCCATATATCTAGCATTGACATTGCACCTTTCATTCTAGCTCCACATTTGTTCGTAAGAAATGAACTTGTCGATCAACAATCTCAGCATGTTGAAATCCCTCAACACTCCAATAGCGCGCTCTAATGCCGAGCTCACCAAGCTCAATAATTCAGAGAAACATGATAAAGAACAACTAGAACAAATAATTTTCCTATGTAAACAACAAAAGGTTATGCTCACCGCAAATTTATGGGTTGAAGCTGGCCTTGTGAATAGCTCCATTGGCACTATTGTCGACATCGTCTACGCCCCTTCTTCGTCTCCTCCAGCTCTTCCACTTTTTGTTGTCATCAACTTCGACAAATAAAATGGCCCTCCTTGGAATCCACATAGCCCCACCCATGTTCCTGTACCCCCAATCTCTAGAGGCTAGAGGAAACTGCAAACAATTTCCTTTAAAAATGGCCTGGGCACTTACAATCCACAAATCTCAAGGCCTTACTTTACCTAAGGCAACTGTGGATATAGGTTCTTCAGAACGACCTAGCCTTACGTGCACCGCAATGTCAAGAGTCCCCTCCCTAAAAGACTTGCACATTTCACCTCCCTTCTCTTTCGAACGTTACTCCAGAATGTCCCTATCCCGTCACCTCCTCAAAAGAAAGGAAGAGGAATCACAATTAAAAAGTCTTCACTTCCCTGCTTTGTAATATAAGGTGCCCCAGTCCTTTTCCCCCCTCTTCCTACCGACATATTCATTCAAAATGTCATTCCCCGTTCACTTCATCTTGTACTTGTAGTTTTTCCATACTTCATAGATATATAAAGATACTTTGAATGCTGCTCTTTTGTCGCTTCTTTGTTTCTCTCTCCTCTCAATTTAAAAAAAAATGTGCTTCCCCTCGGATCCCTTTCGGCGTCCACATCACATGGTCTGTCGCGCAATTGCTAGTTTATAGTATTTGCAGCCTTGAAAAGATTTGGAAATATCTTCCCTACACGCTCCTCTATTAACCGTTTTCCTGCTTGTAAATACTTCCAATTTTTCCAACGTTGTAGAACCTTCTCGTCACATGTTGGGTTTTACACTCTTCAGTTCGGACAATGTATCTTGCATCAGCAGCATACACTTATTAGAAATAAAGCATCCAGTCATGATGCGATTATAATGCTCTCTGCTTTATCTACATCAAGCAAAGACAGCTATACAACTTGATACTGAAAACAACAAATACGGGGAAGGAATCTCTGAAACTCATGAATATCTAGTTGATGCACATTATCTCCCACCTAAAAGACTAATACCAAATTAGCCTTAGTTAAAATTTTATTCAATTTAATTTTCCGCCCAGACTCGTGTTGCATGTGCTGAAATTCACAAGCCATGTCCAAAATTGCTAAAATTTAACAAATATCCAGAACGCCAAAAAATGTAATACATGCCAGTCATAATTCAGTCATCTGTTACCCAAATATTTCATTTCATAAATTGCTAGTATAATCAGATATCGTACTTGTCAATAGATATGGCTTCTGCCAGATGAGTCGTCCTATCTTGGATGTATGAACCTTTTCCTTGGATGACCCAACCCTTCTCTCGACTATACAAACTGATACTGAGAACATCAAATAAGGAGGATTCTCTGAAACTGAGGAATATCTAGTTGATGCACATTATCTCTCACCTAAAGGGGCATTACGCATGATTGTATCTGATTGAATTTTCAGCCAAGACTCGGGTTGAAAATTACTCTAATTCACAAGCAATGTCTGAAACTGCTAAAAGTTAACGGATATCCAAACACTGCCAAAAATCATGATCCATGTCAAACCCACTAAAAAATCATCCAACTTAAAACAGTTGTAACTCAGCCATTTGTTACCTAAATATTTCGTATCATAGATTGCTAATACACTCAGATTTTGTACTTGTCAATAGATAAGGCCTCACCAGACGAGTCATCCTTTCCCGGACGTATGAACCTCGTCCTTGGACGACACAATCCCTCCCTTGACTGGCCTGAGCCTGTCATATGGGTCCTTCATTGGACAAGACGGATCGGAATTACCTAACACGGCCCCTCTTAACTCAAATAAGCCTTCTTCTTTCCCAAACAAATCCTTCTTTAAATTGGAGGAATTTCAAATGCCAATAAACCTCTCATGCGACCTTGTCCCTCCATGAGATGGATTTGGAGATGTCAGATGGATCTAGAGTTGGACGCCCCTGGAGTGTCATATGGCCCTCTACTCAACATGGAGGGAATTCTATTGCTATTGAACAAACTTTTCTCCCCAAACAACCATTTTGGCTTTGCCCCCTCAAAATGAGTTTTGTAGTTTCCAAACTTTTGCGAACTTCTTTTCACTTCTCTAGACCTGAGTAATATCATGCCACCTCTGTGTCCATATTTTTATAGAAGGAAGTGGAATCGTCATCCTCAAACACATCCCCCATTTCCCATGTTGACATGCATGTTTTCAAAGCGCAACATGCCTTGTCCGGTGGATCATTTCATATTGCTCTCATCATGTTATTCGAAACTTTGACAGAAATTCTCCTAGAAATTGCGAGAACATATTATTTTCGCAAATCATGTTGTTGCTTGCCAATCCAAGTGGGAGCTAACTGTGGGTCAAAAGAGGGAAGCAAAGACTAAGAAACAGATGAAGGCAAGACGAGCGGACAGCCAAAATGACAGCATTTGAACAGAAAATCAAGAAGCTTAAGTCAGACAATAGGCTGCTGGTGAAAGAGTTATTCTCATCACAGCAGGAGTTGAGAAAGTTTTCATCGTCCCCTGTCCAGACTTCGAGATTTCACCCATCACCTACTTCAACACTCTGTAGTCTGTCCTACGGGCTTGCATAGTCTTTTGAGATGAGTTGTTCTAGAGTACATCATCTCCTAGTCCCTATTCTAGTGCTCGTCAACAATGACTACTCATCTTAATGGAAGTGATAGATGAAGTATACCAATCTAATTTATGTATTAAGCCAGGCAAAAAATAAAGGAATATTAAAGAGTTGTCTTACTCTTAAGAGAAGGATGTATGAAAATGTGTTGTTGATTAGTTGGTTCCTATATGCACCCAAATATTTTTTATTCATGATTCAATATTTTTGTCTGTTGATGATGATTTAGAATGTGGCAGAATTGAGTCATGCATAACTTTAAGAATATTAAAGTAATATGTCTTAAGAGAAGGATGTATGAGAATGTGTTGTTGATTAGTTGCTTTCTATATGCACCCAAAAAATTTCAATTCACGATGCAATATTTTTGTCTGCTGAAAGATGCAAGAGAAAGATGACTTTTGACCCACATTGTCATATTCTAGGTGTCATTCTGCATAATAACTTGACCCCCGCAAGCCAATGTTGCTTCGACCTCATCTTAATTTGGGCTAAATTTATGTTATCATTCTTGCATCTACATTTGTGTTCCCCCCATTGTCATTTTGACCCTTTCTTCCTTTTAACTTTTCCTTTTGGAGTGGTACAACTGCCGATGGTAGTTGCACAAATGCCTTGGTGGTCATGAACTGCAAATCAGTGGCTATACATCAACTTTATCTAAGAAAAATGAAAACACAGTGAAAGCGAAGGGTCATGGATATCTCTACAACTTCAATTCACTTCCCTACCCCTTTGAAAATGACACATCTAGTTTCATACCCTCCTAGATCTATGAATAAAAGCATGCTAGAGGTCATGGGGGATTGAAAAAATAAGTCTGCAGCCTATCCCTTCCTATTGTCACAATCATACGGCTCTGTTCAACTGCTATACTGCCAGTTTCATTGATATATCTGTCATATTATCTTCCTATTAGCAATTTGAGAGGAGTCTTAATCTTCTAGGTTGCCTTCTTGATATTTGGAGTGATTTTAGCACATAAGACCTGGTATACATCTGTTGGCTAACATCATACATTTAAAGATACATTGCTTTCTTGGAAATCGGTTGTTGCCAAGTTGTGAGTGCATGTTTTGCAGTTTGGTTTTGTGTTATTTTTCCTATTTGCATTCCAAAAAAAAAAACTAAAAAGAGCAAGTACAGCACTTTCCCCTCTTGTCATTTCCACAGTAGATCGTAGACTGCTGCTTGTTTGAAAGAAGCGGGATTAGATTAACCACATACTTGTTTGTCTTTCTACTTTCTTGTTTGTCTTATCTAAAAAGCATTCATATGTGAGTAGTTCTATGTTTGCTTTCTATTATTTTTACGTTGTTTGGTTAGTTTAGGCCTTACCTTTTTGCACATCGCAAAGATACTTTAAGCACTTGCTACCATTCCCATTGTCCTAAACTAACTGCCTTGTCCCAGCTGTGCTTTGGTAGGGTTTTTCCTGGTATTTCTTTCCATTCTTAGTCCTACCGTGTCACTCTTAAGCTTGCCTTCCAACCTAGTCTTTGGTAGGGTTTGCCTAGAGTCATTCTCCAGTTTGTCAACCTATCTGTACCAATTATTTTATAAATATTCCCAGTCAACAAACCTACCAAAGGCAACGGCCCCTCAAAACCGGTCAGTTCCCCCCAAGTGAGGAAACTTGGTCTTGCCAACAAGATTGCTATTGAAGATAGTGTTCAACAACTTTTCCCTTCAATCTACTCCTATCCCACAGTTCCACCCCTCAACAAAAAAGCTAGAGGTTGCCAGCCAATATTCAGATCAAAGAGACCATGAGCAGAAAAACCAACAACAAAACCATTGAGCTAATAATTTTTCCATCCCATCCTTTGGAAAACAATATATTAGGTTGACCTTGTAGTTTTCCTTGCATACAAATCTAGTGAACCTGACATGAAATAGGTTCATCAACCCCCTTAGCACCATCTTTCTCATTCTACCTATTCAACTTGTCCTTTGAAGGTATCTTACTTCATCTACAATATTTTCCATCCTTTGCCCGCTCATTTCTTTGCCTCTCCGACCTAATCTTCGGAAGGTTGGGTAAGGTCATAGTTTTAAAAATCGCAATTAATCGGAAGTTTATCGCGATTAATCATTTTTGGCAAGTAAAACAATTAAAAGTTCCAAAATCATGATTCTTGGCTTTTCGATTAACCGGCGATTTTTGGCGATACAAAACCCTCCAAAATCGCAGAAAATCGTCGCTGAACTCGTGGAAAATCATCAGTGAAAACGTGGCTTATGTTTTAATGCGAAAAAAGACCAAAACGATTTGTTTTTTCTCCTATTTTCTTCTACTCGAATTGTTTTTTGCTTCTGCGACTTGTATTTCCTCCATTTTGACTCACGTAGGAGGGCATTCGACGTGGTTTTGTGGGCATTCAACCATGGTTTCGAGGGCACGTAAATACACAGTGCATTTGCCGTGGTTTCCAGATCTATTTTCTAGCAACTCGTGGCCATTTTGTGGCCAGTTCGTGGCCCTAGCAGGGTAAATATTACAGCATTTATTTAATATATTAATTCGTTTTAATAGTTAATACTTAATACTTAATACTTATAGTTATTATTTACTTCGTGGCCAGTGTGTGGCCTGTAACTTTACACTTAATAGTTAATACTTAATATTAGTTATATAACATATTAATTCGTTTTGATGTTTTGTATATATTTTAATAATTAATATATTACAATCTTTTTTAATAGTTATAGTATATACAAATTATACAGTATACTGTACATTGTATACATTTATATAAAATACATTATTTAATTTTATACAATCTATAACATACACTATAAATTTAATTTTATACGTTTTGTATATACTATACATTATTATAAATTTATAGTTAACTGTATAGTATACAATATAAAATTATAATAGTATACTGCATAACAATTTAACATTTACCATCATTTAACATTATAATAGACTAATAGTATACTAGTATACAGTATAATAGAATACCATATACTGTACACTGTACACAGTCACTTCTCGCATCATTTAACATTGTTTTTTAATTTTAATTTAAGTATATTTTATGAATTTAAATGTTTTTAAAAGTAGCGATATATTGCCGATTAATGCCGATAAATTGTCGATTCTCGATTTCTGAGTCAAAATTTGGTGTGCCGATTAATCGCCAATAACGATTTTTGAACTATGGGTAAGGTCAACTTGTTACTTTTCCTTGCATACATTTCCCAAAAGTGGAGTTGTTCCCAATCGTCATAACCCTTCCGAAGGAATATGATATAGAATGGTGGTTCCCCTAATCTTGATATCATCATCCATATCATGGCAATGTAGTTCATTTCATGCTTGTGACGCTTGTTCATCATAAACAATAGTTGTATCGTACCTCATGAAGCTAAGGGAAAAAGACTATTCTCATTTCATTATGTGTTCGATATGGTGTGTGATGATTACCTATACTACAATGTGCAAATGTTCATTTCATATGATATAATATTGTGTCTAAACTTTCTAGCCCTACAATGTCAAAAAAGCTAGTTGTAAGTTACTCAACAACAAGCAGCAGATTATGTGGGGTGTTTCCTTCCTATAGCAAAGTTCTTTTAAACTTTAACGAGGTCATTTGCTCAAGATTTGTCTCCTCTTCGTCACAAGACATCATACATTCCATCCACAAATTTGGGAATAACTCAAACCTAAATAGTTGTAGGACCATCATGATAGGGCACACATTTGTCAAACTTTACGACGCAATGTTGGACGTGAAGTTTTTTGAGAACTTGGAGAATGGTACAGTCAACGAGGAAGTCAGCTTCAAGACAGAATTTTAGACTATTAACAATATTGTTACACTTCAAGCTATTATCGAGGAGGCTCCTCAACTATCTTCCAATATCTTTTTTCGTTTCTCAACTTAAACAAGGCCTTTATCTCTATCCAAAGACATCTGTGTTTTTTGAAGTCGCAGGATATTGGTATATCAGTGACCAATTACTCTATCCTGCTTCGTCAGATATGGATATGGCCACAATGAATCATGTTTCAGGCTAATGAATCAATGCTAGAGGAATGACTCCCACAGATATATAGCGAGGGGTGCTTCCCAATGAGAAGATATGAAATCAGCGGCAAATCAAGCCCTCTATATATATATATATGGATGACAATACCAACCGAGAGATCTGATTGGTGTCTGTTGGCCAAAGACCAGTACACCAGAATAGATTCAGACGGGTTTAGAATGCATTAATTCGCATTATCGCATCATGAAACTCTATGAGATGGTTATTGGCCATTTGTGGAATCCCCATGGTCTCTCAAACTTTTTTAAGAGTGCCATCAAAGTAACATAGGTGCCTTCTCTCACTGACTCTTTTCAATATCAAGTTCTCGTTGGTATACTACTTTGCGCATAATATTGTGTCCCTCTCTCCTAATGCTTTGCAAAGATAACTTAATGCCCTTGCTAGGTTTTGTGTCATTCACTAGCTTCTAGTTAACATTAGTAGAACTATAAAGGATGTTGTTTCTAGGGTCTTGAACACCTCCAAAGATGATGTTTCTATGCTTCATTTTTCCTATAAAGGACCTCTAGAGTCTAGACATTACAACTTTTTACACATGCTTGGGATTTCAGTTCCCTAGAGCTTCTTTTAATCTAAAGTCAACCTCCTGGTCACATCTCTACAAGGAAGATGTTTTCTATTATATTTCTAGGATATCCCTTGTTCTTTTCAATACAATCATTATACCTACAATTCTATATGGATTTATGGTTTTGTCCTCTATCCTGGGAGTAATCAATTGAACTCATAAAGGGAAGGTTAAACTCTTATGCTTCAGCATATGACTCATTGCAAATGAATGGTTCGTCAATGTATTGTCCAAGTTAAGTTTGGTATTCAGCCCCTGCACCTTGAGAATAACTTCCTAACTACTTTTTATAATCACAGGCTTGGATCCTTAGGTGATTCAAACTCTTGCAGTGCTAAGTAACGATATTTTGAAGAAAACAAAACTTCAGCAAGGTTTGCCTCCTTGGGTGCCATTGGGTCAATATTCATGGATTTTTGAGACCATTTTGTTACATTTTGTTCCTCTATGTGTACTACTACTAGAGAGCCCCGGTCCTTTTGCTCTCATTCAAGATGTGGTTTCAACTCCCATACCCATTTCCGGTATGCCCATATGCGGTTATGTTTCCACTCGGGGGTAAGTTTCCTAGTGTAATTGCAGATTATCATCTTGTGGGACTATCTTGCAAGTTGTGGGATTCTTGCTACTCGAGGGAGACCTCCATGGAGCTAATATTTAAGGATAATCTGTGCTGGTGAACTACCTGCCACAATCTACTCTAATGGTAGGATGATACTAGCTATTCTATCTTTTATATTTCATAGTTTATTTTGACCCTAGAGCAGAGGGAATGCATAAGATTTCAGCCTACAGCTACTATTTTAACGATGATACATGTGCAGATAGACGGTCTGAGACTAATCTCCAATATGTGTGAAATACAGATGTAAATTTGCACACTAGAAGATTTCCATAAGAGTTGCTTGCATGATCCAGCTAGAATGCATTCACAACGGTGTTTTCCATGCTTCATTCACAATGATAATGAATTCCTGCAAGATACATAATAAATCAGACAGCAATATACTTGCTAGAAAAGATTATCATGTTCAATAAGATTGCAAGGTCACATCATACAGGGGAATTGCCTGATAACGCAAGAAACTGAAATTTTATTGCTTCATTGGATCCATGTGCATGTTCACATCTATTACAAGGTAAGAAGCAAGTTTCACAGCTTATGCAAGGATTTCACTATTAGAAGTTTGAAACATTTTGGCTTCTAACCTAAGAAATTTTGACAGAGCTTTCTTACCCATAAAAACATATTTGCTTGTATAGCATGTTAAGTGCAACACTGCAGCTTAGCCTAGAACTATTGAGTTTGGAGAAGAGATTCCTGTTCCAAATAGAATTCCCGAATTTTGTCCAGAATTCAACCACCTGTAAGTAGGCATTAATGATTGTGTTTTGGGATTGTGAATGCATAATATATTTAGTATGTTTTCTAAAGCACTTCGGACACTGTCCAGGTCATCTTCTGCATGCAGAGATTGCAATTATGACCATGTTTCGTAATTGCAAAGATCCCAGACTGCCAGGGTGATAAAGCTCTGTCTCATAAACCCGTCCACGTTTTCTGTAAAAATGTCAATCAATGTCTGATAAAGATCCAGAGTGTATTGAGATGCTCATGCATTCTTGATTGGTCAATCACGATTCCAACGAGTACCAGTTTTGTGCGATTTCGCTGAGCAATGCAAAAGTTATGGCCTTCTGAGTGCGAGTATGATGCCTTGCCCCATGGCATGTGTTAATATATTAGTACATCTTTGACGGGAATGAGCATGTTTTTGACAGGATGCTGAATATGTTGACTAGTGATCTGGAACTCATCTGAACCTCATTAAATGGACATAATGACATCTTAGTTTATGTGAGCATAGAGGACGTCAAAGCTCATATAAACAGGTAAGGTCCAATTCTATCTTGACTACGGAGCCCGGAGTCACTAATTTGTGGCCGTTTGAAGTTGCTCTGAGACCAAACGTTGCAAGTTTTCCTCAGTGCAGTCACTTTTTTTGTATGTGATTGAAAAGTCCTAGGCTCCTTCGGCAAAATTTGATTTTGGATGTCCCATGTGATTAGTGCTGTCTTGACCAAATGATATTTTAATGAATCGTAATTGTTCGCGCATCTTTGTGGTCTACTTGAGCCACAGCTAATGTTTTTGGAATGCCTTAACAAAAAGAATTTTAACATTAAGCCGGATCGGCTAGAAAGTTTATTTCCAGTCTGAAATTTTTAGCTTGAAATCAGAAGTTTGCCTTCGGATTTACAAGACCTTCTGTCGCCCGATTCGTTGCAAATGTTCGCGCCTTATTGGGCCCAGATGTTACTGTAGTGTCTCTATTCAAATGCCTAAGTGACTTATTTCGTACGGTTCTGTTCAGTTTTAAGTTTTAAACATAGTTGCGATGGATACGGATACGGATGTAAATATGGAGATGTTCCTCAGATATGGCCGGATACGGCTAAATTTTAATGCCCACCGTGTACTATGGTCTCAGTTCGTCATAATATATAGCATTTAAAGTAAGAATCTATTAATAATAATTATCGGCCGAACCGGCCGGGTCGCGCCTTTCTGTCCCACACTTATACGGATGAGACCTTAAGCATTACTTAGCAAATTTTCACGACTTTTCCTGGACCGACCTAGAAGCCTTCTTGAACCTTTCAGTATTCGCATGGATCTAAAGACTTAGTGTCTTCCTCTTGTGACAGGCCAGTTAGACAAATACGACGAAACCCTAAGAAACATGAAGTAGGGTAGGCCAAAAGAAACAGATCAAAATTGAATTGCATGTTGATCAAAATGTAGCCAATGGGGGTGAAAGTTTGAAGTAAATGAACAACTTATTGGCGACTTCAGCTGGAGATACCTTTGAGCAACGCGAGCAACTTGAAGGCAAAAAGCAAAAAGCCTTTAAGCAAAAAACAAAAAAGCATGGAGTATGTTTGATAGCCCCTCAGCTCAAAAAGATCTGAATTTTTTTAAAAGGGGTAGTCCCAGATTTCATGGGTGAAACATCCGTGGGGACACTAGTTGACCTGTGTTTGCTGGACATTCTTTTCCAGGAGCTTGATCAAACTGCAAAGCAGTGCACAGACTGAGATCCCAATATCTCTGGTTTTGTGTCTTGTTTATTGGACTTGGGGGTCAAGCAAAGAGAAACAAAAACAAAAAACAGTACAAAGTGCATAAGAAACGAAAAGGAACTGGAAAATCTTAATTAATATGTACACACAGGATTTACCCTGCTATCTCAGTTCTTAGTAGTAGCGTTTGAGATAGCTGCCCATTGAAAGGAATCTGGTAATTCAATTCACCATCCAACTGGTAGGCAGTCGGATAAGCATTGCTATCCATTCCGGCAGTTCTCTTGATCATGAACGGGCCACTTTCCAAATGTGAATCAAATTTGCCAGTGCATGCCCTTCGGTTTGTACACAATCTTGCATCCCACAAGAGTACCTAGTATCCAGATCTCGCAACTATCTTGTCTCTAATCTTTCTTGTCGAATACTCTTTTTAACCTTCAATGCTTTATGCCTTCTCAATTGCCTGGGCTGCCACTTGGGTACACATGTTTCTTGTAATTCGAATCAACTCTGCATAACTCTGATTATTCAAGGGTTCAAACTTAGCTATGTAACATCTGTCTATGGCCTTAGATAATTGCAATGCAGGTAATTCGATAGTGATATGGGTATTTACTGCATCCTTGTCCCATACAGCAAGCTTGAAAAGGAGAGCATACCTATTGCTTTCTTTGGTCGTAATCCTGTCTAGCCCATAGTGCATCATTTGAGTCTCTGTGTGCCAAGTCCTCTGATTTTCATCAAGAGTCCTCCTGATGATTCTTAGTAGATTCTTGTTTGTAGACTCAGCTTGGCCATTACCTTGAGGGTAATAGTTTGATGAAGCGCTGAGATAGACACGATTTTTTACAGCCCACTCAGTGATCTTTGTACCAAGGAATGCCAATGCATTATCTGATATGATAGTGGCAGGGGTGCCAAACCTCGTGACTATCTCTTCATAGAAATCTAAGATATTAGATTCATTTGCCTCCTTGAGTGCCACTGCTTCAGTCCACTTGGTGAAATAGTCTAATGCTGTTAGTATCCACTTGTGGCCCTTGACTTGAATTAGGATTGATAACCCCGATGAATTCCAATCCCCCTTGCATGAATGGCTGATCCACTGAAATTGGATGAAGGGGCAGCACTGCTAACCTTTCTTTCCTCGTGAAGAATGCACATCTCTTGCATTTTTTGACCCATGAATAGCAATCATTGAACACAGTAGGCCAATAGTAACCAGCTTTCATGATTTTTAGAGCTGTTACTCATGGAGCAAAGTGGCCTCCTGCTTCCCTGTCATGGAACTCGTGTAAGATCTTCTCAATTTGACCTATTCTAATGCATCTTAATAGAACACCATTGATGTCCTTCTTGAACAAAACTCCATCAACAAGCACATATGGAATGGCTTGTAATCTAAAGTATCTCCTCTTTGCTTTGCTCACTTTTGGGGGGCAGAAGCCTGTCTGGAGGTAATGCACCAAATCTTGAGTCCAACATGGGACGGGTGTATCACCAGCTGGTTGTTCTTGATCATTCTGTAGTAGCAGGACAGCATCCTCTTCACTTTTTGACTTGTCTGATTATTTGGAAGCGAGCTTCTCACACAAACCTTTGCCACGAACCAGCTTGGTCACTTTGATTTCAATATCATATTCCATTACCCGAGTGATCCAACCTGCTCTCTTCTCATTTAAATCCTTATTTAGGAGAAAGTCCTTGACACCAGCATGAGACACCAGCAGTTGAATTTTATTGTTTGAGACCAAATGTCTGAACTTCTTCAAGCTCCTGATGACAGCAAGGACATGCTTCTCGATGAAAGAATACTTTATTTCGTAATCTTCCAAGGTTTGACTGAAGAATGCTATGGGCTGTTCTGAACCTTCTCTGTTCAGCTGTGTCAAGATAGCTGAGATTGTATCTGATCCTCCAAATGCATACAACATGAAGTCTTTTGAGAAATCTGGGTTGATGAGAGTTGGAGCTTGTGATATTGCATGCTTGATGTCCTCAAAACTCTCTTTGCCCTCTGCTGTCCATTTGAATGCCAAACTGTTCTTCAACATCATAGTTAGAGGCTTCACAAGAGTGACAAAATTAGGCACAAATCTACAGACAAAGTTTATCCTTCCTAAGAAGCTTTGGAGAGATTTCTTGTGGTGTGGCAATGAAAGCATTCGGATGGCTTCAACCCTTTCAGGATCAATTGTTAGCCCTTCCTTAGAGACAATGTGGCCCAACAGTTTGCCTTCGTGTGCCAAGAATACACACTTCTTTGGATTCAAAGACACTCCAAACCTCCTACACCTCTGAAACACTTGTCTGAGGTGAAAGAGATGGTCTGCTACATTCTTTGAGAAGATAGTGATATCATCTAGATATACCAGCACTATCTTGTTGATCAAGCCTTTGAACACCATATCCATAGCTCGCTGAAATGTTGCTCCGGCATTTGACAGTCCAAATAGCATCTTCTTGTAAGCATATGTGCCCCATTTTATAGTGAAGGCCATTTTGAATTGGTCTTCTTCTTTCACCAATATCTGATTATAGCCTGAATATCCATCTAGCAATGAAAACCTTTCTGAACCAGCTACAACCTACAATATTTGTTCCATTGATGGAAGCAGATAATGATCTTTGAGTGATGCTCTATTTAGATCACGAAAGTCCACACACAATCTTATTTCTCCATTTCTCTTTCTTACTGGCACCAAGTTTGCAACCCAACTTGAGTGTTTGATGGGGAAGATGATACTAGCCTCAATGAGTTTGCTTAACTCTTTTCTCATAAGAGGCTCGATATGAGGATTTACTGGCCTTTGCTTTTGCCTGATAGGCTTGGATTCTGGATCCAACTCAATAGTATGTTGTGCCAACTTTGGGTTGAAACCTCTTAAATCTTTGTAAGTCCAAGCGAAGACATCAGGGAACTCTTGACAAAGCCGAACAAAATCAGATTTCTCTTGTGGAGTACTTACTTTGCCAATTTGTAATGTCTTGCCTTCATCTATTAAGATAGGCTCTGAATCTTCACCCTTTACTTGAATGTTCGCTTTCTCCTTCTGGAACTGATCATTCGGGTTGAAGATTGACTCCAGCGTTATGAGGCCTTTTGGCAGTTTGTTAGTCCTCAGCTGCACCACTTGGTCACCATACTGCTGCTCCAGCTTGTCCTGATTTCTCATGGAGAACTCAGCCTCTTCTTGCAGGAAATTGACAATCTGCTAATAATTCTCGAAGACTTGCCGACTTGTGTTGTTATCCGGAACAGCTGGTCTCACTACCACTTTGATATGAGGCTGAGTTTTCTCACTTTTGATACTTTCTACAACATCAAACGCAGCCCCAACTGCAGCCAGTCTGTCAGCGGCTTCATTTTTTTTTCTTGGGATGGAAATGATGCTAAAAGCTTCAAAATCTTCAATAAGATCCCATACCCGATTTTTGTAGTTCTTCAACAGATCATTCTTGGCAGCATTTTTTCCTTTGACTTGGTTTATGATCAGCTCACTATCACCAAACACTTGTAAATTCCTGATGCATTTCTTCTTTGCCCAGTGCAGTCCATGAATTAAGGCTTCATACTCAGCTGTGTTGTTTGAACAAGAAAACTGGAAACGGAAGGCTGAGTAATACCTTATACCTTGCGGTGAAATGAGCATAGCTCCTCCTCCTGCACCTTGTCTACTCCTTGACCCATCAAAGAACAATTGCCATACTTCATTCTTGTCCTTATGATCTGGCTTGGTGATGCTGGGAATAGGTTGACTTTCTTCATGTATGCAATAGACTCCTAGCTCGGATTCTTCTATTTCTTGATAGGGATCAAAATCATGCACCTTGCTTGCCCATTCATCAAGAGTCAAATCTAGTATGCTTCCAATCTTGGTGTCAACTTCGTAAGTGCTTGGATAATCTTCTTGATCAAACGCTGAGCAATTGGCATTGATTTGGCTTGGAGTGTAAGGCTCAATGTGAAAGTTTGCAATAGGTTCAGACCTAATTGTGGCTTTGGTTCCATATCTTGTTCAGAACAACATGTGCGACCAATCCGCCGAAAGATAGCCTCCGATTTTAGCAGTGAAGTCTCTTGACAAGCATAATGCAAAGAGTGGTGGTAGGTCTATGACCGACACATCTTGCAACACTACTACATTGGGACATGCGTGCAGTGTGAGGCTCAAACCTTTGATTACTCCAACCGTTGTCACTGCTGTCCCGTCTAATTGCACTACACCCTTGGAGATGACTTCATATTGGAGTCCTAACTGATCAGCTATTTGCTTGGGCATCACTGAACTACTGGCCCCAGAATCGATCATGCAATTATGCACCAACTTATCTCCTATGATCAATGAAACATAAAATGGAGGGGGCTTCAACATTTTACCTTGCTGTCCTCCAAGATTCCCTTCAGGCTGGGTAGCATTTGTGAGTACCTCCTCTTGCATCTGGACATGGTGATTTGAAGTTGACCAGTCCTTCATGGCAGCTTGTAGCAAATCTCTTTGGCCTGGGATGGATAGTGATTGCCACATTGATATGTTGACATTTGTCTTCTTCATCTGATCAATGATGTTGAATGGAGATGAAGTATCCCTCTGCTTTCCCTTGGCCTGCACATTCATTCCTTGCAAATGAGCAGCAGCAACTGGCATCTAAGTTGGTTTAGGAGCTGGTATGGATGCTCCTTGCATGTTTGGAGCTACAGTTTGTCTGCCAGCGGCTTGTGGAGTACTTGAAGCCAATGGCTGTTCTTCACCCAAATTTCTCCTCTTTGACCTTGTGTTGGCTGCAACACTCTGAGAGGGCATTTGATTCATACCACAGAAATCTTCAGCCTGCCAATTGACAAGAGTAGTTTCGTTCGGAGATGCTCCTTGCTGAGGTGCTTCCTGCTGCTGATCTCCTTCGTGGCCGGACTCTTGCGACCCACCAATGGTTTGCACCATTAGAGCCTGATTTAATGCACCGTTAAAGCACATTGATTGGTTATGTGGCTGACTGCACGGGAAACACCAATCATACTCTTGGGCCATGTTATTTTGGACTGGCACCAAAGCTCTGGATGCAGATGCAACATTGGGGTTGTAGGGCTGAAATGGTCTGTTGGCAGGAGGCCTTGCTTGATTCTGATTTGCAGCTGGATTGGGTGGTCTTTGAGGTTGACATGGTTGCCTATTTGGTTGAGCTTGAGGCTGATAGGAAGGTCTAAAATTTTGAGCTTGCTGTCTCTTAAGTGTGACCAGCTCATTACCTAAATTTTGCAATTGTTTCATAACTTCCTGAAGCTCATTTGGGGCACTTGGAGATGAAGTGGAAGCTTCATTTGAACTTTGACTTCTAGGAGTGGGAATAGGAGCTAAGACAGGTGCTTGACTAGTACTTGGGCTCTCCAAACTTGGGTATAATGGCATTGGGGGCCTGGGAGCCAGTTTACCAGCTTGAATAAGACAATTTTCAGCCCTAATGGCAATGCTATAAGAAGCAGGTAAGGTTGTGCCTCCCATAGATTGAATTAACATAGAAATATCAAAATTCAAAGCTTTACGATAGTATAGAAAAGCACCTTCTGCTGTTGGCCTGACTGCCACTGGAATCCTATCCCAAGACCTTTGAAATCTGAAGTTGAAGTCAGTCAGCTGCTCATTGGGAGCTCTCTTGATAGTTGTTAATTGTTCTAGAAGAGACAAGTTGTCTCCCTTCTCTCCAAACTGCTCATGGAGAACTATGCATAACTGATTCCAATTCGTGATAGAACCAGCTTCAAGGCTTCTGAACCATTGCAATGCCTTCCCTTTGAACGATGATGCCAGCAGTTTGACAGCCACATCCATTTCATTTACCTCATGGATTGCACAGACGTTAGCAATGTCTTTGACATGATCACCAGGAGTGGTATGATTTTCTCCAGTGAAAAATGGAATATTCTTCAATGCTGCAATTGGAACTGGATTCTGTGCATTGAGGGCAAGTGGGCTGCTGCCAGTGAAATTGACGAAGGGATTTAGTGGTTGCGCCATTCTGATTGGCCTGAGAACCCTTGTTGATGCGAGAAAAGGTCTACCAGGTGGAGGTGTAGACAAAGTTCGATTAGGTGGAGATGCAGATCTTTGAGCTCTTCTTCCCCTTCTTTCTCTGCCTGGAGATAAATGCAGATAAACAAACAGTCCTTCCTCCCTAGTTCTTGATCTGGTCTGTATTCTTCTCATAAATTCACCAGGCTTAGACTGCTGAAACCAGCGGATTATGCCTCTTTTGGAGTCGCCAGATGTGCGATTTTAAAGCTCCTTCAGAGCTGGAACTTACAACAAGTGCACATCAATCTTGTTGCAATGAAAGTGAAGACCTCTAAGGTCCCACCGGGCGTGCCAGAACTGTTATCACCGAATCACAGCACCCCTAGATGTTGATCAGGTTTCTAGTTTGATCACTCTAAGCATCCAGTGTGATTGGATAACATGGGTACTATCTCCAAGTTGTGGGACTTGCTACTTGAGATAGACCTCCAGAGAAAGCTGGTTCTTACTCCTAAACTACTTGCCACAATCTACTCTAATGCAGGAGAAACTAGCTATTCTAACCTAAAATTCCAAGGGACCAGAGAGAGAGAATGCATAAAATGAAAGCCTACACTAAAGCGGTGATACACCAGAAAAAGAGGTTGTGAGAGTAATCTCCAAATGTGTGAAATACAGAGGCAAAGTGCACACTAGAAGAGGTGATGACAGTTCACCATAATCCAGCAAAATGCATCCACAGCAATATTCCAAGCACACACAATGATAATGAATTCCTGCAAGAACATAATAAATAGACACAATATACTTGTAGAAAAGATTAAAGGGGCAAGAAGAATGCAAGGAAACACAGCAGGGAAAGATGTATCCACAAACTGATATTTTATTGCTTCATGATATGCACAGTTCAATCTATTACAAGATAAGGGCCTGGATCACCATGCAAGGAGTCCACTACAAGGGCCTGCAACACACTGGCTTCACAAAGCAATTTTGACAGAGCTTTGTTACCCAAAAACTCTCCCCCCTTTACAATGAGCCCAACACTCCAATTTATAGAAAAATGAGAAGGAAAAGAGAAGGGAAAGTGGAAATCCCGAAATCTGTCCTTCAACCACCTATAAGAGGCATTAAATTGAGTGGAATGGGTATACATTACTTGCAAAAGGCTCCCCATACTGTCCCATGTGCTGCAGCAGAGAAGGAATGATGACCATGCCTCTTAATTGCACTCCCAGCTACCAAATAAAACACTGTTCTGAACCCGGCCACGTTTTCTTAAAAATCTCGATCAATTTCTAATCAAATCTGGAATTTCTTGATTGCTGTGCGTCGGGCTCGGAACCACGATTCCAACGGTACCAATTTTGTGCGATTTCGTTGAGAAATGCAAAAGTTATGGCCTTCTGAGTGCGGGCAGCTGTTTTGGGCCTGGCAGGCGTTTTCTGTCATTTGACGGGAATGAGCATTGATTGACTGGAGCCGAATATGTTTCTTTTATTTAAATATATCTACCCTCATTAAAATAAGAAATCCAGTTTTTGTGGCGTAGAGGACGTCGTGCTCGTTCCAGAAAGTCCAATTTTATCAAAATCGGAGCTCGGAGTCAAAAGTTATGGCCGTTTGAAGTTTCCGGACCAAACGTTGACTTTTCCTCCTGCGACACGTGTCATGATCTGATTGGCCCTCGGCTCCTTCGGCTCCATTTGTCCCGGATGTCCCATTTGATTAGTGCTGTCTTGACTGATTTCGGCCGATTCGGCCGGTTCGCGCATTTTTGTTCCACTTGGCCCGCTTTGTTTTTGGACTGCCTTGACTGATTTCGGCCGGTTCAGCCGGTTCGCGTCCATCTGTCCCGCCTGTCCCATTTGCCTTCGGACTGACTCGACCTTTTTCGCCCGGTTCGGCCGGTTCGCGCCTTTTCGGCCCAGATGTCCCAATCCCTTTTTGACTGCCTGTGCTTATTTCGGCCGGTTCGGCCGGTTCGGGTCTTTTTGTCCCAACCGTCCCGAACAACACTTAGCCAATTTTTCTTCCTCTTTTGGCCGGATCAACTTTTCGCGCCCGCCGCGTACTTTTGTCCCATTTGTCTCTGCTGCGTTTCGGACTGTTTGTGCTGATTTTGGCCGAACCGGCCGGTTCGCGCTTTTCTGTCCCACACGTCCCAGAGGCGACCTTGAGCAGGACTTAGCCAATTTTCACGATTTTTCCTGGATCAACCTATTTTCCTTCTGCAACCCCCTTTTTCGCATTTTCTCAGGACTTACTCTCTTCCTCTTGGACAGGGGAGTTAGACAAATATGAGGGGACCCTAGAAACATGACTTTTCACCCTGAATCAATATAACTGCTTGCATGTTATCAAAATTACATTGGGAGTGAATTTTGGATAGCATGTGGTAGATCCAATGTTCCTATTCTAGAGGGTCAGCAACCCCTTCCTTTCCACACTCAAGGAGATCTAGACAGACACGAATTAAAATTTTCCTTTCTACTACTAGAGGATCTAGACATGAATGTTATGAGAATTTTTATGAGACATTCTTTTTGTTCCCTTAGGATTACCAGACCTGGCCACTTAGTTCTGAACACTATCCCGATTGACAAGCCCACTTTGTTGGCTCTTTCATACGCAAAGATTCAAAAAAGGGGTAATCTTTGCCTCTGGGCATGGCCTTCAACAGCCCTAACTGGTCTTCTTTATCTCGTCCAGTTATTTCTAATTTTTGTAATACATGGCTTTATTGTTTTGTCATGTTCAAGACTCACTCACTTTGGGTTCATTCCCCTTGTTAGGTCGGCTCCTTCTGTGATTTTTAGTTTAGTTTTGGCTTATAAGCCTCTTTATGGAGCTTTTGTTCACTCGTCCATGCTATTTATGTTGGTTGTATATTTGAGTCCCATTGACCTATTTTGGTCATTCCCAGATATTAATATAATTTATTTCCTTCTTTCTTTTTGACTTTCTATATTAAAATTAAGATTTTTTTCTTGCAGATTACATGAAAAAATAGATAAGATAGCAAATAAAACAAAGAGGAGAGCGAGAGAAAATACCAAGACATTTAAATCAAATTGGAATATATCACCAATTAACACCATGCGTTTGGTCACTGGATGCTTCTCAGTTGTGCCTCCAACGATTACAATAGAATTGTTTACAACCACCCACGCAAACTCTATATGTGAATCTGGTTTTGGCATTGGAGGCATCTGCTTCCATTTTGCTCCTTCTTCCAGCATGTAGACATCACCGTAGACCACCTGTAACATTTTAAATTTTATTTAAAATAACACAGGTGAAAGCTTAGCTTGTCAACCTAGTAAAAGACAACAATTTGAGATTTTTGCTATATAATTTTGAATCATTTACAGACAGGGTTCTATGCAAACAAATGACAAGAGTGCAAAAGAAATAGATCAGTCGACCGCCAATGCCACTTCAAATGCATGCAATGTTAAGCAAAACGGTATCATTGAAAAATATACTTTTGGAGGCTTAGCTTATTAACATAGTAAAAGCCTGCGATCAAAGACATTTACTAAATCTTTGTGGTTGCAATATCTGGAAATGTTCATTAAAAAAGATGATACTAGAGCTTATTTTGAATAAGAATGCGAAAGTTGTGGGAAACAAACACCAGCAATAAAATACACTAGATGGTAAATGTTATTTCTAAAGTATATAGACAAGACACTGATACACATGGCAATCTGACATCGTTGCAATGTCATATGAGGTAAATATCAAATTAAGCTTTTTAGCCTTTGAAAATTAACTACATAATACATTGCTCCACATGAAGCTTTTTCTAATAAATACCACTATCAATCTGTCTGGAACAAAAATCTAGTTGATGTTTTCCCATTGCAAGAATATTTACAGGTGTCGGTAACTAATGAACGGGAATAATATGCATACCTCAGGCCTCCTAGTACATTTAAATATAGGTGAGCCAGGTTTCGCCATAAAATCTCCTTCTTGACCACCAATGACAAACAGCCGATCATCTACAACAATACATGCCCTGAAATACAGAAAAGATGATGCATATCAGACATTACAAATGGCATGTCTGAAACTATCACAATGTAAAAGATACTGCTCAAATTCAATGACACACTCAAAAAATGAGAAAAAGCTTCTAAAAACATGACACTTATAGTCAAATCCTATCAAGAAATAAATCTAGGAACCAGTTCCTCTTGAAGGAATAGTCCTTCCTAAACTTCAACTAATTTTTAGACAAGTCAACTTTTGATTGCACAAAAACCTCTTAGAAGCATTCTCCATATTGGGCACTAACTGGGCACCAATACAGCCATCTTGAAAAGCACAAGTATTCCTTATAAAGCACCAACAAACTCTTGTGTCTTTTCTAGACTTTTACATGTAATGAGGTATTTGTATCAATATTTTGCATTTCAGTGCATCTCTTGAATTTCTAAAAGGCCTTGCAAGCTCAATCAACTTACTTAGAACCTGAATGCAAATATTTAATAAATTTCATGGGAAAAATGAAAACCATAGCATATCAAAGACAAGTATGATAAGCCCTAGATGATTCGAGGCAATATTCATTGGCTAGGTACTCCGTCACTACTAAATGACCTGCATATCATTGTAAAAATACTAAGCACAACTAGAGAAACCACCTCGAATCAGTACACTGAACATCTTTGCAATTGGAGCGTGCAGATAAGTACGGGAACAACTACTTCTCTATTAGACCACAAAGTCTAAACTTCTTGCAGAAATGTATTATTTAACGATTATGCACTTATAGTATCTTTCAGCAGGATTATGAGGCTTTAATTATAGATAAGTGAATAGCCCCCATATGCCTCTCATTAGGGTACACTTCAAATTTTCACCATTCACGCCACTGATATTAATTTGATTTTACGCCCAACTATTGGCAGACCTCTGTTAGATTGCCAACCAAGCTAGGTACCAACTTAGTCTGGTGATCATTCAACATAAGTCAGTAGATATGCCCTCAAAAAACCTAATCGATCTGCTCCAAACTTGTCAACTATTGATTGCATATAGTTCTTTATACTGATGAATTAGGTCTTCAAAGGAATATCCTATGGACCAATATGTTTTGATACAGCTTGTATTAGGCTAGGATGGTTGATTTAAACTTTGTGTGCAAGTGTTTCTATAATGTCCCCAATTCCAAGCAGATGGCCTAGGAGGCTTTTCATTCATCTTAGCCTTGGTCATACCCAAGGGGCTAATGACACTAGAGGCTATTAGGTATGGATGCTTGACTACCACCTTGCTTTATGTTATATTTTGTCGTTTAAATTAAGTTGGACTTGGTGGTAATAATTGTTATATTTTGTCGTTGGGTGACTATATTGCACTTTATTATTCTAATTCTTTGTTAGGGGTCACCTAAGATACTTTTGGCGCATGGGGGGAAAAAGTAACTTAAGTCATATTATATTTATGTGGTTTTCCCAAGGGGGGTCGATTGGGGTCTTTTTTGGGCCTCTTGTTGCATGGTGAAGTTATAAAAGGAGTGATTGAAGAGAGTTATTCATTCATTCATACACTCACCTATTTTGATATTGGAACAACTGTTGTTTGTACTTTCTTTGCTTGTAGAGTAAGATCCCACAGGAACCCTAGCTTCAGTGGTGAAAGATCCACACCTAGCTAGCAGAGCACTCTTCGGTGGTGAAAGATTCTCCCTAGTTTGTTATTTTGAAGCGCTATTCAGATTTTTGGATCAGATCTGGAGAGTAATCAGAAACTCAGATTCAAAGTAAGAGGACGGCCATTTTTCATCAAGGGTTTCAGTTCAGATTTGAAACAGCTATTTTTTAGGGTTTTATCTACTCAGTTCCTGATTTGCAGCAGTGCTTTTTAGGGTTTCTAGGTGTCCATTTTAAGATCTAGAGGTTGGGATCATTTCTATATATTTAGTAGATATTATTTCTAGAAAATCATATTTTTATCAGTTGTATTCACATAGTTATGAATTTTTTAAGTTTTTCATCAGTTTACAGCTTTCTAAAAATTATTGGCATTCATAAACAATTTAGAAAGTTCCAAAAATATTTTCCTAGTGTTTGTTATCATTATTGCAAGTTCCCTATATAATTCTGTGTGATTTGGGCAAGTATTTTGTGAGTTATCAATTAAAATCAGTTTGCTGACCTAGCTGGTTTATTTCCTACAAAAATCAGAATTTTTATTTGCTGTAATTTTATAGATTTTGTGCAATTTCAAGTGGTATCCCACAAGGGATATTTCATTGGTATCAGATCTGGCCTTCCTCCTGCCTGTTCGGTAGCGGAAAAAAAAAGGTCAGAATATGGCAGATCGAAAAGATCTCAATGTGGGTTTTCTGAAGAAAATGTTCATCAACATGATGAAACAATAGGAAACCACTAATCATTATTTGAGCCAGCTCACTTAGAATTTGAATCAAAGCAGATCTATCGATAATGAGGAAAAATGTGAGAGCAGTAATTCAGGGCAACAATCTCTTCATTCATCTAACAAGTCTTTTAGTCTCTATGAGCCCTCTTTCTTGAAAGATTCTGAAGCCTCGCATATAGGGCAGCCAACAGAGGTGATTAATGAGGATTCTTATTGGAGGAAATAGCAATCTTTGAGCAAGGGTTTTAGAGAAAATATGCCATTTCCAGATTATTGCATGATGAAGATTGGTAACAAGCCCAAGAGAGACCATCAAACGCAGGACAAGCCACATGATCAGACAGGTGACGTGGTTGAGACCTTACATGAGGAGAGTTCACTTACTGAGTGTTGTGATATGGTGAGTCACGGTGTGGAGCCAGATAACGAAGAGATGACTATAGATGTGATCAGAGAGCATGTGATTCAGGAGGGCCATAGTGTGGAGGATGGTATGATGGCATTGAGGAGTGTACCATGCTTGCCACGGGATACTATGTTGGCACCTATTGTGCCAATACTAGAGCATACATCATCAGTCATAGTATGTTATTGCCATGAGACAGTTGCACCTTCCATCGATGTTTGGTCAAGGTGGATACACCCTGCTATGATTAGAGAGGAGATGTTTTCTAGTTGGTTCTGGGAACTGAGGGTGATGGTTTAGCAGCCTCAAATCACAGGGGCTTAGAGAGAGGCAAGGTGCAGTGTGTTGATTTGGATCCTAGTGTGGAGACTTTCCGATGTCTTCAACCTTTTATGATGACTTATCCGACTAGGAGAGTCATACTTGTTGGCTGTGAGACTCATTTTGGGGGTTAGCTATTCCTGGTTGAGTTTTTGAACAAATTTCAGGTATACCGGGGCATGTATGAGGCTAGTGACAGCATTAGCCATATTGCAGGAGATTCCACATTGCTAGTAAGGGCCTTGTTGGTTGGTCGGTTGTTGTTTGGAGAGAGCCTAAGGAGTTGGTGGCTTTGGCCTTGCATTGGGAGATTGAGTTTCCCGTATTGGGGTTTGTTTTCCATTGATTGGGATTCATCTTTGTGTCATCACCATTGGCCTAGTATTCTTCAAGAACACTTAAGGGTGTTTCACTATTGTTGGCTGATGTGGAGTTTGATGGATGGGACCATGGAGTTAGAGTTCATGGTGGTTAAACACGATACAAGGATTAGTTTGCTTCCTTTCCCTATGAGAGTTGGGAGTATCCTTAGGAGCAGGCTTGCTCAATCCACTTTGTCAGGTGAGACAAATGGGATATTTGATGACTCCTATTCCGACGGATTATTTGCTGCAGACACAGAGCACACCATGATGACTTATGTGGAGAGTAATTCGGATGATGTTGAGTTGGGGAGTGAGTTAGGTATGATGGAGACATTGACTCTAGATGACAGGGTGAGTGGAGTCATGGATGTGGGTGTGACCAATAGTGTTGCACATGAGACAGTTACAAAAATTGGGGTTACATGTTCAAATCACCCAAGTCTATCATTATGTTGGTTATCGGAGGTTTTGATAGACTGGAGATCTCATTTGCTTGTTGAGTACTCCAAGAACCGACACACTTGTGAGATTCTAGATGGTCACATCCAGGATGACAGTTATAGATTGGAGGATAAGATGATCTTCTATCAGGGTAGATTGTACCTTGTGTCAGATTCATGGTTGAGGATGGAGATATTGCGACATGTGCATTGTTCTTCCGTGACTGGACACTTGAGCTTCGATGAGACCTATAGGTTCATGACGGAGAGGTTCAATTGGCATGGGTTGAGGGAGGATATCCTCAACTTTATACATGGATGTACAGTTTATCGTTATGACAAATCAGAGCTTATAGGTTCATCATTTTATGAGTAGACATGGGATAACACTCCTATGTATTTTGTTGCTTCTATACATGGGGAGCACTTCACCCATGTGTTAGTCAGTAGAGGGGCGGAGTTGACTCAATTACTTGGTTATTCAATAGGTTCACATTCAGCACAGGAGGTGGAGTATGTAGAGTTGATATTGTCAGTTGACCGTTTACTGGAGCCTTGGGACATTTCCCCCACAAGACACATTGAGATACATTATGAGGAGCCTTGCTCTCACACGAGTGTGGGTCAGTTGGGAGAGTTATCACACTCTGTGCTTATACAGGATGTTTCACAGGCTGATCTAGGGGATTCTACAAGATTCAGAGTGGACTTTCATACCCAAGAGTTGACTGGAGAGGCAGTGAGTGATCACATGATGACAGCGTCACATTGGCAGGGATTGGATAGATTAGCAGTCTCGATGTGGATACTAGTGGAGAGTCGGTGCGGGCATCATTCTACTTCAAGGACAACATTGTTCTCTATACGACATGGAAGTCATGATGACTACATGGGGTGCCTTGGTTACTTCGGATCACACCGATCATTAGTTGACTACAAGGTGAGGTGGAGAAACTTACTTTGTGGTATTCAGTCTCTACACCATGGCAGAATAATGCTTGGGGTCAAGCATTTCTCGGGAGGGAAGGACTGTAATGTCCCCAATTCCGAGCAGATGGCCTAGGAGGCTTTTCATTCATCTTAGCCTTGGTCATACCCGAGGGGTTAACGACGCTAGAGGCTATTGGGTATGGATGTTTGATTACCACCTTGCTTTATGTTATATTTTGTTGTTGATATTAAGTTGGACGACTTGGTGGTAATAATTGTTATATTTTGTCATTGGGTGACTATATGGCACTTTATTATTCTAATTCTTCGTTGGGGGTCATCTAAGCTACTTTTGGCGTAGGGGGGGGGAAAGGTAACTTAAGTCATATTATATTTATGTGGTTTTCCCAAGGGGGGTCGATTGGGGTCTTTTTTGGGCCTCTTGTTGCATGGTGAAGTTATAAAAGAAGTGCTTGTGGGGAGTTATTCATTCGTTCATACACTCACCTATTTTGATATTGGAGCAATTGCTGTTTGCACTTTCTTTGATTGTGGAGTAAGATCCCATAGGAACCCATGCTTCTGTGGTGAAAGATCCACACCTAGCTAGCATAACACTCTTCTATGGTGAAAGATCCTCCCTAGTTTGCTATTTTGGAGTGTTATTCAGATTTTTGTATCAGATCTGGAGAGTAATCAAAAAATCAGATTCAGAGTAAGAGGACAACCATTTTTCATCAAAGGTTTAAGTTCAGATTTGAAACAACTATTTTCTAGGGTTTTATCTACTCAGTTTCTGATTTGCAACAGTGCTTTTTAGGGTTTCTAGGTGTCCATTTTCAGATCTGGAGGTTGGGATCATTTCTATATATTTAGTAGATGTTATTTCCAGAAAATCAGATTTTTATCAGTTGTATTCACATAGTTATGAATTTTTGAATTTTTTCAGCAGTTTAGGGCTGTCTAAAAATTATTGACATTCATAAACAATTCAGAAAATTCCAAAAATATTTTCCTAGTGTTTGTTATCATTCTTGCAAGCTCCCTATATAATTCCGTGTGATTTGGGCAAGTATTTTGTGAGTTATCAATAAAAATCAGTTTGCTGCCCTATCTGGTTTATTTCCTGCAAAAATAAGAATTTTTATTTGTTGTAATTTTATATATTTTGTGCAATTTCAAGTGGTATCCCACAAGGGATATTTCATTTTCCAACAGTTACACCACATGCCCATAACCATTCACACTGCTCCTAGGTCCTATACATTGTACATTGGTTCTAGCCACTAATCATCAAATCAGGGTATCATATATATCATCGACCATTTATTGTGTGGAGACAAGACTATCATTGTGGAGTTACTATAAGTACTTAGAGCTTATTCAAATACAACAATATTTTGAGCATATGTGTTATGTATTCTTTTGAATAAACTTCAAATCTTCACCATTGATATTAATTTGATTTTTCCCCGATTTATAGGCAGAATTCCATGTTAGATTGCCAGCCAAGCTAGGCACCAACTTAGCCTAGCAATCAATCAACAAAAATCGGTAAAAATACCCTCAAAAGACCAATCTGATCCAAATTGGAAAACTATTTATTGCAAATAGTTCTTTACACTAATCCACTGGAGGCATTCGGAGCAATATGTTTTGTTAGGACTTGTATTAGGCTAGGAGGGTTTGATTAAATCCGTGCGTGTGGGGGTTTCTAGCCCTGGTGCCCATACACATTCACACTTCTCCCAAGCCCTATATATTGTACATTGCTCCCAAGCACTAGTCCTCGAATCAAGGAATCGTAGAAGATCAGTATGTCTTGGACCATATATTGTGTGGAGACAAGAGTATATGGTTATGCAGTTACTCTATGTTATTGGAACTTATATGAATACAACAATATTTCGAGCATATGTACCATATGTTCTTTACATGATGATCTCTCTCTCTACATTTTGTATCATGATCTATATACAATGATTGTTTTGTGTGTGATCTTCATGTAGATGGGTTAGTGTGTATATAGATACTTTTATATATTCATGGTGCTGCTGCGTAAGTGTTCGACCACATGTAACATGTGTAACATAGCATTGTGAAAAACAAAAAATGCAAAACTTTAATATTGGGAAGAGAGTTCAAAGTAAGAAAATCCAACAAAGGTGAGAAAGAGTTAGCCGAGGACTTGAGTCTAGTTTGGGAAGCAGCTGTATCAAGCTTCACTCAAGCGGAATGTGCAAACATACCAACTCCCCTCATAGATGTGGTAAACAATCTCATATGGTGTGATTATGTGGAGTGAACGTTTGTTAGCCTACCAACATTCATGGTGTCATGTCCCCTTTTCGAATAAAGTATAATAAATTAATAATAAAACATAAGTGTCGAAAAAGTAACTTTATAAAAGACACTTATGTTTTATTATTATCAAAAAGTAACTTTTTGATAAAGCAAGTCAATGTTAAAATAGAAAATACGAAAGTCACTTTAAGAATTAAAGTGCAAATACCCCACATAGAGCGCCCCACTTGGAAAAGGGAGACAAAAGATTATAAAAGAAAGTGAGGGGAAGGTTCATGGACGTCTTTTTGACCATAATCTAATGTTACACTGAGTGTTTGAGTTGCTGCTCCAACTTCTTCTGCAGTGAGAACGGAAACCCTCCATTGCAACCAGGTTTGTGGGGACAAAAACCTCCATCTTCCGGTTTCTAATCTGAGGACAAAAACCCTCAAAGTCGCTTGTGGTGATCTCATCCAAAGATTGAATCTACGCTTCAATCAGCAATCTGCAGTGTTAGATCAGTTTTATCATCATCTAGGGCACATTTTTGGCATCAGCTAGGGCACATTCTTGAGCATTTTGAGGGGCTGTTTGCAGTCACAACAGCTAGGGCATCATTTCAGGGTCTATTTTCCAATATTTATTTACAGTTGTGTTGTATTTAGGAAATCTGAATATTTTCCTAGGGTTTGAAGCTATTTTCATCGTTTCTAGCATTTATGAATTTTTACCTAAGGGTTTTTGAAATAAAAATCAGTTTTATTAATTCTACCCTAGGGTTTGCTACACAAATACATATTTCGTTAATTCTTCTCTAGAGGGGACATTTCAGTGAGAAAAAGACTAATTTCAATGTTGGTACGGTTATTGTATTTAGGAAAAATGTATTTTTCCAAGGGTTAGAATTTGTTTCAATCATTTTCCAACAATATACTATTCATGCAGTTAGGGTTTCACAAAAATCCCAGGTTTTATTATTTATGCCCTAAAGGGGACATTACAGTGGTATCAGAGTAGAGTGGTATCAGAGTAGAGTGATCTCGTCAACCTGTGGCTCAAACAAAGAAGGAATTCATGACAATCTTTATTCAAGCAAAGTTCTTATAGTGGGAAGAAAATATTGATCGCACTCAAGAGGTGTTGAAAAAATAGAAAAGTACAAACTTGAGGCCCCTAGAATCCTTGTCCAGTATCAAGGGATGCCTAATTATCTTAAATCTGAAGTTTCCTTTGATGATTACTTGGAGTTACTCGAAATGAGAAATCCAAACAAAAAAGGGTTGTGTGGATACATAAGACGGTTGAAGAAGTAAAAAGAACCATCATAGCTTCAAGAAATTGAGAGGAAGCAACCCGCGGAGGAATCCACCATACAAGAGGAAGTTGAAAAAGATGTTCCTGTTCAAGAATCACCCATCAATCTCCCAAAGATTGAGTTAGTGCCATATGAAGGGGATGTGCAGGATAGTTGAAAAAATAAAAGTGAGGAAGTCAAGGGGGAAAGGACATCACTTGTTGGATGCAACAAGCTCAAGATTTTCACCAAATAATAAACGATCCTCCAAACTTCCAAAGGGTAAGCTAATAATTGATGTTCAGACTAGCATTAAGGATGGATATGCATTGGAAAAGAAGATTTTGATTAGCACTAATTCGGGAGTCTTGAGTCCCAAGGATGGAGGTGATGAGGGTATCTCAACAATTTCTATTCCGGCAAAGGAAGGTGAGCACTTTGATTGCAGCCTAAGGTATAAGAATATTTCAGATCTAATGCTCTCTATTATGTCATTTCAAGATTCTTGTCATCATGGAAAGCATGTTAAAAAGGGTGATAGGGTGAAGGATACAACTTGCAGCATAGGGCATGCACATGAGAAAAATGACTCAGCAGATATTGATGTTGGCATTGAGCTTGCTGAAATTTTTCAATCGGCAACTAATGATAAGCAGTTTGGGCAGCAGTTTGGACAATAGCAGTTTTTTGGACAGCATCAGTTTGCAAAGTCATTTATGCCGGCATCACATGAAGAATTGCGGACTAGGAATTGCAAATTCCCAAAGATGATTTGGGATCCTAGTATGAAGTTCAATCTGTTGAAATTGCATTGCTTCAGGACAAGCAATCTTTGGGAAGGGCAGACTATCATGTCCCCTTTTTGAATAAAGTAAAATAAATTAATAAGATAAGTGTTGAAAAAGTAACTTTATAAAAGAGACTTATGTTTTATTATTATAAAAATTAACTTTTTGATAAAGCAAGTCAATGCTAAAATAGAAAATAAGAAAGTGAGGGGAGGGTTCATGGACATCTTTTTGGCCATAATCTAATGTTACATTGAGTGTTTGAGTTGTTATTCCTACTTTGCAGTGAGGACGGAAACCCTCCATTGCAACTAGGTTTGTGGGTACGAAAACCTCAATCTTCCGGTTTCCGATCTAAGGACGAAAACCCTAAAGATCACTTGTGGTGATCTCATCCAAAGATTGCAGCTGCGCTTCAATCAGAGATCTGCAGTGTTAGATCAATTTTATCATCAGCTAGGGGACGTTTTGGGTATTAGCTAGCAGCTAGGGCATGTTTTTAGCATCAACTAGTAGCTACGACACATTCTTGGGCATTTTTAGGGGTTGTTTGCAGTCACAAACCAGTCGCAACAGCTAGGGCATCATTTACTATAACTAGGGCATCATTTCAAGGTATGTTTTTCTAGTATTTATTTACAGATGTGTTGTATTTAGGAAATCTAAATATTTCCCTAGGGTTTGATGTTATTTTCATCATTTCTAAGATTTTTGAATTTTAACCTAAGGGTTTTTGAAATAAAAATCAGTTCTATTAATTTTGCCCTAGCTACAAAAATCCATATTTAATTAATTCTTCCCTAGAGGGGGCATTTCAGTGGAAAAAAATTGAATTTCAATGTTATTTGGTACAGTTGATATTGTATTTCGGATATATGTATTTTTCAAATGGTTAGAATTTATTTCAATCATTTTCCAGCAATATTTTATTCTTGCAGTAAGGGTTTTACAAAAAATTCAGGTTTTATTATTTATGCCATAAAGGGGACATTACACATGGTCCGTCATAAACTAAAGAGAAGCTGTGAGGATTAATAATGAGAGGCAAAAAGAGAATGTCCTCAAGCACTATGAGGACAGAGTAAGGAGAAGAAGATTTGGAAAGAGAGACTAAGCAACATTGTCGAGGAGATTCAAGAATTATAGGTTCCAAACCTACAAGAATTGGCTGCTACCTATCATGAAGAGGACTCCTAGATCGATAATACTTTGAAGGTCTACCAAGATTGTAGAAAGAGATGACAAAGATTATCAAGGACAAAATCAATACAAGAAGTAGCACCCCCAATCGTACTGTTAGAGATTGAAAAGAGAGGTGACTTACAACCAAAGTTACCTTAGACTCCAGGATGGCAGGATGTCGGGCAGTGTTTTCGGGACGGTGGAAAAAACTCCCGGATTTTGGGTACGGCTATTAAAATAATATGTAAAATTATGTGTATTACAAATAACTTAAATTAACTACAATAAGTTGGAAGCCTAAAAGGCTGAAACCATTAATCCGAGAATATTATAATTAATCGCATAAGCCAAAATCCGATATCTATTATTGAGTCGTTGACATAGAATCGAGACATATCGATAGTGATACAGTGATACATCAACAATAAGCATGCACATTGCAGCCTCTCACAGCTGAAAGTCGTGACAATGAAAAACAAAAGACGCAAGAGTACGTGGTGTAATAGTATGCCATATCAAAAATGGCAAAAACAAAGACATAGTCTGCAGCTCAAGAATTAAAGTCACCATCAGAAGGAATATGCAGTCTCACAAGGGATGGTTGGCTTGCAACACCAAATCAGACCACTCCCGCAACAGTAGGACTGGAGTAATTATTAGTCATTTATGTAGCACTAGAATATTCCACTAGGTCAGCATGCTATAGTAAATGAGATGACAAGTCAAAATACCGAGTTGGACTCACTTAAATTGGGATAATAGGGTCATGCATGCAAGGGTCAACAGTCAGTCAAAGTTTTTTAGAGTCAGTTAAAGAGTAAATGAACATTTAGACTGCAGCTAGGAATTAGATAAAGATTATTGAGGAGTTAATTTCACATGTCAGGCTTGCATGTCTCCTACCCCATCTCCTCTGTCTCTCCCCCTATCCTAAGCAATCTATGGTCTATAAATTATTAAATACACTTCATTGTAGTCCAATGATCATCTTATGGAATGTTATCACTGAACGAGTAATTCTCAGTGTTCTTCCTTCTCCTGGCCAATTGCAGAGCTCATACTTCTCTTGGAAACCTGACTCGCACCCTTGCTGTCTTAGGAAAGGGATTTCCTAGTTATTGTTTTTAGTGGTTTTCTCTATTCTGAAGTTTCACAAATTTCTCCAGATTCCTAGTATTCAGGAATAAAATCAAACAAGTTTAGATTTTCAAATTTGCAGAGTTCAGAACAGCTGAAAGTTTTAATCTCGGCTCAGAAATTAGATTTGGTTTCAGCAGTTTCAAATTCCAATTCTGATCCAGATTTGTTGTCACTCAAAGTTTGGAATGCTTCACAAACTCTTAGAGAAATTCCTATAAGGAATGGGGTCCAACATTCAGCTAGCATTCCTAAAAGAATGGTAGCGGATTCAAAATCCTTATTGAATCTAAATAGAAACAAAACATTTTTTTATCATTGAGTAAGGTTGGGTGATAGAGACAAAGTTGGTTTATGTCTTGCATCAATGATGGCTTATGGGGATGAATGTCAAGAGGCACTCATTCATACGGCATGATTTGGCGATGATCCCCATTCAGTTCATATCTATAATAATGGCTACTGACTTGGGTGATACATGTGTAGATACTGTAAACCTATGATCATGTATTTTGTCCTCGTGAGAAGATGTTATCATAACTAGTTTACTCAACTGTTGTCGGCAGAGGGCCTCCAGATCACTCATAGACCTTTAAGAACCGGTTCTACCCCTAAAAAACCTCTGGACTTTCTGTCTTCCCAATTGTCTCATAAGAGTGAGTGGAAACATGTCTCAAAACACTTGATTGGTCATACAAACTACGAATTGTGTCTGATTATCTCAGCCAAACTAAGTTAGCACATTCTTTCATGATCCATTTCAGATCAGACAATGAACTAAGAGACTTTCTGTTTGCAACAGATCATATATTGGAGAGGGAGGCAGTGGTGCTACAGGTGAGCGATTGCAGATTGAGGTTCCCTCCATAAGTTAGTATATCAATTGATGCTGCTTCATTCATATAGTGTTGTTACTTGGAGCACAGCTCTCCCTTGGGAAATCTCATTGCCCTCAAAGAGTACAATTTCTATTCCCATATTTTGTCGATTCCCATCTAAATTGTTCAATTGGTTTGTTATTCTTCTATATTTTATTTCCTTGTGCTTTTGTCAGGAATTCTTAGAAGATTGTGTTTTCCTTGTTTTGCTCCAACATGTTCATACTTTGAGAGGAAATTATCAAATCTAAATACTATTTTCTTTAGAAAATTTACATGAAAGACGGGATGTATATAAGGTCGGATGGTGTTGTAATTTATGCACTACCATCTCCTGTTTTGAAAGAAATAGGTTTATATTATAATAAAAGGTATGAGAATATAAGACTTATTTATAAGGTGCCTAACTACAAGTTGGTTGTAACCGGTTGTAACTACATCAACCGTTTTGTAACTATTTCATTTATAATAAATAGACGGACACACAATCTCAAATGTGTGCAATCCGCCTTCTCTTCATTTCATCTTTGTACATTCTATTCTTTCTTCATTCTCTCTCTGCATATTCTAACATTGGTATCAGAGCGCGGTGCAAGTAAAGAGAGAGAAGGGACGAAAGACATTTTCGTGACCATCCCATTAGGGCATATTCGTGAAGATTTTCATTTGCATTTTCAAGTTCACATTTTTGTGAGGTTTTTTGAAAAACGATGGGCAAAATATATACAAATACATGAGGGAAGAAAACGTAGCCGCGAGTACCAGCTAAGGCACGGGACAAAATTGTTTTCACAGAGGTTGCAAACAAATCAACAGAAATCGCAAGAGGGTTTTTGACAGTCGCAAGAAGAGTTTCAGGGGAGAAAAACAGAGTTTAAAGTTGCGAAAGGAGCAAACAAATTCGCGAAAGGAGCAAACAAAGTTGCAAAAGCCTCTTAAATCGAGGGCCTACAACAATCGATGATTGCAATAGTCTCTTTTAACAGTCATAAATCTAGTCACGGAAGGGTTTTATAGAGCACGAAAAACCAGTGAATCAGAAAAAATACAATCATTTTTATACAGACAAAAATCGCAACCGACATAACTGTCATTAGTAGTCACAATTTGCATTAAAACACAGTCGCGATTTTTGAGTATGAAAATAGCCACGGAAAATACATGAAAACGGGTAGAATATAGTCGTATTACTGCCGCTAACAAAGAACAAGTCACGAATTGCGAGGGCACGATGAAATTTTAGGTTGTTTGTTCTATCTTGTAGGGCACATAATAGTGTGTATCACAACTGTAGTGAAGGGAATACTTGAAATTGAGTATTTTACTCTCTATTTACTCATATGCAGTAGTATTTATTTTATTTTATGGAAATTCAAGTAGAAAAATATTATGGTCTAACTTTTCATACATGGAAAGTGAAAATACAAATGCAACTTATGAATAAAAATACATTGGATTGTCGTGTTCGAGCCAATGATGTGCTCAAGGGTAAAGTCATATCAAATACAACCAATAGAGCCATGGTTGAAGACCCATTAGATGCAGAAGGTAGTGAGGACAGTGACGAATACGCAATATAAAGTTGCTCTAAACTTTGAAGGCAATAAAGGATACATGATAGATAAAGCTCAGTATGGATGGTTGCTTAGATAGTTCGGGAGACTGTGGATCTTGGGAATTATACCCTCACGAGGGTCATGAGACAACTTGATGGAGCTTGTGGATGGCTCAGTATGGATGGTTGTCCAATAATTCGGGAGATCTGTGATTCAGGAGTTTGGGGAGGTGGAATCCGGGAACTCAGGAATTCAGCTCGGGAGCTACACCTTTACGAAGGTCATGAAGTAGCTTGATGGAGCCCTACCTTATCATAGCATTGCTTTCAAAGTGAAAGTGTCTGAAGATTGCGTAGTTCTGTTTTGTTCTAGTCTTGTTAGATTGTTTTTTTGCTTTATGTAGAATAAGTCTTAAGAGGGGGTATGAGAATATAAGACTTATTTATAAGGTGCCTAACTACAAGTTGGTTGTAACCGGTTGTAACTACATCAACCGTTTTGTAACTATTTCATTTATAATAAATAGACGGACACACAATCTCAAATGTGTGCAATCCGCCTTCTCTTCATTTCATCTTTGTACATTCTATTATTTCTTCATTCTTTCTCTCTCTGCATATTCTAACAAAAGGTCAGATGATAGTTCTAATTGATACACCACCTTTTCTTCTGTTGACAAAGAGATAGGTTTATATTATAATAAAGGAATGAAGCCCATTAAAAATGTAACTTTCAATTTTTTAAGGAAGATGCAGAGCTGACAGTGTCCAGCCCTATTGTATGAACAGTATAGCAATAACAACACTATGATTATATATTGGAAGTAATGACCTGGCACATGAACAGATCATGCCCGCAACAAACAAATTTAAAAAAAATAAATTAATAAAAACACTATTATTTAACCCATATCTTGAGCAAAAAAGTAGAGTCTGCACCTTCATTCTTCCATTAGTATATCCCATTTGGCCTTACAATGCTTCCAAGTTCCAACTAATAAGTGAAACACCTCATTTGTTGCTCCAAATAGTCGTGTGAGTCAGAGCATGGATATCATCCCTTGTAAAGTATACAGCGAAAATACACACACACGCACTAAGTCACAAGGTTCAAGTTCGCGTTCATGTTTGATGAGGATAAAGTAAGGTTCAAATTCGCCAAAGGATAAAGTTCAAGAAAAAATGTCTTTAAGTTCAAACAATTTTTTTCTATCATTTTTATTTTATGAAAAAAAATGTATAAATATGTCAGAGGGGCAGAGTGGAGAGAGCTTTCTGTCTGCTACTTTCAGTCGGTATATGTATATACACACACATTTGTAAAATAGTGCAAAATCCTGTCAAAAACTTCCCATGCAAAAATAATGGATAAATTTTGAATTCATGTTCGACGAGAATAAAGTTCAACAAAATTCGAACTTTTTCAATAAAATTCGGAGAACTTTGTGACTAATATTCTTTACAATAGCAGGAGCTGGCAACTGGTATTCTCTCTATACATAGGACAGTCAGGATTGTCCTCTCTCTCTTTGTCAGTACCTAAATGTCTACTTGAAGACGGTTTTGTTTCATTTCATTCTGTTTTCCATATGGCATCTCAACACCAGGTTTTACGACATACATACCATAGTCATTCAGCGCACAACCAGAAATTTTCTTTCGGACAATAAAAAAAGAGTTCAACGCTGCTACCAAAGTCTGAATGTGGCACCATCTTCTCAATAACTGTCCGAAGATAAACCATGTCATTCCAATGTCTATTCATCATCTATTACACACCTGAATTTATATGTATAGTACTTCCCTCCTCCCCATGGAAGGACAATGATACACATTCTACATCTCTTCTCAGAGATTTTCCATCTACAGTCCTTCGCCATCTTCTCAAAATAAATAGATAGACATTGAATAATTATTTATATCATTTTAATCGTAAGTGTTATATGTTGCTATGATTAAAGTTCCCGAAGTGAATTTCACTATTTTATTCATATTACAGAACTTACCAATAACCTATTGTATACGAGCAGTAATGAAAGTCTTGAGCCAGACTTTGTCCTTTGTTTATCCTCAAGCTTTTCACCTATAAAATGGCTTTCTAAACTTCACCCACATCAAGAATTGTGTTTTCTATTGAGGTTTATACCTCATTTAGACTAGTATATTGGAAAACATCTTATATAGATCATTCCCTTTCGTGGTTTTAAGGTTACCTAATTTTATCATGCCGTTCAAGTTTCCTTGCTTTCATTCCCGTATTTTTCTTAAACTAAGCAAGATTAAAAACCAAAATTGATCGGAAGTCAGTTTTGATATGAGAGAGACATGATTTTTTCACCTCTATAAAGTAATGTTGATTGGAAATTGCATAATATTGGAGAAAAAACTGATAAAATTGGCATGATTTTAAACTGCTTACTCCAAATACAGAGACTACAATGGACATGCCAAAACAATTACGCATATCTAATAGCTTCCCAATATTGGATCCTACATCAATAATTAAAAAAATTGTTACATCAGACATATCTCAAGAAGGGATTATACCTGTGAGGTCCACCTCGAGGAATTTCAATCTCAGATTTCCACTTCGACTCCACTGCTTTTCCATCCTTGACTGCTATACTCCAATGTTCCAATGCAGGTTCATGGCGATCCTCCTTACTTCCACCCATGACATGCAGTCTACCTCTCCAAAGCTGTGTTGCTGGAGCATATCTATTACAGTCGGCATTTTAGTTTGTAATTTTTGATGCATCAAAAATTGAAAACAATATCTAAACATACACGTTGCTCAATATCCAATCCAAAATTAAATCGTGGGGAATAACATAGGACCATGAGATGCAAAATCATAAGAAAGCAATCAAAACCATCACCGAAAAACACAAAACCATCAAAGATTTAAAACTAGATAATTCTCAGATGGCTCCTGATGTTCAACATGCAGAATGTTATCCCAGGTTAACCTAACAAGAAGTCTTTTTTGTAGCTGTTAAAGTTGATACTCCTCTGCCACCTGTACTTGCAAGAGATAGCACAAACAAGACAAAAAAAAAATATTTAATCTATGCGCCTAGCTATGAATGCAATTTTTTTATTTGATGCAATCGAACTCTAGTCCACAGATGATGAAAACTCAACTTTAGTGTGGAATGATCTTGAACTGTATTAGCTGATGCACCACTCAAGTAAATAAAATCTCAGTAGTGAAGGGATCAGAAAGGAAGAGATGGCAAAAGAACAAGCAAACAATCAAGATTACCAAAACATCATCAGCCTTCTTAAGGGAAATTCTTGCATACCAAAAACAACAGAATTTTTTTGATAATATCTCATTCTAGCAATTGAATCTAATATTTAAAGTGTGTCTTGAAGCAGAGGAATGTGTTCGGCCCATCACTCCCTTATTTTGAAGAAACCAATGACAGGATTGTGACCTTCTTTGTCAAAATTTGTATATGCAAATCAAAATGTGGCTCGAAATCAAAAGGGGCAATTGAATCGGAGGCCAAACAATGGATGTCTTGAGGTGATGGACGAGAGTCCAATCCTTAGATTGGATCAACATAGACTCGATGAAGATATAACCATAGTTACCAGGTTCGGCCGGATTTGTATGAAATCCGGTTCGAACCGTATTTTTTGAAGCAACCGAATAAATCCGGTTCGGTTCGGCCTTGTTTTTGCAGGAAAAAAAAAATCTTTTTTTGGCAAATTTTTTTTTTTGGTGAAAAAATCGCAAGTATGGAAAAAAATTTGCCATTTTTGGAAAGGGTCCGGGAAGATGTAGCAGCAAAAACTTGCATGTGCTATAACTTTCATTCTGTGGCTCCGTTTTAGGTGTCGTCTTCTCTAAAAGTATATATTTTCTCGTTTTAGGTGTCGTCTTCTCTAAAAGTATATATTTTCTCGAGCTCTACGCATTGATGGCAATATTTTTCTTATTTTCATAAAATCCATTTTTGTACCTTTTTGGACCAAGCAACTTCTTGCAATCTTTTGAAAGAATCATTATGATGATGATGATTATGGTAGATGGATGCTTTTTTGTATGATTTGTTTATATATAATGATATAAGTATACAATAATATAAATTTATAATAATACAAGTATATATATTCCGAACCGGATTTTTCCATATTTTTTCGAGAACTCCGAATTTTCAGATTTTTTTGCCCTTTCGAATTTAATCGGATTTCCGAACCTGGTAACTATGGATATAACAAACTTTATCACCAGACATTTGATTTGCAGATTTTAGGTGTACAATTATTGCTAAAAAAAGTAGTATAAATGCACATTTCTATTCTAAAAGACTCGAGGAGTGTTTGAGAGGATACTTTATTGTTGCCTCTGTGAATGATGGTGGTCAGGATTGAATTCTCCATGGAAGACCCTGGTTTTATAAAAACACGGAAATACTGACAAGAGGCATTTGGACTTCAAGCCAATAGATAAATGCTCTCCTCCGCTTCGGACTGGATTTTTCTGCTTCCTCAAGAATTCAAAAATATCGGAAATTTTAAGGGGCGATATCTCTGTACCTCAAATAATATTTTGGGAAAAAATTGCTAAATATGCCAGAATTGGTTTTAATCTAGAGTTAATTCATCCACTTCCTGTAAGCATCAAACTGTAGACTGAGGGATTTGAGTGATTTCGACAAATTAACTATGAATGCATGACTTTCAGATGCATTATTTTTCCATGAGTATAGTCATCTGTTCTGAGACGCTCTGCCACTTAAACAAGACAAAAACAGGCCAAAAGACGGGACATGGCCTTCCAAAAGCATGTCACTAGGGATAAAATACAAAAACACAGAGAAACCAGAGAAAGGAGATAACTCTTCTGATGAGGAAGATCTAAGACAAAATTTGAGAAAGGAGTGGAGGCAGAAAATGATCAAAAACATGCTCAAGGAGTATGCCTTGGCAAATGACATTCATAGGATCCTGAAGGAGACAAAGGAAAAAAACCAGGACAGGCTCAAGACTTACATGAAGGCAGAGAGCCTACAAAGCAAAATGAATATATTGTCAGAATAAGAAGAAAAGGTGGATCAAAAATGTGCCGCAAATGCAGGCACTAATAGAGGAAACAAATGATATCATATATTCTTCACACAAACAGGAGAAAGTGGTCCCTGGTAACAAGGCAAAATAAGAAGACAAGATTTAACATATGTCAGAATCCACATATGAGAAAATTCACATAAATGGAAGATGTGTAATCTGATTATATATATATATATATATATATATATATATATATATATATATATATATTGTTAAGAGGGGATGATCCAGATCCATGAGCAATCTGAAGGACAAGACACTAAGATTACATATCCAAGTGTGTTATTGCGAAAGCAAATGTAAAAAATAATCAGAATGCAGAGAAAACTAAATTCTCGTGCATATAGAGAACAATATTGCAAATAAAAACTCTAGTCAAAATTGTATAGATTCTCACACATATAGAGAACAATATTGCAAATAAGACCTTTAGTCAAAATTGTATACATTCAACAATTCAGTACATGGTAAATCTTTAATAAATATGTACATACTACAATGTGTATCACTGTCCATTTCCCCCAGGGATGGTTACAATACATATTAATTCAAGAAGTGTGAATTGAAGTGACATTGAGGAAGATAAAATAGTTAATCTTTTGGCAATTACTGAATATGTGACGCCATGTCAGACTTTAGCATGGTCGAGCCGAAATCGTTGACCATACTGTTGTCAAGAAAATTTTGGCTTGGGTGCTGCCACTCATCCACTGCCCTTGACCCCATATATGAAGCAAGCGAAATGTTAACCTCTCCTTTTAGCACATGCACATGCAGGATGATGGTGGTGCATAAAACCTCCCTATTTGAGCTACCATATGTGTATCACATGATGACAATGGAAAAGGATTTCTACCTAAATTACATTTTCTATGCACCACAACAAAGACCTTTTGGTTGAGATATTGTAGAAATTGGCTCCATACCTAATAAATTTCCAGATTTTGGTTTTAAAATGAAATAATAATATGCAACGAAACGCTACCTGCTTCTTAAAACCACAGCCTTGCAGTAATGCACATTGATGGCCTGGCTCCTCACAACATTCCTCGCAGCTCCTCACTTCGGCACCACTTGCTCAACACTTAGCGTCTTCAGCTAAGTACCGCAGTACGTTGGTGCATTGCTCTGCACAGTCCCATGTGTTCCGCACACTTGCTTCAAAGCCTGCACAGCACCTGCAGCCATGTGCTAGCATTGCACAACCCTCACAGTTTCTTCAGTCTTGCACAACTCAAGCCGCAGTGTTCACAGCTCCAGACCATTCGGTTTCATCCACAGCTTCAACAATGTCACGCAACACTTTGCAGCGTCTACAACTTACCTTCGGCATTGCTCACCACCTTGCAGCCCTTTCACGCATCAACCAACTTGAACATCAGTTCTGTGCATGCCATTTGTCACTCGAAATCTGTGCAACTTCATTTCACTTCAACATTTGCTCATCAACACCTCGCTGCCACGTAAAACCCCAGATGGCACCTTCCGCACTTGCCCATGTCAGAGCATCTCCACAACATGCCACATGTCAGGGCATAACTATCACACAATCAGAGAAGATGGAACGTCCCATTACTATTTTCCATCAAACGTTGTCAGTTGTAACTACCATCCTTAGTTATATGAATGTATTGTCAATTTATTACTACAGTGGGATATAGAGACATAGATAGACATACACGAATCAATCGTCATTCATTGATAGATTTGATCAATCTCAGATAGGAGTTTTCTTGGCTTTGCTACACCATTCAAAGATGTAATCTCTTGTAGCAATATAGACAATCAATAAGGATACATTCCCCTTCTGATACAAGAGCCTTCCCTCTTAGTCTTACTATTTGATTGAACACATCTATACTTCCCTATTCTGCATTTTTAATAGAAGTTCCATTTCTATATATCATTCTTTCACTTTATTAATGTATGTTTGATTTATTGCATTCAATAACCCAGGCGTACTCTTGTAATCCGTGCAGCTCTAACAAACACATGATTGTCCCCCGCACGTGGTCCTTGGCTCCGTGTTGCATATCACTGGTATCAGAGTGTAGCTCTCCTTTTCTATGCTTGTAAACATGTGAGCATAACGAGAGAAAGGACACGAAGTAGTTTTGCTTTCGACCTACCCGGAAGAACACAGTTGCAAAAGTAAGATGGTTGACACCCAGAAACAACTTGAGGTTGCCCCAACCATTCAAAAGCTCATTAAGGACGCTTTGGAAGCACAAAGCAAAGAACTCTTTGGCCAATTCTGCAAGTTGATGATTCAGCTCTCCCCAACGGAAGCACCCTCTTTCTCCCAAATCGTCTCACACGTGGTTTCAACATCAAACCCCTTTCAAGGTCCAAATGAACCTCAACATTCTAGTGTTCGAGGGCAACATTGACAATGCAACATTTGATAAGTCACTTTACCAACTTGAGGCCTACTTCTCCATCAACAACTTTGTTGACAAGGAGAAGCTCACCATCACAGCATTTAAGATGTCCATTTCCATGTCACACTAGTGGGAAACATTCAGGACACAACATGACAGAGTACCAGCCCATTCAGAGTTGGGATGATTTTTTCAGTATTATGCAGAAGGAGTACTACCCCCTCAAACATTATGAGGATGAATACATGAAGTTCCAACAGTTGCGACAACGCATGGAGCAATCTTTGAAGACTACACCAATAAGTTCCATGACTACATTTTGCACTTGCACGAGGATCTTTTGAAGCAACATAAAGTGTTGAAGTACATCAGTGAACTTTCGCCTTATTTACATGCCAAAATGGAGTTCTTGACTTCTGACTCTTTGGGTGAAGCATACCGCAATGCCACAAAGATTGAGGCCACGGTGAAGGTGAAGCAACACTTCACATCTTCATTTAATGGCGTGCGCAAGATTGAGCCCACACACAACACGCCATCTCAATCCCCTGTGAAAAACAAGCAGAACGCTTTGCACAGAAGTGAGCAATCTAAGAAGGTTGCACAACAAAACCAAAAGGCTTCTACACCTTCTAACTCGAACAAAGGCAAGAAGAAGACAGGGAACAAGTATTGTCATCAATATTACTCTCACTCGCGACAATTCTGAATGTCATGTGCAGCAATCACTACTTGTGCAGTCTACATCAAGTCCTGCACCTACAAATGACACTGATCCAAACAATTCTTGTATAAGCACCAGCACCAATGCCACCGATGCTTTGGAGGAACGTAAGCATCTCTTCCACATGAAGTTTTGGGTCAAAGAACAGCCTCTCCATGTCATCATCAATAACAAGAGTCAAAAGAACATCATCTCTCAAGATGCAACGCAATGCCTTGCACTTGATACTTCTGTGCATCCTCACCCATACTTGCTTGGATCCAGTCGGGAAAGGATATTCGATCTGGTGACAAAATACTTTTTCAAAATAAAGTCAGGCCAATGGAGGACAATGTCACTTATGATATTGCACCTCTTGAGGTTTGCAACATACTGCTGCAAAGACTCTACTTGTACGAACGCAATGTTACATATCAACTGAAGCCACATAGATGGATTGTTTGAGCCAAAGACCAATTTTTCAACCTCTTTGAGTCCTCGCCAAAGACCAAAGTCACACTGGTCTTTCCCAACAATGCCACAAACTCATCTTGCACACGCAAAAATTCATTTTGCTCATGGTCCACCCAGAGACACCTACATAGAAGAGAAAGCAAGCATTGGTAGTGCGCATTGTGCCAACATCCTTGAAGCAGCAGCAGCTCAACAAGTTACTAGAGCAGCACAATAAAGTCTTCGCAAAACACAAAGGCCTACACTGCACAGTAAAGCACCGCATCAATTTGCTTCCTAGATCTCGTCTTCCAAATAGCCCGCTGTGTATATACCATATTTTTAACACTTGCTAACCATTTCTTTTATGCAAGGGGTGGTGATGCATTCTCCTCCTAAATGGGTGCCTTAAGGGGCCTGCCGAGATTGGGGTGTGATCGGACTTGGTCACGTGGGCTAGACCACAGGATTTGAGAGACGTTCGCTATTATGACATAGCTACCCTATCCTTGCCTTATTTCTTCCATTTGTTCACACATTACACCCATCATGACCACTTATCTCATTATGTCTACTTGATTGTGCTTGTTGCACGCAATTATCCATGCTTTCAGTCATTCTAGACCTTCGCCATTTACCTTTTGGCCTACATCTCCCATGATTTTCACCTTTTGACCTTAGGGTTCCCCCCAAGGTCGAGCGATGGTGTTGGTTTTAGCTTTTCCATGGCCAACACCATCACCCGCGAGCAATGGCTTTGGCTTTTCCATGGCCGACACCATACCCCACTACCTTCTTATAATTATCACCAATTACAACCACCAAACAAGGACTTTTCGCATACATGAAGGCACTTATAGCTCTCATATTTTCACACTATTTCGCACCTACTTGTTGACTTGAAGTCTGGGAGCTTACCTTTGTGCATTTTGGGTCAACATAGTGAGATAGGAATAGAGATCTTCTTGATTCAGCTTTCCTGTTCTCCACCCATAGCGATTATCTCTCGGTGTTGTTGTCCCAAGGGAGAATTATGCATCAACAGTCACACACACGCTACAAGTAAGTATTTTCCGCCCTTCTTAGTCTTTTATTTTGCACATGTATGTTGTATGTTGGTCATTCATTGCTATAGACTAGAGTAGATGCATGTTTTCTTTGATCTATTGCATTGTATCATTATATTACTCCCCTAGGCTTTATCCACCCCTTGATTGCTCTTATTCTAAATCCTAGTAGGATACCTATCTTTGTTTTAGTTATAGGTCGTAGGTCGTAGGTTGTAGAAACTTATAGCTATCTTACAGTTAGGGTCACTATCCTTTAGAATTACAACATTAGTGCTCCTTGAGCACCTTTGTATCTATATCATGTGTCCAAATCTAGATCGCATCCCTATATTTGAAAATCCAGTTGGGAATCTATCTTTTGCCCATCATACACTCGCGTGAACCCGACGTAAATGTTATTATGCCCTAAATTAGGTCAGATCCGCTCTATTTCTAAATTCTCCTACTTTTTATATGGCATCAGCCACTTTGTAGAAACCCTACTACATAGCCGATCATGTATGTGCTCCAATCAGCCTCTTCATATGCTGCCATTAGCGCCTGTGAAAACTTCCTACACAGTCGATCATGTTCCAAATTCCCTTGTTCTCACATCTAATTTCTTCAAACACCATCAGCCCTTGTGCAAGCTTCCTGCATGGTCAATCCCATCAAAAAAACATCCCTAGAAAGCTTCTTTCAGACATCTCTAATTCAATATGTAGTATTTACTCGGTGATTCCACTACATCCTCTGTTAAGCCACCTCTGTGTGACCACAATAACCTTCAGGTTGATGGTCTTCCTAAGTTCTTCATTACATTGAGTGTTTTTCCGTAGGAGCTAATGTTAAAAACCCAAAACCTCCACTTCATAATATATAAACCAGATCTAGCATCTAAAACATTGTCATCGAAATTGAAGGAGAACCTGAAGGTGTCCCATAATCTAATTATACCCCTGCTACGCAAAAAATCTGCAACAGTTTCCTAAATATGTAGGGGAGTCACGAAATGCTACATAAGCACATTGAAAACTATCTTACTTGGAAGTTGGCTTCAGATATTAATTACACTGAGCCTCCTCCAAATGGAGCGAATTCTGATCCAAGCATCTGAAACATTGTCATCGAAATTGAAGAAGGAGAACCTGAAGGTGTCCCAGAATCTAATTATACCCCTGTTACGCAAAAAAATTGCAACAATTTCCTGAATATGTAGGGGAGTCACGAAATGCTACATAAGCGCATTGAAGACTATCTTTCTTGGAAGTTGGATTCAAATATCAATTACACTGAGACGCCTCCGAATGGAGCAAATTCTGATCCAACGAATGTCCCTCCAAATGTTGATTCTACTCAACTTATCATGCAATTCATTGATTGCCTAAGTCAACAACAGACTATGACTACAAATCAGTTTTTGCAAATGTAAACTAGTCTAGCTCAACTTGCTAATCGACCTCAGCCTCTTGGGGCATGCAAAACCATGGTCAACCCATTCCTCCCCAAGTTGGAATCAATAGAGCCCCCATTTCCCAACATCCCATCAATAACAATACCCTTTAAGTGATTCAACAAGAGCCTCTCGCCCCATGCATTGCTTCTATGGACATTGGAGGCATCGTTGCTTCCATTAGTTACGATGCATCTACCAACGCTACCCTCCATATCAAGGCTTTTGGCAACCTCTACAAAGATTTGGGTCAAAATCAATTCTTAAACTGCCACCAATCTAGAAAGAAGAATGCCATTGATGACAGAGTCACAAATACTCTTCCTCAAGGAACTTCTTCTGATAGGACTATCCATAACATCGATCAATCTATCACTAAATCACAAAGTGACCCTATATCTCCCTCCCATACTGACTATCACCAGCCTTTGTCCAAGAAAGAGTTGCATCAGTGCCTACCCTGACCTATAATGTCCCCAATTGGACAAATTATACCCCCAAACTGATTATCCGCAAATCCCAATCCAAATAGCAAGTAGTAGGCTAGTAGCAATTATACAATATTAAATAAGTGCATATCTGAATTTTACTAGTGAATGGCGACTTGCATGAAGTAAATCAACCAAAACTGAAGTAAATCAACTAAATTCCTTTCCCAAACTGATCAAGAATTTTTATAAGGATAAGAACATGAAAAATTACCAGATTGGATCAAACTAGAAGACTGAATTATTTATTATAAATCTGTAAATGACAATCCTCAAACAAGACTGAAAACAGAGTTTCCCAAGTCCAAAAATTATTCAAACTAGTTTATCTTGGCTTCTAAAATTATGGCAAAGTTGTTGGTGATGAGATTCGGGACAGCCGTGCCCTATAATGTACCTAACTCCACCCACAAGGGTGTAGATAACCCTAGATATGGCTCCAAATGAAGGTAAAAAATCTGCAACTAGCTTCCACCTTTAAACCCTCGCCGGAAGTAACACAAATCTGCAAATCCAGCCTTCAACAACTGCTGGAAAACACAAATAAATCCTTGGTCTTCAATGGAAACCCCTGAATGGAGAATCCTCTGAAGAGAAAGAAGAGTTTTTGTTCCTCTCTCTAATCCTCAAGAGGCTTTTCGTCCTCAAGAGCTAACTTCAAAGGGTTTTTGTCCTTTGGAGTTTTTACGGAAAGCATGCAAGCTTACACAAATCTGAAAATTATCATAACAAAAGAGATGCCTTCCCCTTGCCATTCAACTTGCTTTTATAATCTCATTTGGCCTTTTAGCCACCCACAACCACCAATCAGATTTATTTCCCCACATTTAATATTTTTCTTTACCTTTTTTCTCCTCCACATGGGTCGCATTTTCCTTTCGGAAATAAAATAAACTAAAGTGACTTTATCATTTTATTTCTTTTTATTTTATCACTTTATCTTTTTTCTTTTTTATTTATTTTAACTTTATCATTAATAAATTAATATAAAGTGCTTATAATAATATTTTATATTGCACTTTATAATTAATTCATCATGACTAAGTTTCCTTTTTATTCCTCCCTTAGCCGTCGGGAAACAATGAATGGGCTAAGGGTCTTCGACTGAGAAGGGGATATTACACGACCATTCACCATGGTCGTAGATCCTTCTCGACCTCTTCCTCAAAGCCACGATGAGAGTGTATTTTGTTGGTGGCATGCCAATTGGGATCATTCCTATGATAATTGTGGTGCCTTTCGATCCTTTGCCTATACCTTCCTCCTTGGCAATAACTTTGACCATGAGGCCATCACTCAAGAAAGGTTGGATAAGACTATCAAGGCATGCAACAAAGCCCAACAATGTAATCAATATGAAGCGGTTCATCACACTAATGAACATCTTAAAATCTACAATAACCCACTTCCCAATCACTCCAAGTCTAAAAACTCCAACCATGGCCTTGTTCCAGCTAACAATGTGGCTACCAATGTTGTTAGCACCTCATATCCCTCCACTAGTGCATCCACAGAGAGTGCAGTTCATATGGACAGTACCAAACGTATTATTGCATGTCTTGAACCCTCCTATCCTTAGCCTAGGATAAATCCAATGGGGTCATCTATCCATGCTCTTCACAACAAAAACCTCACGAACAAACTTTCATTCCCTATTTTATAATTCATATTAAGGCCATTGGCTCCTGTGTAGACACTCCTACACAGTCGATCCTATCTGTGGCATCATCACATTCCCTAGATGACATCGGCCACTGTCACTATGCACAGTCAATCCTGTCTGATTCTGATTTTCACAATTCTTATGCTATCAACCCCTGTGAAGGCATTTCTACCACAGCCAATCCCGTCGAAATACCAAAAAATCCCATTACTGAACCATACTACACATGGCATGAGATTATTGGGCATGATGCTTCAAATTGTAGAACCTATCGACGATGTATGAAGAAACTTGAAACAGAAGTTAGGCAAGACGAATAAAAGAATGCCACACAACTCTATTCCGTAGTACCACTCTTTGGTTCTCATCACAGTTTTTGCTTACATACAAACGATACTTGTTGGGTTATTTCCCACAAATATCGAGCCCAAGAACCTTCTCCTCATGCACATAAACGTCGAGCCCGATCCACTTCATCACGCCCTTCTATGTCATCATCTAGTTCTCATCATTCCCCCCTCATCCCTCCCTTGATGAGATCCGTCATAATGTCGTCACACAGATCTTTGATCGGATCAGCGATTCCCTTTTTTCCACACGATCAAAAATCCATCGTGGTATAACCATAATACAAGACAACCTCAAGGACCTCATGATTCATACTCGCCATCAAATCCTACACGATGTAGCTGACATCATCAACAAAGCACGCCAATCATTTGTACGTCGTCATTCAGACACTTTATTATACTTTGGTAATTCTCTACTTATCTCCAACTTGGGTTTCTACGGCCATTGCTTCCTATTTTGAAAGCTTTGGTAATTCTATATTATCACCCGCTCAAGTTTGTCTTTCTTGCTTGGGTTTCTACGGCCATGGCTGCCTACTTTAGATGCTTTGGTCATCATTTCCCTATCATCTCCCGCTTGGGTTTATCTCTCATCCCTTGGGTTGGCCCTCTAATTGGTCCCCATCCCTTTCAATTTCACACACTTTACCTACTCTATCAATTTAAACCTTTCATTTCTCTTAGATTTGTGTGTACATAAGAAAATGGAATATACATCACACATCAATATTAAAACACACAATATCGCCAAAACAATGATATCTCATATATATATATAGCAAAATTAATTGTTTTATCCATCACCAATCCAATCTATCTCTCAAAAATACAACCATCCCTCAAGCATCCCCTCCCTTAGATGGAGGTCGGTCGATGCTTTGAGTTGATGGTGCCTAACGAGCCACACGTAGGGATCATTCTAGTGATGTGGCTCTAGACCCAACCCATGAAACCTCTCCGTCTACATGAACCCCTAACCCCGCAATGCAGGCTGCATCAGTGGCTTGGCACATTGATTGACGCTTCTTTTGGGGCATCTCACGATGCCACTTCTTTCACCACAACAAATTTTGGGGCACTTCACAATACCAACCCTCCCTTCAATTAATAAATTCAACTCCGAGAAATCTTCAAAGAACAGCACCTTTTCTTTAACAACATTCTTCAAATTAACTACTTCATCAACCTACTCTTTTATTTTAGTTCATCCTGCTTGGATTTATACGACCATTGCTCCCTACCTTCGGATACTTTGGCAATCTAGTTATCTATATCCTCGGGCCCACTAATTCCATGGCATCATGTCCTGATTACCGCCTATTATCACACTTTATCATCCTTATAGCATTTATCCATTAATTCTTTGCGCTCTTCAGCATTGTTATCTGCCACTCAGCTATCATCCCTCCTATGGCCTCCTAGCTAGGTGATTTATGTTTTATTTTACTAATTATCATCTAGTGTTTCTTGTCACTCTTGCTTATTAAGGGTTCCAAACAGCTATTACACCCACCACAAGCAAGCCGAGTGATACTGACAGGTAAGTATGAGGCAAGTATATTTCATTTGGTAAAGTTCTTTATTTCTTTATAGCACATTCATTATTGCTTTACTTTCAACATTTACTTTCGATTTTATGTTTTGAATAGATCTTTTTCCGAAGACCATCTCATGTTTCACTATTGTGGCACGCGATGATTTTCTGTTGGGGCATATGTATACACAATATGTTTTACACTTAATAACCATTTCTTTTGTGTTGAGGTTGTTGATGCATTCTCCTCCTAAATGGGTGCCTTAAGGGGCCTGCGGAGATTGGGGTATAATCAAACTTCGTCACATGGGTTGGATAACAGAATTTGAGAGATGTCACTATTATGCCATAGCTACCTATCATTACCCCGTTTCTTCCCTTCGTTCACACATTACACTTATCATGTCCACTTGTTTCTACTTATTACACGCTATTATCCCTACTTTTAGTCATTATGGACCTTTTCCATTTACCTTTATTTACCTTTTGGTCTACATCTCCCATGATTTTCACCTTTTGACCTTAAGGGTTCCCCCTAAGGCCAACACCATCACCTAGGGGCGATGGTGTCAATTTTGGCTTTTCCGTGGCCAATGTCGTAGCCCATGAGCAATGGCGTCGGGTATATATACCCCACTACCTTCCTATCATTATCACCAATTCATACATGTAGGAACTTATAGCTCTCATATTTTTGCATTATTTCACACCTACTTGTTGGCTTGAAGTCTAGGAGCTTATATTTGTGCATTTTGGGTCACCAAGTGAGATAGGACTGGAGATCTTCTTGATTGAGCTTTCCCCTTCACCCATAGCGATTCTCTCAGTGTTGTTGTCTCTAGGGAGGATTATGCATCAGCAGTCACACACGCGTTATAGGTAAGTGTTTCTAAACCTTATTAGTCTTTTATCTTGCACATGTATGTTTTATGTTGGTCATTCATTACTATAGATAGAGTAGATGTATGTTTGCTTTGATCTATCGCATTATCTTATTATATTACGCCCCTTGGCTTTATCCACCCCTTGGTTACTATTATTCTGAATCCTAATAAGATTATCTTTATCTTAGGTATAGCCCTTGGAAACATATAACTATCCTAGGGTTAAGTTTAGTATCCTCTACAATTAGGACACTAGCGCTCCTTGAGCACCTTTGTATCCACATCATGTATCTGGACTTAGATCAGATCCCTACATTTGAAAACCTAGCTGGGAACCTATCTTTTGCCCATCATACACACCGTACAATATATCACTTTGGGAAAATGATGAAGTTCGGCTCCAAATACAAGAGCTCCTTGATTAGGGAAAGATCGGGCTTCGCTTTTCTCATTGCAGCAACCGAATAGTTCTTGCACCCAAGAAAGATGGGACATGGCGACTTTGCATAGGCTATCACGCTCTCAAGAAGATGATGAGTCGGTATCAATTGTCATGCAATTGATGAGGTCCTAGACCAACTCTGAGGTGCACAATACTTCACCAAGATCGACCTAAAGTTAGGTTACCACCAAGTCCCAGTCCATCCCAGTCCATCCTGAAGGCATATGGAAAACAACTTTCAAGACACGGGAAGGATTGTATGAATAATTCGATATGCCCTTCAGCTTGACGAACATGCCAAACACACTCATGTGTTTGATGGATGATCTACGTTAGCACTTCCTTAACCTCTTTGTCATCGTCTACTTGGATGACATCCTCATCTTTAGCAAGAATCGGGAGGAGCATGTGGAGCACATCTCGTACTTCCTAAACACTTTGTGCAAACACAAGTTGTTGGCAAACTTAGCAAAGTGTACATTCAACACAACACAGATTCAATACTTGGGCTAGACTATTGACTGTATAGGAATACATGTAGATCTAGAAAAATCAAAGATATCCAAGTTTGGCCTACTCCATTCAATCTCACTAGATTGAGGTGCTTTCTTGGACTCACAAATTTCTACCACTGCTTCGTCCTTGGTTACTCGCACATATCCTAGCCCCTTAATCAAATAAAGGATTCCTAAACCAAGCTTGATTTGACTCATGTGCAATTGCGGGTTTTCGAGGTTCTCAAGCAATGCCTCTCTACAGCGCATGTTCTCACAATGCCCACATTGCACACTCCTTCGAACTTCACACCAATGCACCTAACTATGCACTTCGCATAATACTCATGCAGCATGCACATGCGGTCACATACCACTCAGAGTCGTTCAATGACACAGTACAAAGGTACTCCACCTACGAAAAAGAGTTGTACGCCACTATGCAACCAACGGCACAACTACATCTTCGGTAGGATACAGCTATTCATTTTAATCATAAGCTACTCCAAATTTTGCAACCACAAAACAAACCCGAGAATGCAATACACATACCACTTTGAGTCGTTCAATAACACAGTACAGATGTACTCTGCCTACAAAAAAGAGTTGTACACCATTGTGCAAGCACTGAAGCAACGGCAAGACTACATCTTGGGTAAGGAAACAGTTATTCATTCTAATAATAAGCTACTCCAATTTTTGCAACCACAAAACAAGTTGGAGAATGCAGGTCACATGAAGTGGATGAATTACCCTCAGTAATTCCATCTCGTGATTGAGCACAAGAAGGGAAGGATAACAAGGCAACAGATTGCCTTAGCCGACTGCCGGTACACACGCTCACCACAGTGTTGGACACATGCAGCCGAAAAAAATTAAGATTGGGTATCCCTCTACCCGGCTGACAAGGACATCACAGACAAATATACCACCTTTGCGTAGGGTGAACGGGTCCAAGAATTCTATTTAGGTGACAAGCTTTTCTATAAGCTTGGTCATCTTTGTGTACCAAATGGTGCACCTCACCAGAGACATTTGGGAGGCGCACCTCGCAAAGACAGTGGGACACTTTAGCGTTACAAAGACTAGCAACATTGCAGTCACAATTCTACTGGCTACACATGCACAAAGATGTAGAGTGCCACATCAAGTTTTGCATTCCATGTCGCATCACCAAACCCACGAACAAGAAGCTAAGACTCTACACACCCAAATCAGTTCTATTTAGTGTTTGGTAATCCACCAACATGGATTTTAGGACTAGAACACTTGTGAAAAAGTGCTAAAACAACACAATGTCTGTTGGAGTGGATAGGGTTTCAAAGATGCATACCATGATTCCCTACGAGAAAAGCATTAATGCAACCTATACTCATGTGATCTTCACCCGTGCATGGGTCCACTTCGGAATCCCAAAATCCATGTATCCAACCAAGATCCTCATTTTGTTGATCATTTCTAGAAAACACAATGGGAATTGATGGGTAGGCAACTTGATTGATCGCCAACATTTCATCCTCAAACGGATAGACAAATAGAAGTTGTCGACTGCACTCTCATTCATCTTCTACTTATGTACAACCATGTGCATGTGCACACTTGGGATGATAGCTTTCTTAACATCCAACGTGCCTATAACAGAGTTATTCACAATTCTACTGAGCATAGTCCATTCCAGTCAAATTTTGGGTTCTAACTAGCGAAACCTCTACACAATTCTTACCGCGCACCAGCAAGTAGGTAGTCAAGCATAGAGGAAAAGGAAGTGGAAAAGGCACAGAAGTTTGTTCATTAGCAAGTTCAGGGGATTCTTTCAAGCTCCCAACAGAAGTACAAAGAGTGCCATGACGCATGGAACACACCTCATACATTTTGAGTTGGTGTAAAGTTTGGTTGCATCTACAGAAGGAATGCTTCAAAGGTCCACACCGGAAGATCAAGCCTATGCGCTATGGTTTTTACACCATTTTTCGAGCAGCTAGTGAGAACAACTTCGTTCTTGATCTCCCTCTATAGTTCGGCATGCACCCAATCTTCAATGTGGAGCTCTTCAAGCCTTACTTCCCTCCACTTCTTGAGCCAGCAATGACACGACATCCTTTTGATTTGGATCATGATCACTTGTGCCCTGCAAAAAAAGAACAGATCATCCAAGTGATAAACACACGCACCTATCATGGAACTCGCCATTTGTTTTGAGTAGTCAAGGCCAAGCAGTATGTCGATCAAGCCAAGTGGTACAACCTTCTACAACTTCAAGTTCAATTTCCATAGCTAACCTCCAACTCAAGAAAGGACAAAACATCCATGCATATCCTCGTAGCCTATCTCGCAACAACTTGCAAGCCTCTTCACTCTTCTTGAACTTGGTCTCCTCACCCCTCTTGCTAAACTTGAGCTTCTTGTCTTTAAGGTACCTCATGTTAAGAACAAAGCCTTGCGGTAATACACGTCGATGGCCCAACTCCTCGCAGCATTCTATGCAGCTCCTCTCTTCCACACCACTTTCCTGACACTTAGCATCTTTCGCTCAATATCACAGTACCTTAGCACATTGCTCTGCGCAATTCCATGTGTTCTACACACTTGTTTCACAGCCCAAGCAGCTCCTGCAATCCTATCCTAGCATTGCACAATCCTTTCAATTTCCGCAATCTTGCACAACTCAAACCACAATGTTTACAGCTTTTGTATCATTGCACACCAATGCGTTTCATCCACAGCTTCTGCAATATACAACATTTCTCAATACCTACAGCTTACCTCAGCGTTGCTCAACACCTTGCAACCCTTTCATGCGTTGGCTAACTTGTGCATCACTTATCCATATGCCATTTGTCACTGTGGATCTGCACAGGTCTGTTAAATGTTTCAATTCAGCATTCGCTCATTAGCACTTTGCTGCCATGCAATAGGCCAGATGGCACCTTCCACACTAGCCCGTGTCAGGGCATCTCTGCAGCATGCCATGTGTCGAAGCACAACTCTCGCATGATCAAGGAAGATGTAAATATGTAACGGTGGGATATTAAAAACATAAAGAGACATACACGAATCGATGATCATTCATTGATATATTAGATCGAATCAGATAGGATTTTGTTTGGCTTTGCTCCAACATTCAAACACATATGTTATGTAATCTCTCGTAGTAGTCTAGATCATAGTTCAAAAAATCGTTATCGGCAATTACTTGGCAGGCCAAAATTTGACTCGAAAATCGACAATCGGCAATTTATCAGCAACTTTATCACTACTTTAAAATACTTTTAAATCCATAAAATAAACTTAAATTAAATGCAAAACACGATATTCAAAACCCTAGCAGGCTTGAAGAGTCGAAACCCTAGCAAAACTTGAGGGCAAAAATCGCAGGTTGAATCACAGAGGGAAAATTGTTGAAAAATGCTTTAAAATGGCCTTTTATTTTCAGTTTGGAATTTATATACCCCTGCATGGCAATTTTCCACGATTTTCAAGGTGGTTTTTGGCAGTTTTTCACGAGTTTTATCACCAGAAATTGTCGATTAATCACCAAAAAAAGAAATCACAATTTTTCAGGAGATTAGTCGTTTTTCCTGTGTCACAATTTATCGCAATTTATCGCTGATAAATCGTGATTTTTAAAATAGAGGTCTAGACAATCAGTAAAGATGCATTCCCCTTCTGATACAAGAATCTGCCCTTTTAGCCTTACTGTTTGATTGTACATATTTGTACTTTTCCCTATTTTACATTTTGAATAGAAATTGCAATTCTGCATGTCGGTCTTCCACTTCATTAATGTGTGTTTGGTTCCTTGCATTCAATAACCCATGCACAATCCTAAAATTATTGCAGCTTCAGCTAGCACAGGATTGTCCCCTGCCATGGTCTCAGGCTCCGTGGTGCAAATCATTTGAGCTACCATATGGATCACATGATGACAATAGAAAAGGGTTGCTACCTAAAGTACATTTTCTATGCACCACAAGTGGTCACTAATTCTTAGGTACTGTTGAAATTGGCTCCATATCTAATAAATTTACATTTTTTGGTTTGAAAATCCAATAAAAAGTACAATCCCAAGGGTCAGAAAGCTAGAAATTCTCAAACGTGCTTAGAGTGTTATTATGGAAAATATCTACACTGCATGATTATTATTAGATGTTTGAAATCTGTATGCAAAATGTTTCATTGAGTAAACCACAAGTATTTTGTGTTTATGCATTTCTATCGACTATTTCACTGATAAAACCATCCACTAAACTTTAAATAATTCGGATAACATAACATTGACTCGGATCCCTAAAACATTACAAAAGAATAAAATTAATTAATTATAAAATTCAAACAACCATATCACGATTATGCACATGTTGATACAATAGAGTTTGTCAATAAACATTAATATCCTCTCAAGGTTGTACTTAGAACAAATAGGGAAAAAATTGCCACATACCTGGGAACAGGGAGTGCCGGTAGAGAAGACCATTTCTTGGTCTTTGTGTCCAACACAAAGTTCAAGGCCGTGGGGCCTCTACATTGTGGCCCATACTGCCCTGTTACAATATAAATATAACGCCCATCCGTCACCATTCCTAAATGGGAATGTGCCATATCCTTTGGCATGTCAAATCTTCCTCCCCATGTGTTGTCAGTAAAATTATACACGTCTACATGAGAGTGAACCTGTCACAAGATAACAGAAATTAAAATTGAAATTATAATAATGTCTTTAAGTGACCAAATGAAGCATATTAGCATCTCAATAGCAGTGGTGAGGGAGTTCCTAATGCATTTCCCCAAGATAATATTTCTACACTAGCAAGTGTCATGCAAAGCCATTATTTGTTACATTTCAAAAACTTAAGAAATATGTAAAGTAATTATTCAAAGGTTGTCCTTTGAACTTTCTAGAATTACTTCTCATAGTTTTGAGACTCTGTGGAAAACTTTGAGTTCCGAATTGACTGACCCCTAGCAATTCCAGCTGATGCCACTCATAGCAAACATCCAAAAATAATGGAGAAAAAAATTAAGACTGGTAAACTGCTCCTCTCATTTTAACATATAGATTTTTGTTTGCAAGATGGAGACGACTTTTTGTGATTTTCCTCAACTTCTAGGGTATTTAGATTGATTTGATTTTCCAAGTTTTGTTTAGTTTTTGCCATTGTTTAGCCCGTGCCCAAGGCAAGTCCGAGTATCAATACTATGCTTATATTCTAACCTATATATGCGATGGATGTTAGATAAGTAAATTTAATATTGTAGAAGAGCTTCTGGATACACCGTGCATGATTTTTTTAGATAAGTCCATGTGTAGTGTATCAAGAAAGTCTTCTACAATTAATAATCACTGTGAAAGCCTCAAACAGTTGAATATAATGTTATTATAGGATGAACAGAAACAGCTCAGTTTGTTCAGTAATAGAGATATGAATCACAACCTAATCAAGAAACCCAAAATAGGAGAGGATGTATGCTTCACTGAAGATTTTATTCCAAGTCATAAGCAACTAAGAAAACATAGAACTAAACACAAATTGTTAAGAGTTCGCAAGGAACATAATCACGAGATATGGAATTGGAGAGAACAAATTAAACTCGTTAATAATGTAATACATTTGGCTAGTCTAAGATGGGCTCCCAGACATCTCCCTTGAGATCCATATTATCCCTTGTTCAATTTCTACAACTCGTGATTATCATAGTTTCACCACCTAACATTTATGATAAGACCTGGGTCATACAAGTTATTAATTAACATTACATTGGCTATTACTAGTGCACAGTCTGGTTCTCAAGATTCTCCCTTAAAATAAAAGTCTCATATAATAAGCTGCAAAAGCAATCAGGAACTAACATTTGTCTTCAAACTTTCAAAGATAACTCTTAGGACTTGTCTTCAAATTATTTATCGCGGATGACAGCAGAGCTTTTCCTTCAGAGAGCCATCTGGTACTGTCAAGTATGGATGGAGTAGTTGGGTTACCATTTATCCAGGAATAGCCAGAGCACTTTAAAATTAAGTTTATGTCAGATACACTTGTTTGTTGAAGGATATTTCCAATCTAGAAGAGATATGACTTGGATTGCATATTCAGGAGTTGAGCAAGGTGTGGTAGGCACACCTGTACAACAAGTGGTTTGGCAGCTCAACCTGGGAATTGACCAGTAGGTGTTGATGTGGGATTGACAAGTGTAACTAGAAAAGAGTTGAACTAGAGGTTTGTGTTTAACAAGAAGTACATAAAGCAGGTCGTAACACTTGGTTCTACGTCCGAAATATAATTTTGGTGCTCATGTGAAGAGGAGTGGTGTAGACACACATCAATCAAACTCATTTGATTATCGGTTGTTGATTTTTGTGAAGATTATTTTTTGGAGGTCCAATCTGGGGATTGTGGGAGTTGGAGAAGAAACATAAAGATTCGTAATGTGAGGTGGTTAACTACCGAACAATGTATAAAGGAACTAGAGACAATAAATATGAACAAGGGATGATATGGATCTCTAGAGAGTTGTCTAGTACCCCGTCTCAGGCTAACCTCATATATCACTGGTTACTGGGTTATTAGTCATATTTTTTAAAGGGGTGATGAGGCAGGGATGAAAAAAATTGATGCAATTTGAATCTTTGAGGAGTAATCATGGTCCCAGAACTTTCCTCTTTAGCTATGAATGAATCTTTTATGCAAGCCTGAATGTGGATTCACATTTTATCTTTAGTTTTCTGTTGTTCTTGAAAGATATACCTATTCCTTTCAAGCCAGATTTTCCGCTACAGAAACACATGACTAAATTTTCCCCCACAGAAATACATGACTAAATTTCCAAGCAGTATTTAGAGGGAAGAAGAGGGAAGGTGGACTTTTTCCATTGTTGCTATAATATGTTTCACTGTTTGGACACTGATATGTGTTGTTTTAAACATTCATTGTAAAGATTACAAAAGGATGAGGTGAACAGGCAGTGAAGGAAGAGGTGAAAGCGTTTTTTGTTCTCAGAATTGCAGAGCATAGTCCAAGAGGGGACAAAAAAACCCGATGTTGTTACAAGTCATGGCCTTATTTGTTCACCTTAGGATATCCTTCGGTGCTAAATCTTCTTCCATATTGCATTGTGATCCTAAAGAGGAGGGGATAAAGTCTCTTCATCATCCAGCCACAATTAAACAGGTTTCAGCTGCAGCAGGGGCTCCGAACGGAGTAAAGCCAAGGCAGGTTACAAAACTGCCGCCTTTCAACCACCTTTGTATGTTGAGCAGTGTTTGCGCAACCACCTTTCAGTTTCGAAATCGGCACTCTACATACACCGGCAGTTTCACCCACGGCACGGTGCAAGCCAACGGCCAGGAACATGGTCTACCTTCCATTGCTCCAACTCTTGGGATTCTTTAGTGCACAAAAGGGCATCTTGGGTATGTCAAATAGGAGGCAGGAATCAAGGAACGCATCAGTGATCAGAGAACAAAATTGGTTGTCGGATAAAGGATTGAATTGAGGAACAGCAAGGAGAACCTCAAGAAGCGGGATGGTGGTAGTGTTGTACTTGCTCTAGATTCCTTTGTAATCCATCCTTAGCCATAAGAAATGACATCGACCAATCGAAACGACCCTGGGACGTTGGCAGAGAAAATGCATCAGAAATTTCACTTCAGAACTTAAATCTTATTCTTAGAAAGCCTTATGGCATCTAAAATAATCAATCCTTAATGGGATTTATAGTCTACAGAGTTACAGAGGTGGTGACTCCAAAAAAAATTCCTCATCCTAGCGCCTACAGCCCTCTAAAACAAGGTTTCAAGTAGGTATTTATAAGCAATCTTCCCCGCCCATAAGGATTTTCAAATTCCTTCTAGAATCTCTCATAATCCCGCTCAAACTCAACTTTGAACTCTTGTGCATTAATGGCGGCCAACTAATTCTGGCTTGGTAGCTGAGAAGTCCATTTGGAACTCCACATCACAGCTGACTTGGCATCCTTCATATACCTACCACTCTGTCGTTTTCTACCTTCAAGTATATCTCCACGCATACTCTATTTTCCTTGTTGAAAGGTTTGCGCACCCCTTGTCGGTTCTGATCCAAAATCATGTGCCTGGCTCCAACGTCTCTCCCCCTTTGTAACTTATCAAATTTTACGCGTATTCCCTCCTTCAAAAATTTTGTGCACTGCCGCACACTTTTCTTCTTAGCTGATCTACTTCAATTCTTGCGCGCACCACCTTCCTTAGCCAAAATTTCTCAAAATATATGCATTCACCTTCTGTGATGCTCCTACATCAAGAAAGAAGGGAAGCTGGGCATTTATCACTTCCAACTAGTTTTTCCCACCTTGTGGTTTTCTAGGACAAAATATCTTGTGTCTATGTTCTTTCATGCTTATGTTTGTTGTACAAGTTTTACATTCATATTCAGTGTTGTGTATTTCCAACAGCTAAGCTACACTAGTTCTAAGCTTTACTAAGACTAGGATTTGTCATTTCATGTAAGAATTGAAGTAGGACAACATTTTTGTGACTCTATGAATTCAATAGTAGGCAATCATAAGATTTTACAGATCATTTTGGTATCAGGGCTAATTCATCTTTTTGGGAATTGTGGAAAATTTTGACTGATTTGTATGACATTGAAAAGATCAAAAGAAAAAAATGGCTACCTTGTGATCCAAAGATATCTTCGAGGCAGAATCAAAGGGCGACATAAATAGAAAAAGAAGACAAAGGACTTTCTCCAAGAATTGCAGCATCATAATCATGCATGGAGCGTGTGATAAAGTCCCAACATACCTTCACCAAGTAGCAAGAGCTCATAACTAGGACACAAGAATCCATGGATGGTCACAGTGGTTCTTGCTTTTGCCAAGAAGTTTGGCATAGGAAAGGAGAAGAGCCCCATGAATTCGAGGACAGAGATAATACCCCTTTCAAAGTTGAGACTAAGGTTGAAATTAGAAGCTTTGAAGGACAAGTAGATGTCGAACTGTTAGATAATTGATTAACGAAAATTGCAGGTATATTTTAGTGTGCATGAAGTTTCCGAGGCATTAAAGATTTCTTTCGCACGTCTCAAAATGGAAGGCCGTGCTCTTATTTGGTGGGAAGTTATCTAGCATCTTCTGAAAAGATGGTTGTAGCTAGGGGGGGTGATTTCAAGGAATTGTTACGTAAGAATAAATTTTTTATTCTATCGAGCATAAAACTGATCAAAAGATTAAGTGGTAATATTTTCAGCAAAAAAGGTGTCAAAACGTGCAAGACTATATCATGGAGTTCCAAAGACAAGCCATGTTGATGAATTTGAACATGGTGGATGAAGACATCTTACCCAAACACTAGGAAGGTCTCCACACGCCTATGGAGACAGGTCATACAAGCATACTACATTGAGGAAGAAAGAAACCAAGGCGAGCGAGAATCCTCAAAGTGAAATCAGCCCCCAAGTGAGTCAAAGAAAGAGAAATTGACCTTAAAAGAAGGGTAAGTGGAAAGGTAAGAGAAACTTTGACGCTTTGAACAATTGTAAAGATCCAAAGAATCATTGTAACCAATGTGTTATCAATGGACATATTGATGCCAATCAATGATTACATCCAAAATTGCATCCCAAGAATCATCCCAAAGAAGGCTCCAAGAATTCTATGGCATCTCTGAAAGACAAACCAAAGGCAGAGATAGATAGAGGACAATTATGATGTTCATGAGAATCTGGGTTGTGTAGCTACTAACATGAGCAATGAGGAACAAGAAAGAGAAGATATGAGAAATTTGTACCGAATCAAGATTCTGGTCCAAAAAAACAAGGTATACACACTTGATGTTGGGTCTCAATCCACTTTGATTTCAAATGAAGTTGCTAGGAAGCCTGATTTACAAACATATGATCATCCTCATCCATATGCTTTGGGTTGGGTGAAGAAGGGTGTAGAAATTCGGGTAATTAGGAAATACAAATATAAATTTGGGATTAACCCACAATACATTGATAAGGCAATAGTAGATGTCATTCCTCTTAATGTTTTCAAATGCAGTTGTTAGGAAGCTTGATTTACAAACATATGATCATCCTCATCCATATGCTTTGGGTTGGGTGAAGAAGGGTGTAGAAATTCAGGTTATTAGGAAATACAAATATAAATTTGGGATTAACCCACAATACATTGATGAGGCAAAGTAGATGTAATTCCTCTTAATGCATTTGACATGATGTTTGGTGGGTCCTTATATCTTAGGGATGTTATCTTCATGAGATGGGTTGAGGATGAAATCAACTACAGTACCAAGGCACATCAAAGCAAGCCCAAGCTTGCCCTAGTAAATGCCAACCAAGCAAAAAGACTCATTCAAGTTAATAATCAATTTTATTTATTTCTTTTGAAGGATAAACAAGAGGATGGATTAGAAATTTCTAAGAATGATAGTGTTAACAAAGAATTGAAATATTTGGCTGGCTTGTTACAAACTCGTAAGGGAAGTAGAACATAAGAATCAATTGTTGCTTGAATCTCCTTTACCTAATATTGGGTTGTATAAGCAACGGCTCTTAGAGAGCTATGAAGTTAAGAAACAACTTCAAGAGTTGATGGAACAATCGGTTATTCACCCACATTGCCATGCGGATTACCCATTGTGATGGTACAAAAGAAAGATGACTCTTGGAGAATGGGCATAGACTATAGAGCCTTGAACAAGATCACCATAAAGATGTGATATCCACTTTGACGAATTGATTTGGTGGAACCAACTTCAGCATGTTGAGTACTTCACAAAGTTGGAACTCAAATCCGGTTACCATCAAATTCATGAGAAGAATGCATGGAAGACGACCTTCAAGACAAAAGCATGGTTCATATGAATGAGCAGTACTTTCTTTTGGCTTTTGTAATGCACCTGCTACATTGATGAAATTGATAAATGATGAATTATGACCTTTCATAAATACCCGTGTCATAGTGTATCTAGCTAATATTTTGATTTTCAATGCTACATGGGAAGAACATCTAACACATTTGAGTCAAGCCTTGCAAGAGTTGAGAGAAAAAAATTATTGTGCAATATGAAGAAATGTGAGTTTGCAAGGCAATCACTAGTCTATCTAAGGCATGTGGTTGGAGGAGGAGAACTAAGAGTAGGATCCTGCAAAGGTTGAGGCTATCACAAATTGGCCCACAACAAGGAGTTCCGCCAATACTAGAAGTGTTGTTGGAGCAGTACAGTACTTGAGGAAGTCTATTCCAGCTTTCACCACTATTGCAGCACCTCTACATATAGTTGCAACAAGTGGTAAGAGTTTCCATTGGGGTAAGGAACATGATGGTGCTTTTTATTCTTTAAAATATAAAACCAGTCATGCTCTATTGCTTTCTCTTCCGAAGTTGCAGAAGCCATTCAAAGTTGAAATGTATGCTAGTGAGTATGCTATGGGGGCAGTTTTGTTGCAAGGAGGTAAGACAATTTGTTTCCATTCAAAAGTATGTACCTTAGCAGCGAGAGTATATTCTGTTTATATTAAAGAAATGTACGCACTACTTCAAACAATAAAGAAAAGGAAACATTCTTTATTGGTTAAAGAATCTATTGTGCATACTAACCACAAACCTCTTCAATATTTGCAAGCAAAAAGTAAATTACAGCAGGCAAAGCACTACAAATGGATATGATTTCTTCTGCAATTTCATTTGGTGATCAAGTACAAGAAGGGAAGCACAAATGGTTCGGCAGATATGTTAAATGGGCTACCAATAACAAAGCAAGTTTCAACTTCGGCTACAGTTTCACAACTTGAGACTTTTACAAAAGAGGCATATGGAGAAGCTTGTGCACAAGATGCAGGTTTTGGGAAGATATTCCAACAGTTGCAGGTTAAGCAGGTTGAAAATGAAGAAAAAGTTGGGTATTACCTCAAGGATGGGCTACTCCACATGTGAGATAAACTATGTGTGCCAAAGGGTGAAACACTTCTATTGATGAGGGAAGTGCATACTTCCAAAGTATTGGGTCATTTTGGTGTTGGCAAGACCATGGCTCACTTGCAAAGGTATGTGTTTTGGCCCTATATGTAAGAACAAGTATCTAGATTTATAAGAAGATGTAAACTTTATTGTAGAAGCAAACATGGCTATGAGTATTTATATGTTGTTGTAGATAGATTTAACAAAACGCATTTTCTCATTGCATGTAAAAGACAATGAAAGGGAGTGAAGCAGCTGAATTTTTCTTTTCTAATGTTTGAGTATATTTTGGGTTGCCTAACTCCATTGTTTCAAATAAAGATTCAAGGTTCTTGGAAAAATTTTGGACCGCCTTGCGGTAAAAGACGGATACCAAGCTCCAAAGAAGCACATATTTCCATCCTCAAATGAATAGGACTTTGGTACAACTGATAAGAGGTTACAACGGTAGGTATCCAAGGACTTAGGATGAGTTTTTGGTGTATATCCCAATTCCATACAATAGGACAGTACATACAGCTACCAATCATTCACATTTTGAAGCATGTTTGGGATATATGCCTACCAATCCTCCTGATGTTGCAATGAAATAGCAGGAGAAAGAAAAGGGGCAAGATTTAGAAGTAACTAGAGCAGCAAAGTTCATTAAGAAGATTAGGTGAATCCATCTCAAGGTGAAAGAACAATTGGAGAAGTCTCAAGTCAAGTACAAGACTAGGCATGACCAGCACCAAAAGGAGCATATGCTCAAAATAGGAGAAAAGGTACAGTTGTACTTCAAGCAAAAAAAAGACTTCTAGGACAAGCAAGAAATCTCAAAACCCTGAGGTATGGACCATTCACCATAATGGAGCAGATTGGAGACAATACTTCCAAGCTTGATCTTCCACATTTCATGGAATGTACTTAGTTTTAAACTATGAGAATTTGCATGTATTCAAGTGATGCAGGAGCATTCGAGTTCACAGGAAATCTTGTATCAACCAAACATAGTTACAGTAGATTGTTGAGTTGTGTACTGGTTTTCTTTTGAGGATGCGCAAGTCTATGGTGGACTGCACAACTCTACAAAGCCTTGCAAGTTTATGTTGATCCACACAAGTCTACAGTGGGCCGTGCAAGTCTCCGAAGTCATGCAGATCTATGGTGGGCCGCACAAGTCTATGAGAGCCACAATAGTCTACTGGCATTGCACAAATTCATAGAAGGAAGCATTTGGTTTCCAAAAGTCCAGAGTCAAGCCGACTCTCTTGTATGGGTCCATTGGACCTTGTTCATGTCTCAATGGGTAGCATGTAGTTAAGCTTGAGCATATCTTTGGGTGGCTTGCATGCATATATAAACAAACACATGAACCTCGAAGTAGGTCAGTAGTGTTGGCAACAAGAAGTAGAATTGATGATTGTTGTTGGACAGTTGGTGATGGCACAGGTTCTCTAAGTGAGAATGCCCAAGTGTGATTGTATGTATGTCTTCAGAGATTGTTGAAGTTGCATCATTGGCAATCAGTCTATTTTTAGGTGATCTTTTATGAATAAATAATAAAGTTATGCTTTTGTGTTGTTATATTATGTTCTGTGCATAATTTTGAGGGCTGCATGGTCGAAGGTCGCTCTGAACTAAGCTCCCTAACCGTGTCTCATCATTTGGGATCAAAGCAAGGTTTTTTTTCCTTGCGAGTGAGGCACAGCGCATATTGCAGTTTTTTACATCGACAGGTGTGGTAGAAAATTGTTGTGGATATCTTCCAGCAACGCAGTTGGGTAGGTATGAGGATGCACAACAAACATTGTTGATTTTTCACATTTGCAACTGTGGGTAGAGAATCGTTGCAGACATTTTCCATCAAGGTAGCTATTGGGTAAAAGGTGTGAAGGTTGTAGAGATTGTGTATCTCTTGCTCTTGAAGGAGCACTAATGTAAAACTGGAGAAGAAATGTCATGAGAGATCAAGTAGATCGAGGCGCAAGACTTGATGACTTAGTCAAGTTGATGAAGACAATACACGCCCGTTTGGAGGCCCTGGAGACTGCATAACGCAGAGGCATCGTGGTGGAAAATGCTAGTGATAATGACGCATAACTCGCAGAACCTGCATAACCGAAGGCACAAACCATGGAGGAAAAAGAGAAGCTGCGGGCTGAAAAGGCTGGAGGAGAGGCTCTTACTCGCTATTGGAGAATGGGAAGTGAGCCTAGTCTGGACACCTCAAGTTATTCTAGAATTTTGGAACCAAAAGAGCTCATTGATTAGATAACAGAACTCGACAAGCATTTTGAGTATAAAGATATGGAAAATCCCATCAAACTCAAGTTCACCTACACCAAATTGAAGGGTCATGCATCTCTCTGATGGAAGTATGTGTAGATGGAGAGGGTGTGGAGAGGCGAACTGAAGATCAAGACCTCGGAAAGACTGGAGGTAAAACTAAAGGCCAAGTTGTTGCCCACAACTTACAAGCTCTATTTGTTCAAAAGGTTGTAAAACTTGCGACAGAGGGAACGCAATGTGAAAGAGTCCATTGAGGAATGTTATAGACTCACCATTCAAGCAAGTCATGTGGAGGATGATGTAGAGAAAATATTGTAGTATATAAACGGGTTGCGTCTCTCGATTCAAGATGAGTTCAAGATTATCCAGGCATGATCCGTGGAAGAGACTTATCAGTATGCTCTGAGGGCAAAGGAAAGGTTGTCGCGCAAACAACAAAGCGCAACATGAGGCAAAGGTAAATTTGTGCAAGGTCGCAAACATGGTGGCGGCAAAGGAATTTCCGCACAAGGAAGCAAGGCTAGTACTTTGCCTCATAGTGAATAAATGCAAAGAGGAGGGGGGAATCCCTCTGGGGAAGGAGGATTCTTTGGACGTGGAGGCGGCTGTGGATTCTACAGCACATGTTTCAAGTGTGGAGAGCAGGGACCTAGAGCTTTTGAGTGCCTGCACATAAAAAATGATGACAGAGGCAAGCACACACATGGCACAAGCAGAAAATGGAGATGCACCAATAGAATATGGAGAAGATCCAAAGTTGGTAGAAGCATTGATGTTTAAGCATGTTTGGTTGAAGCCAGCCAAGGAAAAAGTGAGTCTGACACACAAAAAGAATTTTTTCAAGATCGTGTGCAATTTGATAGGTATAGTTTGCAAATTGATAGTGGATAGCAGCAACACCGACAACTTGGTAACACAAGAAATGGTGGAAAAAATAGGTTTGAAGAAGATTGTGCATCCCAATCCCTACAAGGTTACATGGCTACAAAAGAGACACCACCTCTTGGTTACTTAGCAATGTCTGGTTAAGTTCTAGATTAGGAGATATGAAGATGAGTTCATGTGCAATATAATGCCCATAGACACTTGTCATGTGTTGCTTGAGAGATAGTGGCAGTTCAATCGGAAGGCACAGCATGATGGTCGCGTAAATACCTACAAAGTAACAAAGGATGGAAAGGAGTACAGTCTGAATCCTATGGAGAAGTGGATTGAAGAGGTAGAGCAAGGTCCCAAGACTTTGAAGATTTCAGGAAAGCAATTCCTGCGAGAAGTGATGCAAAATGATGCATATTTTGCAATAATAATGAATCCCACACAAGCAAAGAGTGTAAATGCAGCCGCAAAAGAATTGTATCACTTCCGTGCAAAGCATGGATTTAATCACAGGATCAAGCTTACCGAACAAGACAGCGTGTTAGATAACATTAAGAGAACACAGAAATGCATAGACAAGTCCAAGAGTTGTTGGATAGGGGACTGATCAGGGAGAGTTTGAGCCCGTGTGCAATACTAGCAATTCTACACCTGCAAAAGGTGGAGAGTGGCACATGTACAGATTCACGAGCAATTAACCAGATCGCCATCAAGTACCAATTTCCATTGCCACGCATGGACAACCTCATGGATTGCTTGAGTGGAGCAAAATACTTCACATTTATTGATTTGAAGAGAAGATATCATCAAATTTGCATAGCGGAAAGGGATGAATGGAAGACTACGTTCAAGATGCAAGAGGGACTTTATGAGTGGCTTGTGATGTCATTCGGATTGAGTACTGCATCAAGTACCTTTATGAGATTGATGAATAAAGTCCTTGAGGCATTTCTGGGAAATTTGTGATTATGTACCTGGATGACATCTTGATAAACAAGGGCATGAGAGAAGAGCTTTTGATACACTTAAGTATTGTAGAAGTTGCAGAAGAAGTTTTTGATCAATTTGAAGAAGTGAAGTTTCACGCAAGAAGAGTTTGTGTATTTGGGTTTTATGATTTCTCAAGAATGTCTGAAGATGAATCTCCTAAAAAATACGCACCACATTCGATTGGCTGTCCCCGTGAAATACGTTTGAAGCCTTAAGTTTTCACAACTTAGAAAGTTTTAACCGCAAATTCATCTAGAACTTCAGCTAAATATGTGCACCTATAACAATGGCCATGCAATGAGACGAGAAGGATTTTGTCTAGAGCTCAGACGCAAACTGAAGTCCTCAACAATTGAAGAAGAAGGTGAGTGAACAGCCAGTATTGGTATTTAAAGTGGATTATGATGCTAGTGGCACAGCCATTGGCACAGTATTAAGTCAAGAAGGCAGTGAGATGTTGAGCAAGGCAAAGAACTATAGAGTATATGATCAGCAGTTCTATGTAATTGTGCAAGTGCCTCAGAAGTGGAGACACTACTTGTTGCCAAAGTAATTTGTTCTCTATAGTGATCATCAAGCACTACAATTCATAAACAGCCAATGGAAGTTGAAGCAGAGGCACATGAAGTGAGTGGAGTACCTACAAGGCCACACATTTGTGTTGAAACATAGAAGCAGCAAATCTAACAAGGTTGCTGATGAGTTGAGCAGGCGCAATCTTTCTTGTGTATGTTCCAAATATACTTGATTTATTAAGAGATAGGATTTGTTCCTTTCGGTAATTTGCTCTTTATGTTCCTTGCATTATTAGTTAGCTTTGCTTGCTTTTTACTAGCTTAGACAGTAGTTAGACTCCCTTCTAGACTAGTTTGGTGTCCATTCTGGTAGGCCCATCCTGCATCACACAATGAGATATGTTGGGTCGCTGTAGCTAAGAAATATGGACATTACCCACACATAGTGACAAAGCTTTGAGCCCCGTGTCCTGAGGTATCTGCACCTCACTCATCATATAAACAGTTTGTTTTCATAGTCTATCTGTTGTTCCCGCTCTATTCCTCCCATCTCTAGATAGATCCTATCAGGTAAAGGTTTATTGAGGTCTATGCTATCATAGATTCTAGCATAATTCAGCATGCCTAGTTGCATCGTGTGCTCTCAGATGCTAAAATAGATTCTAGCATAATTCAGGATGCCTAATTGCATCATGTGCTCTCAGTACTTTATGAAGCATCAAACTGCTTGGAGCCATTGGTTACATATTTGAGAGTAGGCCTTTCAACTATTAAATTAAGAGCATCAAAGTTCTTTTTAAGTTCTTCCAACTTTAACACATATTTTGAGTAGGTATAATTGTAAAGCATTAGGATCCATTATTGGAGTGGATAATAATGCACTACATTCTGCTTGGGAGTAGAAAGTTGGACAAATGTTATTCTCAGCAACATGACCAAGGAACATGGACAAAGGAAATTGGAAGTTCTCATAGATCTATACAAGATATGTTCCTATCAAAATGTGTTTCTACGAAATTTATTTTATTATTGTCTTTGGCCATTCGACCCAAGAGCCAAAAGGAGAAGTTCCAGAAGTTAAAAAGATATGGAAATTCTTAAGCATTCAGCTCTTCAATTGCTTTTAGCTGTGTAGGAATACATCAGCTATGCAAAAATAAATCAATTATGGAGAACTAAATTAGTTATATATGAATAGGTCCATTCTATAGAGAAATAATTCAGTTACGAATGCATGCATATGCATATGTCATTCATTAGTTATTATTTCAGTTACTCATCAGCTATGCAATCAGCAGTTATGTAGTCAGTTACCTATCAATTAGGCAGTGATATTTCGGAAGTGTCACTAACAAAAACATGACCTTCGGGTAGTACAAGAAATCTTAAGCCAGTTACACTTAGGCCTTCAAGCTCAACAAGTTATAAAAGGCCTGTAAGTCTCTAAAAGGGTCTTTTGGCTGGAAAAAGGCATTGAGCAGGATCCAAGAGGACTGTATGTGGCCAAGTGCAGCACCCATACCATCCCAGGAAAGTTTTCCTTATTTTATGTAGTCTAAAAATATTGTGTAGATACTTTACAGTTCTGTTCCAGTTCCTTTCAGGTTGAGCTAATTATTTCAAGATATTAAAATTCAACATTAAAAAAAAAACAGATTACCATTCCAAATTTTCAACATTTTTGATGCTTCCCTTTCATTTTTATTATTAGCTTCAGATCTCATTTATAACAAGTCATTCACTCCACACAACATTAAGAATACCAATGCCAGGATTAGTTACTATGACAAATCAAGTAAAAAACCATCAACTTGCAGACTTTTGGATCAGAGATAAATCAGATCGAGGTTCACAAAGGTACTATCCAGGTCTAGTAATCATGATAAAAGCTGATGAGGAAGCAATTTTAGAAGATTTTCCAACAATCTAGGTGTGGAACCCAAAGGGTTCGCCGCAAGCAATGAGACATCATGAGTTTCACAAAATAATCCCATGTTCTATTCTCATGGGCTCTTAGGCACCTTGTAAAGACATGGGGATGCTTGGAGGTCAACTAATGCATGGACCTACTAACTGTGTTAAGGACCCAAGCATACTACCACATTCTCTACGAGCTCCACCCTAATATCAAAATGTCCAGTGAACCTGGCTTAGTGGAAAAGACAAAGATATGCTAGTTGCTAGATTTCGAGGTTCAGGTCCCACCAAAGCTACCTCCACTGCATTCATGCAATCCTAGTAATAATTGAGGTTAACAATGGTTGGAGCTGAGTGCAACCCTAGGTGATTTTGGCAGCACAGATTTCCCTCCATCCATGGCAGCATATACCAAATACATTGTCACCAATTGACACTCTCCCAATAAATTATGAAAATGGTTCTCTGAGGATTGTCAACAATTGATGCTTGAGAGTAAGGACACAAGAGGGAAGATTAATTTGGTTTTAATGACTCCAAAACAGAGTTTGACAATTATTTACCAAATAGATATTCTAACATCTAAACAAAAGAAAAGAGTTCAAAAAATCTCCCTTTGAAAAAAGTGAAAAAGGAGGATACCGTGAATAGTTTTATCTTGTGACCAACAAAAGGACAATGATCTAAATTCAGGAAGATGTACAGTGTATATAAGAAGTATTTAGCCTTTAGACCTAAGAAGTTTGAGGAATGTAGATGTACAATAGCTCTACTACTAAACAGTTTTTTTCTACTTCATATTAATTTTGATGCATTACCAAATTTCTTTTTGATAAAGAATAAACTTCAATGGATAAAGAAAATTTACGCGGTCTATTCCAAAAGATTTATCTCTCTAATTTTATGGACCGTGAAAGCCTTTCTATTATGAAGAAACTTACTTGGTCTATTGTCCCGTATCCAGCAAAAACATAGAAAAGATTCCTAATTTGTATTCCTGCTCCATCTAGGCGTGGTACAGGGGCCTCTGCCATCTCCTCCCACTCCAGCTCAAGGGCATTATCTTCTTTTGGCAAATTCGAAGTTTTCTCTTTCTGTGTATCTCTCTCTTCCTTGGCATCTTCCAGCTAAGCTTGTATACAAGAGATAGAACAATAATGCAAAATTCAGTCGATCTCTCACAGACACATACATATAAAGTTAAACTCACACAGAACACACACTTACAAACATAATAAGAAATACTTATAGTTAAGCTCTCAATAAAATTCTGGCAAGAACTTCTAAACAGTTGTTGATACATAATCCCAGTGGAGGGCTTCCATCTGATAAAAGTCAAGTAAAAAAGACCCCACAAATTCCTTGTTCTAGACTGTCTGTGGCCTGTAACCTTAGAGCAATTATAGAGGAGGCATGGAATCGCACGGTCCTTACATGTCAATGCTATTTTGCAATGTTAAGTGCAATGACGTATGCAGTGGGAACATGCTACAGACTGCAAGATCCAAACCTTCTATTCAAGAGTTCACTCATAGCAAAACATGATAGTTCTATATGACGATATGTACAAGGAACAATAGACAAAACTGGATTACTAAGTAAACTAACTGCAGCAGCATAAACTTACATCGTACAATTACATCTTGACAGCTGATGTAACAATAATAATAATAATCTTCAGCAGACAGGATTTATCATATGGTTAGATTCTAACAGAATTAACAAGATGTACTTTTCAAGGCTGGCCAAGTAAAAGGAAGATTCACCTAGTCCCTTTGTAAAGAATTTACCGTCTCTACCAAGGTACGCTGAGAACTAAAAAACTACTGCCACAGTTCTGCTATGTTAATCGTGATTTAGTTTTAAAGAGAATAGTATGACTGCCATAAATCAGAAGCAAAGTATAAATCCTCTCACAAGTTCATTCAATGTTCACATAAGGTAACAAATTTTTTAAGTATAAGCCCACCACCAAATATGCCTAATGATTGTCTTCCCACAGGCTGCATGGTATCCTCATGCACATTTCAAAATCAGTGCCATGGGTAGCACCAATGTATCCTTTAAGACAGTTGATTCAAATTCAGAATCAAGGTTCAGAACATCAACATCAATCGGGGAGTAGGAATGGTCTGTGGTGGGTTAGGCGCCCGCCTCCGCGTCCCTTATCTATAGTTCGGGGTTGGGCTAACTGAACTATATATATCGAGCGCATCTCTTATCATTCTCTAGAGTGCCCTATACCTATATGATGGTGATGGCCCCCAACACTCAGCTTCACACAGAGGAGAGAGCTTTCTTAGTCATATCACGTACATAATAGATGGATGATCTTGACCCCCTATCTATCTCTAGAGAGGAGGGTGCCACAGAATGTTATGCTCTGAGCAAGGCCGAGCAGCTATAGATAGAGTAGGCACTCCTCTATATAGATAGATATGGGTGCTCCCAGCGGGGTAAGCAATAGCGAACAACTCTATACACGCCCACCCGCCCACCTACGTTTCCATATAGATAGTTCAGGGTGCAAGCCGTTGCCATATAGATAGGTGCCTAGTTATGGGGGGGTCATTGCCTTATAGATAGGTGCCCAGTTATGGGGTGGTCGTTGCCATATAGATAGTTCAGGGCACGGGCCGTTGGCCTGCCTATATACGTGGGGGTGGGGGAGTGTTTGAGTATAGATAATCCCCTCAGCCTTCTGAGAGAACCGGTAACTACAATAGATCGAGGGCGCCATATCTATAATCTATATAGGGGGGCAACATTAGAGTCGGTAGCCCTATATCCTATATATCCTTGTCCTCTTGTTCCAATCGATAGGTGGGAATAACCAGTGTAGCGGGAGTGCAGTCACCCCCCATATATAGATAGGGGCCCTCCCCAGAATCTAGATGGATAGCAGGCCCAGCCCAACTACTATATAGCCATAGCCAAGATAGAATGACCCAGGAGGATCGGATCCTCAATTGCTGGAGAAGGCTGCTCAACCAACCATATATAGCCTAGCCTATCCTAGCCTGGAGTGTTTGCTTTGCTACTCAAGGAGTTGCCGCCCCCCGATCAAGGTTCGAGTGCCATCCCAACCCCCGGATAGATCTGTAGGGTGCCTATCAGCTCAGTTTTGGTTGAGTTCCCCATAAAGAGAGGTTTGGCCCCCATATATAGATATATTCCTTCATTTTTGCTTCATTTGCAAGATTTTGCTCCCGGGTGGGTAAGATCTTTGGTCGAACATACCCCGAAACTTCAAATCAAATCCATTTTCGGATCGCTTTTGTCGGGGTGAATTTGACCCTCTTTACCATGCATTTCTCAGGGCTTTCGGGTATGCCACGTTGCACTCCAGATTATCCAGATGCTTATGCCCGATGGAATGCCCTTAGTAGCTTTGGCAGGTCGTCTATTCTCTATAGCCACCCCCCGGGGCCGGCGGCCTACTCTCTCTAGCAAGGAGCCCTATCTCTATGGGGATGGGGCTCCCCTATATAGACTTATAGTAATACCCACGCCAGGGCAAGTTTCAAACCCAGACACTCCCTAGATATGTGTTATGGGTCACGTATGGAGTTTACAGCTCTCATCTCCACCCCCAAGGGTCTCCAAATATGGATGTGGATATAGATATAGGGGCCTCAGTCTCCTGCAGCAGCTTTAGTCTCTAGTCGAGGATAGATAGATATATAGAGCCACTCATCTCACAGTCTTCGTCCTATCTTTAGTCCGGGATATAATTGATATGCCAAGGAAATTTTATTGGTACTCCCCACCTATCCATATATGGCCCAAGGTCGCCCCCATAGATATATATATATAGCATCACGGTCCCCCTATATATGGGCGGGCCGGGGTTTTCTATTCAGTCCTCCCATATATGTAGAAATAGAAACAATATATAGGGGCACTCCCCCCCTATCTACTCCCCCCTATTTATGCAATATATGAGCGCATGGACTGAGAGGGAGAAAGGCCTCTATATACGGATATAGAACTCTGAATCAGATACCCCTCTAGATCTTTATGGGAATAAAGGGTGGACAGAATAAATTAGAAACGCGAAATGAGAGTGTCGACAGGGATGGAGATCCTAGGGGCTGTCACCCCCAATCCGTCACCCTACTAGCAGAATAAGCACCCCCTCCCTATGCTTTTAGGCAAAACAATTCCTGATAGCTTCATTGGTTGGATGTTGATGACAGCAATTGGAAAAAAACTGATCCCTGAAACATTGTATCAAACTTCAAATTTTTAGCCTGTAAATATGTACACTCCAGACAACTAGTAATTTCTTAGAGCAGACACAAACACCACAACAATTAATGTCAATTGAAGTAATTATGTGGTTGTTCTAAACAGTCTTCACTCAGCAATGCAGCTATTTGAACTTCCGAGGAACCATGTTACTTCACACAACATTACTGATACCATGTAATAGCTCCAGGTAATCGCCTATTAATTATTTGCTTTGTGTTACATGTAAGCTGGTTTTCCCTCTAGATATCCAATATAGAGTGGGATATTGTTAGGCAAATAACCTGTACAGTTGTACCTACACATAGGTTTGCCATCATGGTGGTAATTAGGGCAGTGTTCTTAAGGAATTCTTTGATGATTTTATAGGAATGTACACGCAACATTATTGCTACCAAGTGATAACTCCAGCTCATTTCCTACAAATTATTTTCCTTGTGTTACATGTATGCTACTTTGTGCTCTAGATATCCAATATGGTAGGATATTATTAGGCAGTAGCCTCCATCTACACATAGGTCTGCCAACATGGTCGTAATTAGGACAGTGTTTGTAAGGAATTCTTTAAAGATCCTCGACAGTTTTCACACAGGGGTGCAGCTACCTGAACTTCCAAGGAATCGTGTTACTTCACACAACACCACTGCTACCGTGTGATAGCTCCAGGTGATTTTCTATTGATTATCTGCTTTGTAACCCGAGTATGCTGTTTTGCACCCTAGATATCCAATATAGAGTAGGATATTGCTGGGCAGATACCCTGCATCTACACATATGTCCACCACCATGGTAATAATTAGGAGAGTGTTTATACAGAGTTCTTTGAAGATTCTAGAAATTTTTCACCCATGAATGCAGCCACTTGGAATAGTAAGGATCATGTTACTTCACACAACATTACTGCTACCATGCAATAGCTGCAGGTGATTGCCTATTAATTGTTTGATTTGTCTTCCATGTATGCTACTTTGCACTCGAGATATCCAATAGAGTAGGATATTGTTAGACAGACAGCCTATATCTACACAGAGGTCTGCCAACATGGTAGTCCTTAGTATGGTGTTTGCCAGGAGTTCTGCGAAGATGTCTCATCGTACGAATCTGGAGCACAATAATACTAGAACGGTAACAGACTTAAGTCTTCCAGTTCTTCTCCATAATGGTGTGTTATGAGTGCCCATCTTCGTTTATCGTAAATCAACAATGTAGATTTGCTCCGTACTAGTTAAATGGATTTACACAATTGGAACAGTGCAGTTTGCATGCCAGTCATCCTAATTCTATCCATTCCCATTGTGCTATGTTGCAGTGCAGAATCTCAACAATATGCACCCCTTTCTACTAAGCCAAGCTGGCATGCCGGCTATGTGGACCTAAACCTATTACGTAGACATTTTACTGTTCAAACCCCTTCGGTAAGCACAGATGCATCAGTGGTAACAATCCTAGGTATTGTAAGGGCTAAAACTATGCCGATCTAATATGTGGGGGTTATTCTTTTCTATAAGCTATCACAGATGTGGTCACAAGTTTAATCCTATGCAAAGGAGAGACAATTGGGTTTTCTCAATTCGCAAGGTTGGGGTGATTCCTTCTAAAATTGGGTACAATCCTTATGTCACACGCTCAAAATAAATTTAAAAAAAAAATCAGATTGACTTAATTTCCACAGATTCCTGTTTGAGAAAACAGAAGAGAGCAGAAGAAAGTTTTTCATGCTCCACGAGCTGCTGCTCAAGACCGGAAGGAACCTACAGATGTGGCCGAGGCTGAGAACCCTGCCATTACTGGGTGGGACCCCATTGCTCAGGGGAAACACCTTCCAAATGGTGACTGGGGCAAGCTAGGTGATAATGTTCCACCTTCTATTGGTCTTTTTGCTATGGCTGCCTAGTTTTTATGTAATGTTTTTTTTGGTAGACTGTGTTAAGAGTGCTCTCATATCACCAAACTCTTTTTTGCTAATAGTCTGTGACACTTTTGTAAAATAATATAGCTTTATTCAATCAAAAGCAAAAAAACAGTAGGGAGCGAAGTCGTACTGGTGAGAAAACTAGTTCACAAAGAGCCCGCCAAGGTTGGAATCCCTGGAGGCGCTAATTACAGGATGTAGGAGGGGGTGTGCTGTAGTATATCAATCTTTACCATTAAGCTGAAGGACACCAACTATCGGTGAAGGATACCAAGGCTTTGCTTGATCCCTCGTCATCAAAAAAAAGAAGAAGAAGAAGAAGAACAGAGACAGCATAAGATCAAGCCACGGGGCAAACATTTTGCCGAATTTAAGTGAACATAAAATTGTAAGAAGTGGCCCTAAAAAGCATCCTACATGGTAATTGATCAAAGACATTCCATTAACAATCAAATGCAATTGTAAACGGGATCCACTGAAAATAGAAACAACAGGTTTTTTAATAATTCGTTTTTCGGCCTACCTTGTTTATCGTTATCACTTTGAGTACGGATTCGTCTGGTTTGCGCTTGGAGACTAGATTTGCATAGGAAGAAGCCCATAGGACGTTGGTAAATAACAGAACTCCCCCGACTCCTGCACAAATGGCTAGTATGATGTATCTCAAAAGAGACTGTTTAGCAGAGGTCTTCGCCATTTTGATTTTGCTCTTTTCTCTAATGACCTATAAGTAATGCACTTTCATTTGGATCCATCATCCCACCGGAAGTTTTTCCTGCTAAGAACTACTTAACGCGGTTTCTGGATTCGGTGCCGAGGGGCGAAGCCCATTGTTTTTAGTTTTTCTTTTTGGGCCCTTTTTTAAACGAGCTTTTGAAAGGTGAGTTCTTCCATAACGTTCTTAAATGTGAAAGGGTTTTTTTTTTGGGTTTAATTATCAATATTGCCACAATTTTTTATAATCAAAGCAACACATGGCTTAAAAAATGGAACATTTATTTGAATGCATGTCCTACTAATAGCCAAGAGATAAAAAAAAATTGTTATAGATAAATTCTGTCAAGCTATGTGGAGATAGCCGTTAGGGAGAAAAAAGAGGTATTATTTGGAGGATTTCAACTCTACGTGTGATCATCAACAAAAAGCTTTTATTGGGGCTAGTATCCCGTGGAAAGCAAAAATATTCATAGCTCAATTCAGAACAAGTACACAGTCTTCTGTGTGAAACAAGTAGATGGAAAAGAGCTAAAGAGTCCTAGGATGAGAGAATTTATGTCTTTTGCACGTCTAGTGCAGTGGAGTTGGCGAAACATTTCATATTGGAGTGTAATGATTATAATGACATTAGGTCCTAGTTTGCTAGCATGGTGGCTACTGCATCATTTTCAAGCTATGTTCAACGAGAATATGGTTGAAAAAAATGTTGGAATTGGCACAAGGTTGTACAGATAATATATCAGATCTAAGCATACATGCAATAAAAGTGGATATTCTACCAGAAAAAATATACAAAACAAGAGATATAAATTAACACCAGATTTAACGTGGTTCATCTAGTGTGGGCTACATCCACCAAGAAACAAACCATTCTATTATCCAAAACTTTCAGAAGATATACAATTGAAGATCTACAATTTTCCACGCCTCTCATATGTACAGTACTTTCTTTCTCTCAAGCTTCTCCTTCTTCTCCAAGAATTCTCTCTCTCACAATTATTCTCACAATAATCATCAACTTCTACTTCTAAACCCTAGCTTTCATGCTTATATAGTCGTATACAAACTTAGGGCACTTAGCCATGCAATTACAATCAATAGATCTGCTTTAATACTAAAATTAGATCTAATTCACGTGAGTTAAATAAAACACCCACGTACAAGTAATCGACGTCAGTTAGCCCTAATCGATGTCAGTTCCTCCTTGCCTGACCAATGTCGCTCATAGGTGACCGATATCGGTCCCTCCATAACCGATGTTGATTACTGTGCTTTCCTGTAAGTTTAACATAGCATGTTAATCTGGAGTAATTGAGCTCTACAACTCAACAATCTTCCACTTGGAGATAAATTACTACACTATACCTGTATAGCGTCATTCTTGGATCCTTTCCTTAGCTTTGTTTCTTCCTCTTCAAGTCTCAAACTCAAAGACCAACAGAAGTGGAGTGTAGCTCCAACTTCTCTTTTGCTAATGGCTTCGTTAGCATATCCGCAGGGTTTTCACTCGTATGAATCTTCTCCAATTTCGGTTGCCCTTCCTCCAATACCTGTCGTATGAAGTGATACCTCAACTGAATTTGTTTTGTTCTAGAATGAAATGCTGAGTTATTTTCCAAATGAATTGCACTCCAACTGTCACTAAACAATTTGCAATCATCCTGCTCCTTTCCCAACTCTTCCATGAACCTACTCATCAATATCATCTCTTTATTAGCCTATGTAGCTACAACATAGTCTGCCTCTGTAATAGACAAAGCCACAACCTTCTACAATCTCAAAATCCAGCTAATTATCGTCCCACCTACTGTGAAAATATATACAGTAGTACTCCTTTTACCATCTAGATCTCCAGCCATATCCGAATCAACATAGCCACATAAAGAAATATTTGAACCTCCATAGCATAACTGCATGCTAGATGTCTCTCTCAAATACCTGAGTATCCATTGGACTGCTTTCCAATGCTCTTTACCTAGATTCGACCTAAATCTACTCACAACTCCCACTACCTGTGCAATGTCTAGTCGGGTACAAACTATAACATACATAAGACTCCCAATTGTTGAAGCATATGGTACTCGTGTCATGTATTTGACCTCCTCATGTGATGAAGGACACTTATCTTTGCTCAATTTGAAGTGTCTAGCCATTGGTGTACTCACCGGTTTTGTATCTTTCATGTTAAACCTTTCCAACACCTTCTTAATATAAGCTTCATGAGAAAAATACAATTTCTTGTTCTTCCTGTCTCTGTGTATTTGCATGCCAAGGATTCTTTTTGCAACTCCTAGATCCTTCATAGCAAATGTGTGAGCTAGCTTTCTCTTAAGCTCGCCAATGTCCTGCATACTAGATCCTGCAATAAGCATATCATCCACATATAGTAACAAAATAATATAGCTCTCATTTTCAAGCTTCTTGGAATAAACACATTGGTCAGATTCACATCTCAAATAACCATGCTCATGCATGAAACTATCAAACCTCATGTACCATTGCCTTGGAGCTTGTTTGAGCCCATATAGACTCTTTTCCAACATGCACACTAATTTCTTCGTACCCTTGACTTTATACCCAAACGGCTACTGCATATAAATCTCTTCATCCAAATCACCATGAAGGAAAGCCATCTTCACATCTAGTTGCTCTAAATGCAAATCATGTACTGCAACTAAACTCAACACAATATGTATGGAAGTCATTTTAACAACAAGAGAAAATATTTCACCAAAGTCAGTACATGTTTTTTGTGTAAATCTTTTTACTATAAGTCTTGCCTTGTACCTTTTCTGTCCACCCTCTTCTTCCTTGATCATGTAAACCCACTTGTTTTACAATGTCCTCTTACCTGCTAGCAACTTAACCAAATCTCAATTCTGGTTTTTTTCCAAGGAATCCATCTCCTCATCCATGTCATGCTCTCACTACACATGGGTTTTATCTTGTATTGCTTCTTCAAAACTTTCCGGTTCACCATTATCAGTCAATAATAAATAAGATAGAGAAGGTGTAAATCTTTTTGGAGGTTTACTTAGCCTTTGTGACCTTCTCACATAAGTTTGGGGTACTGGAGGCTCATTCTGGACCTCCTGGACATTTATTTACAATTATGATAGTGACTGACACCGGTCACCTATAACTGACGTCGTTTTTGCTAACCAATGTCGGTTTGGCTCTTCTATAACTGATACCGGTTCAACCGACCAATGACGATCAGGGGTCAACCGACACCGGTTACTGTGTAACCCTGTAGGTATGACTTTTGAATCCAAGAGTTCATTTTCATTCATAAATTTCTCAACTGATTCGTCCTTAGGTACCAAAATTTGATCCATGTACATTATCTTTTCATTCCATTCAATGCCATGACTCCTAATAATTTTAGAATTCTCTAAATCCCAAAAATGAAATCCGAAATCACCAGATCCATAACCAATAAAAGTGCATCTCTTGGATTTTGTATCCAACATTTTCCTATTTTCCTTATCAATATGAACAAAAACTTTTAACCAAAAACTTTAGGAAAAGAAAGATATATCTCTTTTCCAGTCCAATATTTCTCTAGTTTTCCTCTATCTAGTGAACTTAAAGGCCCACGATTAATCAAATAAACCAATGTATCAACTACTTCTACCCAAAATTGCAACAGCAATCCAACGTGTATCCTCATACTTCTAACACGTTCCATGATTGTCCTATTCATTCTTTCTACAACACCATTCTCTTGTGGTGTTCTTGAAACTGTCCTTTCTCTACGTATTCCATTCACTGAACAATAATAATTGAAAACATTGTTATAGTATTCTCCACCATTGTCAAATCTAAGGCACTTTAACTTTGAATTTGATTCATTCTCAACAAGGGCTTTCCATCTTTTAAAAGTCTCAAAAACATCATATTTTTGTTTAATACAATAAACCCATAACTTTCTTGCAGCATCATCAATGAAAGTAACATAATACTAGGATCCTCCATGAGAAGCTACCTAGGTTGGTCGTGTAGTCATTTTTACCCATCTACTAACTTCTAATCCCATGTGCACCCGCTTATCACCCAACGGGTACTGGGCACTCACCCAAGGCATGCGTGGGTGTCGAGCCCCTCCTTTATGTGAGCATTATGAGAAGATCTTGCCATTGTTAGAGGATTAGTTGTAAGAGAAGTGAATATTCATGTAAAAGCACAACATGAGCTATCATATCCTTATACCCAAGCATTTAATAACAAGAGAAACATCATGGCATGAAATACAAAGAACATATATGTTATAAAATATAAGGAAATAACACTAGGGTTTACACCCCTGAACCAAATATTCAGAACAAAGCCATATATTTATATTGATCATAGTCTCAACAACCACATTACATTCAAAAGGGTCGTATCAGACCAAATGTATCAAGATAGACATCTAACCCATATATCAGAGGTCCTAGCTATGCTTTCTTTATTACAAAAATTTTACAGACCCATCCCTTAGACATGATAACATTCCTACAGTCCTCTAATGAGAACCCCAACTCCTAGGGCCTCCTAGTATTCTCTACAGAGCTTCACTCTTCCCATGTTATATGTCTGTCATCTATTCTTCCTCGATGTCTGTGTCTCTATGTCCCTTTTCTTCTACCCGAGCATATCTTCTTTATAGCATCAACACCCACCACCATGCCTTTCTTCAGGAGTAGATCGGATGCCAAGTGTCCATGTGGTCCTTCAATGGTGCATGCTTATTCTATTCTACGAGCTCTCCACTTTCTGTAATGATGTCTTCCTAGGAATATTCCATGCATGGAATATTCTTTCCTTGATCACTAAGTCTTCTAGGCTGGCACCTTATCCACTTGGCATGCCTAGTCGGGTCACGTTTTTCCTCAAGTGCCTCTAGAATGTTGAATATGGCTAAGTCCTTAGACCATGTGTATTGCCTTGTACACATGCCCTGGTTTCTCCTAAACCCTTCTTGAACCCTTGTCCTGTGTGCTTCTCCCCACACACCCTTCTTCCTATTGGTCCCATGCGCTCATGTGCCCTTTGGTACTTAGCCAATATTTTGAGGCCCAACATCACCACACACTAAGCTTGTTCTCCATCCTCGGAAACATACTACTCCTTCAAAGAATAAAAAATGGTGGGATCTTGATAATTTGAATGAAGATTTAAAGAATGGAAGAATGAAGAATATAAGAAATGAAATAATCAAAGATCTTTCTACTACTGCAAGAGGAGTGGGAAATCCTTTCTTATTGTTGCCTCAATCTTTTCTGAGGCATCTACTTCACCCTACACCTGCTGAAGTAGGTCACCCAATAGAGAACTTACCTCCTCAAAACTTAGTTCACCACCCTTAGAATTCAACTTATCTACAATCCCTTCTATCTTTTTGCTAAGGTCATTAGCATGTCCATTCTGTGGGTGATTTAGGGATAAAATTCCTTAAGTTGATTCTTGATCAATCCTCGCAAGGTTTTGATTACCTCCATCTTATTTTCAACCTCGGCTAGGATCTTATCCCGCTCTTCCTTGTTCCCCTTATTCTTCTCTTGGTATTCCTTCAGACCCACCTCATGTGTAGCAACTAGTATGCTTGCTACCCTATCTCTGTCAGCGCAATTATCATACACAGACCTCAGTCCATCCATGTGACGATGGTCTGTACAATGGAAAGGAGCTTAGAATATCATGTCACTATCTCCTTGATCTTTAGCTTCTCTTCCTCCTTCTGGTGTGCCAATGCCTCTTCTGTTGATTCTAGAGCAAGCGACCACCTCTCCATGGTAAGGATGTGGGTTAAGTCTTCCAAGCATTACAAGGTTGACTCGTATTTCTGCTCAGGTGGTGCTAGGTCTGGGTGTTTCAAAGTGATGGCATCCATGATCATTTCAATCTTCTTTTACACCTCGCCCACCTTCACCTTCTCCTCCCTTAGTTCATGCCTTAATTGTGCACTGATCATACTCTTCCTACTTCAGATCATTTCTCTTCTCAATGAGTTCCTCCTCCTTCTTCCAGTTCTTCCTCTAGGAACCTTACCCTGTCATTCCTTCTGAAGAGTCTCACCTCAACCTCAACCGATACCTTGTTGAGGGCATTGCATACTTTCTCATCAGATAACTGTTGAGCGTTTATCAGGGGGTTCACTCCCTTGTTCTCTGGTATCTTCATTAGTGCTCCTTGGCTAACCTCAAACTTGGGCTCATCAACATGGGACTCAAAATCCCAAGATAGCATCTTCCTCATTCATGGGTACACACCTTCTTCTTCGAATGAAGACCATGCAAGGAGTTGGTCTGTAGGCACGGTACTTTGGAAGCACATGCACACAGTACCTTATTTGGATCATTGATATAACTCATTCCCTATGCCTCCAACGCTACCACACTCTTTCTCCTATGTGCACTGCCTTTGGAAATCTTACCGCTAAGCTGGGATCTCCGCCCATGCTCCCATACTCGTTTCCTACGCTTTCTTCCTCTATCTCCTTGATAATTTTGTCAGAACTACGCTCCACCTCCTGCTCCACCAAATCCTTTATTATTCCCACTACTTCTCTTTCTGCAACCTCTTCTATCTACTCCTTGGTGAGGCTTGGGGTCCTTTGATCCTTTGTATTCACTTCCTCACTCTCCCCTTTTCCTTGAGCACCTTCCTCTTCCCCATCCTTTTCTTCATTTCCCTCATCCTCAGAGTCATGCACATCATACACAGGATGGTCCTGAGCCTCTTCATGCTCATCATCATCTCTCTCACCTTTGTAGGCCTCCAGGATCTCCATTCCTTCTGAGTCTGCCTTCTCCACTACCTTCTACTTCTTCCTAACTAGTGATTCTAGTATAGGAGACTCTTCCTTCTCTTCTTCTTCAGCAGGCGACTCCTTCCTTGGTGATTCTTCTTATGTAGGAGGCTCTTCTTGCTCTAGTGCCTCTTCCTCAGGTGATTTTTTCTTTTCCTTAATGGGGGACTTCTTCCTCCATGCATATGTGCTCGGCTTCACGCTTGACTCCTATGTGCCCATAGATTGTGTTGTTTGCACACTTGGTGCCTTCTTCTCTGGTGCCTCTTCTCTTTCCCTCTTCCTTGGCATGGCCTTCTTCTTCCTGGTGGGGTCTTCTAGGATGGAGACATCATTATCCAAGTAGGTACCCTTCTCATACTTGGGCCTGATGTGTAGGTATACCCTTGCTGTGGTCCTTCCAACAATTGGCAGTGTCACATGTTTTATCATGCGCACCTCATGGGAGACATACTTCTCCACATAAGCACACTTCTTAGGGTATACCAACTTCCTTCGTAGGTCACGGTGGTCCTGGTCCACCTCGTTGAGGTTGAACCTTAGTATTTTGGCCTCCTTGAAGCAATTGACCCCTGCTTGGAAATATTGTGTGGTGAAAGAGAAAGGTAGTTTACACCATGGGCTCTTGGTCCCATCTGTCAATGTGAATCTACCAATGCAGAAATGCTGGTATACAACAAACTTGGCTTCTCCCTACACTAGCATTGGTAATTGTTTGGGTATCCTCCATTCATCCCTGAATGCGTCATGCATCCTCTTGTACCATTTCTCCAGGTGTGCCTTGTGGGTGGCTGTCATGGTGTCACAAGTGTATTTTTCAAATCTCTTTGTGGGGGAAGGATCTTCATCTGGATATTCCCATACAAACTTCTCTATCCCATCGGGCACTCCAATTTCTAGAAAACAATGGTGAGGAGGACATTGCCAAACATGATATTTTCTCCTTTGTACGCAACACTGATGATTTCTTCTGTAATGAAGGTGGACAAGTTATAGATGGTTCCTTTCGAAAATATTTCAGCACACATTCAACCAAGCCTTGTTTATCTGTGTCCACCTCTCTTGCCCATTCAACTTGGATACCAAGCACGCGGACCATCCTCATCACTGGGTTAGAGATATCTGAGATATCAAAATAGCGAAGCCCTTTTTATAATCATAAGCCTAGACTATCTCCTTAATGGCTTCCTTGTCCTCCAAGTCATCATCCAGTGGCTCCCCTTCACAGAAAAGGCCAATAAACTTAGAGATTAGTTGAGGGGTTATGCACATCCTTCAGCCTGTGAAGTAGAAGTTGTCCTCATGCACGCACGTGACATCAACCATTGGTACAGTCACTCAGGTTTTCCAAAGTAGGGCAACTCATAAAGTTGCAGCAACCCAGCCTTCTCCAATTTTACCTTCACTTCATCATCATAGATTGACATCCCTTCTGGTGTCCTTTTGTCTGTCAGGCGAACTAGTTCTAATGCCATCTCCTTCTTTGTGGTGCTTGTGTGATGGTTGTAATCACTCATTGCCATCTTCCTTACATGGGATACCCATTCTTTTCCAAGCAACACGCCATCTGGGTATTGCATCTTTGCATACCACTCCTCGTTGAAGCTGGTGGCGGTAATCTGTTTCCCCTTGCCCTTTCCCTTCTTTGGTGAGACAGTTTCCTTCTTTGGTGCCATCTTCTTGTTGGGTTACTAAAAAAAACTCTTCCTTATTCCTCTTCCTCACTCTGCTCAAATTTGTGGCTTACCTTCATGAAAAATCCCTTTACTCCCGTGCCCTAGTTATAGAACCCTAACATGGACAATCCTTCCACAAGACGACGTACCCTTATGAAACCTTCCTCCCTACACCCATGTACTTTATCCACTATGGTTCACAAATCACACTAGTCACGCACTCATATTTCACACTTTTTCCTTTCACACAAATATTCTTCACAAGATGCCCTAGTTCACAAGAGTTCTTTGATATCGTTATTTTAAGGTAAACAATAATGTGCTCGACCTTCTACTTATAGCTTTTTGCTCGTAATAAATGCTATGCCACCTACCAACGTACTTTTGTAATAAAGGTGTCTTTTTCCACTAAAGCCCACCCTTAAACGCTCTTACCCCCACACCCAATCCTACACGAAAAATCCTTACAACCTTCTGGCACGCAAAAATCCTTATTGACCAAAGATCCTCACGTGTTTGCTTGTAGTGCCAAAGGAACTTCTTCTATCCTTAACCTAATTTTTGCCCTCACCTACCTCATGTTGTTCTTGTTCTTCTCATCCTTTGTACGTGGTCTTTGTAAAGCTATCCTGACACCAAAATTCCTTATGTCCACCTTTTCTACGTGCACTCTTCTACACTACATGCATCTTTTAATCCAGGCCATCAAAACACAACTTCCACTCCCAGCTTCCATTTTACTTCACATTACTCCACCCCACATAAAAATAGATGTGCGGTCCTCTGTGCATACAAACCTTTTGAAAATAATAAGTGGCTACCGATGCACAAGGCACACAAACAAAAAACAACAAAGAGAAAGGAACAAGCAACAAGAAAGGGAAACACAAGGAAAAGAAATGCATAAAAGGAAATCCTAGGCTAAATGGAAATACTGCCTTATTTATAAACACAAGGAAGACTTATTTATAGTAGGGCTTCAACCTACTCCCATTGAAATGGCCTGGTAACTGTGTTCCATCAAGCACTTGTAACTGGCAAGCACCTGAATCAAGGATGTATGAGATGATATATGGCCCTAACCAATGGACATTCAGTTTCCCAGGATGGCACAAAAAATTGGAATCATAAATTAAAACAGTTTTCCCAACCTTGAATTGTTTGTTTTTAATATGATGATCATGCCATGCTTTTTGTCATGCCTTTTCAGTCTTCTGACTCCATCTAGCAAGTGATCACCTTTCGTCTAACTACATTAATTTCTCCATGTGCTCTTGAATTTCTTGTTCATCAGCTAACCCTCCTACACATGCAATACGCAACGATGGTAGCATAAATTCAACCGGTAAAATAGCCTCCATGCACTAAACACCAACTAAAATGGTGTGGCCTTGTTCAATCTCTTGTAGGTTGTCATGTATACCCATAGAATGACTAATACCTTGTCATCCCAATCTTGTCTTCCCACATCACAAATTTTTGTTAGCGTGTGACTCAGAATTTTGTTAAATGCCTCAGCAGTTCCATTAGCTTGTGGGTGATATGGGGTAGTCTTATGATGGGCCACCATGAACTCTGCCAACAAAATCCTGACTGTTTCATTCAAAAAATGTGTACCCCTGTCACTAGTCAAGCTTAAAGGACATCCATACATGTTGATTATGTTTTCCCATAAGAATCTAGTAGTTGTCGCCATTGTGCAATCCCTTGTAGGTGATGCCTCCACCCACCTTGTTAAGTAATCAATGCAAGTGATGATATAGCATGAACCAGTCCTTCACGTGGTAGGTGAAATTGGTCCTACAAAAATCAATTTCCCATTTTTCAAATGGTTTTGCACTGGCTATAGGTCTTAAGGGAATCTCATCTCTTTTTCCTGGCTTTCTAAGGCACTAGAAATGGTCACAAGCCTTGCAAAATTCAATGCAATCCTGGTAGATACTTTCCCACCAAATCCCTACGAGTAGAATCTTCCACGCTGTGGCATTCCTTGCATAGTGCCCTCCTATAATCCCACCATGTGCTTCTTCCATGATTGCAATGCACTCATGTTCTAACATGCATCGGTGCAGAACCTCATCACGACCTAACTTGTATAAGTCTCCACTAATTAGCATGTAGGGTGCGGTGCGTATAGCTAACTATTTCCTTTCCAAAGTTTTCATTCCTTCTGGTGCCACACCCATTTTGAGAAACACAACAATATCTTCTAAGCCAGAGGGTACACACTGTAACCTAAACAGTTACATGTCTAGCATAACATCCTCAATGCTCTGTGCCTCCTCCCCTGAGTCAATTCTTGACAAATGGTCAGGCCTTGAGTTACTCTTTCCTAGTTTCACAACAATTGTAAACTCAAATTCTTGAAACAACAAGACCCACCAACATATGCACCCTTGTAAAATAGGCTTGTTCACCAAGTACTTCAATGCCATGTGATCCGTGTAAAATATGAAGGGTGTTGCCAACAGATATTTCCTAAACTTATGTAGTGCGTAGATCATTGATAGTGCTTCGCGCTCAGTAGTGGTATAGTTTTTCTCTACTGGTGTCAACTTCCTACTTACAAAGTAGAGGGGGTGATCAATAATCCCTTCTCTAGGTTGTTCTAAGACTACTCCAATTGGCATCCTTGAAAGCATCAACATGCACATGGAAAGGTTTATCCCAAGAAGGAAATCATAGTATGGGCACAGTGACAAGTCTATCCTTCAAAGTGTCAAACGTCATCTGTTGCACCTCTCCCCAGTGAAAGGAACTCTTGTGTTTTAGTAACTCCTCCAATGGCACGGAAATCTTGGCATACCCCTTGATAAACTTCTGGTAGTACCCTATATGCCCAAGGAATCCGTGCACTGCACTCTGACTGGTAGGCTCCCCCAATCCCACAATAACAAAAAATTTGATGGGATCCACCAACAAACCTTCCTTACATATAATATGCCCCAACAAGGTCCTAAATGGAGTAGCAAAAACACATTTCTTAATGTTGAGGGATATCCTCAACTGCCGACATCTCTCAAACATCAATCTCAAATTGTCACAATGGTCTTTCACTAGTCCATATATTTTCTAGTCATCAAGGTAGACTTGCAAAAAATTATGGATAACATCCTGAAATGCCTGGACCACTATGGTCATCCGTGGACATCATATTGCAAAAAACAGCAAAATCTCAACTTGTAGGGATTATTAGCTATACACGCACTCTAAATTAGAAAAATTTATATAAATATGAATCGTAGCATTCGGAATCTAGTTTCTAAAATACTAATTTTTGTAAAAAACGGACAAGTTTAGCTATATTAAACACTTAAAATTATATGACTTAGTGTTTTTTTTTTAAAAAACTTATAAGATTGTAGTCCGTTTGCCCGCATTTTGGATGACCAAATCTTGTTATTTTTTTTTTCCTTTGGTGAAACGTTAGATGTAGTTGTCTATCTTGGGATGGATTTTATTTTGTATTTTTTTTAGCAATATTTTTTTTTTATGATTTTTTCCGTGAAAGTGGTCTGAAAATATTTAGAAAACGGAGCGCTTTCCGTTTGCCCGCCATAACTATATCAAAAAATATCGAAATCAATTTTTTTTTTTTTTAACGTGTATATAATTTGTCCACGCTTGGGATGGTATAAGTTTTATCATATTTTGATAAGCGAAACAAAAGTTACAGTCTTAAACGTAGACATGAACATTCACGGGAAAAAATGTCTTAAAGACCTATTGTTAGTAAAAAATTATAAAATGATATTTATCTTATTCTATTCACTTTAAAAACAATATTTCTACAAAGCTAAGAGTCTCCCCTACGCGATGGCACCATTTTTGTGAAATGTTTTCAGTTTTTTAGCATGGTTCAAGTCTTTGGAAGAGCAGATTTGAGGTTTTTTGACCTTTTACACTTCATAATGACCTTCCATAGCTTTGGTTGGGGAAAAACAAAGATTTTCCGAGCCTTAGGTTCGGCAGATAGATCCGCGATCGCGGTTTTTTAAACATAAACCGTGATCGCATCGCGAGCACGGTTTATAAACCGCGATCGCGGTTTATAAAGCACGATCGCGGTTTATAAATCATATTTACACACATCCCAATGTTCGAATTACCATGTGATTTTTACTCTCTGACCTTACCGTACGAATTACTGTGAAATTCTGTCTTTTTCTGCACGTTTTTCTTATCACCGGAAGCAAAACATCATGGGAGACAAAAAACGAAGTCAAAAAAGGAAGTCATTAAGTAAAAAAACACCAAACGAATTAGAGGCCAACAAAATTCAAAATGCTGAGCGAATGCGGAAACTTCGTGAATCTAGAAGAGGTTCATCTTCAATCCCAACTATTGTAAGCAATGAAGAACTAGGTAATGTTTCTACTGTCAATGTTGAAGTTGAATTAAATACTCGTGATGAAGAAGTTTTTACTGTCAATGTTGAAGAAGAATTAAATACTCATGATGTAGCAAATGTTGAAATTGAAGGAGACGATGAAAATGTGAATAAGGAAATTCATGTTGAAACTGTAGACAAGCAAAATTTGACAAAAACACCTCCTAGGATTTTACATAAGAAACCTAATTTTTTTATTGAAATTGATGAAAACATTTTGAAACCAATGTCTGACAAACTTTCTGAACGACAAATCAGAAGAAAAGCCACTGAAATTTGGGATAATCATTTTGAAATTTTAAATGATTCCCAAAGATGTCAGTTGTTGGTTAGTTTGATGAAATTGATTAAAATGAGACCTACATTAAACACCTTAGGATTGACAACATCTAATATACGTGGTCAAACCTCTACAATTGTTGAAAACCTTCATGATGCATATCACACTGTTGGTGTCAAGAGACGCACTAGGGATAGTAATATTGTGCGTCGTGTACTTGCTACTAGTGTTGTAAGTGAATCAATAAAAAAACAACGTTTGATTACGCAAACAAGTCGAATGTTGCAAGTTAATCGAAAAACTCTAATGAAAGCAATTGAAAGACGTAATATCCTTCAATCACTCAATAATGCCGATTTTTGGGCATTTTCTGCTAGAGCACCGCGTAAGGACAAAAATAATTCTGATGCTATAAGAGAAGTTGTTATTAAATTTTGGCATGATAACACTAGAGTTTCACCTAATACAAGAGATGTTATAAAACGGAGAGTTGGTTCTACTAATCGTGAACCACATCCAAAGCATTTCTTAGATATGACTCAAACTCAATTTTTTCGTAAGTTTGAACAAGAGAATCTGGAAATTAAAATTAGTCAACATTTTTTTGAAATGTTGAAACCATTCTATGTGAAAATCAACCATGCTCGCACCACTTGTTGTTGTAGGCAACATGTTGAATTTGCGATGCATTATGCTAAATTTTTACGTATTCATTCTAATTTTCATTCTGAAACTATGTTATCTGAATGTGGTGTTCAAGTTCCACCAATATCATCCAGGGATTTCATTCCTACTATATTTTGTGAAAAAGAAGTTGGACAATTTTTTTATAGTCAGGATTGTTTAGATGGAAGTTGTAGTACATGCGGCGGATTACCTAAATTGGAAAGTTGCATCCATGAGAAAATTGAAGGTACAATAGGACATAATTTAGTTGAATTTGATAAATATAAATCAGTTGCATACCAGTTGAAAGATGGAAAAGAGTCGAAACGGTGTGAGCTAGTTACAGAACAAATGCCCATTTTTCAATTTATGAGAAAATTTAAGGATGAAATTGTTTATGAGTATGCGAGGCATACACATAGAGCTCGATGGTTGGATGAACAATTCAAGCTATGCAAAGACACATTTCCTATTGGTACTATTGTTTCAGTGGTCGATTTTGCAGAGAATTACACATTGCAACCACAAATGGAGGTTCAATCGCAATATTACAACTCAGTACAAGTTGCCATTTTTGTGCATATAGCATTTCTACATTCTCCTGACAGTACAGAGAATGATCGAAAAATCTTAAGAGAGTACCACTTTTATATCAGTGATGATCGTACTCATTCTACTGAATTTGTGCAAGGGTGTTTCCAGTTATTTTATGGAAACTTGTCTGATAGGGACATCCACTTCAAACAACATTATATATGGTCAGATAATTACACGTCTCAGTTTAAGAATGCACGAATGTTTTATTGGATGAGCAGAATGCACGTCAAGATGGGTGTGCAACATATTTGGAGTTTCACTGAGGCTGGACATGGAAAAGGAGAGCATGACGGTGCAGGGGCATGTGTGAAAAGAGCTCTTGCAAGAGAAGAGTTGAAGTACAAAGATGGTGCTAAATTAAAAGATGCAAAGAGCATAGTGGAATGGTGTACTGACAACATGGCCCGAGGTTCTCAAGAAAATTCCACAGTTTGCAGATATTTTTGGTTGATAGAGGAAAAACATATTGCTAACTACGAGGATTGTATGACACTCACTGGGTCCAGTGATATGCACTCATTTTGTAGCTCAGACGCTACTTCATGGGCCGTATGGACAAGAAAGTTGACATGCTTTTGTGCATCTTGTATCGAATTTGTCACTGCTGAGTGTGATTCACAAGAATGGGTGGAAGGATGGATTTGTAGGCCTCTAACTCCGCTTCCTAGTTATCAACCTCCACAAGCATTACGACTTGTTTCTGCAGATGAAGTTACAACATCCAAGGACTTTGACGAAATTTCAATTTTGGTGCGACAAGGTATAAATATGGTTATTTATTTAATTTTTGTAAATTGAGTTATATGTCCATTGAAATTTTAATATGTAATTTAAATTTGAGTTGTTCAACTTTCCTTGGTTATTTTTTTGTAGGACATGTGTTTGCAGTAATTGCGACAGAAGACAATGAAGAAGGAACAGACTATTTCTTATGTCGTTGCATCGAGGAAAGAAAGAAGTTGACTTCTCCTATTATAGATGGCGAAGATATTGAGTATCCTACAGGGTCAGTGGTAGTTACTGGAACTTGGCTTCGACGGTATCCATTAAAAAACTCCTCTGTTTGGGTGTTTGAAGACTTTGAGACACACAGGAAAATACTCTTATATTCACATCTAGTTCTAGCGACAAATATTCAGTTGTATAGATATCGAGGAAGGCCTAATAACAAGATTCTTTGGAAGGTTCGAGAGTCAGATCATGAAGCAATCTTGTCTGCTATTCAGAGTAGATCCGATCCTGATGGTTCATTGGAATGAATTTTTACAATGTGAGCATGTCTGGTATATATATAATTTCTTTTCAATTTATATATATATAATATAAATTTTTTAGAACTTAAAGATCTAGATTTAAGTTTGAATATATATTTTATTTTAAATTTGTGTATTTTGCACGTACATTATATCTAGATCTATAGTATATATGGTTTTGATTTGAAACTTAAATTTCTTTGACTAACACTTTTATGTTTAGGTTAGTGGTGCCATAAAAGCTTCCACCTTCACGTGGTTGGCACTGTTAGTAGAGAATTTTAAATTCTCGAAGCTAAGAGAAGCTTTCATTGTTTGAAAAAGTTGTAAATTTTGAAAAAGTTGTAAATTTTGAAAATGTCAAGTAAATTTTGAAAATGTTGTAAATTTTGAAAAAGTTGTAAATTTTAAAAATGTTGTAAATTTTGAAAACAAATCCTCCCCAAGTGTTTACAAGACCATACTTACGCGTGTGCACCGATATGAGAAGGAAAAAACTGAGAGAGGCTATTGTAGAGGGTCCCTACGCCGAGGTGTCGGATCAGACGAGGCCTCTCTAGGTGCCACAGAGTCCGAGTAGTCACCCGTCGAAGTTGAACGATATTTTGGTCTCAGGGCTCTTAAGGGACTACGCCCGAACGAAGTAGCCCGGAAGCAACGACCATTTCACGCACCAAAACACCACCTCCTCTAGCATTCACCTGGCCACCCGGACATGTCGGCACAGTCCGTTCGGTGCCACGACCCACCGTTTGCAAAATATAGCGTTTGACAACCTTACACTGGCTCCAACTGCACTATTTCGCGCGTTTGCAAACAGTAGGACAACGAGAGCACCGAAATGAGAAGGAAAAAACTGAGAGAGGCTATTGTAGAGGGTCCCTACGCCGAGGTGTCAGATTAGACGAGGCCTCTCTAGGTGCCACAGAGTCTGAGTAGTCACCCGTCGAAGTTGAACGATATTTTGGTCTCAGGGCTCTTAAGGGACTACGCCCGAACGAAGTAGCCCGAAAGCAACGACCGTTTCGCGCACCAAAACACCACCTCCTCTAGCATTCACCTGGCCACCTAGACATGTCGGCGCAGTCCGTTCGGTGCCACGACCCACCGTTTGCAAAATATAGCGTTTGACAACCTTACACTGGCTCCAACTGCACTATTTCACGCGTTTGCAAACAGTAGGACAGCGAGAGCACCGAAATGAGAAGGAAAAAACTGAGAGAGGCTATTGTAGAGGGTCCCTACACCGAGGTGTCAGATCAGACGAGGCCTCTCTAGGTGCCACAGAGTCTGAGTAGTCACCCGTCGAAGTTGAACGATATTTTGGTCTCAGGGCTCTTAAGGGACTGCGCCCGAACGAAGTAGCCCGAAAGCAACGACCATTTCGCGCACCAAAACACCACCTCCTCTAGCGTTCACCTGGCCACCCGGACGTGTCGGCGCAGTCCGTTCGGTGCCACGACCCACCGTTTGCAAAATATAGCGTTTGACAACCTTACACTGGCTCCAACTGCACTATTTCGTGCGTTTGCAAACAGTAGGACAACGAGAGCACCGAAATGAGAAGGAAAAAACCGAGAGAGGCTATTGTAGAGGGTCCCTACGCCGAGGTTTCAGATCAGATGAGGCCTCTCTAGGTGCCACGGAGTCCGAGTAGTCACCCGTCGAAGTTGAACGATATTTTGGTCTCAGGGCTCTTAAGGGACTGCGCCCGAACGAAGTAGCCCGAAAGCAACGACCATTTCGCGCACCAAAACACCACCTCCTCTAGCATTCACCTGGCCACCCAGACGTGTCGGACGCAGTCCGTTCGGTGCCACGACCCACCGTTTGCAAAATATAGCATTTGACAACCTTACACTGGCTCCAACTGCACTATTTCACGCGTTTGCAAACAGTAGGACAGCGAGAGCACCGAAATGAGAAGGAAAAAACTGAGAGAGGCTATTGTAGAGGGTCCCTACGCCGAGGTGTTGGATTAGACGAGGCCTCTCTAGGTGCCACGGAGTCTGAGTAGTCACCCGTCGAAGTTGAACGATATTTTGGTCTCAGGGCTCTTAAGGGACTGCGCCCGAACGAAGTAGCCCGAAAGCAACGACCATTTCGCGCACCGAAACACCACCTCCTCTAGCATTCACCTGGCCACCCGGACGTGTCGGCGCAGTCCGTTCGGTGCCACGACCCACCGTTTGCAAAATATAGCGTTTGACAACCTTACACTGGCTCCAACTGCACTATTTCGCACGTTTGCAAACAGTAGGACAGCGAGAGCACCGAAATGAGAAGGAAAAAACTGAGAGAGGCTATTGTAGAGGGTCCCTACACTGAGGTGTTGGATTAGATGAGGCCTCTCTAGGTGCCACGGAGTCTGAGTAGTCACCCGTCGAAGTTGAACGATATTTTGGTCTCAGGGCTCTTAAGGGACTACGCCCGAACGAAGTAGCCCGAAAGCAATGACCGTTTCGCGCACCGAAACAAAGTTTCGCGCACCTCCTCTAGCATTCACCTGGCCACCCAGACGTGTCGGCACAGTCCGTTTGGTGCCACGACCCACCGTTTGCAAAATATAGCGTTTGACAACCTTACACTGGCTCCAACTGCACTATTTCTTTGCAAACAGTAGAACAACGAGAGCACCGAAATTATTGTAGAGGGTCCCTACGCCAAGGTTTCAGATCAGATGAGGCCTCTCTAGGTGCCACGGAGTCCGAGTAGTCACCCGTCGAAGTTGAACCTCAGGGCTCTTAAGGGACTGCGCCCGAACGAAGTAGCCCGAAAGCAACGACCGTTTCGCGCACCGAAACCACCACACTCCTCCTCTAGCATTCACCTGGCCACCCAGACATGTCGGCACAGTCCGTTTGGTGCCATGACCCACCGTTTGCAAAATATAGCGTTTGACAACCTTACACTGGCTCCAACTGCACTATTTCGCGGTCGTTTGCAAACAGTAGGACAGCGAGAGCACCGAAATGAGAAGGAAAAAACCGAGAGAGGCTATTGTAGAGGGTCCCTACACCAAGGTTTTGGATCAGATGACGAGGCCTCTCTAGGTGCCACGGAGTCTGAGTAGTCACCCATCGAAGTTGAACGATATTTTGGTCTCAAGGCTCTTAAGGGACTGCGCCCGAACGAAGTAGCCCGAAAGCAATGACCGTTTCGCGCACCGAAACACCACCTCCTCTAGCATTCACCTAGCCACCCAGATGTGTCGGCGTAGTCCGTTCGGTGCCACGACCCACCGTTTGCAAAATATAGTGTTTCCTTATTTATTTAAATTAAATTACAATGACTTGGTTGTTATGCTATCTCTTGTTGTCATCTTGTCCTTGGTAGGATGATATATGGGGCTCATGAATCTTATTTTCTGCCTTATCCTTAACACTTGGTTTTGTTATAATATTATGGGTAATATTGTTCTACAGTTTTCTTTTCCTTTCTCTTCTTTCTCTCTTTTTCTATGAAGACTCATCAAATTGTGCTACCTCTTGATTCAACTCTCTGACCTTCTGTGAAACCATAATTATCTTCTCTTTACTTCACCCATCATTTTCTCTCTATCTCTTTGTCTCTCTTCTTGGACCACTTAGCTCTATCAACCTTTGAATCTCAAATCCTTTTAGTTCTAATTCTTCCACCATATGATCAAGTTCATGAGCCTAATGACCTTCAATTACCTTTCTCTACATGTTTCCTTGTTTCAATCATCTTTTCTAACATATGTTCTTCAACTCTCTTTCTATGTTTCCCTAAAAACTCAACTCTGTCTTTTGATCCAAGTTCAAACCACGACCTCACTTTTCACTACTTAACATACTCCAAATTTAATACTGTATCCCTTATCCTCTATATCACTTTCTTACTGTATATTATTTATCTAACTCTAATGTAGATACTATGAGTGTAATCAAAATGATCAACTACCATCTTCAACTGCCAAGTTCAATATCCATGATGCATAGGCAAATACAACAATGCCCATGTTGGAAGGTACTTACAGTCTTCACGGTTTTGGAACTCAAAATACATGAAGCAATCAGCTAAAACAAATGTACAAATACATTTGAAAATAACTTCTAGGTTGTAGAGCAATTGAAAGAATGTAGTTTCATGGTATTAGTTTCATATCCAGAAGTCTAAGAAGATTGCAACTATAATGGCATGTTTCAGTAATGCACATCTAACAGTACAAGCTTATGATGCAAATAAAAATAATATAAAGATACAGCCACATATCATTCAGATTTAACAATATTTCAGGATTATTATGAGTTACAAAAGAACAGTACGGCTACAGGATTGGAAAATCAATACAGTTAAGTTTCAAGGATTAACTCATATGTACACAAAAGTTACAAACAATGCAGACCCAATTTTGGGTATACTTGTAATATTATCAAGATGTACAGTCAAATACACCAGATTTTCAAGCACACTTTTCCAAATACAACAATATGATAAATTGATGAATTCCATTAAATATAAGCTTTAGTTACTAATACTTAAGTTGGCAATAGAGCTAACAATATTGTTTTAGTTTGAAAAATAAAAATTCAAAATGCCCATGGTGAAATATACCACAAATAATAATAAAAAAGATACTAGAAAATATATAACTAGAAGTAATACACTAAATCCACCTCAAGATTTAAAAGACCTGAAATAGTTCAAATTTATAGCCTCGGAAACAAAACCGTAGCAGAGATATCCATAGGAGTTCCATATATGGAGGAATCGCCAAAATAACCAAAATAAATATGATTTAACCAACACACATGGATATATATATATAAGAATCAAACAAAGTGTGCTCCAGATGCGCACGTCTCTGAAAATATATATGTACATAAGTTCATAATGTATGTATACATCTCGAACTAAGCACGTGTCATAATGTACATATGGGACCACATGCGGTCGCAAAAGGCTATATATAGTACAATGGACTGTGAATCTACTCATGACCACATATGTACATCCAGGTGGACTATAAATCTACTCATGAAACATCTTCCCTCTCTTTGCACCTTGCTAGAAGTAGCACGTCCACGACCTGGGGATGTAGTGGCGGGAGATGCCACTACGGATTTCATCCGTGTGGTCCTAGGTGTCTCTAAGCATGCCTGCAACCTAACCTGCACATTCATAAACAACAAGTTTTTAACACCCAAAATTTTAACATACATTCAAAATTTACAAACTTGGTCCAACTTAGTTAAAATGAATGTGAAATCTTACTGCAATGTCATGATCCCTATCAATTTGTAGTTGAACGCGTCGCAGAGACACCAATAGACTCACGAGGGGTAAGCTACATACAAATAACTGATTTTCAGAGGTAAATATTTCATAGATATCCCTACAAAATTTGATATTGTAGATTTAAGTTTAATCAAAAATAATGAAGGTCTCCATAATCTAAAAAAATGCCAAATTTGAGTACCTCAGTTAGTGGACCTGTCAGAAGCTATGGCAGTATCTACAGCAGCCTCCATTTTCTGCATCTATGGAGGAGTCTCTCTAGAAGGGATAAGCTATGCAAAAAACATGTACAAATCGATATTAAAATCTACTTAAGAGCTTAGCACTCCTATCGAAACCGTATCTCACACAAATAATAGTACAGGAACTCAAAGGTCCCTACACTCTAAACATATCTTTTCATGGCCAATCAAGGAAACGTGTCAGATCTATAGTATCGGTTCGGTGAAACATTTACAAGCACTCGTTTGCAAATGTATGAGCATTTTAAGAAGGTAAAAAAACTATACACTGGAGGGAAATTATACATTCACTCCCGTCACTACTATACAATCTTACGCCAGGTGGTACTTTCAAGACATGTAGGACCAATATATGAGTACATACATGGCTAGTTATATGAAATGAATTGGCATTTCCTACTAAATACTATATAGGTTGAGTATAAGAAAGTGAAACTCATTGTACAGAGGGTCCAAAGCATACAATCCAAGCGTGAACTTCCAGTAATCAGAAACAAAGTGTAAAGAGATTTACTAACCTGCGTAAAACTCATGTGAGGCATGCCACGTAGCCTCAGTTCCCTGAGTAGATCAGGACCTGTCGAAGCTCCTGTGTATAAAAGAGAAAAATATTAATACATGGTACAACATACAGGTGAAACAAATTATAATAAGGGATCTAGCGCAATTAAACGATTTAGTAAAAATGAAAGTTTGTACAACTTGAAACTTACGTTTGAAACACGCCCATCCGCGAGTAGCTAGCATGTCGACACTGAATGTTTCCTTCACCGGCTCTAGCTATTTAAAATAAAATAGCCACCCAGTTTTTTACATGTCGGTACGTGATGTACAATCAAATATATATATATATATATATATATATCTCAAACATGTGACCCAAACGTATTGTATATATATTATTTAGCATTTGATTTAACCTTTACACTGTGAAAGTCCAATATCAGTGGCTCCTATTTCCAAAAACGCGTTTGCAACATCTCATCTATAGAAAAGACAATCCTGAGAGCACCAACAAATGATGTCTCGCCTGCAGTGCATACGGCACCACATGATCCAGAGTGCTATGGTGCACTAGAACTGGCACCTCCACCAACATCACCAGAGGTAATCTAGGTGCTATGCTGGGTGAGAGTGTCAGTGAGCTCTCTCAATGCATGCCATGGATCAATCTCGAGAACCTCACTTCACTGTCGGAAGGATGAACTGAAGGTAGTGGGGGTTTTGGGGCATGGGGGATCCTAGGATGACCTACGCATGCACCAGGTCTGCTCTGTGCAGATCCACCTCCTCGACCATGAAGTAGCCCGAAAAGTCAAAATAATTCGGGACCGTCATTGAGCGCGAACTCAAAATACCAACTCCTTCAAAAAATAAAGAGGAACCTCATTGTAGTTGCATGGTAGACAATCAAAAACCATCCGCCATCAGTCCCAAAAATTGTTTTTGATTCCATCATCATGGCACCAATGGATTGGGAACCGTTTGTAAAATAACTACAGGGGGGGCATTAGTTCTAGGGTCGGTAACTTATGCACAAATGAGCTCTTTTCCAATGTACTATTTTGTTACGTTTGACAAGCCGCATGTAGGACAGTTTATCCGCATAGCACCACCTACAGTCACTTCTAAAGGTGTTCCAGAAGGAAAAAACCAAGAGAAGCTATTGTAGAGGGTTCCTACGCCGAGGTTTCGGATTAGATGAGGCCTCTATAGGTGCCATAGAGTATGAGTAGTCACCTATCCAAGTTGAACGATTTTTTGGTCTCAGGGCTCTTAAGGGACTAGGCTTGAACGAAGTAGCCCGGAAGCAACAACCTTTTCGCACACCGAAACACTACCTCCTCTAGCATTCACCTGGCCACCCGGACATGTCAGCACAGTCCATTCGGTGCCATGACCCACTGTTTGCAAAATATAGTGTTTCCTTATTTATTTAAATTAAATTACAATGACTTGGTTGTTTATGTTATCTCTTGTTGTCATCTTGTCCTTGGTAGGATGATATATGGGGCTCATGAATCTTATTTTCTACCTTATCCTTAACACTTGGTTTTGTTATAATATTATGGGGTAATATTGTTCTACGGTTTTCTTTTCCTTTCTCTTCTTTCTCTATTTTTATGAAGACCATCAGTTTTGCTACCTCTTGATTCAACTCTCTGACCTCCTGTGAAACCATAATTATCTTCTCTTCCTCCTTTCTTCTTTCCTTTTCCTCTCTCTCTCTCTCTCTCTCTCTCTCTCTCTCTTCTTGTACCTTATTAGCTCTATCAACCTTTGAATCACATTTCCTGCTAGTTCTTCTTCTTCTTCACCATATATATCAAGTCTGATTCATGAGGCCTAATAAACCTTCAATTACCTTTCTCTACGTTTTCTTCCTTGTTTCCATCATCTTTTCTATTTTTCACATATGTTCTTGAACTTTCTTATCCTTTCATGTAATTTCTTTATTCTAGCATCTTATCTCTCTGATACTAACTTCTCCATCCAATGTGGTATTTTTGTAACCATGACCTCACTCTTTACTTCACCCATCATTTTCATCTATCTCTTTGTCTCTCTTCTTGGACCATTGTATCAACCTTATCTCAAATCCTTTTAGCTAATCTTCCTTGATCTTCAACCTATGATACCACATGTTTGCAGTTCAAAAAATTTATAACATATGTATTCAATGGTTTTTTATGTTTCCCTAAAAACTCAACTCTGTCTTTTGATCAAGTTCAAACAGCTCCTTTTCACTAGTTAACATACTCCAAATTTTAATATTATCTCTTATCCTCTATATGGTTTTTTTACTGATATTATTTTATCTAACTCTAATGTAGATACTATGAGCGTAATCAAAATGATCAACTACCATCTTCAATTACCAAGTTCAATATCCATGATGCATAGGCAAATACAACAATGCCCATGTTGGAAGGTACTTACAGTCTTCACAGTTTTGGAAGGTCAAAATACATGAAGCAATCGGCTAAAACAAATGTACAAATACATTTGAAAATAACTTCTAGGTTGTAGAGAAATTGAAAGGATGTAGTTTCATGGTATTAGTTTCATATCCAGAAGTCTAAGAAGATTGCAACTATAATGGCATGTTTCAGTAATGCACATCTAACAATACAAGCTTATGATGCAAATAAAAATAATATAAAGATACAACCACATATCATTCAGATTTAATAATATTTCAGGATTATTATGAGTTACAAAAGAACAGTATGGCTACAGGATTGGAAAATCAATACAGTTAAGTTTCAAGGATTAACTCATATGTACACAAAAGTTACAAACAATGCAGACCCAATTTTGGGTATACCTGTAATATTATCAAGATGTACAGTCAAATACACCAGAGTTTCAAGCACACTTTTCCAAATACAACAGGATGATAAATTGATGAATTCCATTAAATATAAGCTTTAGTTACTAATACTTAAGTTGGCAATAGAGCTAACAATATTGTTTTAGTTTGAAAAATAAAAATTCAAAATGCCCATGGTGAAATATACCACAAATAATAATCAGAAAGATACTAGAAAATATATAACTAGAAGTAATACACTAAATCCACCTCAAGATTTAAAAGACCTGAAATAGTTCAAATTTATAGCCTCGGAAACAAAACCGTAGCAGAGATATCCATAGGAGTTCCATATATGGAGGAATCGCCAAAATAACCAAAATAAATATGATTTAACCAACACACATGGATATATATATATATATATATATATATATATATATATATATAAATATAAGAATCAAACAAAGTGTGCTCCAGACGCGCACGTCTCTGAAAATATATATGTACATAAGTTCATAATGTATGTATACATCTCGAACTAAGCACGTGTCATAATGTACATATGGGACCACATGCGGTCGCAAAAGGCTATATATAGTACAATGGTCTGTGAATCTACTCATGACCACATATGTACATCCAGGTGGACTATAAATCTACTCATGAAACATCTTCCCTCTCTTCACCCTGCTAGAAGTAGCACATCCATGACCTGGGGATGTAGTGGAGGGAGATGCCACTATGGATTTCATCTGTGTGGTCCTAGGTGTCTCTAAGCATGCCTGCTACCTAACCTGCACATTCATAAACAACAAGTTTTTAACACCCAAAATTTTAAAATACATTCAAAATTTAGAAACTTGTACAATTTAGTTAAAATGCATGTGAAATCTTACCGCAATGTCATGATCCCTATCAATTTGTTGTTGACACGTCGCAGGGACAACAATAGACTCACGAGGGGTAAGCTACATACAAATAATTAATTTTCAAATTAAATATTTCACATATATACCTACAAAATTTGATATTGTAGATTTAAGTTTAATAAAAAATAATGAAGGTCTCCAAAATTTAACAAATTTAAAAAATTGTGTACCTCAGTTAGTGGATCTGCAGATGCTATGGCAGTATCTACAGCAGCCTCCACAGTCTGCATATATGGAGGAGTCTCTCTAGCAGTCATAAGCTATACAGAAAACATGTACAAATCTACTTAAGAGCTTAGCACTCCTATCGAAACCTATTAAAAAAAATAATAGTAAAGGAACTCAAAGGTCCCTACACTCTAAACATATCTTTTCATGTTCATCAAGGAAACACTAGATCTATATATAGGTACATGAAACATTTACAAGCACTCATTCCACATGTTGAGATTTTAAGAAGGTAAAAAAACTATACAAAGGAGGGAAATTATACATTCATTCCCGTCCCTACTATACAATCTTACCCCAGGTGGTACTTTCAAGACATGTAAAACCAATATATGATTACATACATGGATAGTTATATCAAATGAATTGGCATTTCCTACTAAATAATATATAGGTTGAGTATAAGAAAGTGAAACTCATGTACAGAGGTCCAAAGCATGCAATCTGTGTGTGAACTTCCAGTAATTAGAAACAAAGTGTAAAGAGATTTACTAACCTGCGTAAAACTCATGTGAGGCGTGCCAGTAGACTCAGTTCCCTGAGCAGATGATGACCCGCCAGGCTCCTGTGTATAAAAGAGAAAAATATTAATACATGTACAACATACACGTGAAACAAATTATAATAATAATCTAGTGCAATTAAATGATTTATTAAAAATGTAAGTTTGTACAACTTGAAACTTACATTTGAAACACGCCCAGCCGTAGTAGCTAGAATGTCGACACCGAATGTTTCCTTCACCGGCTCTTGCTATTTAAAATAAAATAAAAAATTAGTTTTTTACATGTATGTACATGACGTACAATCAAATATATATATATATATATATTATATCTCAAACATGTGAATTAAACTATTGTATATATATTATTTAAATTTATTTAAAATTTACCTGCGAAAGACCAATATCAGTGGTTCCAGTTCCAAAAATACTCCCCAACATCTCATATATAGAAAAGAAATCCTGTGAACCAGCAAATGATGTCTCGCCTACAGTGCATACGGCACCACATGATCCACAGTGGTGTGGTGCACTAGAACTGTCGCCTCCACCAACATCACCAGATGCAATCTGGGTGTTATGCTGGGTGAGAGTGTCAGTGAGCTCCCTCAATGCATGCAATGTATCAATCTCCACAACCTCCTTCACTGTAGGAGGGATAACTGAAGGTAGTGGGGGTTTTGGGGCATGGGGGATCCTATGTTGACCTATGCGTGCACTAGGTCTACTCTGTGCAGAGCCACCTCCTCGACCAAAAAAGTCAGAAAAGTCAAAATAATTCGGGACCTCATTGAGCACGAACTCACAATATAATTTCTTCAAAAAATAAAGAGGAACCTCATTGTTGTTGCATGGTGGATAATCAAAAACCATCCACCATCGGTCCAAATTTTTTTTTTTGATTCTATCATCATGGCACCAATGGATTGGGAACCGTTTACAAGTAACTGCAGGGGGGGCATTGGTTCTAGGGTCAGTAAATAATGCACAAATGAGGTCTTTTCCAAATTTTTTGTCTTTGACGGCCGCATGGGATAGTTTATCCGCATATCACCACCTACAGTCACTTCTAAAGGTGTTCCATCTATGTATTTGGTTGGTTGCAGACTTGACTTCGCCAATCAATGTTTGCAATGTATTGGCTAAAGTCATGCGGGATGGATTTGTAGCATGATTTTGTCTTATATTTTGAATTAGGTTCTCAATGGCAATTTTATTTTCTTGGATTCTTCCAATGATATTATCTTGCATTCCTGTTGGCTCAGTGGGGATAGAAGGAGCCACAAGAGGCGGATCTATGTTTGGAGGAGGGTTTTGAGGAATGTTCGGAGGGTTTTGAGGAATGTTCAAAGGGTTTTGAGGAATGTTTTGATGGTTTGCACGATTTCGAGCTTGCCGACGAACTGATAAAACAAGAAAATTGTATACATAAACAAACATTTCAAAAAACCCATGAAAATGCAAAAAAAAAACCTAAAATGCAAAAAAAAAACCTAAAATGCAAAAAAATGATTACAATCGGGGACTTACCTCCTCGTCTTGGCAGCATGGTTGAATATATCACTATCCAGAAGTCTGATGAGCAATTTTGAGATGGTATTGAGAGCACGAGTGAAAAATGTTTAGGAAAAGTCACGGTTCGAAATGAAAAATGAGGAAAATAATGAGTCGTGGGACTATTAAATTTTGTCTCAGAGTTCTGCGATCGCGGTTTATAACTGCGCTCGCAGTTCTAAACTGCGATTGCAGTTTTAGGTTCGGTAATTACCGAACCTAGAATTCAGGAACCACGATCGCGGTTCCTTTATTTCAGGTTTTTATGTCCACGGAATTGTCCACCAACTTCGTGCACTTACCCAGTGATAATCTTATTCTTTAATATGTCGAACGCCATCTGTTGCACCTCTCCCCAATGGAATGTACATCCATGCTTCAAAAATTCCTCCAATGGCACGAAGATTTTTTCATACCCCTTAATAAATTTTCAGTAATACCCCATATACCCAAGGAAGCCACACGATGTGCTATGGCTGGTAGGTTCCCCCACTCCCACAATAATGAAAACTTTGGCAGGATCCACTAGTAAACCTTCCTTACATATGATATGCCCCAACAGTGTTCCAAATGGAGTAGTGAAGAGACATTTCTTAAAGTTGAGGGATATGTTAACATCTCTTGAACATCAACAACAAATTTTCACAATGGTATTTCACGAGTCCATACTTTGTTCAGTCATCAATGTAGACCTGAAGGAACTAATGGATAAAATCTTGAAATGCCTGGAAAACTATGTGTGAAAACACAACAAGCACATTCTTTAGTTCAAAAGGCATGACTGTGTAGGAAAAGCTTCCCCACTCAATGGAAAAAGTGGTATTTTATTGGTCTTCCTTTGCAATTCTAACTTGATGATACCCCAAGAATCTGTCTGTGAAAGAATAGATCTCGTGCCAGGCTACTCCTTTAAAGATCACCTCGGTGAAAGGAGTTGGGAAGGGATCAATGACATATACTGCATTCAAATATTTGTAATCAACACAGATCGATATCCATCCCATCATATTTAATGCTAACGATCATTGGTCTTATCCATTTTGATTCCTTAACAACTTCAATGATACCTGAAGTGATCATCTTGTCTATCTCTTTCTTCACCTAGATTTGACACAGATTTGGGTTAATTCGGTAAGGTCACTTCCAAATCGAGCACACTTCCTCCATTAGTTTGATCTGCATCTCTCTTAAAGAGTGGTAAACTCCCTTAATCTCATGGTACCCGTGCAGAAATAAATCTTGAAACTCACGCAATAGATCAATGATATTTTAAACCTCCTTTTTTGACAAATAGTCCCCAATAGTAGCCTCCTTAGGTTCCATTTCTGAGCCAATGTTAACATTCTTTGTTTTTAGGGGTTCATGATAGGCGTGTACTTGCTCATCAACACTATATGTTACTTCACACGTACCCATAGTATGGTTAACATCTAATTTCTCCACTTCCTTGCCATCTATCACATAGACCATATTTCCCTTCTCTTTCTCCATTCAAGCACGCATTCAAGTTGCATACTTCGTCTGATTCTCCCTCATCAGAGTGCACTTCTTATCTAGGTTCATGAAATAATTCTAGTATTCTATCCTCTTCCATGGTACTTTCTCCCATAGTTAGGAGATTAAATAACCTGTAGCAACCTCGTTCCACCAAAGGCTAAGAAATTTTATATTCAAAATTTTGAATCAAGTCATTTGTTTACTCCTGCCAGTTTCCTTGTCTAACGGCGTAACTCTAAAGTGAATATACCATATGCACACACAAACCTTATAAGTGTGGAATAAAACTTATTCACCCATAAAGAAGGTAGGTAAGGCCTCTGTGCCTTTCATCTAGATCCTCTCACATGCTTGACATGTGAAACGAGGCAGGTTCCTTCCCATGGTAGTCTCGTATTGCAATGGGTACATTACTTTGGGAAAACCTAATAGAGAACGTGATTCTCACTTCACACCACTCTAGAAGGATATCACGATGTGTTTCCCACCAATGCGTTGTGGTCCCAAACAAGTTATGGCTAAGCATCCCTATTATTTCAACCTCATTTTTCCACTGAGCCTCCATTTCTCGTAAGAAATCGTCAGGGTTAGATCCTCCAGAATAACTTGGTAACTTCTTCCCTCCCAGGTGCTTGACTGAGCAGGCCCTTTTGTCACTCTTGTCAATAGAGCCTCTTAATTATCGCCCAATTAACTCATATGTCTTGTGCGCCCAATTGTCACATGTTACACCAATTTTATCACTCATAGATTGAGCATATTTAAACTTAATAACTCCTTCCGTATGATTAATCACCTCAAGGTCTGTGATAGAGCACACATAGATCCTGTCAAGAAATTCTTCTCCATAAGGGCTCAGTATAGGGTGTTGACTTCCCATCGGTTAAGGGGATGATGACTCACTCTTCCTTTTTTTCAAATCTTATGTATCCTCTTATTGAACCTTAGGTCAACATTATTCTTATAACACTAGGGGCACCCAAGTAATGCTGGAAAGTTGTCTACCTTGGATGATGCCAAGACTTTAAAGTCCCCAGTGAACTTTTCCCCTTGGATAGTGCTAACAACATCTTTTAAGACACCAATGGGCATTGCCTTTGTTTTGTTGGCCATATACAACACATTCGAAGATGGCTGTAATGGGGGCCTTCCCATTTGATGCCATGCATCTAGAGTGAGAACATTGACTTTTGTGCCCATGTCAATCAAAATATTTCTTAGAAGCCACCCATCTACAACAACATTCAAGGTAATCTCCTTATCATAATCAAGGCTATGGGGAGGAAGGTTGGCATGTAGAACCTGCCTCTCGCGCCCTCCTCCAGTGTGCAATACCTGCTCTTGTAACCACTCTCTTAACATGGGGATGATATTATCTTGCCTCAACATTTTGCATACTTCTCTAACCTCATCCAGATCCTTCTGTGGAGCCTCAACATTCTTCCTTTTCTCTAACTATCTAGAATACTCTTTTAGGCATTGGATATCTCCTTGTAGGCTTCAAATCACATCCATGGTTTCTTGATACACTTCTTTCTGATGAGTAAGGTTCTAGATAATTTCCATGGACAACCTCTTCTCTAATAACCAATGATACTTTTCCTTGGTACTTCCTAGGGACATGTGAAGCCTCAGCTCATGTCGTAACTAGTACAGGCTCTAGTTCTGACTCGCATGCCACCCTTGGCATCCATTGTGAATTGGCCTTCTTTATGCTTACCATTCCGGTGCCTTTTTCCTTTCGGTGTTGTTGGCTCATATGTTCAAATAGCTCTAGGAACTCCTCATACTTATGCTTCTTTCCACACCAAGAGCATTATAATAGGTATGGACGCTCACGTTTATAGTGCTCTGTAGACCCACAGTTGTAACAGGTTCCATGTGGGAACTCACTTCTTCCTCCTCCATGGTTTCCATGACCATGAAATCCTCCTTGAAAACCTCTTCCACATGCCCCTCCATCCATTCGCCCTTCATAGTGATGACCATCATCCTTGGAATTGTTTGTGAGGCTGGTATGGTGCATGTCAATATCAATGATGTCATGTATGTAGTCAATCAATCTACAATCCTTGGTGTCATGAGTAGTAGAGGTGTAAATATTGCAATAGGAAGACACATTCTTATGGATCGCGTGTTGTAGTAGTGGACATCTACTTACATCATGATCTTTGTGGAAAATTTCATAGTCCACCATCATGGCATGTACCAATATCTGAGGACAACTGCCCTTTATATGCCCCTCTACCTCATAATCCATGCACCATAGACCACTACGAGTCTCATGCCTCGAGTTTGTAGATAGCTTCTCTAGCTACTTTTCCATTGCAACAATATGAGCCTCAAGGAAGGGGCTAACACTGGTATCCACGCTTCCGACAACCTCAACGCGCAAGGCACCCTCCAAGGCCTTATGCGAGTTTGTGAAAGTCTTGTGTGAAAGCACTCTCCTAAACGATGTTATCAAGCCTCCTAAAAACCACTGAGCATGTTGAGAGGGGTGAATATCATAGGATAGTTTTGATAATAGATTTTTAAATGCGCATCATACTCCCACACACTCTCTGTCATACCTTATTAAATCTCCTTCAGCGTGCTAATGCTCTTCTATTCAAACTCAAGGATATGAAATTCAACTAAGAAGGCATTCCACAATACGGTGTAATCTACCACTATCTGATGGGGGTCATACTTCCGGTACCAACTATGCGTGCATCCTTGCAACATTGTTGCAAACTGAATTGCCTTCCGCTCAAGGGTAGTGATCCCCTTCACGAATCTTAGCAATTCACACTTGTGTACATGCTCTGCAACATCCTCAACACCTTTGTAGTCTGGTAGGTGCAAAGACATTTCGAAGAATACTTGTTGAGGTGATTGAGGCCCTTGTATGCCTGACCAGAACCTTGACTCCATCTGGTGTTTTTCTCCACCACTAGATCCACTAGATCCACCAGGTCCTGTTCCTCCTGATCCACCAGATCCTCTAGATCCACCACCAAAGGTCCTGCTCAGCTCCTCTACCACCAAATCCACCTCCTATAGCCGGTAAAGGGCTTGAAGTGGTCATACCTAGCGTTCCCAACATCCCACTAAACTACACGCTAATAGTTTATGATATTGCACCACTACTAGATGTGTGTCCTGCATCGCTTCCAAACACCATACCTAAACTTTGTGTACTCACACTTTGCCCAAATGTTGTTCCAGACAATATTCCTCCAAACACAAGAATTGATTCTGCAACCATAGATGTACCAAATGAAAAATTATATCTCCTAGGTGTAGATTGGTCACTCCCACTAATACCAACTGGGTTAGCAATACTTATCTCTTGATTTGGAAGACTAAGTGCCAGGGGTTGGTCACCAAGTGGATTTAGATGTGACCAACGATACTCTCCTTTCTCCAAGTGATGAAATCCTCATTAGAAGTTGAAGGGGTCTCTCTCCCGCGCTTGCCAAGATGGGGTAGCACAGACTGCTCAGGCTCCACATCCTCTGCGTGAACCTCAATTCCTTCCCACAATGTCTACCTCCATAGATCCATCACTCTTACAACCTCATGTTGTCTAGCTAACTCCCTTTCATGAGCCTTCACTATACTTGATTCGTCTCTCCTCCCTCTCCTTTTCAGTCGCAAGGTCTGTCATCTTCCTCCACCCTAAATTCCTTGCCCAACACTCAGAGAAGATTATCCAACCATAAGAAATGCTTTCAAACTTAGTGTAATGATCAAGATTTCATATGGCTAAAGGGATAACATGCACAAAAATGATCCTCTAGGTTCCTTTAAGAACTCAAACTCAACAACCTCAGATAAGAATACATAGAAATAGCGTATTCAAGGTGTAACTGTTCAGTACTCTCTTCCACCAATGATTAACAACATGCGTCCAAGTCAGATCAGCATCTTGTAGCATTTGATATTCCTCTTGGGTCCAAACATGATATTTATAGTACCATCTTGATCTAGATGCATATGACGAAAACCATTCATACAACTCCACTGGAAAACAACAAAAGAAGGTCTCATACAACTCATGATATAAGTGTTCTTCTACCCATTTGCATGCATCAAACTCAGGTCTAGTACTAAATCTCTGAGAAAACTCATCCTCCGTGCTCTTAAACCATGCTTCGACATTATCCAAGGTCAAGCGCTCTGTCATCACACATCATTCTCACAACAACTTCGAAAAGAGGTCCTTGAAAATGGAACCAAGATGTAGTCATTTTTACCCATCTATTAACTTCTAACCCCACATGCGCCGGTCTATCACCCAGCGGGTGCTGGGTGCTCACCCAAGGCACGCACGGGTGCCAAGCCCCTCCTTTATGTGAGCATTGTGAGAAGATCTTGCCATTATTAGAGGATTAGTTGCAGAGAAGTGAATATTCATGTAAAAGCACAACATGAGCTATCATATCCTTATACCCAAACATTTAATAATAAGAGAAACATCATGGCATGAAATACAAAGAAAATATCTGCCATAAAATATAAGGAAATAACACTAGGGTTTGCACCCATGAACCGGATATTCAGAACAGAGCCATATATTTATATTTGACCATAGTCTCAGTAACCACATTACATTCAAAAGGTTCGTATCAAACTAAATGTATTAAGATAGGGGTCTAATGCATATATCAGAGGTCCTAGCTATGCTTTATTTATTACACAAATTTTACAGACCCATCCCTTAGACATGATAACATTCCTACAATCCTCTAATGAGAACTTCAACTCCTAGGGCCTCTTAGTATTCTATGTAGAACTTAGCTTTTTCCATGCTATATGTCTTGGTGTCTCTCTTCATGCCTTCATGTCTGTGTGTTTGTGTCCCTTTTCATCTACCCGAGCATCTCTTCTTATAGGATCTTCACCCACCACCATGCCTTTCTTCAGGAGTAGATCTGATGCCAAGTGTCAATGTGGTCCTCCAATGGTGCATGCTTATTTTGCTCCGAGCTCTCCACTTTCTATAATGATTTCTTCCTAGGAATATTCCATGTGTGGAATATTATTTCCTTGACCACCAAGTCTCCAGGCTGGCACCTTATCCACTCGACATGCCTAGTCGGGTCACGTTTTTCCTCAAGTGCCTCCAGAACATTGAATATGGCTAAGTCCTTAGACCCTATGCATTGCCTTACGCGCACCCTAGTTTCTCCTAAACCCTTCTTAAACCCTTACCCTGCGCGCTTCTCCCCACCTGCCCTTCTTCTTACTAGTCCCACATGTGCACATGCCTTTTAGTACTCAGCCAATATTTCGAGGCCCTACAGGTCCCCTCACATCTGAGTGTACAAGATCCAAATCTGCTCCTTCTTAGTTTCCCTACCTTTGAGAAATATCACTCTCTTTTGCTTTCTAAAGATACAATGCTCACACAAATCAAGATATAAATATTTCAAATTTGGTAACTTACCCTTATCCTTTAAGATCTACATTCCGTTTTGACTCATATGGCCCAACTGATTATGCCACATACATGCATATGAATTTGAAGTAGATAACACAGAAAAGGAATCAATGACACGTGTGGATAAATATAACGTTCATACCTTCTTACCTCTTGCCACAACAAAGGCACCCTTGGTGACTTTCCAAGAGTCTGCTGTTAATGTAACCATATAACTAGCTTCACCTAGTTGCCCTGCAGAAATAAGATTCCTCTTGAGCCTTGGCACATGCCACACATCTTTCAATACCCACATATTTCCATTCTACAATTTTAGATGAACTTTCCCTTTACCAATAATACTTCAAGGTTCGTCATCACCCAAATAAACATGCCCAAAATTTCCCTGGACATAATTTATGAAATAAACTTTATTAGGAGTTGCATGGAAAGAAGCTCCTAAATCTAAAACACATGATTCTATTCTATTATCCAAATAAATAATAAGAGCATCTTGCATTACCTCTGCTACAATATTTGCCTCCTTATTTGACTCTTTACCTTTATCCGGGTGTTGCTTCTCTTTATCCTTTGACCAATAATATTTCTTTGCATGTCCTTTCTTTCCACATTTCCAACATGTAATTCCCTTACCTTTGGATTTAGATTTTCCATCCCTCGACTTTGATTTGCCATTATTCTTACTCTTGGATCTCTCCTTCCTGTCTCTGCTTTTTACATTCAAATCATTCCCAGATGATGATTCCTCTGTAATTTTCCTGTGAATTTCTTCATTCAATATTATACTAACCACATCATCAAACTTCAAAATATTATTAGCAGATGTTGTATTACTAACAACCATTACCAAGTTATCCCAACTATTAGGCAAAGAACATAAGAATAAAAGTGCTTTCACTTCATCATCAAACGAAATATCAACCGATTTTAAGTGATTTACAATAGATTGAAAATCTTTCAAATGACTAGATGCAGATCCACCTTCATGCATCTTAGAACTAAATAGTTTCTTCATCAAATAAAATTTATTTGAAGCACTAGGTTTTTCATATAAATTAGCAAGATATTTCATTAAATCTACTTTAGAAGTCATTTCTGTAATATTGGAAGCCACAGATGCTGCCAGGCTCAATCTTATAGATCCCAAAGTCTTTCTGTCAAGAATATTCCACTCTTCATCACTCATCTTCATAGGTCTAGACTTTTCATCCAACAGTAAGTACAAATCTCTTTGATACAGATAATCCTCAATCTACATCTTTCATAATTGATAATTTTGGTCGTCAAACTTCTCTACCTTGCATTTTTTTTCTTTTGCCATTGTTATAGCTCCCACTCAAACATAAAACCCTCTGTGAGTAAATATGTCAACACATAAAACCCTCAAACAAAGCTTTGATACCAGTTGTTGGGATTAGCACAAGGTTGTACAAATAATATATCAGATCTAAGCATACATGCAATAAAAGTGGATATTCTACCAGAAGAAATATACAAAACAAGAGATATAAATCAACACCATATTTAATGTGGTTCACCTAGTGTGGGCTACATCCACCAAGAAACAAGTTAATCTATTATCCAAAGCTTTTATAAGATATACAATTGAAGATCTACAATCTTCCACACCTCTCAGATGTACAGTACTTTCTTTCTCTCAAGTTTTTCATTCTTCTGCAAGAATTCTCTCTCTCACAATTATTCTCACAATAAGCATCAACTTATACTTCTAAACCATAGCTTTCATGCTTATATAGTCATATAAAAACTTAGGGCACTTAGCCATGCAATTACAATCAATAGATATACTTTAATACTAAAATTAGATCTAATTCCCATGAGTTAAATAAAACACCCACGCACATGTAACTGACGCCAATTAGCCCTAACCGATGCCGGTTCCTCCTTACATGACCGATGTTGGTCACAGGTGACCGATGCTGGTCCCTCCATAACCGACGCTGGTTACTATGCTTTCCTACAAGTTTAATATAACATGCTGATTTGAAGTAATTGAACTCCACACCTAAAAGGAATGTTGGAGGAGTTTTCCAAATTCCTGTTTAGTGAGCTACCTCTAAGGTTACCATATGTGAGAGACATTAATCACCACATGGATTTAATTCCAAGACCAAGTTTTCCAAACAAGGCAACATGCAAGATGGCACTGCAAAGGAATGCAAAAATACATAAGTAAGTCTAAGATTTTTTAGATAGGGGACTCATTAGAGAGAGTCTAATCCCATACAAAATGCTAGCAATTCTAGCACTAAATAAAGGTGGTGAATGTTGTATGTGTATTGATTTGAGATCCATAAATAAGATCACCATCAAGTACATGTTTTTGTTGTCATTCATGGATGACATTATGGATTGTTTGAGTGGGGAAAAGTATTTTAACAAGATTACTTTGAAGAGTTGATATCATCATATTCACACCAAGGAAGGAGATGAATGGAAGAAAACATTTCAGACTCAAGAAGGATTATAGTAGTGGCTTATACTACCTTTTGAATTGAGAAACACACTATGTAATTTTATGATGTTGATGAGTCAAGTCCTAAAACTAATTTTAGGATTTTTTTGATCGTGTAATTGGATGATACTTTGCAACCTAGAATTTACCAGAAATAACCCAGGTGCACTGGCACATCACTTAGCCTAGATTGAGTGCTCACCCAAAGCACGTAAAGGTACCATGGTCCCTCCCTTAGAGTTGCTTATGTAGGATGTTAACATGATGAAGGGTTAATGCATTCAGATCCATAAATAGTATAAACATTCTACAGAGCATATTCTATATCTAGATCTAAGGAGTAATGGATTTAAGCAATAGCCATAATGAATTCTACCATGCAAGATCTAGTTATAATCATGTTTAACACCTTGAATCAGTCAATACACTCCATTATATTAAACACAGTAAATACACAAAAGCTTCTTATAATATTCAGTATCATAAACTTATGTGTGCATCAGATCTGACAACATAACTTCACAATAGCTCATACATAGTCCTCTCTAACCTATGCAGATCACTACATATTTATAAGGGTGGGGACTTTCCCTTCACTGCTTACATAATTCCCAAAATAGGTCGCATGCTGAAAATAGCCATGTGCCTTTACAATAATAGACACACATGCAAGTGTGCTAATAATAGATCTCTTCTGGTTAACTGGTAGTAATAATTCTATTATTAACTCGAACCCATGCAAATCATTTAGTAGACGCTCTTCCAAAAATATCCCTGTGTGTCGCACAAGTCTTTATCCGGTTTGTGTGCTCTGCACGCTATCTCCAAAAATAGCCCGTAATCCTGAAAATGGCTAAGTCCTGAATCTGTCCTTGTCTTTTGCACGCATTTCCTTCCCTATCCTTCTGCACCTTTGAACATGCCCTATTCCCATGCGTGAACCTTTTATGTGCCTTCTGCTAAGTGTCATACTTTTTCTTCTCAACATTACCCCACACTAAACTACATTGTCACCCTGACAACAGTTGCCTCTTGATACTTTAAAGAATAAAGAATAAGGAATGGAATGAATGTAAATTAAAGAATTATTTGTATAAAGAATGAAATTTCACCCTGCAACATCCTCTATTTTAACTAGAAGAATTAACTCTAGATATTCCTCTTTGATTTTAGCCTCTAAGGTTTTCCAATCACTCAACGCAACTTCTACCTTTTCTAGAATATCTGATGCAATAGAATCTAACTCCTCTTGTGAAATCTCTTCCTTCTTGTTCTGCAATACTATAACAATGTTGGACATTGCAGTCACCCTTCCTTCCAGAAGATCCATCTTCTGCGCTATAAGTTTCCAATTTCATCCAACCTTTCTTTATGGGGGTCTTGGGCTGCTGCAAGGGCCTCACGATTTTGCTTTACCAGTGCCAATCATTCCACGTGCCCCAAAGTCTCATCCTTCATGGCCTTCAGGACTTCATTTTCTTCTACCATGGTCCTGATTCTTATTACTTCCTCTGGAGCTGCACATATATTCAATGCCTGGTCTTCTTTCTTCATCTCCTCCTACAAGGTTTGGAGTAATGCCTCATAAGATGAAATATTTATAACCACTAAATCCCTTGCTCTCTCTACTTCCTACTCAGGGTCCTTTGGCATTGGCATTCGAACTGGTCCATCCTCAAGCACCAAATCAACTAAGGTACACACATAATGCATAGCCAAAGGGAACTTTTTGGGTACCTTGGGCTCCAAGTGTGGTCTTGCTTGCAGGACATGATCACCGATCTCCTCTGCCATGGTGATGAGAACCCCATTCTTATTTTTCTCTAGGTCCTTTTCTCCTTTCAGACGTGTTATTTCTACATCTTTAGCTTTGATATCTTCTCTTAGCGCTTTAATAGTTGTAGCTTTATCCACATTCCTGCGTGCCACCTCTGTAGATACCTTCACTAAGGCATTACTCACCTATTCATCAGACATAACCATGGGTTTGATGGTTATGTGTATGTTCTATGGTGCCTTTCTCATTCTTCTTGACACACAGGACTCTTCACATACATCAAAATCAGGATCATCCATGTGTGTTTGCATGGACCATGAAAATTGTTTCCTTGTGCACGTGGTTACCATGTTAGGGTCCATCAACTCCCATCCATACAAGTCCTTGAGGCCCACTGTATTCTAGAATTGGGCACGGACAATTTTACCTGTGTCCTCATCATAGCCCATGATCGGTGCAACATACTCCCCACTTGCCCTCTTTGTTCTTGGCCCCTTAGGAACTTGAGCACCAATTTTTGGAGTTGGATTGTCTATGTCCTGAGCAGTATCTTGTTCTATTTCACCTGCCTCCTTTACTCCTTCTTCTTCATCCTTCATTTCTTCATCCTTGGGTTCTTCCACATCCTCTAGTGGTATAAGAGTTCTAGGCATGCTCTCTGTCAGACTCCTCCACCTCCTCATTCAGTTTCAACTTTCTCCTTCTTTTCTCAACTGTCTCTTTCTATGGAGAGAGTTGTGGTGATCTTTGTACTGACTATGGAGTTCCCGTGCCTTGTGTTCTTGTTCTTCTGAACACCCTCTTGAAACATCACTCTCCTTGGACTGCTTCCAAGTCCTCTTCTTCTTCTTGTTCTTGTGGTGGGGTACTTGCATGCTCAATCTCCATTTTTTCTGTAGGCTACCTCCAGCCTCTATGTACCAAGCCACCACTATCTTCACACCCTTCTTCCTCTTCATCCACTACTATGGTTTCTACAGGTTGTGGGGCTAGCATGTTCTCCACCATGTATACTTACCTTTTGGTGGCCCTGGGAGCATGAACTCATTTTCTACATACTTGTTACCCTCCAACTTAGGCTTAAGTTGAAGGTATACAAGTGCGGCTCCACTATCCCCAACAACCAAGCTTACAGGCTTCATGTTTATAACATCTGATATGAGCCTTTCAATAATTCTTGCCTGGGTATATATGTTTTTCTTAAAGTGTGGTAGTCACAATCTACCTTATCTACATTAAAGTTCAGTCGACACGCATAAGTGAAATGGTGGATTGATGCATGGAAGTATCACATTATGAAGGCATACGGTAGTTTGCACCATGGGCTCCAAGTCCCATCCCTCATAGAAAATCGTGCGATGTAGAAGTGCTGGTACACCGTGAATTGTACTACCTTGCCCACCACTAACGGTAATTCCTTAGGAATGTGCCACTCCTCTTCAAATGCCACGCGGAGCCTGTCATACCACATCTACGCCCTCTGTTTGAATGGCCCACTCATTGAACCTTCACATAAATACTTCATGAACCTTTGTGCAGGGGATTTTTTCTCCATGGGATACTCCCAAATCTTATCTTTTGGCCCATCAGGCACTCCAATCTCCACAAATACTAGTGACAAAAAGAGAGCACCAAAACTGATTCTTTCACAGGTGCGCACTTCCTTGACGATGGTCTCTACAATGTAGCCTGCTATGTTATAGACTACCCCCTATGACATCTTCCTTGCGACATGGAGCCACATTGTATTCACCTGTGACCATCTCTCCTGATCATTCAACTTGGTCACCAGATGCGCAGCTGCTTGTACCACTGGGTACTTCTTTAGTTTATCGATGTCCATTCCACGCAGACCTTTTGTATACCCCAGTTCCTTTTGTGTTTCCAAGAATTTCTGCCTTATCAGTTAGGTCATTGTCAAGGTTCGTCCCTGTCCCCTTTAACCCTGTTAGCATTGAGATCAATGCTGCTGTAATCCTTATCCTTCTTCTGGAAAAATAGAAGAAGTCCTCATGGACTCTACTCATTAGCCATTGGTAAAGAGGTTCATATTTTTCAAAGTATGGGAGCTCATACAACTGGTACACTCCTACTTGTTTTAAAATTTTCTCCCCGGCGTCATCATATACCGACATATCCTCTACTGTGTGCTTGTTGGTCTTTGTACTCAACAACGCATCTAATTATTTCTTATTATCAGAGGTGCGATGGTTGTAATCACTCACCTTGCAGTTGCATATGTGGGAATCCCACTCTTGCCCAATTATCACACTTTCTAGGTACTGCATCTTTGAGAAACTAATGTTGGGAGAAATTCCAACTTTTACCTCCACTTTCTTCTTTCCTTTGGCTCCTGCAGTAGGTGCTTTCTTTGGTGCCATTGTCAAATCTCAAGTTTTTATCTTCTGTAGTGAAAAAATCCAAACCCTAGCTTGAGTCTGTGTGCCCTATTTTGAAACCACATGCCCTAGCTCTTTCAGCATGTCTACTTCACTCAAACCCTTCACAAATGGGGATGCAAGCTTCTTCTGAGCACAAATCTACTCTCCACATCTGGTTTCACACTCTTCACACCTCAATACTCTTTTCTCAGCTCGGTCACACTTAGCTCATTCAAATTCTTGTGATCACAATGGTAAAAATGAACTCGCATCACATCCTTATATAGATTTTCAAAAATTTTGGTGCATTTATTGCTCCTTCACCTACCAACAATCCTCTCATTAATTGACCATTTTCACAATTTCTGTCATGTGTACATCTTCATGCCTCAGCTATAACCTTCTAGCACACCTTCCTACCTTTTGGCTACAAAATTCTCTTTAGTGCACTTCCATGTGCCTGAGTACCTTGCCTATGTGCCTTTTCTTGGTAGTCTCCATGACTGTTGATTACCTCACGTTATACTGTTCCTTTGTTTATCTCCATCTATGGTCCTTATTTGGAAGCAATCTTCTTTCCACCAACTCTCCAAACTTGAATAACACCTATAGTAGTTTGTTCCTTTATGTGTACCCATTTTTCAATAGCCACCCCACACAAATGGTATGTGCAGTCCTCTGCGCATAAAAATTCTTCAAACGGTAATTAGCTTCCAGCACACAAACACGCTTATTACACAAAACACCAACTAAATTGACAAAGCATAGCGACGAAGAAGGAAATACATTAAAGGAATACATAATTGAAAACCTAATCTAAATGGCAACACTTCCTTATTACAAACACCAAGAAGACTTATTTATAGTAGGGATTCAACCTACTCTCATTGAAGTAACCAGGTAACCATATTCCATCAAGCACCTCTAACTGACAAGGTCTTGTTTCAAGTATGTAAGTGATAACATATGGTCCTAACCAATGTACTTTAAGTTTTCCTAGATGGCGCAGAAACTTAGAATCATAAAGAAGCACCATCTTTCCTATCTCAAGCTTTTTGTCCCTGATGTGCCTGTCATGCCATGCTTTTTGCCTGGATTTTTCTTGCTTCTGACTCCAGCGTGCTATTTCTCATCGCTCATCCAACTTAATCAACTTTTCAATTCATTCTTCTAATTCTTTTCATCAGCTAGACCTCCAACGCATGTGTAATACACAAAGAAGGTAACATGAATTCCATAGGAAGAACTACTTCTATGCCAAACACCAATTGAAAGGGTGTGGCCTTGTTTAACCACTTGTATGTTGTTCTATACGCCCAAAGCATGACAGAAACTTTATCATCCCAATATTTTCTTCCAACATCACAATTTTTTGTCAATGTCTGGCTCAAAATCTTGTTGAAAGCCTCAACAGTCCCATTTTCCTGAGGATGATATGGTGTAGTCTTATGGTGTGTAATCATGAACTCATCCAATAGAATTCTGATTGTCTCATTCAAAAAATGTGTGCCCCTATCACTGGTCAAACTCAATGGGCATCCATACCTTGTAATAATATTTTCCCATAGAAACCTGGTTGTTGTACAATCCTTTATAGGTGTTGCTTCTGCCCACCTTATCAGATAATCTGTGCAAGTGATGATATAGCGTGATCCAGTCCTACACGCAACTAGTGAAATAGGACCCACAAAATCTATAGCCCATTTCTCAAATGGTTCTGCACTAGGAATAGGTCTTAAAGGCATTTCATCTCTTTGTCCTGGTTTGCCAAGGCACTGACAGTGATCATAGGCCTTGCAATATGCCTTACAATCCTTATACAGGGTCTCCCACCATAATCCAACAAGTAGAATCTTGTGTGCAGTGGCATCACCTACATAGTGCCCACCTGCAATACCACCATGAGCCTCTTCCATGATATCTGTGCGCTCATGTTCTAGTACACATTGACACAATACTTCATCTCGGCCTAACTTGTACAGGTCACCACTAATCAACATAAATGGTGTTGCACAAATGGAAAGTTGTTTCTTCTCTAAGGATTTCATTCCTTCTAGCACCATACTATACGTAGAAAGACATACAATGTCCTCTAATTTTGATGGCACACGCTATAACTGATATAACTGTGTATTGGGCATGGTATCTTCAATTTCCTGCGTGTCTTCTCCCGGCTGTATTCTAGATAGATGGTCCGGTCCAGAATTACTTTTCCCTTGTTTTACCACAACTGTAAAATCAAATTCTTGGAATAAGAGTACCATCGACATAAGCGCCCCTGTAAGACGGGCTTGTTTACCAAATATTTCAATTCCATGTGATCGGTATAGAATACAAATGGTGTTGCTAGCAGGTATTATCTAAATTTATGTAGCACATAGATCATTGACAAAGCTTCACACTTTGTAGTTGTATAATTCTACTCTACATGAGTCAACTTTCTACTAGAAAAATAGATAGGATGATCTATAATACCTTCTCTAGGATGAGCCAACACCATGCCAATGGTCATGCCAGAAGCATCCACATGTACATGAAATGATTGGCCCACGAGGGAAGCTCCGAATAGGCGTTGTAGTAAGGTTTTTCCTTTAATGTCTACTGTGGTTCCCCCAAATAGAATGCCCCTTTTCCTTTTAGTAGGTCATCCAAGGGTATGGCAACCTTAGCATACCCTTTAATAAATTTTCTATAATACCCAGTGTGACCTAAGAATCCACCACCTCACTTTGACTGGTAGGCTCCTCCAGATCGATAATGACGGAAACCTTAGCTGGATCAACCAGTAAACCTTCCTTGTAGATGATGGTGTAGCAAATACACATTTCTTGATGTTCAAAGAGATGCTTAATTGTCGACATATTTCAAAAATTAAGCGTATATTGTCGCAATGATCTTTAACAAGTCCATACACTATCTAGTCATCTAAATAAACCTATGCAAGAAGTTATTAATAAATCCTTAAATGCTTGGAAAACTATGCGTGAGAATACAACAGGTGCATTTTTCAAACCAAAAGGCATCACACTATAGGTAAAACTTCCCCATTCAGTGGTAAAAGTAGTCTTTTCCTGATCCTCCTGTGCAATCCTAACCTGATGATACCTAGAGAATCCATCTATAAAGGAATAGATCTCATACCATGAAACGTCTTCTAATATTTCCTCTATGAATGGCGTAGGAAAAGGATCAATCACACATGCAGCATTCAGCTCCATGTAGTCCACACAGATCCTAATCCAACCATATTTCTTTATATTGATAACCATTGGGCTAACCCATTCTGAATCGTCTAGGGGCTTGATGATTCTAGACTTCAAGATTTTGTCAATTTCTTCCTTGACCTTTTCACACAAGTTGGGGTTCATCCTGTAGGGTCTCTTCCAGACCGCGCGCACCTTCCTTAAGCTTTATCTTCATTTCTCCTAATGATTTATGCATGCCTTTTAGTTCATGGTATCCCCTAGGAAAGAAGTCTTGATAATCTCGTAGTAACTCAATAATTTTTGCCACTTCAGAGTGAAACAAATAATCCCTAATTATGGCCTCCTTAGGCTCACTACATCCGATCCAATATTCACTTTAGTTTGTTTTCATAGGTTCATGATAGGTGAATGGATCTTATCTGCACTATCCAAAACCTCAGGCCTACCTATTGAATGATCTACATCCAGATTTCTACTTCTTCATCATCCACTAAGTAGACCATCTGTCCTTTTGCTTTCTCAAGGATCTCACACTTAAGTAGTGTGGCATCTATCTTTGTTTCTTTAGCAAAATGCGCTCCTGAGTCATTTCCATCAAATAAATTCTGAATGAGTTCTTCCGCCTTTGCACTATCTCCCATAGTTAAAGGTATTTATAACCCTTAATGCCTCTTCTACTGGAGGTTTAGTAGAGAAGTAGTCAAAATTCTTGATCATTCTTGTAATCAAATCCTACCAATTTCCAGTCTCCCTATGCATAGTTCTGTATATACATACCAAGCACACGTGCGCAACCTTGTAAATATGGAATAAAATTTGTGCACCCAGAGTGAAGGAGGTAAAGCTTCCTGCCCCTCTATCCAGAGTCTCTCACACTGCTGAATAATGGTGCATGAACAAGTTTGATTACCATGATAAGTGTGATTTGTAGTAGGTGCATTGCTCCTGCGAAAACTGAGTAGAAAGAGAAATCTATTTCATTCCATCCTACAAGATCATCCTTGTGAACCACCCATTCAGCGCTCCTGTAGTCCACACAGAGGGTATATGTTAGCATATTCCATCTCTCTTTAACTGGTCTATCCATTGGGTTGACTCCATGGTGATTCAAAAATACCAGGGATCTCCTTGATCTAGTGTATCAAGGTACCAAGTTATTACCTATTCTCTTGATACGCAAGTTGAGGCTCATACTGTTCCACACAAATGTGCCTTCTTACTTCACTCCCTACCCAACTCATAAGTACCATGATGCCAATTATCACAAGGTAATACTAGGTAGTATTCCTAATAGACTATGCATCTAACTCAAGGATTTTTGGCACTTAGATGGCGTCGAGCACTTTTGGGTCCCCAATTATGGCGTAACATAAATCCTATTAAGATATTCCTCACTTTAAAGGCTCAACATAGGGTGTAGATTTCCCATATCTAAAGGGATCCATACACGTCTTTCCTCCTTGTTCTCAAAACTAGGTATAACCCTTCTTGAATCCACTAAGATCAACATTATTTCCATAACACTCAAGGGTGCCTAAGTAGAGTGGGAAGTCTCTGTTTGCTTCATAAAAAATGCCAAAACCTCAAAGTCATTTCCATGTGAACTTGGCCCCTTGAATAGTAATGGATGCATCTTTTAAAACTCCCATAGGGGTGGCCTTGGTTTGATTACCCATAAAAAACACATTAGAAGATGGTTGTAATAGAAGTCTCCCCATATGTACCCATTCCTAAAGTAAGCACATTGACTTTCTAGCTCTCTATGGAATGCAATATATTACTCAAGCAAGCCATCCATCCATGTAAAGTGCATTAAAGTGATTTCCTTGCATAGTCCAAGCTATGAAGGTGGTAAAGATTTTACATGCAGGATCTATCGTCCAGAGTCTCTCATACTTACTGAATGGAGTGATTACCTTTAGATAAATTCCCTAAAAATGGAATGATGCATTCTCCTAGAAAACATTTTAAACACCTCTTCAAGTCATCAATATTAGATTGACCGTATTTGCTGCTTTATTTTGAACCATCTTCACTAGTGATTGCTCCTTTAAACACTGTATATGCACCTAAGCATTTCTGAGTACCTCCAATTGGTTTCTTGATAAACTATTCCTCCATGGACATGATAAAGGTAATGTGCATGTAGAACCTCCTTCTCTAGTGTATCAAGGTGCTTCTACTGTAACGCTTCTTTGGCACTCTCATCTGATTCAATGAGGTAGTATCTTTACAGGAAATACCTCAGATTTCACTTCCAACTTGGGCATCCAACTAATTTTCCACAGTACCATTGTATCCTAACCATCCATGAAATGCTTTTTCGCTTAGTTTATGCTACTTCCCACTGAAGGATTCTCATATAAATTTAGATGGCATTAAGCACTTATAGGCCCTATGATTCTTTCACATACATAAATCCTATTCAGATCTTCCTCACTCAAAGGCTCAACATAGGGCATCAATTTCCCATAAGTTAAAGGGATAATCTCCCTTTCCTCCTTGTTCTCAAAATTTATATAACCCTTTTTGAACCAAATATCGACATTATTTTCATAACACCAAGGGTTCCCAAGTAGATCTAGGAAACGGTCTTCTTCTGTAAGTGCCAAAACCTCAAAGTCCCATATGAACTTGGCCCCTTGTATAGTAATGGATGCATCTTTTAAAACTCCAATAGGAGTGGCCTTAGTCTGATTAGCCATAAACAACACATTAGAAGATGGTTGTAATGGGGGTCTCCCCATCTATACCCATGCATCTAAAGTAATCACATTGAATTTCGTGCGTGTATCAATCAATATATTACTCAAAAGCCATCCATCGACAACAACATTCAGAGTGATTTACTTGTCATAGTATAAGCTATGGGGGGAAGATTTACATGTATGATCTATCATCTAGTCTCAATACTTACATGTGGATTTTTTCCCTTTAGCTAGTTCCCTAACAATGGAATTATATTCTCCTCACACAACATTTTTCACACCTCCTTCAAGTCATCAATATCATATTGGGGCGTCTATGTTGCTTTCTTTTTCTCCATATTCTGTGATTTCTCCTTTAAATATTGTATTTCACCCTGAAGATTTTTGAGTACGTCTATGGTTTTTTGATAAACCTCCTTCTGATGGATATGATCTGAGTACCATGCATGTAGAACCTCCTCCTTAGTGATGGTAGGCTTCGGCTGTAACACTTATTTGGCATGCGCCACTTCAGTAAAGGTAGTTACATTTAATAGAAATACCTCAGATTCTGGTTCCAACTTGGGCATCCACTAATTTTCCACAGGATGATGTATCCTAACCATCCTTGTAACTTTGTTTTCTTGTTTATGCTACTTGCTAAGATGCTCATATAAGTCATGTAATTCCTCATAGCTATGATTCTTTCCATAGAAAGAACATGTAATATTCTGAGGACATTCGCACCTATAGTGGTCAGAAGATTCGCATGTATAACATGTTCCATGAGGAAACTCACCTCATCCACCACCATGGCCTCAGACTCCAAATCCACCATAGTATCCTTGACCTCTGCCACGACCTCCTTTAAAATGTCTTTCATTCTGGTCATAGCATGCTTGATTATGATCCCAATCCTAATGCTCACCCTTACCCTTAGATTTATCTGATACTCCTATCTATCATACACCAATGTCTATAGCATTATGGATCTTACCAATCAACCGAAAGTCTTCCATATCATGAGTTATGGACCTAAAAATTTTACAATAGCAAGAGACATTCTTCCTTATTGTACGTTGCAATAATGGGCAGTGGATAGCATCATGGTTCAAATGACATATCTCACAGTATAGAAGTAGTGAACACACGAATCTATGGGGGATAATTATCTTTGGTGTGACCTTCCACTTCACAATCTGCACACCAAATCCCAATGCACATCTCATGTGCTGAGATTTGTCGATAGTTTCTCCAACTACTTCTCCATAGCTACAATTTGTTCTTCCCAAAATGGACTTCACCCCAGTGTCTATGCTCCCAATTGCCTAAGAGCACAAAGCTTCTTTGAGTGCTTCACGTGGATCAATGTATGTCTTATGTGAAAAATCCCTTCTAAAATCTGTGATCAAACCTCCAATGAACCATTATGCATGTTGGCTTGCGTGAATATCATAAGAAATCTTAGATAAAAGCATTTTGAAATGGGCATCATACTCCCTGACACTCTCAGTAGCGCCTTGATTAATATCCTTGAGCATGCTTATACTCTTCTTGCTAAAACTCAGGGATGTGAAACTCTTTAAGAAAATCATATTTTAATGTTGCATAGTCTACGCAAGTCTGATCAAGGTCAAAATTTCGGTACCAATTGTGTGCGTGTCCTTGCAATGTAGTTACAAATTAAATTTCCTTATGCTTAGAGGTCGTAATTCCTTTTATGTGCCACCACATTATTTCACACATGTGCACGTGTTTAGCAACATCTTTTATACCCCTATATTCTGGCAGACAAAGAGACATATCCATATAAATATTCTGGGGTTGGTGCAGACCTTGCCCACCTGATCCATAATCTCATGTGTTTCTTTCACCTCCAAAACCACCAAATCCACCATAACTAAAACCACCTATACCTCCTAATCCTCCACCTGTAGCCGGAAGCGGACCGGAAGATGTACTTCCCTATGTCCCAATAGTAGTACTGAATTGAACCCCTACAGTATGTGAAGTGTTACCACTCCCAGAAGTGAGTCCAAAATTCTATGTGCACTTGAATTTTGTATAGATGATGCACCTTATAAAGGTACCTCCAAACAACAATGAAGACATTTTTGCCTTATAATTGATGTACTTTCTATGTGACTTACTCTTGCTCTCCAACTACCTAAATTAACTTTGCTGACTACTTGATCATACTAAGTTACTGGAAAACCAAGTGCAAGGGCGAGGTTGTCCAGGTAGATTCAGATACATGCTCATGTGGCCCAAGTCCTCTCTGTTGGTGTGCTTCCATGTGAGGCCGAGGAGGGATTCCCTATCATGTTTGCCCAAATGGGGGATTTACCTGATGCTTTAGCTCCATGCCTTCTACGTGAGCTACAAATCCTTCATGAACCATCTCTCTCCTACAATTCCATTCACTCTATAATATCCCGCTACTTTTCTATCTCCCTCTTGCGCAACCTCATTGTACTTAAGCCACCTTTCTTCTATCTACCTTTTCTGCCACTAGGTCTGCCATCTTTCACCAAACCTACTCCTGCTCCTTCCCCCACATGTGGTAAGGTTTATTTAGCCATTGGTTTACTTTCGAAGTTCAGGGTCACCATCATGATCTTAATCACCAGTGGAATGACTTTGTAAGTAAGTTCCCCTGGGATATAGTAAAAATTTGAAATTCCGCTACCTCTAAGCAAGAATAAGTAGGAAATTGAGTACTCAATAATATAGTTGTTTAGAACACAACAAAACCAAGTATCCACAGTGCATGTGTCTAAATTAAATCAACATCATAAAGGCCCTGAAATTCTTCCTACGTCCAGACAAGTGCAGCGATACCTGTAATTCCTTTTAGACGCATAAGCAACCAGTCACTCGTACAGTTCTATACGGAAAAATAGCAAAGAATATCTCATACAAATTGTCATATAGATTCTATTCTTACCCACGCACATGCGTTAAACTCAAATTCGGTTCTGAACCTCCGTGGTATACTCTTCTTCTAGATCTTTTATCCACTCCTCAACACTTTCTAAGGTCAACTAGTATGTCTTCATTGTGAACCATCCTGAAAAAAACTGAAAAAGGGGGTCGCGGACAACATAACCAATGATGCATCCTAGAATTTACTAGAAATAACCTCAGGCACACTGTTAGCACATCACTTAGTCTAGACTGAGTGCTCACCCAAAGCGCGCACAAAGGTACCAGGTCATCTGCCTTAGAGTTGCTTGTGCATGATGTAAACATGATGAAGGGTTAATGCATTTAGATCCATAAATAGTATAAAAATTCTACAAAGCATATTTCAGATCTAGATCTACGGAGTAATGGATTTAAACAATAGCCATAATGAATTCAACCATGCAATAAATAGTTATGATCATGTTTAAGACCTTTAATCAGTTAATACACTCCATTATATTAAACACAGTAAATACAGAGAAGCTTCTTACAATAAGTAGTACCATAAACTTAATTCATGCATTAGATCTGGTAGCATGAACTTCACAATAGCTCATACATACAGTCCCCTTTTTAACCTATGTACAGATTACTACATATTTATAAGGGCGGGGTACTTGCCCTTCACTGCTTGCATAATTCCCAAACTAGGTCGCATGCTAAAAATAGCCATGCGCCTTTACAATAATAGACACACATGCAAGTGCACTAATAATAGATCGTCGTTTTGTTAACTGGTAGTAATAACTCTATTATTAACTCAAACCCATGAAAAGTGCTTAGTAGGTACTCTTCTAAAAATAGCCTTTGTGTGTCGCGCAAGTCTTTGTCTGGTTTGTGTGCTCTGCATGCTATCTCTAAAAAATAGCCCGTAATCCTGAAAATGGCTAAGTCTCGGATTAGTCCTTATCATTCGCACATGTTTCCTTCCATATCCTTCCACGCCTTTGTACGTGTCCTATTCTCGCGTGCAAATCTTTTGTGTGACTTCTACTAAGTGTTATACTCTATCTTCTCAACACCAATCCCCCTACCAATGAAGATTTCGCGAACCAATCAAAGAAGGAGCTATAACACACACTCTTTAATCCTCTTGAATTTTCTAGAATATCACATGATTCCTCTAACCAAGGGGTCATTTCTGAATCTATGATGGATTGTGCTCCATTGCTTCATGGTCACATCCCTATCAAGACCCTTGTTGTTGTTTTATCAGCCTTTGCGAAAGAATATATCAAGGAGTGGATAGTGGTGGATAGGAGAAATAAAAGACATGAAAAACTAAAACCTACCAATGGTTCGGATAAGGAACTTTGAAAATCTATGTTTCTCCTCTTTTTTTGTTGATTTCATGTAGTTTCAGAGTTGTTGTGGTGTTGGAGGTTTGCTATTTGCATGCTTCCTATTGGCCTGTGCAGTGCCCACCCTTTTCAGTGCTTTAATTTTTGTCATGTGCGACTCATTGTATCTATACTATTGTGATGAAAGGGACATTATTACTTATTTTTTTATTTTTATGGGACATTATCACATGACATTTTTGCTTGAAATGTTTTTTTTACTCCTTTGATACATTGTTATGAAATGACATTATTTGCCCAGGACATCGTATTGCTAGCATTAGGATGCTAACACTCGATCACATGTTGACTATGGGGCACACGATGTTACTGCACATTTAAAGATATTATGTTGCACGATGATGATATCATGTGTTAGTATTGACATGTTTTGGTATTGATATTTGATCCATATTACATGTATGATGATGATTATACTATTTCATTCGGTAGACAATTCATGTTGTCGATATACTTCTAGTTTAGTGTGGCTTATATGGATGTTGATTTTGATGCGTATTATTGTATCATATTGGGCAGATATGAGGTTTTTCTTGAGTGTGCAGGTGACAAGTATTCAATCATGGGATAATACAGGGTTCAAGAAATGTATCCCAATTAACACAAAAGGCCCGTGAAGCCAAACCATTCCTTCTCTATTGATTTACGACACCTTCTCTTGTTGTTACACATTGTTCCTATATTGTATGTGGTTTATTATGTGATGATTGGCTCACCTCTTACCTCTTAACCTTATGATGTAGGCTCATGTTGTATTGTTACAAGTGTACATCATTATTCTCCTTTGGTTAATGCTAACTTTGTGTTTTATGCTATCTTTGGTAGTCCTTGACATCTATTATGGATTATGATGATGGGTCTTGTTTAGGAGGGAGTAGGCCACCTAATCATGGATTAGGCAAGCCTAATTTCCCCTCCTAAATGTCACATTCCTCCCAAACTCGGATTTAGAAAAACTGTGCCATTTAGGAAGCGTAAATGGCAAGCAAAGAGCTTTATTTGCATTGGAAAAGGACCCTTGCCCCCATCCCTATGAGGGGGTGGACTCTTTTCAATGTAAATGATGCCTATTGGCCCATTTTCCCCTTCCACACACTCCAAATTTATGGAGATTTTATTTTTGAGAATTCTTATTGAAATTTGAACCTTCTCATAATTGCTTGGAGTCAAATTTGTTTTCCTTAATTTTAATTTCTAGGGTAATTTTGTTACATTTTGTTTGGATGTGGTTTAGGTGGAGGGGGAAATTTGTCACCCTCCCATGGCTTGACTTATGGTGCATTTTCCTTATTAACCCCTCATGTCCTTAGCGAAGGTGTTCTTCTTTTTTGAATTTTTTTGGAGGTGAAGTAGCTTGGAGCTTTGGAACAAGCATTTGGATTTCTTGGTGATCTCTTTGGTTGGATTGTACTTGAGTGCAAGGTAGGATATTGCACTTATTTTGTTTCTTATTTGAAATGGTCTTTGAAATTGTGTTATAAGTTGAATTATGCATATGAATGAGAAAGGGATGTTTGTTTATTCTATCTTTTTTTTGTTGCTCCACTCACCCTTGAGGGGTGTGGGTTTTGGAGATGGATGGGAAGGAGTAATTTCCTCCTTTACACTTATATGTGCTTGTTTAGCAAGCTTGAAAGAATTTCATTTTTTTAATTTTTACTCTTACATTTGGCTTATATGTAGGAATGCATTTCCATTTGGCTTGGAAATCCATCCTATCCTCAATGAAGGAACCCATAGGTTTGAAAAGCCTTCTGGGGGAGATAATGGAGAGATAAGGGGAGGAATTTTAGAGTGATAAGGGGTGTTGAATGTATGGAGAGATAAGATGGTTTAATTTTGTTATTTGCATAGGGATTTTGAATACAAAAAAGCATGAAATTGTAATCCCCCTCTTCCCTATATTTGAAGCATGGTGCTTCTTGGCTATTTTAGTGGGTGATTATGTGTTTGATGTGATAAACCAAGTGTTTGAATGTTGATTTTTGGATCTAAATTCCTCTTATGTGTTGGTTGGATGTGTTACCTCTTTCCAATGGGTTTGGGGGGAGGATAGCATGACATCTTGATCTTCTTGGTGGCATGTAATGATGCCAAGTGGTTGGGTGCTCAACCAGACTCATTCTCTTGTGATTTTGGAGGTTCTGCATTATTATTTGAGAGAAGATTAAGGTGGACTTCATGTTGAAGTGTTGCAGACTTTGAAGTCAACATTATTGAGTTTTAAGCCAGAAAATTTGGCATGTTGTTTCCTCTTGAGAGTAGGGCTTTTGTACTTGAATTTTACTTTGTTTCTTCATTGTGAATTGATTATACAAAATTGTTATGGAAGAATTAGTTATGTTATTTCAAAGATTGGAATCATGCCTTAAAATACTGTAATTGTAATTGTAAAATTTACTAAATTTGCTGGTTATAAAATACTTTTTTATACTTTCCAATTTGTGTATTTTTTTCCTTAGAATGAAGGACTTAACTTAGAAAAGAAAGAATTGTTTAAATTTATGGAAAATATTTTATATGTTGCATTTCTGTTGGTATTGCCTTTGCACCTGAATACATACATACATACATACATACATAACATATATATATATATATATATATATATATATATATATATATATATATATATATATATATATATATATATATGTTTAATTAACCTTCCAAGTTTAAGAAAATGTCCTCTTTCTCTGAATTTTAATTCATGTACTTATATTGCAAATCTGATTTTAAGTCAGCGCGATATCGTTGTTTATTAATATGGAAATAGTTCTTCTTAGTGTATTTTTTATCTGCTGCAATTTTATTTTAAATTAATAAAATCTTCTATTTCAGATTTTTGTACACAAACACACACATATGACTGATTTAGTATAATGTTATGTACTGTGTAAATAGAAAAACTTAGTATGAAATTCAGTATCCCAAAATAAATTTAGAAATTTACTATGGTTAAAATGAACACAAAAAAACATATATTTATTATCTCTATAATATATCTCAAAAAGGAAAAAAATATTTAAATTACAATATGAGAAATGAACCCAGAAAATTATTATCTCTATGCTCAAAGATATATATATATATATATATATATATATATATATATATATATATATATATATATGTTTAATTAACCTTCCAAGTTTAAGAAAATGTCCTCTTTCTCTGAATTTTAATTCATGTACTTATATTGCAAATCTGATTTTAAGTCAGCGCGATATCGTTGTTTATTAATATGGAAATAGTTCTTCTTAGTGTATTTTTTATCTGCTGCAATTTATTTTAAATTAATAAATCTTCTATTTCAGATTTTTGTACACAAACACACACATATGACTGATTTAGTATAATGTTATGTACTGTGTAAATAGAAAAACTTAGTATGAAATTCAGTATCCCAAAATAAATTTAGAAATTTACTATGGTTAAAATGAACACAAAAAACATATATTTATTATCTCTATAATATATCTCAAAAAGGAAAAAAATATTTAAATTACAATATGAGAAATGAACCCAGAAAATTATTATCTCTATGCTCAAAGGTTGACATTACACATGCCTATATATTAAAGTAAATATTTTTTAATAATATTTTTTTTGGTTATATATATATATAATAAATCTTTGTATACATTATCACAAAAAAAAAATTATTATAAAAAAATATTTATGTTTACATATTTATTTTATATATATCAAAAGGTGAGATTTGAAAAAACAAATATTAAAAAAAAAACTGTGAACTTTTTCCACCACCGTATCCCTTATTTAGAAGTAGCTTAACACTAATAAACTAGCAATCGCATGTGTACAATGCAATGTGAACGCCGAACGGTATATATTATTTGATTTAGAGGCATAGTTATTACTTTTGTAGTTGTTGATAAGGGGTGTGATTGATTTTGTAGTTGTAGATGGGCTACTTAATTTTAAGGTTGTTTCTACATTTCAAACTTGTTAAAAATTTGTACATGACTATATTCGATACCGTTTTCGATAGTTAATTTATTTTATAGTTGATGTTATATGTATTTAATTTGGGTTTATTGTGTTAGTTGTGCATCGGTTGTTCGGTTGGTGTTTTGTTGGTAGCAGTACACGATGCATGAATATAATAGATATACATGATGCATGAATGAATATATTTCAATATTGGGTTGGAGGCCATCATGAAGGAGAGCATCAAAACTGTGGATGATTTTGTCTACAAGATCATTCAAATTAGAAGGCAAAAGATTTCTGCTCAAAACAACAACGTAAGGAAATACTCACATCAATCATAATGGCTATTGAGAACTCTGCATAATTAATAAGTTAGCCCTTTTCATCATTACTTATAACCACGTTGTTTTTCACTTCACTGGCTTTGAAATTGTTTACAGGAAAAAACAAATATATTGTCTCGCTTCATTGGTTTAAGTGAAAAGGAGCCAGAAAAGTTATATGACAAGTATCTACGAAGGGACACAACTGCAGGGAGCCAGAAAAGATATATTGTTGAATTTCATGATTGTTGGAAGGGACACAACTGCAGGTACTCTATCTTGGTTCTTTTTTCTGCTCTGCAAGAATCCAGGTGTTGAAATTCATGATGACAACTCCTGCACACACGTGGTAAATTGAGATGGCATCCCATGGAACCATTGCAAGACGAATATCTACAAGTTTTGTCTCTAAGTTGTACAAACCATGCCATGAAACCCTAAAAAATAACCAAAACCCTAACACACATTTTAAAAGAAAAGACTTACCAGGTGAAATCTTTTTGAAGATGCCAAGAAATCGCCATAGGAATACTCTACTTCAATGTTAGCTGCTTCCTTCATGTTCAGATGATTCACCATTTCTACCCTGAAAACAATATATGGAGAACACTCATGAAAAACCTATACGAAAGTTTTAAGGATTCCGAGTGGATTGAATTAATAAGAAAAAAATCTGGGCTATTAAAGGAAAGAGGGGTTTCATCAATAAAAGTCACCGAAATCTCAAATAAAAAGAATAAAAAGAATCATGGGTGAAAAAAATATCAACTGTTTTGAACAAAGTCTGCATCATATACGAATTTGAAACCTGCAACCCTCTGACTAAGTGGTTCAAAGCAAAGGGAAAATAAAAATAGATGGATTCAACCACTAAAATCAGGGAAAACTGTAAAAATAAATGCAACAACACAATCTAGAGAAAAGATTTGAAAAGGGTTCAAATCATCAAGATGTTGGGTGGTCTGTATGGGGATTTGTCCCTAACCCTCTTTGGTCTCCATGAAAAGGGTTCAAATCATGAAGACATTGTCAATGCTACTGTCGTCTCCAACGCCACTAGTTCAATGTGATCGAGCAACAAAACTAAAAACAAATTTAATCGCGTGATAAAATGTCCAAAAAACTGTCAAGACCTTTGATCTGTTTGCATGCTTTCATGGAAAGTAAAAGCAGCAGCAAAGCGAAACAAATTATTTCAATTGTTGAAACCGCCATTGCCATTCTGTTTTGCCATTTATTGTAAAACAAAGATTGGATTTTTATTCTCAATCTCATATTTCGTTGTAGGTTCATGTTTTCCCTTTGTAAAACCTACGAATGTCGATTAATATTAGGAAAAACGATGAAATATTTAATCTTCTGCAAAAAAAACATTACATGCAAAAAGCAATTGTCAAAAATAACCCGAAAAAATTAAAACGTCCAAAACGTCAAAACGGCCGTCAAATTTTACACAATCTCATAAATGTCCGCCAAGGCCTTTCCCATGGGGGAATTCCTTCGACGTAATTAGCATGGTCGATAATATGAGATGGACCTCTCACTAATATAATGATCAATTGATTGAGAAATAGGTACTACTATTGTTTTCTAACTCTACATTGAACATGATTTGCAACTCTACTGTTGTTTTTTAAATGTTTTATAAAAAGATTGGCTACATATGAAACTTATTTTATAATGATATTTTGAAATTCGTAGGGGAAAACACCTATTACGTGATGTATTAAAATGACACGATGTCCCATTTGACCATAGAAATTAATACTTAACAATATGAGACATATCATCAATCACAAATTAATAGTTCAGTGATGACATCATCTCAGTCGACTTTATTTTGAAATGGAATGTATTTGGGATCCGAGTATTATAAATAGGGAGAAAGGGAGTAGAGCAAAGCAGCGAACATTATTAAGTGTTTGCGAGAAATGGCGAGCCCATCAGAGTTGGTCCCTGTGAGTTCAAGTTGGGGAAGATTTCTGTTAAAAAATTTCTCCTGGAAACGAAATCCGAGTTCCATTTTGATTTATTTGGGTTTGGGTTACTCTGACGAAATCCACAAAAAAATGAAAACGTCAAACCAATTTTGAACCTGCATCCAGCAAGCAAAAATGAAAAATCAAAACTGGTAAAAATAGCCGCAAAAAACGAAAACGTCAAACAAGCCGTCGTAACCGTCAAAACGGCCGACAAATGTAATTGCTTTAAAAAACATCGAAACGGCCGTCAAATTTAACTTAGTCAGAGAAACGTCCGGAGGTCCTTTACCATAGGGGGAACTAAACAAGTGTAGATCTTGGTGTTATAGCATAGATGAATGGAGGAAAACTAATCCTCAAACACTTGAGAAACGTGAAACTTTCTTGTTGCAAAAACACAAAACACAGAGAAGAAAATGATAGAACCTGAATGAAATGTGGAGAAGAAATAAAAATAAAAATTAGGTTTTGAAAAATATATCTTCATCTTTTAGTATTTTAGGGCATTCTAATCCTACGCTAGAGATTAAACTAAATCAAGGGTTGTGAGTGAGTGTGCATAACTTGGGGGTTATTACAACTTATTTTATTTTTATAAGGTTTTATAAGTTTTATTAATTAAATGAATTTTGTTATTTTGTAATGGGTTAATTAAATTTAATTAACCTAATCCATGTTACAAAATTCCCTAGGCAGGATAATTAACATAATTAAATTAAATTTAGTTATTTTCGGGTAAGTTAGCGTAATGGGTTAATTAAATTTAAATGGTTAAAATTATGTAATTAACTTAACCCATGTTATGGGCTTCCCTTACCGGGACAATTAAAATAATTAAAAATTATTTTAACCCAGGTTTTCATCCTTGAGGGCATGGGTCCATTCCAAAGGCAAAGTGGAACCCATGACGGCCATGGTGATTATTTGAATTTCCACAAACATTTGATCTCACCTCACCTTCTATTCCTATGCGATATGTTAATATTGCAAGTGGATTATTTCCCTACTGTCATTATGATAGAAATCGTTGACGTATTTAAAAATAATCGTAATTCATGCAACTGGCGAAAGTGGTGTTAAACCAACTTCATGTCCCTCATGTCGTTATCTCAACACTGTAGTAATGATGCATTATTTGTTAAAAATCCTCCAAGTCGTACGAGAAGGCAGGTTGGTTTCGCGCTGTCACATTTTGTGACTTAGTCAAGTTTCCTTCGTAACAAGTATTTGGTTGATCGTTGTACAACTGATAAAAAAATTTGCCACTTTATTACCTTTCCAATCTTCGATCGGAATATTTTGTTTTCTCTTATCGTGTTTTAGGACTCATGCCGGGTGAGGCGTGATATCTGGTATCATAACTTGGTTTCAACACTGGACGCTCTGGGGATTAGTTAATTAACTTTTGGGTAGTTTAATCTAAATAAAAGAAATTTGTTTTAATCATTTCCGCAAGAGTCATGTACCACTTTTCCCTCGTGTAGGATGATTGGGTGCTCTACCAGACGAGGTGCAACAATGACTTGAGGTCATGGGAGGAAACCACCAGAGGCATGTAATATTGATTTTGGACCTCAAATCTTAGACGCACTGCATCAGATGATGGGGATCCTTCAGGATTGACTTTCTACACACTCATAACTAGTGGCAGAGGATATTTTGCTTGATAAGGAGGCACACTCAGATGAGGATTCACACTCAGATGAGGATTCACACTCCACCACTCAAATACTGGTCTCTTCACAATGATAGAGGTCACGAATCTAGTCATTTGAGCTTATGACCTGGTGAGAGAGGTCTCGCAACCCATCAATGCATATTTAGAGAGTGGTTGAGACATGCCCTCATGGGCAGGCAACAGGCGGTGTCATTCGTGATCTCCTTCGACTTCACCCACATACATATGGAGGAATGATAGATGGATTTAGGGACGAGTCATGGATCTTAAGCTTAGATAGTTTCTTTGGCTTACATCCTTACGAGAGAAATGTCAAAGCTCACCTTGTCATACACCTCCTTCGCAACGCAACTAGCATCTGGTGAAGGAATGATGAGTAGAAGATCAATTTGACTCATGATACAATCACTTATGAGATATTTGAGGAGAATTTTAGGGCTTGATACATGTCAGAGCACTTTATTCAGAAGAGGATTGATGAGTTTCATGATCTTCGATAGGATTTTAGTTTAATGGCTCAGTACGAGTGCAAATATTTGGATCTTTTTTAGTATGTCGATTATGTCCAGGATGAGAAGTTGTCGGTGAATAGATTTATCAGGGGCTTGAATACTAACTTGGCAGGATCAATGACGATTTTGTCTTCTTTGACCTTGGAGAAGGTGGTGGAGAAGCCTATCTTACAGAGGAGAACAGGACCACGACACAGGAGTCTTGGGATAGGAACAGGGGAAATTTACAGGAGTGAGTTCACTCATTTCATGATCAGAGGTCACGTGGTTCTGCCCCACCCTGAGAGGAGGGTTTAGACTATTTCAATTAGCTTCTCGACCACCTCCACACTCACATAAGCCCTCTCAGTAGCAGGCTCCTTAACAACAGAGGACTAGAAAAGGACAGGATAACCAGAGAGGTAGGGGCTATAATGACCACATTTTGGGTGGAGACATGAGGCCAGGGAGATAACCTAATCAGGCTTGTTATCAACATTCAGCCAAAGTGGGACCTACAAGGTTAATACATCAGAGCACATGAGGGTCTCAGTCATACAGGCATGAACCAGGGTGTTTCATTTGTGGGGCTCTCGACCATTATGCTCGATTTTATCCTCAGAGACTAACTTTTGCTGAGAGGCAAAGTGAAACAAATTTAGAACAGATAGTTGGTGATGTAGGACACTCTCATTGTGTCTATGCCGCGGTGGAGAACCGTAAGGCCAAACATTAGGCCACGATCTTTGAGATAACATGTATGATTAGGGGTACACCTGTTACTGTACTATTTTATTCAAGAGATTCTAACTCCTTTATATCACACTCTTTAATGGATAGGTGTGGATTGGTGGCTTCTAGGCAGGCAGATAGGTGGCAGGTAGAGTTGGCCACAGGGGCCAAGCTCGTCGTAGACTCATATGTGGAGAGTTTCATTCTGGACTTAGGTGTATTTTTCACTACTTTAGACCTCTGAGTTTTACCATTGGGATCTTATGAGGTCGTTCTTGGTATGGATTGGCTTGATGCTCATTAGGCCAAAGTAAACTGTAAGCACAAGTTTATTGAGTGTGTGGACGACATATGTAGTTCTGTTTTTATATCTGAGTTTCAAAGACCCATTTCCTAATGTATGATTTCCATTATGCAGCTCAAGCGGAGCATGTGCAAGGGATGTTAGATCTTTGATATCATGATCAATGATAGATAAGAGGAGATTCTAGTGAGTTCTTGTTTAGATGAGTACCCTAGTGAGCTCCCAGGTATGTCCCCATGACGAGAGGTGGACTTTTCTATTGATCTTGTTTTGGGTTCTACACCCGTGTCACATGCTCCATACATGATGACCACACCTGAGCTTCATGAGCTCAAGATTTAGTTTGCGAAGATTTTAGAGAAGGGTCTCGTCCAACCTAGTGTGACTCCTTGGGGCGCACCAGTGATTTTTGTTAAGAAGGATGAGTCCCTTCATTTGTGTTTCAACTTCCGACAACTAAACAAGGCAACAATGAAGAACCATTATCCCTTTCCTCATATAGATGATTTGTTTGATCAGATGAGGGGAGCTAGAGTGTTTTCCAAGATAGATCTAAAGTCAGGATACCATCAGTTGCGCATCGCCGAGGCACAAATCCACAAGACAGCCTTCCGGACTTGGTATGGGCATTACAAGTTCACAGTGGTTCCTTTTGGTCTAACCAATGCACATGTAGTTTTCATGAGCCTCACGAATGGGGTTTTTATGACCTTTTTGGATAGATTTGTCATTGTTTTTCTAGAAGAAATATTGATATATTCTCATTTGATTGAGGAGCACCAAGAGCACTTGCAACATGTATTACAGGTTTTGAGAGAGCATCAATTGTATGGGAATTTGGACAAGTGTTCCTTCTTTCAGTCTGAGATTTAGTACTTGGGGCACATTATCACAGGTGAGGGTATTGTTACCCATTTTTCCCCTCAGGGGAAATTGGATGAACATGACCTTGCATGGAGAAATAGAAGGATCGACTCGGCCATGGAAGCTCACATTTTGGGCTCGAGCTGAGAAAGTCAGTGAAGTAGGCTAGCACATTGCAGAGGAGTTCAAGAAATGAAGATGCTCCGAAGTCAGAAATTCATACTTTAGAGGTGGGGTCGTTTAGAGGTAGGCTAAGGTGAAATTCGGGGACTTGGTGGAAAGAAGTGGGAAAAAAGGAGTAGGAAGCCTGAAACCTAAAATTTGAAATTTAGAGTTCAGGGTTTTGGATTTTCAGAGGTTTCATGAGATTAGAGTGATGAAAAGTGCCACGTAGGGAGGGGAAAATCCCAAAACCTGAAGTTTGAAATTTAGACTTCAAGGTTTTATAGTTTTGGAGATATACGATGACTAGATGGATTAAAAAACCCCAAAACCTGACCTCTTAAACCCCTGAACCCCCAAAACCCGCACTCCTGAAACCCTTAAAACCAAAACTCCTGAAATATTGAAACTCGAACCCCCTAAACCCCTGAAACCTGAAACCCTTGAAACTCGAAACCCCTGAGACCTGAAACCCCTGAAACCTGAAACCCCAAAAACACACAGGTCTGAAACCAGAAGTCTGAATTTTAGACTTCGGGGTTTCGGCATTTCAGAGGTTTCACAAACTCAGGAAGATTAATAGTGACAATAATCTCTGAAGCCTAAATTTTTGAATTACAAAAGCTCTGAATTACTGAAGTCTAGAATTTTGGATTTCGGAGGGTGCGATGCAGGGTCGTAGTCTAAAAAGGTAGATAAACTAATCAAATTTATTGTGGTATGGCACACTCATCTTCAGATGGCCATAAATTTTGACTGGGAGCTCAGATTTACACAAAATAGGACTTTTTGGAAAGCTCTCAATCTGCCATTTCAAAATGAGGAAATACAATCTACCATTTTAGAGGAATGTTTCTAGATTTATCACCTACCAAATGATGAAGGTATGGGCTTCCTTTCTTCCCCACCAAGGAAAATTACATGGAGGTATGGGTTTTGCAATGACACCCATTATTGCTGCATAATATTTTAATGCATTTTTGGGTGATTGAAGTAAGATTTTGAATTCCTTCTCTCTCCCTTCTCTCAATCTTCTTAAATATATTGTAAGGAGGGGCTCATTTCAAAAGGTTGAAAAACTTGTATATGCCCCTCCCTTCTTTCTTATATGTAAGATATTTGTGGAGCTCAAAACCTCCCTATTGGACATTGTAATGCAAAATTTATGACTTTGGCCTTAAATGTGATGTATTATATCAACTTTGAGAGCAATAAAATCAGATATGTGGATGTTTCAAACCCTCTTCTGTGTTCTATTGCATCTTTATGATCTTTCATTACATGCTAGGTTATTGTGTATTGTTGTTATTTTCATTTCAAGGTTCTGGTAGTGTTGTGATTATTGTGCAGGTTGTTTGATATCCTTCTTGGTGCATCACCTTCCCTTAGAGTAGGTTTTAATTTTTATGCATTTTCTTTAACTCTGTCTCCTTGGGAAAATATTAGGTTAGGGTTAAATGTACAAATCTCTGCACTTTGGAGTAGATGGCACTAGGATAGGATAGGAAGCCATCCTTCTCCGGGGGTTATCCCAATTGAAAAGTCCCACACTTTAGGATAACTCAATGCTTAACGAATCACACTAACTGCCTCAACCATTCACTTACGAGCAATTAGGGGTGTTGTGATTTCACCATAATAGGTATCTTCGTAGATCCCTTGAAGATCCATGCTATTATTGATTGGCTAGCCCCCACAACAGTGACAGAAGTTAAGAGCTTTATGGGATTAGCTGGTTACTACCATCATTTTTTTAAGAATTTTTTTAGGATTGCTAATCCTATTACTTCCCTTTAGTGTAAAGGGAAGAATTTTTTCTGGTCAGAGAAGTGCGAGCAAGATTTTTACCTACTTAAGGAGCGTTTGACTACTACACCCATCCTCGCAGTTCTAGATCCTTTGGTTGACTTTTTTGTTTGCACAAATGCATCTATTGAGGGACTTGGAGTGGTGTTCATGTAGGAGCATCATGTTATTACTTTTGAGTCTAACAAGATCAAGGACTATGAGATTAATTAACCCACCCATGATCTTGAGCTTGTAGCTGTGGTTCACGCATTGGTTCGCTGGAGGAATTTTCTTCTAGGTAGGCCCTTTGTATTGAGAAAAAATCATTTGAGTCTTCAACATATCTTTTCGCAGCCCAACCTCAATACCCGAAAATGAAGTTGGAAGGAGTTCCTCTGTGAGTACGAAATAGACATCTAGTACATCAAGGGGAAGGAGAATGTCGTCATTGATTCTTTGAGTAGACGGTGACATGAGATTTCTACCTTGACATTAGGATCAGATCTCAGGGGCAAGATTCTTCAACAAATTCTAGGTGATAGATTCTATGAGGGAGCCATGTAGATGGTTAAGTATCATGGGTATTTAGTGGGCAAGTGTGTAGGGTGCACCTTGGATTCTGATGGTCTTCTTTGGTTTCAGAGGCGCATCTATGTGCCTAGAGTAGGTGATTTGCGCAAATTGGTTGTTTTTGAGGCACATCGTGCATCTTACTTTGCCCATCCAGGGGTGAAGAAGATGCAAGTAGACTTGAGGTAACTTTACTTTTGGTCATGGTTACGCCATGATATTGCAGATTTTATTTCTCGTTGTCTTGAGTGCCAAAGGGTGAAGGCCCAGCATTCTCATCCCATTTTTCTTTTATACCCTCATGATATTCCAGAGTGGAAGTGGGATGTGGTGTTTATGGAATTTATTATTGGTCTTCCCACTTCATCATTCCATCATGATGCCATCATGGTGATGGTGGATAAGTTGACCAAGGTTTCATGATTTTCTCCGATGAAGTTATCATATAATGTGGTTGCTATTGAACATGTATTTATGGATGATGTAGTGATATTGTATGATATACCTAGGATGATCATTTGTGATCATGGATCAGTCTACACTTATGAGTTTTGGAAGTCTTTTCAGGCAACTTTGGGGACTTAGATTAACTTTAGCTCAATATATCACCCTTAAATAGATGGGCAGACAAAGAGGGTGAACTAGGTACTAGAGGACATGCTTCAAATGTATGTGATGGATCAACATATGAAGTGAGAACATTAACTTTATTTGGTAGAGTTTTCCTATAACAATAGTTTTCACAGCTCCATCAGCATGGTGCCTTATCAGGATTTGTATGGGAGACCTTGCAGGACCGTGTTGAGTTGGGACAGGTTAGACGAAAGGATTGTTCTTTGTCCAACATACCTTCAAGATATGGAGAAGCAGGTTGTTCTCATCTGACAACATTTAGAGCAGGCTTGTGCATGCCAGAAGGAATATGATGACACAAAGAGGGTAGAGCGTCACTTCCTTGTGGGTGAAAAGGTGTTTCTCAGGGTGCATATGCACAAGAGTATGATCCGTTATGGGAAGGGCTCTAAGTTATCCCCTCGATTTGTTGGACCTTTTGAGATATTGGAGACTATTGGTTGAGTTACCTATTGCCTAGCTCTACCACCATGCCTATCCTAGGCACACAACATGTTTCACATCTCAGTGTTATGGAAGTATGTACTTGATACAACTCATGTTTAGGATTGGTCAGCCTTCTAGGTTGAGGCTGAAGGTTAGTGAACTTTGGAGCCTGTGCATATTCTGGAGCACATGAGGATAACCCTTTAGGTTTTACGACCTAGACTAGGTTAGAGTTCAGTGGGATAGATATGATGAGATTACAACTACTTGGGAGGATGTGACACCATTGCGGGCCCGATATCCTTACTTCTTCCAATGACTTCCAGGAGGAAGTTGGTTCTTAGGGGAGGGGGATGTAGTACCCACCCTATTCAGTGCTCTCATTTTGGTCACGTGCGACTCATTATATCTATACTATTGTGATGACATGGAAATTATTACTTGTTTTATTATTTTGATGGGACATTATCACATGACATTATTGCTCAAGAGGTTTTGTTTACTGCTTTGATACACCGTTATGATATGTCATTATATATGACATCATATTGCTAGCATTAGGATGCTAACACTTGATCACATGTTGACTATGGGGCACACGATGCTACTGCCCATTTAAAGATATTATGTTGTGATGATGATATCATATGTTAGTATTGACATGTTTTGGTATTGATATTTGATCGATATTTGATGTATGATGATGATTATATTGTTTCATTTGGTAGATAATTCCTATTTTCGATATAATTCTAGTTTAGTGTGGCTTATATGGATGTTGATTTCGACGTGTATTATTGTATCATATTGGGAAGATATGAGGTTTTCCTTGAGTGTGCAAGTGATAGGTATTTGAACATGGGAGAATGTGGGGTTCAGGCAATGCATCCCAATTAGCACAAAATGTCTGTGACGCCAAACCATTCCTTCTCTATCGATTTACGACACCTTCTATTTATGTTGTGCATTGTTCATATATTGTATGTGGTTTATTATGTGATGATTGGATCACCTCCTAGCTATTACCCTTGTGATGTAGGCTCATGTTGTATTTTTATAATTGTATACCCTTATTCTCCTTTGGTTAATGCTAACTTTGTATTTTATGCTATCTTTGGTATTCCTTGACATCTATTATGGATTATGATTATGGGTCTTGGTTAGGAGGGAGTAGGCCACCTAATCGTGGATTAGGCGAGCCTAATTGCCCCTCCTAAATGTCACATTTTTCCCAAATTCGAATTTGGGAAAAATGTGCCATTTAGGAAGGGTAAATGACAAGCAAAGAATTTTATTTTCATTGGAAAAGAACCCTAGCCCCCATCCCTATGAGGGGGCAGACTCTTTTCAATTAAAATGATGCCTTTTGGCCCATTTTCCCCTTCCACACACTCCAAATTTATGGAGATTTGGTTTTTCGGAATGCTTATTGAAATTTGAACCTTCTCATAATTGCTTGGAGTCAAATTCGTTTTCCCTAATTTTAATTTCTAGGGTAATTTTGTTACATTTTGGTTGGATGTGGTTTAGGTGGAGGGGGAAATTTTTCACCCTCCCATGGCTTGACTTAAGGGGAATTTTCCTTATTAACCCCTCATGTCCTTAGTGAAGGCGTTCTTCTTTTTTGAAATTTTTTGGAGGTGAAGTAGCTTGGAGATTTGGAACAAGCATTTGGATTTCTTGGTGATCTCTTTGGTTGGATTGTGTTTGAGTGCAAGGTAGGATCTTGCGCTTATTTTTTTCTTATTTGAAATGGTCTTTGAAATTGTGTTATAAGGTGAATTATGCATATGAATGAGAAAGGGATGTTTGTTTATTCTATCTTTTGTTTGTTGCTCCACCCACCCTTGAGGGTTGTGGGTTTTGGAGATGGATGGGAAGAAGAAGGAATTTCCTCCTTTACACTTATATATGCTTGTTTAACAAGCTTGAAAGATTTTCATTCTTTTAATTTTTACTCCTACATTTGGCTTGTATGTAGGAATGCATTTCCATTTGGCTTGGAAATCCATCCTATCCTCAATGAAGGAAACCATAGGTTTGAAAAGCCTTATGGGGGAGATAATGGAGAGATAAGGGGAGGAATTTTAGAGTGATAAGGGGTGTTGAATCTATGGAGAGATAAGATGGTTTAATTTTGTTGTTTGCATAGGGATTTTGAATACAAAAAAAAATATGAAATTGTGATCCCCGTCTTCCCTATATTTGAATCATGATGCTTCTTGGCTATTTTATTGGGTGATTATGTGAGTGATGTGATAAACCAAGTGTTTGAATGTTGATTGCTGCATATGAATTCTTCTTATGTGCTAGTTGGACGTGTTGCCTCTTTGTCATGGGCTTGGGGGGAGGCTAGCATGTCATCTTGATCTTCTTGATGACATGTAATGATGCCAAGTGGTTTGGTGGTTAATCGAGCTCATTCTCTTGTGATTTTGGAGGTTCTACATTATTATTTGAGAGTAGATTGAAGTGGCCTTCATGTTGTAGTGTTGTAGACTTTGAAGTCAACATTATTGAGTTTTAAGTCAGAAAATTTGGCACGTTATCACCTCTTGAGAAATGAAAATTTGGCTTTTGTACTTAAATTTTACTTTGTTTCTTTATTGTGAATTGAGTATACAAATCTATTATGGAAGAATTAATTATGTTATTTAAAAATAAATTTACAAATTTACTATGGCTGAAATGAACACAAATTTTTTTTTTAATTATCTTTGTAATATATCCCAAAAAGAAAAAAAAAAAATTTGAATTACTGTTTGAGTAATGAACCCATAATTTAATTATCTCTATGCTCAAAAATTGAATTTACATCTTCCTATATATAAAAGTGAAAAAAAGTTGAATATATATATGTTTACATATTTATTTTGTATATATAAAAAAGGTGAGATTTGAATAATAAAATAACAAAAAACTAAGAACTTTTTCCACCATCGTATCCTCTATTTAGTAGTTTAATACTAATAAATAAAAAGAGCATGCATAAAGTTAAAATGAGGGATTTGGCAGAGTAAAGCCATACGGTCAAATTAAAAAAAAGTTTAAATTCTATTTTTTAATAAAGTAATATATATTTATATTTTTGGCCACCCCCATTTGCATTCCTTACGGCCATGAAATCTACACAATTGCTCTTGACGGCTTCACTGCACAATGCAAGCATTTGGATTTTTTTTCATGAATATATACATTTCTTCTTAAAAAAAAAAGGCTCTAACCCTTTGTATGGTGGAAAAAGATTTCTCATGATCTTGTTTTGGGTATGACCTTTAAAAAAGAATGAAAACAATAAACAAAACTTCAACCTTATAGATAAACAAGTGTAGATCTTCGTGTTCTATCATAGATGAATGGAGGAAAACCAATCGTCAAACCCTTGAGAAACCTAAAGCTTTCTTCCTGAAAAAACACAAAACATAGAGAAGAAAATGAGAGAACCTAAATGAAATGTGGAGAAAAAATAAAAACGAAACTTAGGTTTTGAATAATATATCCTCATCTTATAAGATTTTAGGGCATTCTAATACTACGATGGAGATTAAACCAGATCAAGGGTTGTGAGTGAGTGTGCATAACTTGGGGGTTATGCGGACTTATTTTATTTTTATAAGGTGTTATAAGTTTTATTAATTAAATGATTTATTATTATTTTGTAATGGGTTAATTAAATTTAAATGGTTTAAAATTATTTAATTAACCTAATCCATGTTGCAAAATTCCCTAGGTGGGATAATTAACATAATTAAATTAAATATAGTTATTTTTGGGTAAGTTAGCGTAATGGGTTGATTAAATTTAAATGGTTAAAATTATATAATTAACTTAACCCAAGTTATGGGCTTCCCTTAGTGGGAAAATTACAATAATTAAATTAATTAAAAATTATTTTAACCTGTTTTTTCATCCTCGAGGGCATGGGTCCATTCCGAAGGTAAAGTGGGACCCATGACTTCCTTGGTGATTATTTGACTTCCTGCAAACATTTGATCTCACCTCAACATACCTTCTCGTGCGATATGTTAATATTGTTAGTGGAGTATTTCTGTACCGTCACTACGATAGTAATCGTTGACGTATTTAAAAACAATCGTAATCCGTGCAACTAGCTAAAGCGGCGTTAGGCCGATTTGGTGTCCCTCATGTTGTTATCGCAACGCTATAGTAATGATGTGTTATTTATTAAAAATTCTCCAAGTGGTACGCGAAGGTGGATTGGTTCCACTTCATCACATTTTGCGACTTAGTCAAGTTGCCTTCATAACGAGTATTTGCTTAATTGTTGTATAACTATTAAAAATTATTTATCACCACTTTATTACCTTTCCAATCTTCAATCAATTTTTTTTTCTCTTATCGTGTTTTGGGACTCGCGTCGCGTGAGGTGCGACAACATGATGCTCCTTGATTTTATTATTTACCTTTTTTTTTGTCTTTTATGCCCTTTTTCTTGGGGGTGTGGGCCCCTTTAGTCAAAAAATCACTAATCTTTCTTTGTAAATTTGGTTTTTGAACCTTCATGCTGTTATGGTATGGTCCCTCCCAAAAAACCATTTATCAATAGTTAAAAAAATGCTCCTCACCTTTATAAAATGTCATCTCACCATTTAACATTGGTAGAAATATTTGTATTCCTCACATTGCATGGCAATAAATAGTACTATGGGAATTAAAAACCCTTAGTTCTTCCATAACCTCGACCTCTTTATGAAAACAATAGAATTCATCATTAAAGGCTTCAATATAGAACAACTTTTTAGCACCTTATTTCCTTTTTTGTATTTTCCATCATAATTAAACATAATCATTTTTGTCATTTCTATTCTTTTTTTAAGAGCTAATCTATTATGATGAGGAAATGGGTGTACTGGGACGGTAATCTCTTGGTTAGTAGAAATATCTCATTTGGACAAGATTTATGTCGTTTTACCAACAAGAAAGTATTGTAGATTCTCATACATAGCTTGGATTAAACACGCGTACATCAAGTCGGATGTTATTGTGGAGGAGAACCAAGAATAGATCATTCATGTTGTTCGTGGATATTTCATCCACATGCCAGGATAGGTTTTAGAATTGTTCATTTTAATTTTTAATTGGCCATATTTTCCATAGCCTTGCTAGCTGGGCAAAGTAGTTTTCTCTCACACTATTAGATTAGTTAATATCTAACACATATATGAACACCAACCATATGATAATAGGACCCTTATTTTTCTTTTAAGTATCAATCCATATATACTAAATGAATTGATCTAGGTTGAGATAAACATATTCGATTACCACCTTCTATCTACATGGGATTTGATGTGCATAAAAAATATTTTCCATTTGGTTGATCTAAGTTACTCAATCCATCCCACAAAACTTAAAACCATTTCTCCTTCTAGGAACACGGTCTTCCCCATATGTGCATTAGTATTAGGATTGGGTTGGCTAGTGGATGTTCCCTTTTTGGGTTGTGAAAAGGTCGAAATGAAGTTGGTTGAGGTTTTAGAAGAATCAAATTTGAATGAATGTTTTCTCTAATATCATCCTTGTGATGATTGATAAGGTATAATTTACTGGTCATCTTAGATTGTAAGCTATGCATATCATACTTGACCTGACACACCTTGTGATCCATTGAATAAAACCCTAAATAATAGGATCATTCAATACCCATTGCTGAATCCATATCCTCTTTTTAAGGAGTGGTACCTAAGTTTCAGACTTCTTCCCCTTACACATTGCTTGTGGTCCTTTCATAACAAAGGCTTGACAATATAAAAGTTAATTTTCACTTTTCACTGATGTTAACCAATAAATGTTTTAGTGTATTTGACCTAAAATATTAAAATTTAAATAATGAGGTTTAAAATATGACCAAAAATATTTCTAAAAATGCAAATAAGTTGAATATTCTAAAATTTATGGCCTATATAGTGGATATGTCAATAAAGATAAAATTACAATAACTCAATAAATTCCAATCATAATAGGTTGAAAGATGGAAGGAATCTTTTGTATTACAAGTTTTAATATTCTTAATTTCATTTTTGAAAATTTAAAGCTTGGTGTGAGATATAATGAGAAAATATTTGTTGCTAGAGTCCATGTACCAATACTACTTGTAATGAAAGTACTTAATTATAAATGTAAATATCTCAGAATATATGATATACTACGAAAACCATTTGAGAGGGAAATCTCCCGAACCTTGTAATAAGACAATAATTCACAATGTACATAAATGGGACACACACACACACACACACACACACACACACACACACACACACACACACGAAGAGTCACACTCTTCATCATTACTAATTTAATTAAATAAAGAATTAATTAATGAATCTAAATATTATATTTATATAAGAAATAATTTGGCTTAAACACAATCTTATAAATGGTATAAGTTAGGATCATAACAACACTTACATGAATTATAGATACACACAATGCACCTTGATAAATTAGATTGATTACAAAAGGCACATATGCCTGAGAGAATATATATATGTACAGATTTCAATATCACTTTAACCTATCATCAATCCATAGAATTCCTTTTTTGATTTTACCACATAAGCTTGCATATTGGTTGATATGGATACCTCTGCAAAATTTTTATTTACTATTGACCTTATAGTGGATGAACGAATCTGGACCCACACTCTAGATTATGAAGGTTTCCCTTTCAGATGCAGGGGTCATTTCTCTCTAGGTCACTTAGCTATGAATTTCCAAATGGGGAAAAATAAAGTAAAAGCAGATTGTCTTGGTGGAAGAATTCATATCCTAGTCACCTGATTATTAATAGTCAGTCGTATAGCAATTCAGAGGAAGCTTCAAAGAAAGAAGATGATATCGATACATTTATTATGGAGCTAATTCCTTCCCCTCCTCCTGAAGGTAAGGCTATTCCTCCTTTTGTTGCTCAGGATTCAAATCCTTTTCCTCTTGTGACTCAGGTTGATAAGCACAAGGAGAATATTGAAATCATAATTCTGTTTCACACTAAAGAAAATGTAAATCCAAATAATGATGTAGGTTGGATTACTGTGGGGAAAAATAAGAAAGGGAAAATAGAAAAATATCCCCTTAGAATGCATTTAAGATCATGGGGGAAGGAGCGTCAGGGATGAGTTGGTAAATTGTTGTTTTTTATGTTTTGTTCTTGCAGTGTTATTTGTGTGATATCACTTTATTGGTTTCTCTTACCACTGGTAGAGGTAGATTCTCTTGTTCCTCATTGAATTATCTTTATCTCCATCTGTAACTTTTCGTTACTATGTACTGTGGGTTTTGGTACCCTTAAAAACCACTCTTTTACCTAATAAAGAAAAAACTTTAACCCATCATTTCTAATACTAGGTTTAAGGGGGCATTGTGTAAATATCCATTTGGTATGGTCCTTATTGTGACAATGTTTTTAACATTTTTTTTGTTTGCATATGCTCTATTAATTAGAATTAATGAGTTGTTGAATTTTTATCTCTTTTTGAATTTTCATGATTATCAATCATCTTACAAATAAACGTACATTCTTTTTTTTTTGAACATTTTAAGGGAGTTGGGACCCCTTCTCTTTGAATTCATATACTTTTATATCTATTAAGTCTAAGATGGATTCTAAAATTTATTATGAATTTGGTCTTGAATCTTTCCCAGAAAAAAAACTCATCCTTTATTAGGTTTTAATCTAAATTTTTAGCCCGTTGGATTTTATGTGTCTTATCTTGTTGATATATTAAAAATTTAAGTTTGTTTGTGTATTTAAGGAAATTTTAATAATAAATAAGAGTAAAAAGATTCTTTAAAAAATCAAATACACACAATTCTTAAAGTAGGAAATTGTGCATACCTTAATCTCACTATAAGTTCAAATTTAAAGTCAAACATAATGAAACCTCGAAGTTGAACATGCTATCACACCTAATATTAGAAATGGCTTCAAACATAACATCATCTTAATGTCAAGGCCTATAATGACACTTGCAGTTGGATCCATCAATGAATAAAATGATTCCTAACTTTTGAACCTAATGTTACAATTTATGTTGAACTTAGTGTCACCTTAATGTTGGAAATAATATTGTCACCCTTTGAGTCAACATTGGTTTGAAACATATTAGCTAGAATTAAACTAAACTAAGGGAAGTATAATAATAGTTAATCTAATATAGGAGGACTAAAATGTTGTAAAATACACTGAACAATGTGGAATAATCTTAAATAATTATGCTAAATGAAATAAAACATTTAAGTATGAAAAGATGTAAAAGAAAAGGAATTATCTGATTTGTCGAAGATTGTTGTAAGATGTCGCAAGCCTGACTGTGGATTCCAAAAGTAGGAACGATTGTATAGAGGTCACATAAAGGCTGGATCAAGAGGATATGAATGAACTGGAGCGCCCAAGAGGGTATTGGGGCACCTCGGGGCGGTCTGGTCTGTAGAATAGGCACCCCGGTCTTTATAAAAGCTCTGAATCAGGTTCTTTTTCGTGTTGCAAGATATCTAAAATATTCCCTGTCTCTCACACTAGATCTTCTAAACTGCGCTAAATGTATCAAATAATGTAGGATGAATGAATGACCTGTAATAGATAAAGAAGTATCAAAACCCTAAAAATTAAATATGCAAAATAAATGGGTCAGACTAACCTCATCTACCACAACAATGGACTTACTAATTTGAGTGTTGCACTACATTTCAGACTTGAATGTAATTTGGTGTGTGTGTGTGTGCATGTCGTGCCCTAGGTGCTCTTTTTTCAACCGCACTTTGTGAAGTAGTGAGCAATAATAACTATAGAAAATTTACTAGCATGTGTGGATGGAATAGAATCGAATCCCTCCTCTATGTTGTGTGTGTTGATGCAGATCTCCTAGCCTTGATGCATGGAACTATGTGGATGCAAGTGATGTAATGGATGACAATATAGATGGAGTGATAGTAGTAAGTGATGCTAGGACCCTCATTATGGTCTCATAACTTTATATTTATAGGGTTCTTATGTTCTAATTTCGTAATTAATCCTGACATGGTTGACTAGGAAAAAGATAAGTATGAAAAATGGCTAGAAAGAGCCTGAAAAGAGGTGGGAAAGTGAAACGAGGATCAGCGCACCCCAGGTAGTACCAGGGCAGCCCAGTATAGGCCTGGGAGCCCTGGTTTAGGCTAAAATGATGGGAAAGTGATGAAATAGCTGGGCATGTATATGAGACTACGTGTGAATGACGAAATAAAAGGCTAAATAAGATGTTCAAAAGGTGGGATTAATTAGTACTTTCTTCACTTAAGAATCTTCTAAATAGTAGTATGAGAACAGACTAAATAATGCCTAATGTGCATGATTTTGTGACTACATGTTTCTTGCACTTTATGTTGGTGAGCGTAACGCTTGGTAACATAAAGTAGATAGAGATGCATACCTGATATTCATGTAGAGTGTAGTATAGACGTGCTGATAGACTAGACTCAAGCGTGGAATGACAAAAATAAAAAGTGGAGGAGCATGGATTCTAAAGATGAAAAATGTGTATAAAAAATGAGGAGAGTGAACCTAGGGCGAAACGTGTGTGTAGGTGCTGCGGTGTGTAATGTACCAACATGGTTAGTAAAGACAAGTGTTATTGCAGCGTGTTGTCGTTGCGCTGTCGACATCATCATCGTACTTATTGTTGCCCCCAATTTCACTGCTTGTTTCTTATATGACCGGACCTACAAGGAGAAAACAATCAAGTAGTCAAATATGTATGTATGTAAATGTCAAATATGCTATGAAAAATCCACAAGTGTATAGAAATGTGTAAAATACGAAAATGTAAAATACGTGAAATGAAAAGTGTAAATGGAACATGTGCACCTGATCCATGTCGAGAGAAAGGGTGTAGAAGGATATCTTATACTGCTGTGATTTTTTTGAGCGATCTCATGCCACCCTGGTTGAAGAAGTGTAGGGAGGAAATGCTCTGTGTCCTCCAACCTTTGACCGCCTCTGCTGAAATGTGTGTGAAGAGATATCTGTACTATCCTGATTTTTTTGGTGATCCCACGCTAAATGACCGAAGTAGTGTAGAGAGGCACACCCACTATAACCCCCAATCCTATAACTGCTTTCCAGAAATGCTAAGGACACCATGTCTTATAAAATCCATGGTGTATGGAGTTCGTAGACTGGTATGAACTCACTCGTTGTGTGTAAACCCATAATGCCAAGGGTGGAAAGTGCACTGTACAGAACTGGTGTAAATACGTTGTGTTAGTATGTAAAACCCTCAATGATGCCCCCCCTCTTTGGGGGCGCATGTGATGTTGCTAAAAGGAGAATGCGGCCCCAAAATAGGACACTCTTTAGCACATTAATGTCAAACCCAATGTTGCACATTAAATTAGATGTAGTAATTTTTACTTAAAGTCATGACAATGTTAGCTCTGATGTCACCCATAATGTTTCATTGCTAACACTACCCCAATATCACATTGACGTTTCCTCCTAATTTCATCATAAAATCGCATGCTAAAAATAATGTTTAGATAACTATGGGTCTACTTTAACTTGTCTACATTTAACTTGTCTACATATAAGGTTCACATTAAACACGAATTAGTGTCCGATGTCTCACTTTAGGAAATTGATTTGGAATTTGGAGAATTCTTATATTGCAGTTAAAAGTGACCTAAAACAACTTTTTGGATTTGATTAGCCCTTTCCCTTTTAAAGGAATATATCACAAATTCACATTTATGTCATTGTATATATAATTTATAGATTTTCCTATCTCAACAGACTTAGGTACCATGAATGGTTATAGCCTCATTGGGATCTATATTGCTATTTTATTGTTTGTAGATGACATTATTTTGCTTTCACACACAATTACAGAACTCCAAAATTAGCTTGATCCATTGAGCTATTTTTGTGATAAGAAAGGCCTAGAAATAAATCTTGCAAAGATAAAACTCATGAAATTTAATACAACCAAGAAAGTAACATCTACAATGAATTTGTTATACAAAGGAAAAAAATTTGAGGTGGTGTACTCTTACAACTACTTGGGTGTGGTTTTCTCTGGTCCACCTTTTAGCTTTGTTCCAGAACATATAAGAAAGACTGAGCAAAGGGTATGCAACATTGATGGTCTTGGAAAGACAATGTTTTTAGCTCCAATTTAAAGATATTCAGACAAATATTTGAATTTTTCATACATTGGTTACACTAGAAATTTTATACGGATGTGATGTTTGAGGTCCATATTTGAGACAAAATGATTTCAATCGTATGGAAATTTTTTTAATTTCCAGGCTATCAAAGAATATTCGAGCCAAAAGAACAATTCCTCACTCAATTATTCTTGCCAAGTTTGGGGTATGTCCTCTCTTTATCTCTTTGATTTTCAATGTTATCACTATGTTGCATCAGATTCGATGCATGATAGATTCATTTTCTGGTCAAAACAAGTATCCATATTTGGGAGTTCAATCTTCTGTACAACTTGCCAAAAAGGGTTGCAAATCTTGTTGGTATGCAAGAATTACTAATCTCCTTCAGAAGATGAATATTGATATAGATAGACTCCCTCCTCTTGGGTTTTATATTAATGCTCCTCAACTCGCTAAACATGAAGTTAACAAGGTTATAAGAGAGGAGATCACTAAGTCTTATTTGAAAGTTACATGGTTTTCTACAAAAGAGCCTTTGAAACCAAAGATTCTTCATTATTTTCAATTTTATTCCTGCTTTCATGAAGAGGTTTTTGCCTTCATGCCTAAGTATCCCTTTAGCTTAGTTTCACATTTGCTCTCACCCTCTTCGGATAGAATCTAATCATAGCCTTCCATAACATGAGTGGATTTGTCAGTTGTGTTTTCTAGAACTTGAAAGTGAAGAGCATTTTATATTCAAATGTCTGATCTACTATGAAATATGTGGAAGACATCATTGTCTTTTCAGAGATTCCAATGGATCTTTAAGGAGTCTCATTTGATATGAAGATCATAAATGCTTAGCTTTATTTATTCGTGAGATACTTCAAATTTGGGAAAGAACACTCAAATTGCAGTCCTCAAATACAAAAGAGTACAAAATATCAGTTCTTACTTCCAAATTACCGTTGCAGGAATCTTAAGAGATCTCATATGCAGACAACCTGGTCCAGATGTGTCAGAAAACACACTTTCTATTGGTTTCAAGATCTGCAACCTTCTAGCAGTTGATTTGTTGTTTCCTTTTTCTAGATATGTTTTGGAACTCCCTTTATGTTTTGGTTCTTGGTTTTTATTTTTTGTCCCATAGGTCATTCTTGGCCTTCTGTGGACCTTAATATCTAAATTAAATTAAGTTAAACTATGTACAAGATCACTCTCCACTTCTAGGGGAGTATGCCTATAGTCAACTCTAATTAATAAATAAAAGTCTAAAAAATGGAAGTCAACACTTTTTTCTAAGAAAATGAACACATGCAAGAGTTTTCTTTGTCTGGTTGTGATTGACCCGAGTGTTATTGTGCAAAAATATGATTTTTGAGAAAATTATTTGTATATTAGTTCACCTTGTAAATTGAAAATTGCTCTAAGTACCTAAATCTCACATGGCTTTTCTATATAAAACTACTAAAAAACAAAACATGACAAGAATTTTGTAAATAGTGAGACAACTTTGAATTTAAAACTTTAGATTTAAAGTGCATAAGTTTAGTCGATTTATTGAGTGTACATGTAAATATAATATGAATCATGATTGTATATATTTTACTTGTCTCAAAACCCATGAAAAAAGAATGTGTGAGAAAGATAAGCTTTTTTACCCCCAACATATTTATCATCCCCAATGCATATCTTAGGGGAACATTCTATACTGACAAATTTAATAGATTTGAAATCAAAACCTTATGATTACAACTACACAAGATTAATACTGTTCCGCCACATAAATATTATTCCACCACATAAATATTAACAATGAATCCCGAATGTATATATTTCCACATATCTTCAAATCAAGTTGTAAATTGGGAAAAAAACTCAACAACAATAAAAAAGGAAAATAATTTGACCTTGTTACATTTATAACGTGCATGTGTAATGATTATGTGAATACAAATGGAATATTTTAGTTTTGCTTAATATATTGGCGGGTTCCCATCAACGAATGGAATTTTTCTAAATTTGATAAGATATAACTAGCAATCGCACATGAAATGTGTGATGGAAACGCCGAAGGGGATGTATTGAAGAAGTAAAACTGATAGGAGTGAAATAGAAGGAAAGGAAGAGAGAGATGAAGTAGGGATTTGAGGGAGAAGCACAAGGATGGGGAGATTTTTTTGAGGAACCAATGGGAAAGTCTTCTTTCCTACAACCGCCTCCCATTTTTTCAAATTGTCAAAAGGAATCTCAGAATGCAAGGAATGGTCGATTGATACTACTAATGTACATTCTTATCACATTACTTTTCACCTTATGATTACATGTTTACTAATAAAACCTTGAAAGTTTACATGTAATGTCTAGGTCTAAAAGAGATTATTTGATTTCCAAAACATAAGATATGATGTACTTACTCTAAATGTGGCCCAATAAAGAGGCAACACACAAAAAAATGGCGACCATGAAAAATAGATATACATGAAAAATGACAAACAAACTGAAGAGAAATAAAAAAATATGTTGCTGATATGGACATCTTGTTCTTGAACATAATAAGCTACCCATAAACTTCTTGTACTTTCTCCAAGCATGCATATGGACTCCAAAAATTCATGGTACTTGACGAATTTTGTGCAATCGTGTGAGGCATTTCGATTAGCATTGTAGCAATTCAGCTTAGAGACCTTGAGAAGACACCAAAATATTATGAAACCAACAAACTTTGTTGAAGACAACACAACATTCTACAACATTTTGAGAAAACTTGTCATAGGCGTCTTTGATATTCTTCGCAAACATATTTGAGCACATAATCCGACTCTGGAAGGGAAGGAAACAATAAACATTTTTTCATTTAAGAGAGCAATATTGCTTTACAAACCATATGTGAACACCATGATATATCTCCTCTAAAACAAATAATTTTTTTCTCATTCTTCCATCTTGGAAAGTACACAACGGTTGTGATCCATCTCCAATGTATGAAATTTCATCCTACGAAGTGGAAAACACTCTAAATAAAGAATGTAGCCCTCCTTAAATTATCTGGGCCATTAGTATACATCACAATACACTTATATCGTTGGAGTTTGAGTTTGACTAAGGAGAATACAATGCGAGGTATCACCACCATTCATGACTTAAACTCTATCTCTTCACACCCTTTCCATGATTTTTCTTCTCCTCCTTTTGTTGAGAGAGCCACCCTAAACCTTAGTGCCAGATTCTCATGAATGATTTTTCATGCCATAATGGTGTAGCTTAAAAACATGATGATAAATAAAACAAAAGCCAATATGTTAAACTTTGATACAATGTACCATGTTCTAATAGATGGTTGTATATCCAATTCCTTGACTATAGCATTTTCAAAATTATAGTTCACGCTTGCTCAAGATGGATTGTAACCTATGAAAAAAGTAAAGCTTAGAGGTGATATCGGATGACCAAGGAAGAGATATATCTCTAGCCACCTCTAAATCCAAAATGGGTTATTCCCCAAAGTAGACACCCCATTTGTACACATATTATCAGCTTATCATTGTTGATCAATAGATAATTACTAAGCAACAATGCTACATCTCATATGTTCGATGCATTTAAAATAGTGATAGTCATGATGTTCAGGTATGACAAAATTCGAATTGTAAGCGTTCTCAAAGTAAAGCTATTTTTTCTAGAGATCTTGTGCACCCTTTTTTTATAAGCTTCTATTGTACTTACTTTAAATCTGTCCCCACATAGGGGCAACACAAATAAAAACAACGTCCATGAAAAAATCCAAGACATGAAACAACGAAAGACATGACTATGGAGCAATAAAAGAAATATGTTGTTGCACGGATAATCAAGTAGTTCCAAAGCTTGTTAGATCCTATCCATATATAAGTTAATTAGGAACATGCATTTAGTGTACAAACAATTAAGAATGAAGTTATATTTGTGTAGAAGTTTTATTATCTAGCGGCATAATTATTCTAAAAAAATTAATAGGAAACATTTAAAACATGAGAACAGAAACCAAAATAAGGAGAAACAATAGAGAGCTAAATACAGCGGGGAACATGGAGTCCACTGGTAAATGTTTCTTTACAATGAAAGCACGTGAAATAATAATGTAAACACCTCTCCACATAAGAAGAGAGAAACCATTAAAATGTCACAAGGCACCATTAACACAACACGAATAGTCACAATTATCTTCCACCTTGACGCCACCGAGTGAAAAGAAGGGCATTTCAGGGAAGCCCTTCATAGACGGAATACTAGAAGAAGAATAGGATGAAGGGTGGATTTTTGATGGAAAAGAAGAATATGACTTTCAGTGATCAGAATGTTTGAGGCATTCAGGATGGGACTTCTTATGGGCAACCAAATTACATTTGAACGCAAAATTCATACCACACTTACATTGAATGGGTTCTCCGAAGAGCTTCAGATGGTCTCTGAGATCCACTTTGATTTTAAACCGCTTACCAAATTTCCTACAGCCGCACATTTTCGCGCCATCGGAATGTTTCCGTCGAAAGTGCCTCCTCAGCTCATACAGACCCACGAAATTCCTCATGCAGATGGGGAATCATGACGGTATTTTGTTGTTGTAACCCACTCGGCCCGCACCACCGCCGCTGCTCCCGCCGCCATCTTTTTCAAAGCTCGTCAGAGAAATGCATTTTGTGATGCATTTCGAGCGTCCGAGGGTTCTTGAAGGGCGATGATTCTGAGTTAGGTCCACCGACACAGTCGTTATGTCGTCCTTCAGGATTTACTCCTCAGATCTCTTATTCGAGTAATAATTTTGTTGTTGCTCTCGCAGTCTTTGAAGGCGTCTGCGTCTATGAGAGACTTGAGAGTGGACACCAGGTTGGGATGCACTGTGGGCGGATGAAACTGCGACAGATGTTGCACAAAGGCCATCAATACAGATGAATCACCATCTAGAAAGCTCATTTGCTCACCAAAGGGCTTGTACAGGTGCTTGACATAGGACGTGGCTTAGAGCATGGGAATCAAAACCGTCGGATTTCAATGTACTTTAATTTGTGTCGTACATGTAAAACATTGTGTTAGACGGGGCAAGGTTTGTCTCAATTTGAAACGCCTCCGGTGTAAATATGGTTGTGCTTCATTAGATGTTAATATTTCCACTAATTGTAATCAAGAGAACGACTGGAAAATATTATTATTATGGCCTCCATTTCTCTTTGTTGTAGCACTTTTCACACTATTATGTGTCTGCGAGGGAGGTGAGCTCGTTAGCAGTTTCTATAAAAATAGTTGCCCATATGTTGAGGAAATTGTTAAAACGATGGTGCAGAAATACATAACAAATGATGCAACTCTTGCGGCTCCACTCCTGCAAATAAATTTCCATGAATTTTTTGTGCGAGTAAGTAAATAACTGCACCTCTTTAATAATGCCTCCTTGTTCTGGGTATGTATTAATTTTATTTTGATTAGATTTGATTTAGGGTTGCGATGGATCAGTGCTGCTCAACTCCAAAGGCAATAACACAACAGAAAAAGACTCCATTCCAAACCTAAGTCTGCGTGGATTTGAATTAATTGATGACACCAAAGTAGAAATAGAGAGGAAATGTTAAGGTGTGGTTTCTTGTGCTGAAATTCTCATTTGTTGCTCGATATGTAGTAGTTGCTACGGTAATTACATTTGACAACACTATTATCCTTTACCCTTATAAAGACCTATTAATATTCGAGTGGTGAAGAACAAAAACATTTTACACATTTTTTTTTGTATATGATCTATTTATTTATTTGTGAATCCTTTGAACTACCTACTTGTATACACATGTATCGCCTCCATTCTTTTTCCTTCATGACACATTGATTAACTAGATACTGCATATTAATTATTTTATGCCACCTATTTAAATAATGGAATGAAGTCTAGGTGGTGTCACTTATTCTTATTCCTACATTACACACTCTACAATAAATATCAAATTGTTTTTTATTGTTAATTTTGTACTTGTCGATTGTAGTGCCCACTTCCCTTTCACACCTTTTGATACTAATCATGACACTGTTGACTATATAATGGACATTATTATAGTTTTGATTTAGTATGATGTTAGATGTTCAGATCATGGATTATTCGTGACTTTGATTCTTATATGATGCATGGTGATTATTAGAGACATTTTAGGTATTGATGTTGATATACTGTTTGACATTGTTATATTATAGATGTTGTTCGTACTTGTGATATTTGGATATTTTTTGTAGACCTAGAAAATGAGAATTGAATTAAAATTGATGATGATATAGTTGTGGATGAAATTGTAAGTGATACTGCTGATTTTCTTGATGATTATTGTGATTCACATATATATTGATGATCTTGAAATTATATTTATATTCATTTGGATGTTCTGATATGGCCACGAGGCCAAATGAGGTATTTGTATTTTGCAAATTTAAAATATCACAACAAATATCAGGGGATTGGAGACCAACCACTTTGGAATTCTAGATGAATTTAACAAGGTCACCATGGCAACTGTATTTATTTGTGTTAGGGATTCCCATGGGGGGGATCACCTTTAAATGTGACCAAGGTATTTTTTGTATTTTATTTTATTTGGTCCCTTTGTTAATGTTTCCATGTGTTTATTTTGTGGTGCATTGACCCTTTCATTATTTATTAAATGGTGTGTTAACTAATGTGAGTAATCATATTGTTAAAAGTTAATTAATTAAAATATGTCATAAGGAAGTAATTAATAGAGTTGTTGGCCTTGAATTAAAATGTTGTAAGTAATGTGTAAGCAATGTGTAAGAGACATGTAAGTTGTTTTGGAGTATAAAACACTCCACCTTCTTGGAAACTCGAATTTGTCCTTGGTGGCTGATTTTGGAGGCTTGTGGGACAATTTAACCTTGTCCCATACCTCTTAAATTTATTTACCAACCTTACATATGGTTGGAGAGTTAATTTTAGACCTTATTTATGCATTTTGTAAGTATAGTTACATGTTTTGATTGCACTTTCTTCATGTTTTTAATTTCAGTCCTTATGGGGTGTGGGCTTGTTTGGAGTGTGTAAGTAAAACTGTCATATTATTCACCCACCTATTGATTATGCATTGGAGAATGAAGTTGACTTTTTTTTTTGGGTTGAGAATGTGTGATGTGGCATTCTACATGGATCCACCTAATCCTCTTCTCTTCCCTCTTCTATTTATTGGAATTCCTTAGCTTGTTTTGGGTTGCTTCAGTTTTATCACTTCATTTTGGGAGACTTCCTTTTGGTTTTTCGGAGAGCTCTTGTTTTAGGAGAAGTGGGGAAGATTGTTGAACACTTGTGTTGAGTTGATATTTGGATTGTTTGCATTGGAAGGAGCTTGTTGTTTTGAACTTGGAACAAACTCCATTATGGAGAGGTAAGAGCTTAGCTCTTGGAAATACTCTTCTTTCCCCTTTTATGAATATGTACATGCTTGTATGTTTGTTATTGTTAGTGGGATGTTAGGTAGATGGTAAAGGACAAGACTATGGGGTACTCTTGAGGGAGGCGTACGTGTTTTGGGGAGGTATAAGTGTGGAGGGAGTTGGGATTTGGGTTCCACCTTGTAAAAAGAAAAAAATTGCATTTCTTTACTCGTTATGGGGTGCCATAAGAGGTTGGGGAGGCATAAGGAAATGTGAGGAATAAGGGGTACTTAGGGGAGGCATAAGGGTATGTTAGGGATTTGAAATGATATGTATTTTGGTGGTTTGTTCTCAGGTGGTGATACCCATTTCCCCTTTGGGAGGCATAAGTAGCATCCCCCATAGTTTCTTTTCTCCTTTGGCTTGCATGATGAAGCCTGAGTTTTGGTTGTTATGTCTTAATGTGGTTACAAACTACATTCTATTTTGGACTGTGTTTTAATGTGAAGTTTGCATGTGTGTTTGTGGAAGCCTGTTGTTGCCATGATTTGAAACACATCTTCTATTGCATTGTGGTTGGGGCTCAGGGGCCAATGAAGAAGGATGTATTCTCCTTTCATTGGATGTCTTGGTTGGGTGGAGAGTTTCCTTTCCTTTGCCTTTGTTGTGATCAAATTGAAATAAATGGAGGATCTTCATGTTGTTATTCTGGAGCAAAGGAAAAAGACATTTTTTGACAGTCCCTTGTGATAGTTCTTTTTGTAAACCTTTTCCCACTTCAAGTGGATGACAATGTAATATTTTTTGTGATGAAAAGTTTCTCTATTTTAGAAATGAAATTGTTAATTCTAAATGTGAAAGTGATGCACTCTGTTCTCTATTTTTGAATGAATGAAAAGAAAGATCATATCTTTGTAAGTTGTATTTGATCATTGTAAATGATGAAGTTATAAAAGAAATCATTCCAACTGAATAGATGTTGTTCTACCTTTACAAAAGAGGTTACTGTTGTTTGAAATCTGCTTTGAAATGTATTTGAAATCCCGGTTTGGAAGGTGTGATCAGAATTATTGCACTCTCTGTGTTTAAAAAACCCGTTGTTAAAAGAGAAGGAAATTACATTATTATTTATACCTTTCATTTGAAGTAAATAATAACATTGTAGTGTTGGATTAGAATGAATTCATATTTTTAAGTTTGGTAAATGTAATTGGATTAATTCGAATTTGAAGTTGTAGAACTCTGTTAGAAAATTTCTCATACTGGCAATTATTTTATTCAAAATTCATAGAATGACCCTTTCAACAATGAACAATAAAATGAAACATTAAATTGAACTTAGTATGAACAAAATGACCCCAAAAAAACTAAAATACTTAAGAAATTTTAAAGAACCTTTCAAATCGAGCAAAGGCAAAACTGCAGTCACAGTTTTTTTGCTGTCAAATTGAGAAATTTCGAATTGATCTTCAACCAAAAAATTAACATTTGCTATCCATCCTAAAATACTATAAGAAAAACCCTCCATGTTTGTTTGGCATGTTGAGAAAGGAAGGAGGTCGAATTGAACAAAATTTTATAAGTCAAATGTTACCAGTTTTCATTTTATAAGCCTGCAGAGCGTTTTCTCAAAATTGACCCTTAAAAATTTATCCAAATTAAATTCTTAAGGTTTCTGTGCAAAGAGGACGTTGAGAGATTTTTGAAAAGTCCTCGTTTTCAAAAATCTGAGTTCCCTAGAAAAATTTATGACATTCTGAAGTTCGTAGAAAAAGTGAAGCTTCGTGCGCATGCGTCTTGTGTGACCAGAGTTTCACATGCGCGTGCCTTGCATGCCCAACACTTCTTTAAAGCCCAATGCTTCTTGCACCCTTCTTGTGTGACGCAGCCATAGAGCTCTTGCATGCACCCACGAGAAAATGAACCTCTTGAGCGTCCGACTTGTGCACCCGTGACCAAATAACTCTCTTCCGCGCCCGTCTTGTGTGCCTGTGAAGAAAATGAGTTGCTTCTATGCCCGTCTTTTACGCCTAGGTGAAAGTTTCTCCCACACCTCTCTTTTGCACCTAGGAGGAAAAGTTCCTTTCCGCACCCTTCTTCCACGTTATAGAAATCTCGTCCGTGTGCCCCGCAAGAAGATAATTTGTCTATGCTAAGGATGACTTTCACTCTCCTAGTGTTGTGTAGGATGTTTTGATAACTGTCGTAATGAACTCTGGAGTTTTTTTGGGATCACTTATAAAAAAATAAAAAAAAAATATTCCTGAACTTTTCCTAACTAAACCTAGGTTGTTCTTGGTCTCGAGTGGTTGTTTTTAGGTGGTGTTACTCTTGGTATCAGAGCTATGGGTTTAAAATATTGGACCCTTGGGCACACTAGAAGACTTGAGACATGAACTTTAAACCTAGTACAATATTAAACCTAGCACACTTTCAAATCTAGAGAACAACTTTGTTTGAAATTGCATAATTAGTGAACATGGAAAACTGAATAAAACCTAGAAAATGAACTAACTCTCGCCTTGGTCTGTGCAGGAGGCACAAACAAGACAAGGGGCATTTTCACATAGACCTAGACTTACCACCACCAGATCATGTTGTAGCAGCTATCCTACCACAGATTTTATAGACACTCCAGGATGTTAATGCCACTCTACGCGGAGGGACTGTAGGAGCACGTTCAGTCGGACATGATAGGGTGACATCCATTGAGGCTCATACATCTCCTTGGCATAGCGAGGAGTATAGAGGAGAGAAACTCCCACTGTGGAGTTAGTCAGAGTAGAGTCACATAGAGGGGACAGGGAGACCAAGTTTCAGGACACAGAGATAGGTCTCAGAGCCCTAGGATTAGAGATGAGCATGTAGGGAGGCCTAGGGGTCATCAGACTATAGCTTCAGACCACATCAGGGAGATCCTGAAGCTACAACCATCACATTATTCTGGTGACATAGGTGGATTTCAGGTAGAGGCCTAGTTGGTGAGCTTGAGTGGATGCTTCAAGCTCTACCCTTGTTCTAGCAACACGAAAGCTCGTGTTGCGATCCATCTACTGAGAGACAAAGTAGGTGTCTGGTGGAGGACAGAGGAGCAGAAGCTCCATGTTGATTCTGAGACAGTTACCTGGGAGCTCTTTGAGGAGTGTTTCAGGAGTAGATATTTTTCACGGAGGTTCATACAACAGAGGATAGATGAGTTTCATGACCTCCGATAGGCATCTCTTAGAGTAGTAGAGTATGAGAGCATATTTCTAGATCTACTCCAGTATGTTGATTACATGCAGGATGAGAAGGTACGGATCCACAGGTTCATCTGGGGCCTAAATCTAGACATTAGAGGTGTAGTGCGGATCCATTGTCCACAGACATTAGCTGAGGCCATTGAGAAGGCCTATATAGCAGAGGAGACTTGGGGGAAGACCCAACAGGCTAGAGACCGAGTCTGGAGCCGCATACAGCAGATGCAAGACAATAGATCGAGGGGGTCAGTACCTCCTCCTCATGGTGGATAGGGTTCAACATAGTCATCTTTTAGACCACAACAACAGTAGTCCCCCACCTTATAGACCTCCACAAAGATTTGATGCACACAAGAGGTCAGAGTATGGGGCCTCCCCCTAAGGGTCCCATCAGGAAACAGGGTGCCCTAGAGGGCTCAGTCAACAGGAGCTCGCCAGCAGAGACCTTAGCAGTCCATAGTTGGATCATCAGGATCCACACCACATACCTCTAGAGTACCGAATGGACTTGCTACACATGGGAGAGGATCAGGTGGTTGTTTTGGTTGCGGTGTTGATGGACATTTTTGGAGAGATTTCCCTCAGAACCCTCTTAACAAGGGTAAGACATAGATCTCAGAGCCTACCATTGGTGACATGGGATGCAGTCATCAGATCTATGTAGTGGTCAAGAACCACCAGGACGAGCATCAGAGTATAGTTATTGAGACCACAGGTAGCATTGGTGGTATTCCTACCTCTATTTTGTTTGATTTTGGTTCTTCAGATTCTTTTATTGCACCATCTTTAGTAGAGTGATGCAGGCTGGTGGCAGTTAGGCAAGGTCTTAGTTGGGACGTTGAGATGGCTTCGGGAGCCAAGATCTCTAGTGGACTCCTTAGTTAAGGAGTGTGTAGTGGATTTGGGACCTTTCACCACTACCTCGGATCTTCGTATCCTTCCTTTGGGCTCTTATGGAGTCATCTTGGGCATGGACTGGTTATCTACACATAGAGCCAGAGTGGATTGTTACCACAAGATCATATCTTGTGCAGATGATCTAGGAGTTGAGTCAGTGATCTTATGGGTCAGGAGACCTATTTCCATTCGCACCATCTCCACTATGCAGCTTAAGCGGTGTGTGCAACGGGGTTGTCAGATGTTTGCTGTCACAGTCAGTGATAGATCTGAGGATGGGTCTAGTGGACCATCACTAGATGACCATCCCATTTTGAGAGAGTTTTCAGATGTCTTTCCAGGGGAGCTACCAGGGTTACCACCCCCACGTGAGATTGATTTTCATATAGATCTGGTTCCGGGAGCAGAGCCTATCTCACGAGCACCTTATCAGATGACCACACCAGAGCTCTGTGAGCTCAAGTTGCAGCTTGAGGGCCTTTTGGAGAAAGGCCTAATCCATCCTAGTGTATCCCCTTGGGGTGCACCGGTGATTTTTGTGAAGAAGAAGGATGGATCCTTGTGGTTGTGTATTGATTACCACCAGCTGAACAAGGTAACGATCAAGAATCGTTATCCCCTTCCATGCATAGATGATTTGTTTGATCAGATGAAGGGAGCCACAATTTTCTCTAAGATTGATCTTAAGTCAGGCTACCATCAGCTGAGGATTACGGAGGTGGATATTCATAAGACCACTTTTCGTACAAGATATGGGCACTATGAGTTCACAATGGTGCCTTTTGGTTTGACGAATGCCCCCGCAGTATTTATGAGTTTGATGAATGGGGTATTCAGGAATTTCTTAGATCACTTCGTGCTCATCTTCCTTGATGACATTTTGATTTACTCACGTACGCGTGAGGAGCATGAAGGGCACCTTCACTAGGTTCTTCAGTGTCTTTGTGAGCAGCAACTTTACGGGAACTTGGAGAAGTGTGCATTCTTTTAGACAGAGGTACAATATTTGGGTCACATCATTTCTAGGGAAGGTATCACAGTCGATCCTTCTAAGATTAGAGCTATTATGGATTGGCCAACACCCACTACTGTGATAGAGGTGTGCAGCTTCATGGGGTTAGCAGGTTATTACAGGAGATTTGTTCAAGACTTCTCTCAGATTATGCACCCCATCACTTCCCTTCAGCGGAAAGGGAAGAAGTTTGTTTGGTCAGATAGATGTGAGCAGGCCTTCAGGACACTGAAGGAGTGCCTCACACAACACCTATTCTTGTAGTGCCAGATCCACAGGGTGAGTTTTTCATATGCACGGATGCTTCTTTGGCAGGACTTGGAGGTGTGTTGATGCAGGAGGGTAGAGTAGTGGCTTTTGAGTCTCGCAAACTCAAAGATTATGAGCTCAATTATCCGACTCATGATCTTGAGCTTGCGGTAGTTGTGCATGCCTTGGTTTGATGGAGACACTTTCTTCTTGGTCAGAGATTCACACTCAGGACAGATCACTTGAGTCTTCACCATCTCTTCATGCAGCCCAATCTCAATGCTCGTGTCAGCGGCTTTGTATGGAGTTGCTTTGTGAGTATGATATGGAGATAGAGCATGTGAAGGGAAGGAGAATGTGGTTGCATATTCTCTTAGTAGGTAGAGACATGTGGTTATGGCCACTTCAGTGGGCACATAATTTGTGGAGCAGGATTCTACAGTAGCTTCCTCTTGACAACTTCTACATTGCAGCGAGAGTGGAGATCAAGTCCCAGAGACCCCTTGAGGGGAAGTTTGATGGTTTCTCATTAGAGGTAGATGGACTTCTCAGGCACAAAGTTCAGATTTATGTTCCCAGAGATGGAGGCTTGAGGTAGGATATTCTGACAGAGGCACATCGTGCACCCTATTCAGCCCATCCTGGGGTGAAGAAGATGCATGCTACTTTGAGATAGTTGTATCATTGGAGAGGACTTCGTAGAGACGTGGCTCAGTTTGTGTCACACTGTTTAGAGTGCCAGAAAGTGAAGGCCGAGCATCAGCATCTAGCTGGCCTTCTCTTTCCTCATGCTATACCGGAGTGGAAGTGGGACACCATTTCCATGGACTTCATTGTTGGGCTACCGATGTCGAGATATCACCACGATGCCATCATGGTCACATGGATAAATTGACAAAAGTGGCTCACTTTTCTCTGGTGAGGACCACTTATACAGCTAGTACAGTGGCACAGGTTCATCTGGATGAGATTGTCAGGTTGCACGGGATTCCATAGAAGATCATTTGTGACCATGATCCTTTGTATACTTCCCATTTTTGGACTACCATGCAGCATGCCCTCGGGATGAAGATCAATTTCAGCACAACATATCACCCCGAGACAGATGGACAGATGGAGCAGGTGAATTAAATTTTAGAGGATATGCTCAGGATGTATGTTATGGATCATCAGGCGAGATGGGAGGAGTACCTGTACTTGGTGGAGTTTTCCTACAATAATAGTTTTCAGAGTTCTATAGGCATGGCACCTTTTCAGGCTTTGTATGGCAGAGAGTGTAGGACACCTCTTAGCTGGGACAGGTTAGAGGACAAGGTTTCTCTTGGACCAGCTTTGTTACAGGACATGGAGCAGCAGGTGGTTTTGATCAGACAGAGACTGTAGGAGGCACATGACAGGCAGAAGAAGTATGCAGATCAGCATAGGACTGACCGTAGTTTTGATGTGGGCATGAAGGTGTTCCTTCGTGTCAGGCCACATAAGAGCCCTATCCATTATGGAAAAGGTTCTAAGTTAGCTCCTAGATTCATTGGTCCTTTTGAGATCTTGGAGCGTATTGGCCCTTTGGCCTACCATCTAGCATTGCCACCTAGCTTGTCTCACGTACATGATGTGTTTCATGTTTCAGTCCTTAGGAGATATATTGTAGATCCTTCTCATGTGCTGGATTGGACCTCATTGCAGGTGCAGGATCAGGGGTAGGTGATGGTGGAGCCCATTCACATTATAGATCGCAGGACCTTGGGCCTTCGAGGTAGAGAGATTGATCAGGTGTGAGTGCAGTGGGACAGATATGATGAGACTGCAGCTACTTGGGAGGATGCTACTTTACTACGAGTTCAGTTCCCACATCTGTTCCAGTGACTTCCAGGAGGAAGTCGAGTCTAAGGGGAGGGGGATGTAGTGCCCACTTCCCTTTGACACCTTTTGATACTGATCATGACACTGTTGACTATATCATGGACATTATTATAGTTTTGATTTAGTATGATGTTAGATGTTCGATCATGGATTATTGTTGACTTTGATTCTTATATGATGCATGATGATTATTAGAGACATTTTTATATATTGATGTTGATATACTGTTTGACATGGTTATATTATAGATGTTGTTTGTACTTGTGATAATTGGATATTTTGAGTAGACCTAGAAAATGAAAATTAGATTAAAATTGATGATGATATAGTTGTTGATGAAATTGTAAGTGATATTGTTGATTGTCTTGATGATTGTTGTGATTCACATATATATTGATGATCTTGAAATTATATTTATATTCATTTGGATGTTCTGATATGGCCACGAGGCCGAAGGAGGTATTTGTATTTTGTAGGTTTAAAATATCACAACAAACATCGGGGGATTGGAGACCAACCACTTTGGAATTCTAGATGAATTCAACAAGGTCACCATGGCAACTATATTTGTTTGTGCATGTTTGTTTGTGTTAGGGATTCCCATGGGGGGATCACCTTTAAATGTGACCAAGGGATTTTATGTATTTTCTTTTATTTGGTTCCTTTGTTAATGTTTGCATGTGTTTATTTTGTGGTGCATTGACCCCTTTCATTATTTATTAAATGGTGTGTTAATATTGTGAGTAATCATGTTGTTAAGTTAATTAATTAAAATATGTCATAAGAAAGTAATTAATAGAGTTGTTGGCCTTGAATTAAAGTGTTGTAAGAAATGTGTAAGTGATGTGTAAGAGATATGTAAGTTGATTTTGGAGTAAGAAACACTTCATCTTCTTTGAAATTCGAATTTGTCCTTGGAGGCTGATTTTGGAGACTTGTGGGACAAGTTAAACTTGTCCCATGCCTCTTAAATTTGTATACCAACCTTACCTATGGTTGGAGAGTTAAATTTAGACTTTCTTTATGCATTTTTGTAAGTCAAGTTGAATGTTTTTATTGCACTTTTCTTACATGTTTTAATTTCAGTCCTTTGGGGTGTGGGTTTGATTGAGTGTGTAAGTAAAACTTTCATATTATTCACCCACCTATTGATTATGCATTGGAGAATGAAGTTGACTTTTGTGTTGGGATTGAGGACATGTGAAGTGGCATCCTACATGGATCCACCTCATCGTCTTCTCTTTCTTCTTCTATTTATTGAAATTCCTTAGCTTGTTTTGGGTTGCTTCACTTTTATCACTTCATTTTTTGGGAGACTTCTTTTGGATTTTTGAGAGCTCTTGCTTTTGGAGAAGATTGGAGATTGTTGCATGCTTGTGGATTGTTGATCTTGGACTATTTTTGCATTGGAAAGCTTGTTGTTTTGAACCTTGGAACAAACTCCATCATGGAGAGGTAGAATCTTGGCTCTTGAAATGATCTTATTTCTTTTTATGCATAAGTGAATGTTTGAATGTTATTGTTGTGTAATGTTTTTTGTTTGGCTGTTGGGTAGATTGCTTAGGGATGGTGTAGGAGAAGACTATGGGGTACTTTTGTGGGAGGCATAAGTGTTTTGGGGAGGTATAAGTGTGGAGGGAGTTGGGATTTGGGTTCCACCTTGTAAAAAGAAATAGCTTACATTTCTTTACTCGTTATGGGGTGCCATAAGAGGTTGGGGAGGCATAAGGAAATGTGAGGAATAAGGGGTACTTGGGGGAGGCATAAGGGTATGTCAGGGATTTGAAATGATATGTATTTTGGTGGTTTGTTCTCAGGTGGTGATACCCATTTCCCCTTTGGGAGGCATAAGTAGCATCCCCCATAGTTTCTTGCTCCTTTGGCTTGCATGATGAAGCCTGAGTTTTGTTTGTTATGTTTTAATGTGGTTGTAAACTACATTTTGTTTTGGATTGTGTTTTAAATGTGAAATTTGCATGTGTGTGTGTGGAAGCCTGTTGTTGCCATGAGTTGAAACACATATTCTATTGCATTGTGGTTGGGGCTCAGGGGCCAATGAAGAAGGATGGCTTCTCCTTTCATTGGATGTCTTGGTTGGGTGGAGAGTGTTGCCTTTCCCCTGCCTTTGTTGTGATCAAATTGAAATAAATGGAGGATCTTCATGTTGTTGTTCTGGAGAAAAGGAAAAAGACAGTTTTGACAATCCTTGTTGGGATCATTTTTATTTTAACCCTTTCCCACTTTGAAGTGGATGAACTTGTATATTATTGATGATGGAATGATGTTTTGTATTGACTATGAAAGTTGTAATTCGAAATGTAAAAGAGATGCACTCTATTTTCTATTTTTAAATGAAAGAAAAGAAAGATTATATCTTTGTAAGTTGTATTTGATCATTGTAAATGAAGAAGTTGTAAATGAAATCCTTCCAACCGAATAGTTGTTGTTCTACCTTACAAAATAAGTTACTATTCATTTGAAATTTGCTTTGAAATGTATTTGAAATCTCTGTTTGGAAAGTGAAATCAGAATTATTGCACTCTTTGTGTTTGAAAAAAAAATACGTAGTTGAAAGAGAAAGAAATTGCATTCTTGTTTCTACCTTTTGTTTGTAGTAAATAATAACATTTTAGTGTTGGATTAGAATGAATTCATATTTTATGTTTGGAAAATGCAATTGGATTAATTCGATTTGAAGTTGTAGAACTCTGTTAGAAAATTTCCAAACTGGCAATTATTTTATTAAAATGTACAGAATGACCCTGTAACATTAAAAATGAAAAATGAAACATTGAATTGAGTTACTATGATGACAAAATGACCCAAAACAAAACCTTAAATACTTAAGAAATTTTTAAAGAACCTTTTAGAATCGGGCAAAGGCAAAACTTCTCATAGTCGTTTTGATGTCAAATTGAGAAATTTTGAATTGATCATCAATAAACAAATTAACCCTTGTAATCCATCCTAAATTCCACCCAAGAACAACCCTCCATGTCTATTTGGCATGTTGAGAAAGGAAGGAGGTCGAATTGAACAAAATTTTATAAGTCGAATGTTACCAGTTTTCATTTATAATCCTACAGAGCATTTTCTCAAAATTTACCCTTAAAATGTTATCTAAATTAAATTCTTAAGGTTTTTGTGTACAAGAAGACATCGAGAGCTTTCCAAAAAGTCCTTGTTTTCCAAAATCTGAGTTCCCTAGCAAAAGTTATGGCATTCTGAAGTTCGCAGAAAAGGAAAAGCTTCATGCACATCGCGTCTTGTGCACGTGTGCATGTCTTGCATGCCTTCTTAAAGCTTCTTGTGTGCAGACATCTTGAGTGCCTTAAATGCATGCCTTCTTGTGTGCACCCTTGCCCCTTGAGAAAATGAGATCCTCCTTGCACGCACCAATCTTGCATGCCCATGAGAAAATGAGTCTCTTGCCATGCCGTCTTGCACACCCTTGAGAAAATAATCCTCTTGTGCACCCGCCTTATTTCATCCATGAGAATGACCTCTCTTTCATGCCCGTCTTGCGTGCCCAGGAGAATAAGAGTTTCTTCCGCGCCTCTCTTTCCCATGCCCAGGGAAATTTCTTCCACGTGCCCCGCAAGAAGATAATCTATTTGTGCTAGGGATGAATTTCTCTCTCCTAGTGTTTTGTAGGATGTTTTGATAACTGTTGTAATGGATGCTTTGGTATTTTTGTTGTTGAATTTTTTTTTAAACAAAAAAGTTATTCCATAACTTTTCCTAACTAAACCTAGGTTGTTCTTGGTCTCTCCCCAGTCCTGCTAACCTGACTCCTCATCCGGGAAACATTTCTTTATTGTTAGATCGCAGTACCCGCCCATTGGGAAAATGTTTCTCCCTGTGAGCCCGCAGACCCGGTTAATTGGGGAAAACATTTCTCCCCGCGGCTATGCAGACCCGCCCGTGGGGAAATTTTTCTCCGCTATGGCCACTGGCAACCGCCTTGGGATATACTCAATTCTCCAAAACTAAGGTCCACCGACCCAGTAACTTTTGATTCATATGGGGAGTTAGTTAGGACTTTATATTATATCATTGGAAATGTCTTATGAAAATTTCCTATCTAATGACTAATGTTTTTAGAAGGTTTAAAGTATAGTAATTTAGAGAAAAATTAGGATTGAGTATCTTAATCCTATCAGAGGGTGGACAGAGTGAGAAATATGCCCAATTCTTCAACCTTAATGAACCATTCTAACCCATCCAGTATTCTGACCCTGTAAATTTCTATTAATACTATTATTTATGGGAAAACTTGTGCATACCAAGATTTTTTCCCTTGGCCATTAAATAAAAATTACTTGTGGCATACCGTTTATATTTGTAAACATGTCATGGTAGCATGACACTTTTAAACAAAAAAAATGTAGCCATCCCGACACGTCAATTCCTTATTCCATGATCAGTGCATATCTAGAAGGTTGTTTACCACTTGGGTCTCAATGCATGGGTTAATATTATAGCAGGTGTCAATATCATAGAAATCCATGCATCAAGTAATTAATTCATACTTACAAAGTTAGGAGGTACTGCCTTGGTTAGTAAGATTTGGATTTTTGGATGAAGTGACTTCTATTCAGACATGTAGTCCACTACAATCCTTCCCGATCCATTTGCTGCAATAAATTACTCACAGCCGCAGGAATCTTTTTCAATGTTAACTTGAGTTTTAGTGTGGTTGAGTCATCGTTGTGCTTGTCAGGCGGGTACCAAATACTGCTGATTTTTTTCAACGTTGGCTATGGTTTCAGTTATATTGGCACCTTTGGATTCCAACTAAAGTGCTTGTATATCTACGCAAGGATAATGACAGGTTTGAATTATTAGAAATTATGTAATTTTTCCCCTAGAAAAGAAAAAAACAATTTGTTTTTAACATGATTTTATTTTTGATTTTAGTTTTAGATGTTCTTAAGTTTAGCAAAAGATAATAAAAATAAATAAATCAAAATATTTGTATTGCACAAAAGCATGTGCTTTTTAGCTCTATTTTTATGAGTTGAGTGTTTTATTGTTAGAAAAAGACATATATTTATTAGAGGCAATTATAAGTGTTTTTATATATCAAACACATCCAAAGAGATTGTATTGAGCTGAAGCTCTGAAAAGGAAGAAGAAATATATGCACAAAAGTGTTGATATGAGTTTGCAATAATATGTTTTATTCGTAACTCTTTATTTTATTTTTGTTAGTTGTTATTTTATGTGCCTAATTTCTACAAATTGGTATCAGAGTGTGGATTTTCTCACAAGGTTTTTAATTGACAACAGGTTAAGGCATATATATCTAGTTTATAGACACCAAAAATTACAGGAAAGAATTATGAGTATTGGTCATTAACCATGAAGGCACTATTTAGATCCCAGGATGTGTGGGAAATCGTAGAGAATGGGTACACAGAGCTCGCAAATGCAGCAACATATAATGTACTCTCTCTCATAGGAATAGAAAGACACTTTGAAGGAATTAAGAAAGAAAGATGGAAAATATATTTTCTTCATTCATCAAGCCATGCATGAAAACATCCTACCTAGAGTGAAAATAGCCAGTAAAGCACAAATTGCGTGGGAGACTCTCCAAGTTACGTATCAAGGTAAAGAGAAAGTAAAAACTACCAAGTGACAGTGACTTCATAGAGATTTTAAAAATATGTCAATGAAAGATTTATATTCCGTAGAATCATTATTTACTTTTGTATTTGGCTTAGTCAATTGAATGAAATATCACGGTGAAGCTATTGAGGATAGAAGAATTATTGAAAAATTTCTTAGAAGTTTGCCCGCAAAGTCTGGTCCTCTGGTAGTTTCTATTGAAGAAACTAAAGATCTAAGTGATTGTTTCAATTGATGAGTTACATACATCACTAATAAATGATGAACAAGAGATTGAATAAATAACATGCAGTTGTAGATCAATATTTTTCATCACAGGCACTAGGAAATCATGGAAGAGGAAGATGAAAATTTCAGCCCTAGAGGCAGAGGAAGAAGTTCATCGAGAGGACATAGCAACAACAATCCATAAAACTCAAGTGGAAGTGCACATAGTCAAGGGAACACAATCATTATCATTTTTTAGGTCAAAGACAAGATAAATCACATGTGCAGTGTCACTATTGTAAGAGATATGGGCACTATGCTTTTGAATGCATGAAAAAATAGTATGATTAGAACAAGCAGAATCGAAATGAAGTTCAAAGTTCTCCTCCAAGCTCCATGTTTATTACATACACAAAGATTTATGAAGAACCGAGTGTAATCTATCACAAGAGATTCCTAGTGATGTGTGGTATCTGGATTTTAGTAGTAGTAATCACATGTCAGGTAACTTAGATTTATCTTTTGATTTGGATGAGTCAATAAAGACAGAAGTTACCCTTGGGAATAATAATACAGTGATTATAAAAGCAAAAGGAAAAATCAACATTTTAATTAGAAAGGGGGAGCAGAAGATTATGTAGGATGTTTATTATGGTGCAGGTTTGAAACACAATGCACATTGGTCAATTCGTAAAAAAAGGATATAAATTTTACATTGAAGATAATGAATGTGTGATCGTGAATAAAGCTCCAAGTACCTAGTCTATTTCTAAAGTGAAGATGACAAATAACATAATGTTTCCTTTGAAGATTATACCAACCACATCTAGAGCTCATACTACAAATCAGTCTAGAGCTAAGGAGATAGAATCATCTTTTCAGTCAGTTGAAAAAGATGTTTTGTGGCTATGACATCTTAGATTTGGTCATTTAAACTTTGGTGGTTTGAATTTATTACATAGAAAAAATATGGTGAAAGGATTAATTTTAATTCATAAAATAGATAGAGTTTGTGAAGGTTGTATTTTGGGGAAGCAACATAGAGAGTCCTTCCCTATTGGAAAAACAAGAAGAACAAGTACACCACTTGAAATTGTTCACTCAGATTTATGTGGACCGATGGAATCAAATTCTATTGGTGTTTGCTCATATTTTATGACATTTATTGATGACTATACAAGAAAGACATGGGTGTAATTTTTGAAACACAAATTAGATGCTTCTGATATATTTCAGCAGTTCAGGGATTTAGTGGAAAAGAAAATTAGGTACTACATCAAAGTTTTGAGGACAGACATATGAGGTGAGTATAATTCCAACGCTTTTATGAATTTTTGCAAATATCATGGTTTACACAAATAGTTTACTTACAGGTATACACTGCAACAAAATGGTGTGGAAGAAATAAAAATAGAACCATCATGGAGATTTCAAGAATTATGATGAAGGCAAAACATCTTTGAAATGAGTATTATGCATAAGAAGTAACAACTGTTTTTTACATCATAAATAAGTTTCCGACAAAAATTGTTCGAAACATGGTTCCTCAACAAGCTTGGACTAAGAGGAAACACAATGTTTCTCATTTTAGAATATTTGGTTGTTTGTCATACACACATGTGTCTGATGATCTAAGTAAGAAGTTAGAAAATAAAGGATAAAAGTACATATTTGTTGGATATTTAGAAAATACAAAATCTTACAACTTGTTTAATCCAGTTACCAAAAAGGTCATAATTAACAGAGATGTATAGTTTGTTGAAAATGAGGCATGGGATGGAAGTATTGAAATAACATCTCAGTGTAGTAGTAGTTATTCCTCATGATGATATGGAAGATGAAAGCATATAGAATCAGGTATTGTATCTTCTTCAAATATTGGACATGCACCACAATTTGTAGCACAAACTACACCTCCATCTACATCCAGGAAGTCTCTAAGATATTAGTCATCTTCAACCATGCAACAAACACCACAAATAACACCAGAAGTAATTCCTTTAGTAAAAAATAGTCCATCATAAGATAACTCTTTGCAGCAACAGATCTAGGCCTCATGCATTATTTTTTAGGCATAAAAGTTCAACAATCAGAGGATGGAGTTTTTATTTCAGAAACAAGGTATACTAATGATGTTTTGAAGATATTTAACATGTTGAATTGCAAGCCAGTTCCAACACCTATTATAGTATGTTCAAAGTTAAGAAAAGATGACATCGGTTCATTTGTAGATCCAACATTGTTCAAAAGATTAATTAGAAGTCTCATGTATTTGATGGATATGTCAACACCAATCCGGCACTATGATAATTCTTCACGGGAACTCCTCATGCTATGATTATTTACTAATGCATAACTTTTAGTTTGGTGGATGTAATATGGAAATACAACAACAAACATAACACAAGAATACCATAGACTATGATAAGAAGGAATGATGATAAATCTGAAATATCAGTGTAAATTATAGTATCAACATGAAATTGTTACAATCTCACCCATGAGGTACTTCAAGTGTTACTGACTTCATTTGCCTTCCAACAATAACTATGGGAGAAACTTCACAATTACACCTCTTAATGGCTTCTTTAACACACCTTCAAACTGATGGCTTCCTTTACACTCTTACTCATACAATATTTCTCAGTACTTCCTTCTATGCTAAATGAGGGGGGTGGCCTCTCTATTTATAGAACTTCCAGACTTATCCATCTTATCTCTAAGATAGGATAAGAAATCTACTCTGATGAATCATATCCCATACCTTAACTCTTATATGTACATGTAAGCTTATCTTTTAAGATAAGATAAACCTTATCATTTCACATGGGTTCCACATTTTTAGACTTTTTACAAATAAAATACACAAAATATTTATGACATCACTCCTTGTCCTTATTACTAATATAATATTTCTAATTCTTAATCATGTAGACCCTACTTCTCTACTTACTCTAACTTTGACATTTTAACATTACCTGACCACTTATGACAAATATTTACTTTTTACCACAACATTCCTATTATACTTTTGACTATTACTATACTATACATTATTGGTAGCATCGTATCGGTAACGCCGTTATCTTCTATCGAACGCTACTACTAATTATACTTAACATCCTATTCCTAATACATACATTAATGAAATAGAAATTACGGAGGAGAATTTTAGTGTCGATTTTGGACCAAAGATTTGTGCTCACTAAGAGTGGTTGTGGATTCTGGACCAAAGGTGCTAGTGTAGGCTCTAATTTAGCAACAATTTCTTTGGGTTCCTCTTCCATGCTTTCTTCTTGCCTTCTTGCAATATCCTTTGTTTGTTCAATGGTAGTTGGGTGGTCATACTTCACTCATTGTCTGATATCTGGCTTCATCCCAAGAATGAAGTGCTTATAGAGGAAATTATCCACGCCATTCATCAACCCATCCGCTAATCCTTCCTTCTATATCTGGGTATCGAGCTTCCTTCTTAGCTCTAGAACACGAACATGATAATCCCTTATCTTCTCCTTCTCTCCTTGGGATAGCTTTGTGATATCGATCATGAGATCTACATATTTCTGTTGTTCACCAAATTCTTCAAGAAAACTTTTAGTTAATAAATCTCATGAGTTTTTCACATTATCACCTAGTGCTTCAAACCACCTAAGGGCTGAACCATCCAAAAAGGTAAGAAAAAATTTAGTCCATTGTTCCCTTCTTATAAGGCTTTATAAATACAAGATCGTTTAAACTCATGAATGAAAGAGGAAGCATCTTCATTAGATTGGGCTGAAAAAACATGAATCTTCCCCATTTTCAAAAGTAACCACAGTGAAATACCAACTCACAAGTACAATCAACAAGAATTATGTGCACAAATAATTGGAATCACTATAATAGAAAATAGAAATGACCACGGTAAACTATGGTAAAACTTGACTTACTGCTGTAAAAACTGACTTTAATGTGGTAAAAACTATTCACAATAAAAAGTGAAGTTACTGTGGTAAATACTATTCACGGTAAAAAATGACTTTACTGCGGTAAATACTATTCACGACAAAAAGTGACTTTACCATGGTAACTACTATACACAGTAAAAACAAGGTTACCCTCCAAATGTTTTCTGACTAAGTGGGAATATCTCTCCAGAAAATCCACCAACGAGGAATGGTCCTGGCAATGGAACCAAAATGTCAACACCAATCCGGCACTATGATAATTCTTCACCGGGAACTCCTCGTGATATGATTATTTACTAATGCACAGCTTTTAGTTTGGTGGATGTAATCTAGAAACACAACAACAAACATAACACAAGAATACCATAGACTATGATAAGAAGGAATGATGATAAATCTGAAATATCAGTGTAAATTATAATATCAACATGAAATTGTTACAATCTCACCCATGAGGTACTTCAAGTGTTACTGACTTCACTTGCCTTCCAACAATAACTATGGGAGAAACTTCACAATTACACCTCTTAATGGCTTCTTTAACACACCTTCAAAATGATGGTTTCCTTTACACACTTACTCATACAATATTTCTCAGTACTTCCTTCTATGCTAAATGAGGGGGGTGGCCTCTCTATTTATATAACTTCCAGGCTTATCCATCTTATCTCTAAGATAGGATAAGAAATCTACTCTGACGAATCATATCCCATACCTTAACTCTTATATGTACATGTAAGCTTATCTTTTAAGATAAGATAAACCTTATCATTTCACATGGGTTCCACATTTTTAGACTTTTTACAAATAAAATACACAAAATATTTATGACCTCACTCCTTGTCCTTATTACCAATATAATATTTCTAATTCCTAATCATATAGACCCTACTTCTCTACTTACCCTAAATTTGACATTTTAACATTACCGGACCACTTACAATAAATATTTACTGTTTACCACAACATTCCTATTGTACTTTTGACTATTACTATACTATAAATTATTGGCGACGTCGTACCGACAGCGTCGTTATATTCTATCGGATGCTACTACTAATTATACTTAACAAAATCCTATTCCTAATACATACATTAATGAAATAGAAATTACGGAGGAAATTTTTAGTGTCAATAGACACAAGGCCAGATATTATGCATGGTGTGAGCCTCATCTCAAGGTTTATGGAATCTCCAAAAGATTCACATTGGCAAGATGGAAAAATGATTTTGAGGTATGTATGTGGAACTAATAATCATGGAATTTTGTATTCAACATCAGATGATTTCAAACTCATAGGTTACACAGACAATGATAGTGCAGGAAGTATTGATGACAGAAAGAGAACATCCGGCTATGCTTTTTATTTTAGAACAGGTGTAGTTTCATGGACATTGAAGAAGCAACCTATAGTCACACTATCTTAAGCAAAAGTAGAGTATGTAGTAGCAACATGAGCAACATGTCAGGCTGTTTGGATGAGAAGAGTGTTGAAAGATTTGAGGTAAAATCAAGAGGATGCTACACATATTTTTTGTGACAACAATTCAACAATATCATTGTCCAAAAAACATGTTTTTGACAAGAGGAGAAAACACATAGACATGAGGTATCACTCCATCAGGGAGTTGGTTAACAACAAGGAAATTTATCTTGAATTTTTTAGGTCTGAAGATCAGTTTGCTGATATCTTTACAAAAGCTTTAGAAAATGAATTTTTTGAGTATTTGAGAACTTGTTTGGGAGTTTGTGATATGAAATATGTCATATTTGGATGTGCACACTCAACTCCAGAAAAATAAAGGATTGAAGGTCAAAATTAAGGGGGAGTGTTAGAAAAAGTGTAATTTTGCCCCTAGAAAAGAAAAACGGAGTTTGTTTTTTGTAAATGATTTTATTTTGGAGTTTAGTTTTAGATGTTCTTAATTTTAGGAAAAGCCAATAAAGCAAATAAATCAAAAGCTTTGTATTGCACAAAAGCATGTACTTTTTAGCTCTATTTTGATGAGTTGAGTGTTTTATTGTTAGATGAAGCCATTTACTTAATAGAGGAAATTGTAAGTGTTTTCATATCAAACACATTCAGAGAGATTGTATTGAGCCGAAGCTCTGACAAGGAAGAAGAAACATATGCATAGAAGTGCTGATATGAGTTTGCAATAATATGTTTTATTTACAATTTTTTATTTTATTTCTGTTAGTTGTTATTTATGTGCCTAATTTCTACATAGGTCACTGTAATTTGTTTAGAAATAGGATTTGTAACTTCACAGGAAAAGGAGACATGGACCCTTCCTTTGATCCCTCCTATGCAAACCAATTGAAGACAAAATGCACAAGTCTTGTAGACATGACCACAACATTGGCAATAGATGTCAACAGATCTCTCAATTTTGATAGCACTTACTTTATAAAATAGGTTTGTTTCAGTCTGACACTACCCTTCTCAAAAATTCTATCATAAGTTCGATCATTGACAAGTAGTTGAAGCAAAACAACTTCTTTGACAACT